>CM077647.1:60170109-61370109 GCA_039707465.1 Rhabdophis nuchalis
GTTAGGACCCAGAGCGGCGCACAGGCATTATTAAAACCACAAAATACAATATCAATTAAAATATATTAAATTACTAGATCGGTGCTAAAAACCAATGTTAAAACCATACCAAATTGATTTATTTTTAAAAAGTCAGAAGTAGGGACTATCCTAGGCCGGCTTGTTGGAATAGATACATCTGCAAGATACGTCTTGTTGGAATAGATCATCTGCAAAGGCTTGAATTTTATACTCCTCTTTTTTAATTTTAGTTCCTCTTATCTCCAAATTTTGTCTAATTCTTATTAAGAAACTTTCAAGCATCAGGATGAAGAGCAGAGGTGATAAGAGGGCAACCCTGCCTTACTTCTTTCATTATTTTAAAGGTCTCTGTACTTTCCCCATTTAATAATATATTTGTCCTTTGGGTAGAGTATATCATTTCTATTAATCTTTCAAATAGATCCCCTAATTTCATACTCTTAATTTGTTGGATCATGAATTCCCAATTTAAATTATCAAATGCCTTCTGTGCATCCAGAAAGACAAGTACCACTTGTTTCTCTGGATGTGCCTCATAGTACTCTAAGATATTTGCTATTATTCTGATATTATTCCTGATTTGTCTTGTTGGGAGAAATCCATTTTGGTCTGAGTCTGTATAGTCATTTAATAGTTTTTTCAATTTCTCCGTTATTATTGTTGTGAATATTTTATAGTTGGCATTTAACAACGAGATTGGCCTATAGTTTTGAATCTGTTTTTTAACTGCACCTTCTTTAAATATTAATGTAATATGTGCTTCCCTCCATGAATCCAGTATCTTTGCTTTCATCAGTGCCTCATTATACATCTCCAATATCAAGCATTCTATCAATTCGTTCAGTTCATCTATTATTTTGTACCATTCTGCTGGGAATCCATCTGGGCTTGGTTTTTTATTATTTTTCTGTTTCTAGATCACCTGTTTTAATTCTAGTTTCGTTATTTTTTTTGACAACATTTCTTTCACGTCCTCTGTTATTGATGGGGTTTCTTCTCCATTTAGATATTATTTTATTTGTTTTTCATCTACTTGTTACCCTTTGTAGATTCTCAAAGTACTTGTATGCAATCCTTTTCTTACCTTCCATTGTATGTTGTAATTCACCAGTTTCCTCTTGAAGTTGATATATTAATCTTTTTGCTTTAATCTTTTCTCAATCTGTATGACAAATACCTCCCTGGTTTATTTGCTTGTTCAAAGAAATTTTGTTTTGTTAGCTTTAGGCCTTTTACCATTTCTTCCTGGTCTAATATATTTAATATGTTTCACTAACATCCAATCCTTTTTAATTTTGTCACTTTGCGGTTTATTTTGTAATTCTATTTCTAAATTTTTAATTTCCTCCTCTAATAT
Organism: Rhabdophis nuchalis; assembly: GCA_039707465.1. NCBI lineage: Eukaryota > Metazoa > Chordata > Lepidosauria > Squamata > Natricidae > Rhabdophis > Rhabdophis nuchalis. The sequence continues at coordinate 60,171,488 of CM077647.1, forward strand.
CTTCTGTTGTGCCCATTTCTCTTTGTTTCTTTTTGCTGAACACGCTATAATTCCATGAGAATAAGCTTTCATGGTGTCTCATAAATTTTGTATAGATGTCTGTTCTTTTGTGTTTTCCTTAAGGAATAACTCCAATTTGTTTCTACATTTTTGAATAAATTCTTTTTCTTTTAATATTTGCAAATTTAACATCCATCTTCATCTAGTTCTTTTTTTCCCTTTCCAGATTATTTTAATGGAGTTGTGATCCGCCCACGTATTTGGTAATATTTCAATTGTATGTATTTCTGCCACAACTTCCACATTCATCCATGCCATATCAATCCGTTACTAGGATTGGTGTGGATTGGAATAAAAAGTAAAAAAAAATTTCTGGTTCCATTTTTCTCTAAATATCAAGTTTAGCTCCTCCATCACCTCAAAACAGATTGTTGGTAATTTTTTTTTTTGGTGTCACTTATGTAATCTTTTTTACTATCTACTATGGCATTATAATCTCCTATTATACTGATATTCCTCAATCCAATTTCTCTAATTTTTCATGTAATTTTTTATAAAAGTCCTTCTGATTTTCATTTGGGGCATATATTGCTACCAATGGTACTCAATTTTTATTTATCCATATCTCTATCATTAATATTCTTCCCTTTGGGTCTGCATAAATTAAATTTGTCTTTATTCCCTCTTTATCCCTTCTTTATCACTATCCCTTTTCTCTTTTGTTCTGCTGATGCTGCATATAATTTTTCTAATTTAGGATATTTCCAGGTATTTTATATCTTGTTTTTTAATGTGTGTTTCCTGTAAGCATATTATATCTGCCCTTTGTTTTATTAATTTTGCCCAGATACACTTTCTTTTTGTTGGTGAATTTAAACCATTAATATTTACTGACAATAATTGAATTTCTTCTCCCATCCTCCTAATTCTCTACCTGCCTTTATTTTTTATTAACTCAAGTTTCTTTTTCGGCTCTTTGTTTTTTGTTTCACTTCCTCCTCTCTGATATCTGAAAAGAATGCACAAGTTGTGGAAAGAACAACATCCAAAATCAGGAATAGAATTAAAACAGAGACTGGCATATTCTGTCAATTTAGAATATGAAACGAAGTGCTCAAACAAACAGAATTGGAAGAAATGGAAAGGTCTACACAGGGAAAAGAAATTGAAGCCTTGCCAGAGGTAACTCAAATTGTAGATGCAAGCCAGGGGAATTGGAAGTAGAGGAAGCTAGCTAGTGCTGGGAGTCATTCTTTTTTACTACTGGTTCTGTGGATGTGGCTAGGTGGGTGACTGAGTGTGTGTGGCCAACTCGACATCACTCACACCCACGGCCACTCAATCACATTACACCCCCCACCAAGCCACACCCATAGAACCCAATAGGAATTTTTTGGGAATTTCTACCTATCTATTTTCTGCCCATACCTGGCCTAATCTGTCAAAGTCTTCCTCCTGTATGCTACCTCGCTGTCCCTTCACGTCCCCTTTCTCTCCTCCAGAGGCCCTGGCCCTAGCCCCACTTCCCCCTCATCTTTCTTCAGGCTTACCTTCCTCCCACAGCGGCTGGTCCGGACTCCGGAAGGCAAGCTCTTTTTTTCAGTGCAACTGCGAGAAGCCTCCCAGCCAACGCCTCTTTAGCAGCTGTTTCCCGGCAGCGGCAGGTGGTTGGAGGTTGCAAAAACTACTAGAGATTGCCAAAAAGGCCACTGCCATTGCCACTCTGTTCTTCGTCCAGGCCGCACAAGTGCATCCCATTACCTGCTGTGCCAGAGGGACTTGCCCAGATAGGTCTGAGCAAAGCGACAAAGTAGGCAATGGAATGCACATACAGGGGCAGCAGAAAGAACAGGGCAGTGACGGCAGCAGATTTTTCAGTGGCTTCCATCCAGGCGCTGGTGCTGGGAAGAGGCTGGCAAAGAGGCAGCAGCTGGGAGACTTCTTGCAGTCATGTCAAAAAAGAGAGCTTGCCTTCCAGAGGCAAGGCCAGCTGCCACAGGAGAAAGGTAAGCCTGAAATAAGAGGAGGTTATGAAGTGGGTCTAAGGTGGGGCCTCTGAAGAATGGGAAATGGGGCGCCGCATGCAACTGGCAAAGGGAGAGCAGAGGGCAAGCAGGCAGATTCTCCGGGGCAAGGCCACAGCTGGGAAATGGCGCTTTCTCTGACCCAGCTGAGGTGGGTGAAGGCTTTGGCGCCTTGAGGAATGGTGTGTCCCTGGGGCCCCAGCCACAAGGAGAAGGGAGAGAGGGCAACATGCTTACTTACCTTTGGTGAGCTGAGATGAGCGGGTGAGGCACAAAAGCTACTGACAAGGCAAAAAGCTGGACCATGTGGCGAAGCGAAGGCAACATATATAAATCTGGGATAGGTGGGGTGAGTGTCAAGCGGCCAAGTGAGTGTCGAGTGCGTGAGTGGGGCTAGCGAGCATCAATTCTGTGAGAGGGGTGAGTGAGGAGCAACTAGGAGATCGGGCTGGGTGCGGGGTCAGCCAGAGGTTGCTGCCAGTTCATCAAACTAGGCCAAATTTCCTCTAACAGTTTGCCCCAACCAGTCTGAACTGGCTGAACACCTGTCAACTCGCAAAACATCACCATGACTCTTATCGGGTTGCAATAGAGAAATGAGGATGCCAGGCATTCTTGTGATCAGAGGGGAATTCCAAGCTGGCCTGTCAATGCGCATGGATAGATTCAATTACACTGCTAATTGGCTAACGTGATTTATTACCAAGCAGAGGGGAGGGGGCACAGGGGCTAAAGTGCAGACACCATTAAATGATTTTCAGTTTTAGCTGCACCGAAGTAACGCAAGAATGTTGGCCCTAATAAATGTTTGGATTTCTTTTGAACTTTGTCTCGAGGCTCATAAATTTGTTAGGTTTTCTTCTGGGATTTTCACAGACAGCAAAAACTCAAAGTTTTAAACAAAACAAATAATCCGGGCTTCCTAAATCCCAGATCTCTGAGCACTCCACCAAAATGTTTTGGCTGCTTGAGGAGAAAAATCAGGCAACAAGAGTGATTGTAGCTGAAGGCATGCGGTGATGCCAAGCAGCTATGCCTTTCTCAGATGCAGAAGCAAGAGAAGATAAGTACTGCTGGAAAATCCCTCGTCCTAGGCCCCAGACACAGGGAAGGGTCTCAAGCCAGCTAACAAGTGTGGACTGGAGGTGGGACTGGACACAAGTCAAGCTCCCAAAACCCCAGATGGAATCCCTGGAGAGTGCAAGAGGGAGGCTTTTAAATGGACCAACCTGGCTGATGAGGGTCCATCATGCCGCCCAAAAGAGAGGGGAGAGATATCTGATTCTGTTGAGGGGAGGCAAACTGGAGTACAGCCCCCTCCTCCACCTAATAGAAGGAAAAGGACTCCGAGACTGCAACCAAGACCTCTCCCACACAACAGGCAGGCTGCCCAGAGCAGGAAAACCCCTCCCTCCCTCCATATTAGAGCAGGGGAAGACGGCCAGCCATATCACGCACAAGCATACAGAGGCCAACAGGAGGTTGGGGGAGTAGTGCTGAATGACCAACCCCAATTCAGGGGAAAGTTTGACAGAGACTAAGACCAGCTAGCCCTATTCCTTGATTCCGCTGATATCCACCTAGAACGCTATGGGCACCTCTACCCATCTCCTGGAGCCTGGTGAATACCATTGCAGAGGGAATGGCTAGTAGCCCTCCACAAGAGGAGAGCCCCCCAACTGCAAGACATAGATAATTTCCTGCAACTGCTAAAAACCAGGTTTGAGGAGGGGGAGGGGGAGGACCCATATGCGGAAGAGGAACTCAGCAACCTAAGGCAGACGGGCCGCCCCATCAAAGAGCACACCCATGAATTTAGGAGGGTCATAGAAAAGTTACCCCCTTTGCTTGTGCACTTTTTCAGAACAACCCTGGACAAGCAAATTGCCCAGGTTATTGCATACTGCAACATTCCAAATCAACTCTCTGAGTGGTTCAGAATAGCAACAAGAGTCAACAGCAGGCTGCGCACCAACGACATGAGAAAGCAACCAGGGACAAAAAAGAGAGGTCAACCTGACCTGAGACCACCCAGCTGGCATGGAACCATAGCACCACAGCAGACCCTGAGATCAGCCCTCCCTGAGGTCTGCTGAAATGCTACAGATGCGGGGGGAAGGGCCACATGGCACCTGCATGCCCAACCCCAGCCCCAAAACCAAGGCCAGACCCACTGCCCAGGACACAACCAGAACAAGGCCCTAAACGGACCACCAACACGTCCGGGAAAGCCCTCCAGGCTGCAGAGGCCCCTTCCTCCTCAGACAAATTGGTGGAACCTCAAGCAACATCAACCAGTCACCTGAATTATATGACAGCAAAGATGAGGGAAAAAATGACCCAACGGTGAGTAAATCAATTCACCCTTTCCTTTTTCGAATACACCTCACAACTGCAAAAACAGGAAACCAGCACTAATAGCTTAAGGCTGCACAAGATGCTTGATCAACCTAACCACAGTCCTTAAACTGGGGATCAGAGCAAAAAGACTGGCCCACTCGATTCGGTTCGAGCAGGTCGACAGGTCCCTAATGGGAGGAGCCTATGTCACCCACCTAACTGAACCAGTGGGACTAGAATTAGTGGATCACTGGGAAGTAATTTGATTCCTAATAGCCCCCCAAATGACAGACACAGTCATACTGGGACTTTCCTGGCTAAACAAGTGGGGAGCGACGATCTGGGGGCAAGGGGGTACCCGCAGACTTAGAATATCAAGGGGCCCTCAACCCCTCCCCCACCAGCAAGCAGAAACGCCACCCATGCTGGAAGCCTCCCAAGAGAGCCCATGAGAACAACTGGCAACTACATCTGACAAAACCCCAGAGGCTGAACTGATTCCGATGGAATATCTGGACCTTGCAGAAGTATTCAGCGAGGCTGAGTACGATGTTCTGTGCCATTCAAATCATCTCCTGGGGCAAAATTACCCAAGCCCAAACTGTACACCATGACGCCCTGAGAAATGAGAGAGATGTGTGAATACATAGACAAAAATCTAGCAAGGGGATTCATTGAGCCAGCCAAGCCACGTGTCGCTACACCAGTCCTCTTCAAAGAGAAAAAAGATGGAACTATGAGATTGTGTGTGGACTTTCGAGGGATAAATGCAGTGTGTGTACACAACCTATATCCCCTCCCCCTCATGAAAGATATGCTATCTCACTTGGCCAAGGGAAAAGTCTTCACCAAACTAAACCTCAGAGAAGCGTACTACTGAGTATGTATCAGAGAGGGAGATGAGTGGAAAACAGCATTCAACTGCCCTCTAGGGAGTTTCCAATTCAAAGTGATGCATTTCGGACTTCAGGGGGGCCCAGCGGTATTCATGTTAATAAACGAGGTGTTGCATGAGTACCTCTACAAGGGGGTCCTCATCTAACTAGATTACATCCTTATCTACACTAAGACCATTGATGACCATGTACCCCCGGTCCGCCAAGTACTGGAAAAACGTCTGGCAGCCAACCTGTAGGTCAAGGTATCAAAATGCAAATTCCACTATGCACGGCTAGACTACCTGGGTTACCGAGTGTCAAATGAGAAAATAGAGATGGGCAAGCCATCCTAAACTGGCAATCCCCTCGCACCCGCAGACAGCTACAAAGCTTCCTAGGGTTCGCAAACTTCTACAGGCAATTCATCCCCTCCTTTGTGAAGATTGCCAAATCCCTGACAGACCTCCTGAAGACAGGGAGCCCAGGAACAAAACCTCATCAAGGGCAACCCGTAGAGTGGGATCTGACCTACCAAGGCATTTGAAACGCTAAATGAAATGTTTGCAAAGGAGCCAGTACTGAAGCATCCTGACCCTGAGCAACCTTTCGTGATCCAGGCAGACGCCAGCGACGTGGCAGTGGGAGCAGTGCTACTCCAAAGAACCAATCAAAAAAACTTACAACCCTGCGCCTACACCTCCCGCAAGCTCACAGACACAGAGAGACGGTGGGCTGCTTGGAAAATGGAGGCTTTCGCAGTGAGATGGACGCTGCTAACCTGGAGACAGAAGGGAGACAGAAACCATTCGAAGTCTGGACCAACCACAAAAACCTGGAAGCACTTAGGACCCCACGGAAACTATCACCCAAACAAGTCCGATGGGCTCAATACTTCAACCATTTGGATTTTGTCTTAAAAGCACATTCCAGATGGGAGGAACTTTCTAGCTGACACCCTCTCCTGCATGCCTCAGTACAAATGCGAACAGGAGCCAACCCGCAAGCAACCTAACCACAAGACTCAAAACTGAGCTGCCAGCAGACCCCTGGTTCCTAAACAACCAACACATCTTGATTAAAAGAGATGACCTTGCATGGAAGGGGACGAAACTCTTCCAGGATCCCTACGTATCCTAGTTCTCCAGACGACCCACGATGCCAAACCGGCAGGCCACTTTGGGTTCCTAAAGACTTTACACTTAGCCCGCAATTCTGGTGGCCTGGCATGAAGAAAGATGCGGATAGTTACATGAAAATTTGCACCATCTGCACCACAATGAAGAGGCGACTGGAAAAAAACCCTGGACTGCTGCAAACAGTAGCAGAGCCAACGAGGCCATCGGAGGATATTGCAATGGACTTTATATTAGAGTTGCCAAAAAGTTGGGGAAACACAGTGATTTGGACTGTAATTGGGGCATTGGTCTTACCTGATACGCCCCTTCTCGCGGCAGGTAGAGACAGTGTGGGTTAACTCAGCCAGCAACCAATAGAACTGTCTACAAAGTGATGCCATCGCCTCAGAGGAGTATCCTCCCGCTTTACTGACGAAGGAGATCAGTAGCCTGCTGTGCCTGAAGGATCGCTCACTCACACTAATTGGCCACTCAACTCTGTGCTCCCCTGCGTCGTAAGACTGGCCAGTGGTCTTTGGCCAGTGGTCTTTGGCCAGATCCAAAGGTTGGAGATGACCACTGTCTATACCTGCCTCGAGAAGGGGCATATCAGGTAAGACCAAAGCCCCATTCTCCAACACTGGTGTAGACAGTGGTCATGTACCAAAGCTAGGCATGTGCTGGGTGGGAAGGAACCTGGCCAAAGAGCTTGTAGAGGGGCGCTCTTTCCATCCGGATTGGGTGGTTCGATCCTTGGTTCGAGCTTGTAGAGGGGAGCACCTGTTGAAGGTCTCACCTCCCGAAGGCCACATCCGGTTTCGCCTTGGAGGACGCTGCCAGCCCTCGCCAATCATCTTTGAGGGCTGGCCCAGCAAGACGACATGCCAGCCGTTGCCCCGGGCCGCTCAGACATGAGGGGCAAGCCCTGGGATTGACGGCTGGGTGAGGAGCAGGGCGCGGTCCAATTCGGCCTTCTGCGGCCTGGAGCGTCCTGGCACGGCTGAAAGCAGGGAGGTAGGCCGCAAAGCCGGGACGCGGAAGACACGCATTGGCTGGACCGGGTCAGATCGGGAGGACTACCATCGGGCCGTAGGGTCTATGCCGGATCGTGCGGCCAAATCCCGATCCCGACCCGAGTGTTTTTACAGCTGATCCCATCCGAGCTGAGGCTGGAGGCTGAGCGGCTGGAATGGTGAGAATGGCAGAAAGAAGGCGAGAGGATGTTGTCAGAGAGAGGAGGAGGCTGGTGGATGTTGTTGCGGGTGGAATGGTGAAACGGAGTTGGAATTGGAGGAGTTGGGATGGTGAGAGGAAGTGAGAGGACGGAGAGAGGAGACGTGGAGTGAGGAGAGGTGGAGAGAGGAATGGAGGAAGAAGGAGAAGGAGTAAGGAGTTGGAGAAGGAGATGGAGTTGGAGAAGGAGATGGAGACAGAGATGGAAGAAGGAGAAGGAGAACGAAGGGTTGGTGTGGAGAGAATGACAGAAGGAGGAAGCAAGATGGTGTGAGGATGGATGAAGCCACACAGCCGGGTCGTGAAATGGTGGATCGTGACCGGAGAGGACCCAGGAAGACCTTGAAGTGAGTGCTGGGATCGGAGGTGGTAAGCTGTGCTGCACATGCCAGGGTTCTACATCAGGCTGCACGATGGACCATCTAGTCGTGCGGCACTAAACGCGGATTGAGGCCTATGTGACCGAGGAAGACAAGTGGAAGGGGTTTGGATGAGACTAAACTGTGTTCCCCCCATCCATAAGATCATCAGTCTGTCTTCTCCCCTCTGCCCTAAATGGATTACATCCACTTATATGCACTTTTCACCTGTAACTTTATTTTACCCTGGACTCTGTTTTGGACTTGTTTCGGACTTGCACTTTGTCCTCTAGGTATGGACGACCTCTGTGTTTTTTAGTAATGTATTCTAGGCGTGATCTCCTTTGCCTGCGGGAGTCTTTACTCTCGCAGGCCTGGCCCCCTTGTCTAACACGGGCCAACCTCGAGGATGCACTGATTGCTCGAGAGGTGGGCGAAGCGCAAACTGAGGGGGTTTTTATTTAATTTTTTAATTCGGCTTTTAGGGGGTTCCAGGGTGGAGAGGGAAGTGGCCCAGGGAGGGGACGGCATGTGATGGGGCCGGCCGGCGGAAGTAGTGATACGGAGGAAGGGGAGGGGGGGTCGTTTCCACTGAGGTTTTTTCAATCGTTCCGGTTCTAGGGAGGGGCAGGGGTGGTGGGAGGCGGACGTTGGAGGATCGAGGCCGCTGGATACAGGCGGTCACGCGCTCCAACTCCCCGTGCTCCCTTCGCAGACTAGGAGGGCAGGAATCACAGGACCGGGGCCCTAGGCTGATGTTATGCAATGCCAGGTCCGTGGTACAAAAAGCCCCCCTCATTTATGACCTTGTGTCAGAGGGGGACCCGGACCTGGTGGGTATAACGGAAACCTGGTTGGGCCACGAGGGGGGTCTGCCCCTCATAGAAATGTGCCCACCAGGTTACCGTGCCTTTCATCAGCCAATGGCCCTAGGGAGGAGTGAGGGGTGGCGATTATGATTAGGGAAGGTCTTGAGCCGAGGGAGACCACTGTCCCTCAGACGACCGGATGTGAGTCCCTCTTAGTGAGGTGGGGCCTAGGGAGGCAGTTGGGCGTGTTAGTTGTATACCTGGCTCCTCGCTATGCAACAACAGCCCTGCCCGAGCTCCTAGAGGTGATAGCCGAGGCGTCGGTTGAGACCCCCAGACTTTTGGTCATGGGGGATTTTAACTTGCCGTCAGTAGGCGAGACCTCTGGACCTGACCCAGGTAGTTTTAGGCCCTACTCATGAGGGGAGACACACCCTGGATTTGATCTTCATCTCGGGACAATGGAGTAGTGATCTGGGAACAGGGGATTTAGCCATCACACCCTTGTCATGGACAGATCACGCTCTCCTCCGGCTGGACTTTCCAATCGCCTCACCTCACCGCGGGGAGGCGGAGCCCAACATTCCTAGATGGTTCTGCCCCAGGCTCCTGATGGACCCAGATGGGTTCCAGAGGGAGCTTGGGCCAATTCCTGTGACCCTACCCCGCGACTCGACTGAGGACCTAGTGACCGCATGGTTAAGTGCGGCCACGGGGGCCTTGGACCGATTCGCGCCCTTGCGGCCTCTCTTGTGGCGACGAGTCACCCAGGCTCCTTTGGTTTCTGAGGAGCTGAGGGAGATGAAACGCGATAAGAGACACCTAGAGAGCAGATGGAGATCCTCTCGCTCCGAAGTCGACCAAACACTAGTGAGAGCCCATATTAGGACTTACTTAGTGGCGATAAGGGTGGGCAAACGTGAGTATTGTGCCACCCTTATTGCATCCGCAGATAACCACCCTGCCGCCCTGTTTGGGGTAACTCGCTCCCTCCTTCACCAGAGGCCGCGGGAAGCCCCTCTGCAGGGACGAGCAGAGGAATTTGGGATTTATATGCAGGACAAAATCACTCGGATTCGGAATGAGTTACCCTCCATCGAGAGTGGTCCGGCCGGACTGCCCGAGGCTGGTCTTGAGGTACAATCCTGGGAGGAGTTTGACTTTGTTACTACCGAGGATATGGACAGGTTGTCAAAGAGACTTAAGGCTACCAAATGTTTATTGGACCTGTGTCCCTCCTGGCTTGTACTGGCATCCTGGGAGACGACATGAGGCTGGCTCCAGGAGATTGTCAACGCCTCTTTGAGTGAGGGGTCCTTGCCTGCCGTCTTGAAAGAGGCGGTAGTGAGGCCCCTCCTCAAGAAGCCCTCCCTGGATCCAGCATTATTGGAGAACTATCGTCCAGTCTCCAACCTCCACTTTCTAGCGAAGGTTGTTGAGAGTGTGGTAGCCCAACAGTTTCCGCGACACCTGGAGGAAATTGATTATCTAGACTCGCGCCAGTCCGGCTTCCGATCCGGTCACAGCACCGAGACGGCATTAGTCGCGTTGGTTGATGATCTCTGAAGGGCACGGGATAGAGGCTGTTCCTCTATCCTTGTCCTGTTAGACCTCTCAGCGGCTTTTGATACCATCGACCCTGGTATCCTATTGCACTGACTGGGGGGGTTGGGGCTGGGAGGCACCGTTTTATGGTGGTTCTCGTCCTACTTCTCTGGTCGGTCACAATATGTGTTGACAGGAGGGCAGAGGTCGACCTCGAGACCCCTCTTATGCGGGGTTCCTCAGGGGTCGGTCCTCTCGCCCCTTCTGTTCAACACATATATGAAGCCGCTGGGCGAGATCATCCATGGTTTTGGGTGGGATATCATCTGTACGCTGATGACACGCAGCTGTACATATCCACCCCAGACCACCCCAACGATGCCGCCAAGGTGCTGTCCCGGTGGTTGGAGGCTGTACGGATCTGGATGGGTAGTAACAAACTCAAACTCAACCCGTCCAAAACTGAGTGGCTGTGGTTTCCGGCACCCCGGTTCAGCCAGATTACTCCAACTCTGGCCATTGGGGGCAAAACACTGGCCCCTGTGGAGAGGGCGCGCAATTTGGGTGTCCTCCTGGATTCCCGGCTTTCTATGGAGGACCATGTGGCAGCCGTGGCCAGGGGGGCGTTTCATCAGGTATGCCTGATGCACCAATTGCGCCCCTTACTGGACCGGGCTGCCCTTCGCACAGTCACTCAAGCACTCGTGACATCCCGGCTCGACTACTGCAACACTCTCTATATGGGGCTTCCCTTGAGGTGCACTCGAAAGCTACAGCTAGTCCAGAATGCAGCCGCGCGGATAATAATGGGAGGTCCAAGATACTCCCACATAACACCTATCCTGCGCGAGCTGCACTGGCTTCCTGTGGTCTTTCGGGTGCGCTTCAAGGTTTTGACGACCATCTTTAAATCACTCCATGGCTCGGGGCCTAGTTATATGCGAGACCATCTCCTGCCCCATACATCCCTACGGCCGATCCGCTCCCACAGAGAGGGCCTTCTCAGGGTGCCGTCGTCCGGGCAATGCCGTCTGGCGACACCCAGGGGAAGAGCCTTCTCTGTGGCAGGCCTTGCCCTTTGGAACGACCTCCCTCCTGAACTACGTACCATCTCGGACCTCCGCCTCTTCCGCCAGTGTCTAAAGACACGTCTTTTTCAGCAAGCCGGCCTAGCCTAACCTCCCACTGGGGCTATTTTAGATAGTTTTAAATTGGGGTTTTAATCTGGTTTTAGCATAGGATTGTTTCTAGTGATTTAATATGCTTTTAAATTTTGTCCATTTTGTCTTATATGCTTTTAAATTCCTGTGCGCCACCCTGGGTCCCTCGTGGAGAAGGGCGGGATATAAATGGAATAAAAACCTTAAAAAAACCCTAAACCATAGAGGGGGAAGCTTTGACCCCTTTGTTTGGAGGGAGAAAGGCCACGAAGAGAGACTCTGTGCGTCGGAATCTGGCTGTTGTGTAAATTTTGAGAGCCCTCCGCACGTCCAATGTGTGGTACAGTGGTACCTCGGTTCACGAACGCCTCTGTTCACGACCAATTCGGATTACGACCAAAAATTTCCCAAAAAATGTGCCCCGGTTCACAAACACCGTTTCGGTTCACGAACGGAAAAGTTCGTAAAAATGCTCGGATTCACGAACCCCGCCTCGCTTCACGAACCGGAGCCGCGGACGACCAAAAAACAAGGTCAGAACGGATTAACCGGATTTACATTGAACCCTATGGGAAACTGTGCCTCTGTTCACGACCAATTCTGTTCGCGAACAGAGTCAGTTCAAGAATCACGACCAAAAAACAAGGTCGGAACGGATTAACCGGATTTACATTGAACCCTATGGGAAATTGTGCCTCGCTTCATGACCAATTCGGATCGCGAACAGAGTCAGTTCACGAATTAAGTTCGTGAACCGAGGTACCACTGTATTTGCGTTCCAGCCTGTGTTCCGGGTTGGGACAGAAATTTGGGAGGATGAGGTCCTGAGATCGGTGGAAGGCAGAATTCACCTTTGTGAGAAAGGTGGGGTCCAGATGGAGACCCACCCGATCCGGGTGGAAAATAGAGGTCTGAACGAATAGAAAGAGCTGCCAATTCCGACACCCGCCGTGCCGAAGTGATAGCCACCAAAAAGACATGAAGTGAAGCTGACTTGAGAGGCTCAAAGGGAGGGCCTGTGAGGAAGTCCAGGACCTTGGGGAGTTCCCAAGTGGGGAAGCGATGAACTACTGGGGGACAGAGGTTGGAGGCGCCCCGATGAAGCGACGTACATGAGGGTGCAAGGAAAGAGGCTGATCCCTGTGATGAGACAACACTGAAGAGAGGGCGGAGACTTGCCTCTTCAGGGTGTTGGGCTGATGGTTGTCAAGACCTTGTTGTAAAAAGTCCAGGACCTGTGCCACAGAGGCCTCGAGAGGAACATAGCCCTTGGGCAGGCATCAGGAGATGAACGCTTGCCAAGTGGATTCATATATTTGGTTTGTGGACGAGCGACGAGAGGCCTGAATAGTGTGGATCACACTTTGCAAGAGGTTGGCTGCCCTCAAGACTGACTGCTCAGCCGCCAAGCGGTTAGGTTAAGCCAGGGTAGGTCGGGGTGAAGGATGGAGCCCTGGTGAAGGACAGACCTGATCTTGGGAAGGCGCCACGCTGAGCCCACTGATAGATTGGCAAACCAATAGGGGGCAATGAGGATCAGTTCGGCTACCTCCTCTATCACATCTTTCGGATTACCTTCTGAATCAGGGGGAATGGACGGAAGGCGTACAGTAGACCATGAGGCCACCTGCATCTCAAGGCGTTCATCCCTTCCGCATGTGGTGTTGTGTAACGTGCTAGGTACCTGGGCAGTTGAGCGTTGAACGCTGTCGCAAAGAGATCCATCTTCGGAGTGCCATACCTGACTGAAAGCTTTTTGAAGATGTGTCGGTTGAGGGACCATTCTGCCGGGTTGATGGTCATGCAGCTCAGCCAATCGGCGCAGAAGTTGTCCATGCTGGAGATGTGTTCGGCGCGAAGGGAGAGAAGATGGATCACCACCCAGGACCCTATCTGAAAAGCGGACTCCATGAGAGAGACAGCTCGTGTTCCCCCTTGGCGATTGATGTGAGCTTTCGCCGTCGTGTTGTCCGTCTGTATCAGTACATGAGAGTGGAGGATGAACGATTGGAAGTGAAGGAGGGCAAGGTGAATGGCCCGTAGTTCCAGCAAGTTCATGCTGTAGGAGAGATCCGTGTTGGTCCACAGACTTTGAGATACCTGTTCTTGTAGGTGAGCACCCCATCCTGACAGGCTGTTGTGATGACCAGCAGAGGAGGATCCCTGAAGAGGGACCCCTGAGCTAAGGCTGGGGAGAGCCACCAATCCAGAGAGTGAAGATCCTCTGGTGTCAGGGTGACTTTTGCTAGAGAGCAGCTGCTGTTTGTTTTTTTGGAATGGCAGGAGAAACCATTGGAGGCATCAGCTGTGAAGCCGAGCCCACGGCACTATGGAGAAGCAGGAGCCCATCTTCCCCAGCAGCTGAGACAGCTGAAGAAGAGGGACCCGTCACTTCCTTTGCACCTCTAGGGCTAGTTCCCTGAGACTGGTCTGTCGATCCTGGGACAGGTAGACAGGAAGTGTCTATGAGAGCACCTAGATGAACCAGCCAAAATGTTGGGGACAAGTGGCTCTTCTCCTGATTGATGGAGAAGCCTACATCCTGGAGCACCTGAAGGGTGTTCTGGAGATCTTGGGTCGCCTGACTGCGGGACCTGGACAAGAGAATGTCATCCAGGTAACAGAATATTCGGATGGGCATTGGGTGAAGGTGCGCAGCTACAACAGCTAAGATCTTGGTAAACACCCTCGGGGCCGAGGAGAGCCTGAAGGGGAGTGCCTGATATTGGAAGTGACGGCCCCCATAGACAAAACGGAGGAATCGACGATGGTGTTTGTGGATGGGGACATAGAGGTAAGCTTTGGTGAAATCCACTGAAGTTAGAAGGTCATCGAGACGCACACCTCCAGAATTGACAGGAGAGAGTACATCTTGAACCTTCTATCTCTGACAAACAGGTTCAGAAATTTTAGGTCTAGGATTGCTCGCCATTCCCCAAGACTTTGGCATGATAAAAAGGTGAGAATAGAAGTCCTGACACTCCTGGTCTGGGAGTATGGGTTGAATAGCCTGAATGGAGAGCAGATGATGGATGGCCTGCTCTACCAGGAGCCTCTTGAGAGGATCCCATGACATCGGACACATGACAAAGTGGTTCGGGGGCCTGATCGCAGATCCAGGAGAAGGCTGAATCTGATCGTGGACCTCACCCTTGCATCGCTGGTAATGTCGTCCCAGCGGACTGCAAAGGCCGTCAGACGACCCCCGATAGGGAGATCCTCTAGGCAGTAACTTCTGACACTTGAAGGATCAACTGTTGGTATCCCTAAAGGGCTTCCTGGGCTGGAACCATTGATTGTTCCTGCCCGACCTGTTAGAAAAGGAGGGACCCTGTCTAGAGGGAGCCTGGCGTTGAGAGCGGGAGGTGGAAGCACCTCCGTCCTGGCCACGAAAGGGCTGCCTGCGGTAAAAGGATTGATTTCTCGAATCCTGCTTCTTAGTGGCCAGTTGCAGCACCTTTCTCTTGTCTTTGGATTTGACTAGAAAGGGCTCCAAGGGAGCTCCAAATAAGTTGGAAGAAGAATAAGGAGAGGAGGCTAGCCTCCATTTAGCCTTGGCCTCCGCCTGCCACTGTTTGAGCCAAACTAGCCTTCGGGTGGAAATGGAGGAGGCTATAGCCTTGGATGCAAATCGAGCTGCATCCAAGGAAGAATCTGCAGCGTATTCCAGGGCCGCTTTAATTTTGTTTATGTCCCTGCATGCCCTGGAATCACAAGCAGGAAGCCTCGCCTGGCTGCCTTAGCCATAGCAGGGCAGAGCGGGTAAAGAAAGATGCAGATGTTGCGGTCCTGATTGACCAAGTGGACGCCTGGTGGCGTTTAACCAGGGTCTGCTCGACCCTCTTGTCCTCAGAGCGCAGAGAGTCCTCCGGCACTGCTGAAGCCGCATTAGAGGAAGACAGAGCTACGATAGGTAAATCAATGGGGAGAACCTCGAGGACCTTGATGAGGTCAGGACTCACGTATAAACGTTTATCCAGGGTATTGGGGAGAGGACCTGTACCTGGGGACGCCCACTTGTTTTGAACAACGTTGATGAATAGCCTGGGTGAAGGAATCACCTCCCTTTCAACTGTAAGCTGAATAAAAAGAGGATTGGTGGTCGAATCGAATCGAATTTTATTTATAACCCGCTCTCTTCCCCCGAAGGGACTCGAGGCGGGGCACAGGGAATTAAAAACAGTTAAAAAAGGAATACAAAATTTAAAACAATAAACGTACATAAATACTAACTAAAAGGCATATTAAACAGAAAACCCTGCGCTAAAATTCCCAAATATTTACTAAAAATCCCTAAACAATCAGAAGAGACTATCCTAGGCCGGCCAAGCGAAAAAGATGTGTTTTTAATTTCAGACGGAAGGAGCGGAGGTCCGTGGTAGTTCTAATATCGGGGGGAAGGTCGTTCCAGAGGGCTGGGCCCGCCACAGAACAGGTGTCAGTCTTGTCCGTCTCTGTGTCCTGAGAGGCCTTAGGCGGTGGAATACCTGCAATCTTTTTGGCTTTAAAAAGAAGAGATCTGAGTATAGCAGGTTTGAAAAGACCAACAAAGGGAGGAGGATCAGGGGGCAAGCCCTCATCCTCTGATAGATCGGAATCATGTGCAGGATGGTCCTACTCACCAAAGACCGAAGCCTGATTAGAAGTGCCAGGTAAATCATGATTTGAGGAGGCCGAGAGGTCGCCATCTCTGTGCCTGGAGCTGGAGGTAGAAGACCTGTGAGGGGTAGAATGATTAGAGGCCCTGTGTTTGAGATCAGCGGCTATGCCCCGTTCAATAGCATCGGAAATTATGGTTGCCATGTCAGGAAGGTAAGCGGAGTGAGGAAGAGGTTGAGGGACATTATCCTGGTAAAAGGTTTCCCCTTCAGGGGTGACACTTCTGCCCCCATCCGACTCTTCCCCACTATTGGCTAGATCCTCCGTGCCTCTGGCCTCTTCAGGTTGGATGATGAAGGCTGAAGGAGAAGCCTCATCCTCAGAAACAGAGGAGAGGTCGTGTGTGTGTGTGTGTGTGTGTGTGTGCTGGGATAGGCCTGTCTTTGGGCCCTAAAAGGTTTGGCCTCTATGTGCTTGGTCTTGATGGAGGCCTTCCTGGGGGTGGCTTCAGGCCCGGATGGCGTCCCCGCAGCTGGTGCCTTAGGAGGGGCCTTGCGAGCAGGGCCAGAGGTCCTAGGTAGGAGCCCTGAAGGTGGAGGATCCGCAGGGGGCTTCTGCTTGTGGGCTCTGGGCGGAGGGGTGTCCTTAGAGGCCACAGGCTGGGCAGGAGGGATGGACTGGGCGTCTTGGGAAGATTCCATACTCACTGTGAATCAAACTGGCCGCAGGATCTTCGCGCTAAAACAAAATGGCCACCAAGACTAAAGAGTCTATGGGCCAGGCGCCACGAGGTGACCGAACCTCAGAGGGACTGAGAAGGCTGCAAATGTTAAAGAATGTCGCTCCCTGGGTGGTGGGATGGAGCTGCGGCACAGCAAGATCGCGGCAGCCAGGCTGTGCGGTCACGGGATGAGCGCTGTGGTGAGGGCGCGATTCTGCGCAGCAGAGCCTCCAACGGCTCGAGTTGCAAGGCCAAAGAGGTCGGAGCAACAAGCAGTGGTGGCGACTGCGGCTGGAGGAGCAACGGTGATGGCAGCTGAAGTGGTGGCAGCTGAAGCGGCGGCGGCGGCAATGGAAACAGGTGGTCGTCACCAGGCGGCAAGGCTGAGGCTGTGCCTATCCGGTCCCAAAGGGACGTGGAAAGGGACAGAAAGCCAAAGGAAAACCCCAAAATCACCCAGGAGCCTGCTAGCAGTAAGCGAAGTAGAAAAAAAATTTTGGGAAATTTTTAGAATAAGCCAATTAGTAAAATTTAGTAAAGTTGGAAGAGAGAGCGATTAGCACAGCCAGTTAAGATCGAACTGAGTCTAAAAAGTGGGAGGATACTCCTCTGAGGCGATGACATCAATTTGTAGACTCAGTTCTATTGGTTGCTGGCTGAGTTAAACCGCACATGACCACTGTCTCCACCAACGTTGGAGAAAGACCTGTTTTCCAAGCAGGCACACTTCATACCATGTAGCCGACTCCCCTCGGCCACAAGCTGGCTAAACTGTTTGTGAAGCATATCTATCGACTGCATGGAGTAACTCCAAGAATCATCTCAGACAGAGGGGTCCAGTTCACGGCTAAGTTCTGGAGGGAGTTCCTGCAGTCCATTGGATCATCTCAGGGTCGTAGTTCAGCTTTTCATCAGAGCACTAATAGGGCAGCAGAGACTGAACGCCATGATAGAGCAGCACCTGAGGTGCTACGTGAACTATCAGCAGTCTAATTGGGCAGACCTTTTATCCTTTGCTGAGGTCATGTACAATAATGCTGTTCACAGTAGCACAGGACTCACGCCATTCAAAATAGTGAGCGGCATGGAGTTTGTCCCAATGCCTGAGTATCCAAGGGCCCCTCCCTCTTCAGTCATCTTGACTGATTGGATGTCGATGCTAAAAGCAACCTGGGAAAATGTCAAGAAAGCACTGGCTAAAGCGGTACAAACCTGTAAGAAACAGGCAGATAAATACCGGACTCTGCAATGGCCATTCCGGGTAGGAGAGAAGGTTTACATCTCCACAAAATACTTGAGATTAAAACTGCCTAGCAAGAAACAGGGCTCAAAATTTGTGGGACCATTCCCCATAGTAAAGATCATCAACCCAGTCACAGTTCAATTAAAACTGCCTCGATTGCTGGGGAAGATACACCAATCGTTTCATAGCAGCCTTTTGAAACCCGTGATAGGATCCACCCTGCGACCGCTATCCCGGGCGCCCCCAGGCCCTATAGTCATAGGGGGCCAAGCCCATTATGAAGTTCAACGAATCCTTGATTCAAGATGGCACAGGAGACAACTCCAATACCTAATCAAGTGGAAGGATTATCCCTTATCAGAGGCATCATGAGTGAAACATAGAAACATCCAGGTTGATCGCCTTCAAGCATAATTCCATGCAGAAAACCCAAGAAAGCTTGAGGGAGGAACGCATCCCTAAGTTATACACCTGTATTCAAATTGTTTTATTTCCCTTAGGTTGCTTACGGGAAGTGAGGGGAGCCGGATGTCAACTTGCAAAACAACACCATGACTCTTATCGAGTTGCAATAGAGAAATGAGGATTCCAGGCATTCCTCTGGTCAGAGGGGAATTCCAAGCTGGCCTGTCAATGCGCATGATTAGATTCAATTACGCTGCTAATTGGCTAACATGATTTATTACCAGGCCGAGGGGAGGGAACACAGGGGCTAAAGTGCAGATACCATTAAATGATTTTCAGTTTTAGCTGCACCGAAGTAACGCCAGAATGTTGATCCTAATAAATGATTGGATTTCTTTTGAACTTTGTCTGGAGGCTCATAAATTTGTTAGGTTTTCTTCTGGGATCTTCACATTATCATGCCAGAATCTAGCATAACATTGAACCTGGAAATTTCTCCTTTACCTGCTCCTCAGAAACAACAAAGCCATCAGGGAACAAAATCAACCAAGCTGAAGAATAAAAGAAGAACTGAAGCAGTAGAAGAAATGGCCGAACCTGGTGGCAGAGTTCAAAGTGAAATTAGCCATTTTTTTCTGTAGACATAAACTGACTAAATCCAACTCTTCTTGAATTTTGTTGACCCTTATTTAATGCCAAAATAGTGTTAACAGTTAGTTCAGTAGATTCTTGGATATAGATATCATCAATAATAAAAAAGTTTAATTGGAACTTCACATGTAGTATTGATCTTTCACACGTGATATCTATCTACTCAATTCACTGAAAACCTTTCAACAGACTACAATGAAAAACAACAGAATGGTATCGGACCACATGGTGGGGTAGTGGCTGAGAAACTACATTGGATGCTGTTCTATGGTAAATGGAAACCAAAGTGTACAGTATGTCAGCTACAATACTCTAGTTCCGTGATGGTGAACCTATGGCACGGATGTCACAGGTTGCACGCAAAGCCATTTCTGAGGGCATGAGAGGCGGTGCCCTGTCAGCTCCAGCGCACATGAGCATGCTGGCCAACTGATTTTTGGGCTTGATTTTCGGCCAGTTTTTGTCCTCCTGAAGCCTCCAGAGGGAGAAAAATGGCTCAACGGGCAACCTAGAAGTCCATTCCTGAACTTCCGGTTTGTGTGTTGGGTCTTTTTCCATCCCCCCAGGCTCCTAGAAAGCTTCTGGAGCCTGGGGAGGGCAAAAAAAGGACCTACTGGGCCCACCGGAAGTCAGAAAACTGGCTGTTTCTGGCCCCTGGGGGAGGCCATTTTTGCCCTCCCCAGGCTTCAAAAAAGCCATGTATACATACACTGGACAGCAGGGGGGGTCACACATGTATTCTCAGGGGGCACGGCATGGGAGGTGTTAGGATATTCAGCCTTATGTTGGGACTGAAAAGAATTTGTAAATAACAAGGTTAAAACCTTGTTAGGTTCACTGGGGATAAAACACAAGTGTTCTGCTCCACAACACAAAGCACACATTGAAGAAAGGGGTCAATCTCTACAAGCCATGGTAAGAACCATGCTGGCTGATGCAGGTTTACCATTAGCTTTGTGGGGGGAGGCAATGTTATGTGCAAATAGTCTTCTAAACAACATTGTAAATTCGACTACAGGTAAAATTCCATACACATTATGGCATGGCAGAAAACCTGATCTGAGTTATATTCACACGTTTGCGTCACCAGCATGGGTGCATATACCATCACAGTTAAGACTGAAGGGGCGAAGTAGAGCACAAAAGTTAATCTTTGTGGGTTACAACGCTAACCATAAGTCATACAGGTTCTGGAAGGAAGGCACAACGAAGATGATTATTAGTAATGATGTAAGGTTCCTGGAATATATAAACTGGGATAAAGTGGAGAATCGAAAGGAATAATATTTAAGTCAAAAACTGAAAATACTCAAGTAGAGAAAGAAAAAGCAGTAGAGACTACTCAGAAGGAGGTAGGAGAGGAAAAAGCAGTAGAGACTACTCAGGAGGAGGTAGATAAGCAGGAACACATAAAGGTGGAGAGTCCATCCACAAGCCCTGAACTGCTGATGAGGTCAAAAAGAGAAAACAGGCCACCTGATCGTTATCAGGCGACTCTGGTCTATAAGAAAAATAAAAGTTTCAGCAACGTACACTGAGATAGCAACATACAGAGAGGACGATCAGACGGTGTGGAAAGCTGCGATAGATAAGGTTAAACAATTAAAGAATCTGGAAATCAAGAGAGGTTACATATAAAGTATGATAGATGGAACAGGAATTTAATCAGTCTGTAACTGGTTATAACGAAGGGTATGCATCACGGCAAATACTCTCAGGGCAGGATAATGTGTGGGCAACTAGACACAAGTATGTACTCAATCACCTGGAAATGGAGATGGCGTATCTGCATGCACTGTAAGACTGAGGACCTAGTGGCTGCCTGGAATAATGCGGCCGCTGGGGCCCTGGACCGGGTCGCGCCCTTGCGGCCTCTCACGCAGTGCCGAACCACCTTGGCTCCATGGTTTTCCGAGGAGCTGAGGGAGAGCATTTGGAGATCCACTCGCGCCGAATCTGACCGAACACGAGTTAGGTCCCATTTGAGGGCCTATCTCGTGGCAATAAGGGCGGCGAAACGTAATTATCTTGCCGCCCTTATCGCATCCGCAGATAACCGCCCTGCCACCCTGTTTAGAGTGACCCGCTCCCTCCTTCAGCAGAGGCCGCGGGAAGCTCCCCTGCAGGGTCGAGCAGAGGAATTTGGACATTATCTGCAGGATACAATTGCTCAGATCCGGAGCGAACTGGCCTCCGATGAGGTTAGTCCCGGTGGGCAAACGGAGGCAGGCCTTGAGACCGTTTTATGGGAAGATTTTGATCTTGTGACTTCAGATGACATGGACAAGTTGCTGGGGCGACTGAATGCTACCACATGTTTATTGGACCCGTGTCCCTCCTGGCTGGTACTGGCCTCCTGGGAGGCTGCACGAGGCTGGCTCCAGGAAATAGTGAACGCCTCCTTGAGTGAGGGGTTTCTACCGGCCGTCTTGAAAGAGGCGGTGGTGAGACCCCTCCTCAAGAGACCTTCCCTGGACCCAGCATTGTTGATTAATTATCGTCCAGTCTCCAACCTTAGTTTTCTTTCTAAGGTTGTAGAGAGTGTGGTAGCACAACAGTTCGCCCGACACCTGGAGGAAACTGTCTATCTAGACCCGCGCCAGTCCGGCTTCCGCCCTGGGCACAGCACGGAGACGGCATTGGTCGTGTTGGTAGATGATCTCTGGAGGGCTAGGGATAGGGGTTGTTCCTCTATCCTGGTCCTATTAAGACCTCTCAGCGGCTTTTAATACCATCGACCATGGTATCTTATTGCACCGGCTGGAGGGGTTGGGATTGAGGGGCACCGTATTGCTGTGGTTCTCTTCCTACCTCTCCGACCGGTCGCAATTTGTGTTGACAGGAGGGCAGAGATCGACTTCGAGGCCCATCACATGTGGGGTGCTTCAGGGGTCGGTTCTCTCACCCCTCCTGTTTAACACCTATATGAAGCCGCTGGGTGAGATCATCCGTGGTTTCGGGGTAGAGTACCATCAGTACACTGATGATACTCAGTTGTACATCTCTACCCCTAACCACCCCAACGATGCCGTTGAAGTGATGTTCCAGTGTTTGGAGGCCGTGAGGGTCTGGATGAGGAGGAACAAGCTTCAGTTCAACCCGTCCAAGACCGAGTGGCTGTGGTTACCGGCGTCTCGATATAGCCAGTTAGTGCCATCTCTGGCTATCGGGGGCGAGACATTAGCCCCCGCGGAAAGGGCCCGCAACTTGGGCCTCCTCCTGGATTCGCGGCTGTCCTTGGATGACCATGTGACAGCCGTGGCCAGGGGGGCTTTTTATCAGATTTACCTGATACGCCAGTTGCGGCCCTTTCTAGATCGGGACGCCCTATGCACGATCACTCAAGCCCTCGTTATGTCCCGCCTGGACTACTGCAATGCTCTCTACATGGGGCTCCCCTTGAGATGCACCCGGAGACTTTAGCTAGTGCAGAATGCAGCCGCGCGGGGGATTCTGGGAGTCCCACGGTACTCCCCGGTAACACCTCTCCTGTGCGAGCTGCACTGGCTACCTGTGGTCTTCCGGGTGCGCTTCAAGGTGTTACCATCTTCAAAGCGCTCCATGGCATGGGTCTTGGCTACTTGCGAGACCACTTCCTACCACACACCTCCCTTCGACCTGTCCGCTCCCACAGGGCGGGCCTCCTCGGGGTGCCGTCTGCCGGTCAATGCCGGCTGGCAACTCCCAGAGGAAGGCCCTTCTCTGTGGCGGGTCCGACCCTCTGGAACAACCTGCCCCCCAATCTTCGCACCACTACTGACTTACGCCTCTTCCGTCGGATGCTTAAAACGCATTTCTTCCATCTGGCTGTCCTGACATAGATTAAAGGTTTTTAGAGTTAATATTTTAATGGTCTTAATTTTCTTAGCACAGATTTTATTATTTAATTCGATTTTAGATTATATGTATGTATTGTGGTTTTTAGTTTTCCGTGCACCGCCCTGAGTCCTACCACGGAGAAAAGTGCGGTATATAAATCCGATAAATAAAATAAAATAAATAAAATATGATATACATGCAGAGGTTACTGGGTAATGAAGAAGATAAACAACATAACTGATAGTTGTTAAGGAAGAGTAAATAAGGTTTTAGAAAATCTGGGTTTGTGAAGTGTAAATCAATTATTGGGAGGTTTCGGTATTAAAGTGAGGTGTCCAATTACTGTATATGAGGACAATCAGGCAGCTGTACAAATGGCTACAAATATAGCTGTAAAGACAAGATCAAAGCACACTGATCTTAGGTATTTAAATGTGAGAGAGTGTATAGTGAAATGGTACAGCTTGTTTACTGTATATCAGAGATGAATGTGGCTGACCATTGTACAAAGTCTCAGGGAGCAATAAAACACAAGGGGTGTTGTGATGCTTATGGTTTAAGGATGTGAATATATATTGATCAACCCAAGGGGGAGTATGTTAGGATATTCAGCCTTATATTGGGTTGACAATATATATGAGCCCATGTTCTTAAGGAATTATGTAGCTTTAAGAACTGTGTTTGAATTCTGATTGGCTGTGAGTTTATCATCTCTACCATAAAGGAAGCTCAGAATCACAGTCCATTCCCTGTTCGATTCTTTGTGATTCCTGTGTTTCCTAATTGCTGTTTGAGAAGCTGAATATTGAAGAAGGAGGATTTGTTTTGCATCACTGTGAGATAACTCTGTTTGGTGAAGGACTGTTATTATTTTGAGAAGTTAGTCGGAAGAAGTATTTTAGTTGCTACAAAGTAAAGACTATTTATTTTCTTACTATCACTGTTTTAGAATTTGTTTGTGGTTACAGCAACGTATCTCTTTACTGTCCGGTGAATTACACTATTCCGCATTTATTTTCCTAACACTGGTTAAGGGACCAGAGTTGTGACACTGGTTCTGAACCCAGAGGAGCTAACAGGAGGCATTAAATTATGGGGGTGGGCACACAAGCATGCACAATAGCACAAGCGTGTGTGCTTTAGGCACCCGAGGCAAAAAAGGTTCAACATCACTGCTCTAGTCCAACAAATGTAGAATTCACCCTCAACCCCCACTGCCCATAACCCCAGCACCTGAACCTGCTCCAGCAGCATTGGCCATTTTACAGAGAATCTTTGTCAGAAAGATTTGAATGAGGAAAAGAATGATAACGGAACTATCCTAGAACAATGTGAGTTGTTTATGGGAATACAAACAGCGGAATTACTGACTGACCAGTTGTGAATCTACTTTGTATTAACTCTCCTAACAGCATCAAGATTGCAATGGGCCTTCCACATCAACAATTTGACCCTTCTGCTAACTACCAGGAACTCGTGGCAAACTTCAGGGGCCAATGAGAAAGGGCATTGGTTACATACCTGATACACCCTTTCTCGGGACGGTGGAGACATCATCCAGACATGGTGTCAAGTACCCTAACGATGCCTGCTTCATAATAAGCGACCTGATATTATAATACAAAAAGCAGTGATTTATTAACAGCTTCATTAGGCATTCCTCATTAGGCATTTATTTGCAGCCATCTTTTTTGCTTTCTTTATCTGCTTCTGAACTTTGCCCGCGTTACTGTCCTCCCTTCAGCCTTCGTCATAAATCACGTTAGCGAACCGAGAGAGATCGTAGTTGAGACATGCACATTCAAAGGCCAGCTTGAGATTCCATTCTGACTACAGGTATGCATGGAATCCTCCTCTTTTCTCTGGCAGCTCAATAGTAGTCATGGAGACGTTTTACGAGCTGACACATGGATTATTCCTGCCAGTAACCAATAGGACTGGGTCTACCAAATTAATAAGTTGCACCCTCCATGCTGGTTCCCAGCTGAGACAAAGGAATAAAGGTAGACTGTTGTGTCAAAAACTCAAGATAAAGGATGTGATCTCTCCTTGTCAACAGAAAAAATATTCATTAGTCCGAACAACACTCACATGATGAGGCTGGATGATGTCTCCATCGTCCCAAGAAAGGGCATATCAGGTATGTAACCAACGCCCATTTTCCTAGTAGATGGAGACATCATCCAGATATGGGACATATCAAAGCCAATTCTGTCCCACAGGCGGGCATATAGTGAGGACTCAGGAATCCTGGGGGGCCAACAGCTGCTGTAATACTCGCCGTCCAAAAGCAGCACCTATCAAGTCTGTAGTGGCGAATAAATGGAGATGGAGTAGTCCACGTGGCCACCCTGCATATCTCTTCCTAAGGAGCTTAGGATGACCAGGCAGCTGAAGTGGCATCCAGCTGAAGTGGCAGCACTGCATGTGGAGAGTGCCAAGATATGTTGTGGGATCGGAAAAGAGTCACATACGCCCTTGAAATTGCTGAACGAACCCAACATCCAATGTTTGTAAAGGAAGCCTTGGACACCTTTGTAACCCCAGGTTGGAACCTGACAAAGAGGGCCTCCGAACGATGGAATTCTGTAGTGCATTTTATATAGACATGGAGAGCCCTTCGCACATCGAGACAATGCCACTTACGTTCCAGGCAATGTGAGGGATTGGGGCAAAAGTTAGGGAACACCAATTCTTGCACTCTACGAAACACAAAATTCACCTTGGGTATAGATGTCGGGTCCAGACGGAGCACAACCCTGTCTGGGTGGAAGATGCATAAGTCCTGCCTGATTGACAGGGCTGCTAGTTTGGAAACCCGTCTGGCCATAGTGACTGCGACAAGAAAAACAACCTTTATTGTGAGATGATACAAGGAGGCTGAGTGCAGGAGTTCGAAGGGTGACTCTGTCAAAGCGTCCAGAACTTTGGATATGTCCCAGGAAGGGAATCTGTGGATAATAGGAGGTTTAAGGTTGGTCGCACCCCTAAGGAACTGGCATATGAGAGACTGGTGAGAGAGCTTAGAGGCAGCAATGGAGAACACCAAAGAAAGGGCCGCCACCTGAGGTCGAAGTGTTTTAGGGGACAACCCCTTGTCAAGACCCAGCTGAAGAAATTGTAGAACATTAGGAATGGAGGCCTGCAAAGGAACAATACCTTGCCGAAGACACCAGGAAGAGAATTGTGTCCATGTGGTGTTGTAAATGCGATTAGTAGATGAACGCCTGGAGGCCTGAATCATGTTAATTACATCCACCGAGAGATTGGCAGCTGTCAAGGCCACCTGCTCAATCTCCAAGTGGTGAGACGAAGTCAGGAGAGGTCAGGATGTAGAAGGGACCCTTGTATCAGGAGGGAGCTGATTTGAGGAAGTTGCCACTGAGGTTCCACTGATAGGTTTATCAAGTCGGCAAACCAAGGCCTGCGGAGCCAGTGAGGGGTTAGAAGAATCAGTTCTGCCTCCAACAGCATCTTTCGAATTATGCATTGAATCAGAGGAATTGGAGGAAACGGATATAGGAGCCTCTGAGGCCACCTGCACCGTAGAACATCGGTGCCTTCTGCCCCCTGAGTTGAGTAACAGGAGAAATACCTGGAAAGCTGATGGTTGTCCTGCATTGCAAACAGATCCAGGATTGGTAGCCCGTACCTCTCTGTGACTTGCCTGAATATTCTGTGATTGAGACTCTGCTCTGCCGGGTCTACCTGCATGTGGCTGAGACTGTCTGCTTAAGAGTTGTGAATGCCTGATGTGTGGTCTGAGCGGAGGGACAAGAGGTGTTCCTCTGCCCACGAAATGAGCTGGAATGAGAGAGTCATTAAAGATTTTGATCGTGTCCCCCTTGCCTGTTGATATGCACCTTTGTAGTGGTGTTGTCCGTAAGTACGAGTACATATGCATTTGCCACAATAGTCCGGAAATGGAGTAGCGCGAGATACACTACCTTCAACTCCAACTAGTTGATACTTTTTTTGAGATTGGAGCAAGACCAAAGCCCTTGAGCCTCATGGTCCTGAATATGAGCTCCTCAACCCGGGAGACTTATGTCTGTAGTGAGAACAAGTCGATGAGGTTCCTGGAACAGTAGGCCTGGAGACAGGACAGGTGACAGCCACCACTGTAGAGACTTGCTTATCTCGGAAATGAGATGTACCTGATATGTCGAGCAGCTGCTGTTGGACTTCTGATAGGGAAACAGAAACCACTGCAGATGACGGCTGTGGAAACGTGCCCATAGCACAATGTGGAAGCTCAATACCATCTTCCCTAGCAGTTGCGAAAGCTGAAGAAGAGGAACCCTCTGCTGTTGTCTGGTGGCCAATACTAATCTGTGGATGCTGACTTTCCATTCTGGAGACAGAAAAACTCTCCCAATCCGTGTGTTTATCATCGTCCCCAGATGAATGAGCAGCTAGCTAAAGTTGAGTGACTCTTTTTGGTGTTTATCAGGAAACCGTGATCTCCGAGGACCTGGAGTGTGGTCTGAATGACCCTGATTGCCTGGTCTGGAGACCTGGCCAGTAATAATATGTTGTCCAGGTAACAGAGAATGCGAATTGGAAAAAAGCAGAGGTGAGCCACTACTACTGTGACAATCTTTGTAAAGACCCTCGGGGCCGATGAGAGGCTGAACGGGAAGGCACGATACTAGAAATGAGTTCTGGCATAATAAAATCGGAGAAACTATCTATGTTCCAACAGAATGGGAATGTGGAGACATGCTTCCCTGAGATCCATTGAGGAGAGGAAGTCATTCGAGCGAACACTCTCCAAGATGGATTGCAGGGAGTGCATTTTGAATCTCCGGTAGACTATAATTTTTTTAGAAATTTGAGGTCAATAATTGCTCTCCAACCCCCCACCCACCCACCCCAAAGACTTTGGCACTATAAAGAGATGGGAGTAAAACCCCTGTCCCTGCTGGTTGGGGGGAATCTTCTCAATGACATTTTTGCTATTTGTTAAAGAACAAAACTGAAACATGCCAACAGTTCACTAACTTGGTTAAATTTGCAGAGAGAAAAACAAACCATAAGATAGTTACTGTCATGACTGATAATGGTACGGAATTCACAAACTCCAATTTTAAAACAATTTGCAAAAGGCCGGTATACAACATAAATTTTCTGCTCCTTATCGCCCACAGCATAATGCATTTGTGGAAAGGATAGGGCAGATATTGCAATCTATGGTTAGAACGATGCTGGCTGATGCTTAATTGCCTGAATCATTGTAGGGAGAGGCAATGATGTGTGGGAATCATATTTTGAACAATGTTATTAACACCACAACTGGTGAATTGCCATTCACTAGGTGGCATGGCAAGAAACCAGACCTCAACTACATACATACATTTGGATCTCCTGCATGGGTTCATATTCCCTCGCAGTTAAGACATAAAGGGCAAAAGAGAGCTCAACATCTAATTTTTATAGGCTATAATTCTAACCACAGGTCCTACAGATTTTGGCAAAAAGGATCAACTAAGGTTGTTAGCACTGCAAATGCCAAATTTATGGAGAATATTGGGTGGAATAGGTTAGATACAGGTAATGAAGTGATTATTGAAAGCAAGACAAGCACTACTGAAGATAAAGAGAAATCAGAATTGAATAATAAAGATGAGGTGTCTACGGAAGAGGAGGTAGAAGAGCACGAACAGGTTAATGTAGAAAGACCAGTAATAAGTCCTGAGTTACCAAGACGGTCAACACGAGTAACCAGGCCACCTGATAGGTATCAGGCAACTATGGCTTATCAGGCTAACAAAGTTCTTGCAACATACCATGAATTGACCACATTTCCTCTAGAAGATCAAAAAGCATGGGAAGCTGCAATGACTAAAGAGCTTAAGTCTTTGCAGAATGTGGGAGTATATGAAAACACTAATTTACCTCCAGATAAGAAGGCAATTGGTAGTAAGTGGATATATAAGATAAAAACTGGGGTAGACGGAGCCATAACATATAAGGCTAGGCTAATGACTCAGGGATTTGACCAAACAGCCACAGACTACGACGAGATATTCGCACCTATTTTAAAATCCACCACACTTAGAGCTGCTCTAGTTTGGGCTGCAAAATACAAATATCTGGTTAATCACTTAGACATAGAAACAACTTTTTCTACATGCACCATTACAACATACAATCTATATGAAGGAGCCAGTGGGATTTGAAGATAATGGTAAATCTGAGTGTTGGATTCTGAGGAAGAGTCTTTATGGCTTAAAACAGTCTGGTTATGAATGGAACCAATGTGTGATCAAAGCCTTAACTAGGATTGGATTTAAAGCTGGTTTAGCTGATCCTTGTCTGTTTAGAATGGAAAAGGATAGAAAAGTTTCTTCTTCTATTTACCGATGACATAGCCTTGATTACTAAGACAGAACAGGAGGCTATTAATATAATTGAACAGTTGAGGAAACATTTCACTATAAAAAATCTGGGTGAAATACCTCACTATTTAGGATTAAAGATTGATAATCTTTAGGGGGAGAGCCTTCTCTGGGGGAGAGAATCTCCTAGGGGAAGAGCCTTCTCTGTGGCAGCTCCTGCCCTCTGGAATGACCTACCCCCTAACCTACATACAACCATGGACCTGCGCCTCTTCCGCCGGGCCTTGAAAACCCATCTATTTCATGCGGCCGGCCTGGCATAGTCTTTTAATCTGTTTTTATTAGGGGTTTCTATTGGGGATTTTAGAACAGGCTTAGTGGTTTAATTCATTTTTAGCGTATTTATTGTATTTGATGTTTTTATTGTTGTTTTATTATTGCCTGTTCACCGCCCTGAGTCCCGCAAGGGAGAAAGGGTGGTATACAAATCTGAATAAACTGAAACTGAAACTGATAAAACCAGGGAATGGTTTAAATTATCACAGATGGAGAAGATAAATAATTTACTGAAACAATTCAAGATGGAATTATGTAAACCTTTGAAGACTCCTATGAGCCAGGAATTCAGCAATAGCAATGTACAGAGTTCTATGTTTGATAAGGGATTATATCAATCACTGATAGGAAGTCTGTCATACTTCAGCAATTGGTCAAGGCCTGATATTGCATACAGCATGAACCAATTAGCTAGATACAATTCAGATCCTACTGAGAGGCATTGGCAGGCTGTGAAAAGGATTCTAAAGTATTTGAAGCAAACGATGCACTACGCATTGTACCTTGAACCTAACGATGAATTAAAGCTGACCGCATATGCTGATGCGAGTTTTGCAAGATATAAACACAAGAAAGTCAATGTCTGGAATAGCTGTTTTTTTAAATTAATTGGATGGAGATCTATTAGACAGAAGCATCTGAGTCTGTCTACTATGGAAGCAGAATTTTCCTGTCTATCGTTACTTTGTACAGATGTTATATGTTACAAACAGTTATTGATAGATCTAGAAATTGAGGTAAACGATTCTATCACCGTGTTTGAGGACAACCAGGCAGCCATTCAAATGGCTACTAATCTGGCAGTAAAAACTAGGACAAAGCATACAGATGTGTTATTTGAATCTATGGGAGAGTATTAAGCATAAACTAGTAATGCTAGACTACTGTATGTCAGAGGATAATATAGCCGACCATTTCACAAAGGCTCAGGGTGCTATTAACCATAAAGAAAGTTGTGAAAGGTATGGACTGAAATTGTAAATATATATTGGCTACCCAAAGGGGAGAATGTTAGGAATATACTCCTAGTGTTGGGTAGGCAATATATATATACCATGATGACAAATGGTCTTTGTTGCTTTAAATGTTTGAATGTAATCAGCAGCTGTAATTATCTCCACAATAAGAGGAAGTCAGGAGAGCTCATTCTCTCTTTCTGCTTGATCATTCTCTGCTTGGTTGCTGACTGACATTGACTGACTGATTGATTGAAGAAGGAAGAATCATGAATTGCGACTGTAAGCAATTGTTTGTTCGTTAAGAACTTTGTTTGATTCGATATCTACTATCACTGCTTGTGAAACAGTAGTTTAGTTTTACACACCAGTAAAGCTACTTGTTTTTACTAACAGTGTCTGATACTCTATTCGTGTGTATACTAGGAACAGGTTTTCTCTAGCTGCACATTCCGCTGCGCAACTTTCTGTCTCCCAAAGGAGATATCCCCAACAGACTCGATGAGAAGCAGCTCCAGAGGGGGCTCAAAGAGGCGCTCAGCAGAAAAGGGAGACAAGGTGACCCTCCATTTTGCCCTGGCATTCGCCTGCCATTGCTTCAACCATAAAAGACGTCGGGTAGACACAGAGGAGGCAATGGCCTTGGAGGTGAAGCATGCTGCATTCAAGGAGGAGTCCGCCGAGTACTCCATTGCAGCTTTAAGCTTGTTAAAATCCTTGTGAGATCTAGCATCAGACGGAGGAAGCCTGTCTTGAAGTTTTTTCAGCCAACGTAGGGCTGCCCTATTAAAGAAAGAAGAGAATCAGGCCCATGCCTGATGGCCCTTGACCAAAGTTTGTTCAAACTTTTTGTCCTCCGGCCGGAGGGCATCCTCAGGAGCTGCTGTGGCCGTGTTGGGAGCAAAGATGGCCCCCACTGGAGGATCGATGAAAGGGACCTCCAGCAACTTAGATAACTCTGGACTTACATTGTAAAGTTGTTTATCTAAAGATGAAGGAAACAGCCCTGAGCCTGGTGGTCCACTGATTCTGGACCATCTCCAGAAAGAGCTTGGATGAAGGAACCATGTCATTTTCCACAGCAGCCTTATCTAGTTCAGGACCAGTGCTTAGCTTGGATGCTGGGATGCCAGAAACCTTCTTTGACTTGAAAAGAAGAGATCGAAACAAGACAGGTTTAAATAGGCTCACCAAGGTGGATGGAGCTGTGGTTAAGACCTCATCATCTGAAAGGTCAAAATCTCTGGAAATCTGGTCATCCACCTCTAGGACAGAGGCCTGGGAAAGAGAATTAACTGAAGCTGCAACTGTAAGAGAACAATGCGTGTTCTTTTTCCTGGAGGATTTAGATGTCTTGGATGTAGATGCTATAGGAGTACAATCTTTTAGGCCCGCAGCAATGCCCCACTCAATAGAGGCTGAGATGATACCAGCCATATCAGAAGGGTAATAATGATGATGCCCTCTAGGGCTGGGCGAACCAATGTCTAGTGCGGGACACCTTCAGACTGCTCATCCGCTTCAAATTGAACCCCATCATCAGGCTGGAATGGAAAGGCTAGAGTGGAAATTTCTCCATCCGTATCAAAGGAGAGTTCCTCAGGAGGGCTTTGCTCTCTGGGGGGGTAGAGGAGAAGGAGGTCTGGCGGCCTCACAGTGTTTAGATTTAGCCTTGGCCTTGCAAGAAACAGAGGCAGGGGTCCCTCCCTGGTCAGAGACTGGGACCTATCACGAGGTAAATTGGGCCTAGGAACCTTGGCAGATTTGGGTGTTTCCTCCCTTGCAGAACTTCCCCCTTTCCTTGGCCTGAGTTGAGCAGGGGCTGAAGATGGGACCGCAGCTGATGGCGATTTTCGACGGACCCAGGGAGACTGGGGCCAGAGTCGTTGGTCACCATTTTACTCACAACAATCCTGTTTACAAAATGGCTGCCGGAGCCCTTTTCGCACCTAATTATGCCCAAGATGGCTGCCCAAGATCTTCAAGTCTTCTGAGAGACTGAAAAAGTGAGCCGGCAAAGCAGCTAGTTCGCTATGGTCTTCCCGGTCTTTAGAGGCCTGCGCGCAGTCGGCGCAACCAAGGAAACTGCTTGCGCCAAATGTAGATGGAAGCATGATGCGGCAACTAGAATAGAGGAGCGCCTGGCAAGCTGGCAGACGAAGCCGCAGGATCAAATGACACAAAGCCAAGCAGCAAAGCAGCCGCAAAAGAGGCCAGACAGTTATACTCATGGGCCTAGGCTCCCTCTGCGAGAGGCTGGTGGATTCAGGCCGGCATAACACTCCAGTCGATGAAATTCAATTAGGAGAAACTGAATTAAAATTTTGAATAGCCAATTGTGGAAATTTGAATGCAAAAATATAGTAAATTTAGAATTTTTCTCAGGAGAGATCCCAGACACATCCAGTCCAAGGATTAGGACTGAGTCTAAGCTGGGAGGAGCCAGCACGGAGGGCATGACGTATCAATTTGGTAGACCCAGTCCTATTGGATACTGGATGGAATAACCCATGTCTGGATGATGTCTCCACCTACTAGGAGAATTGCTCTATAGGTTGCTATACCTTGTTTCTGGTGATTAAATTCTGGAATTACTTGATGGATTATGTATCATTGTTGAAATGTGATAACCCAAGAAATCCAGCTGTTTCAAATCAAAAGCACTTTTTTTAAATTTAGCAAAAAGATAATTTGTTCAGTAGAACAAAGGTTGAATAGTGAGGCTGAGTTGCTGGCTGCAGGCACAAATCTCTTCTAAATGTGAGTCTTAATGCAAATCTGGTAGGTTTCGTCTGGAGTCTATCCTTGCCTGATGAACTCACCAGCAGTTCGGTCTCTTGGACCCCATCTGAACTGAGCTGTGAGAGCTGCCTCATTCCAATCCAAATCTGCTTCACCCAATTTCAATTCTGTATAGACTTCTGTACATTTTTTCTCACCTTATTGAAACTCATGAATCCAGCCCTATTCTCTCCTAGACAGGAAAGTCTAGTTGTCTCCAAAGGGAGGTCCTTTGGGATGGCCATGACCTAGATGACTGAGAATCTCTACATCTTACTACACTAGCAGAGAACTAAATCTCACCATCAGAAACCATCAGATGGGTTTCATCCCCTTCCTATGCATCCCCTCTCCCATCGATGGCATTCAGTCTCTCTGGATATTTTAACTGATTTACCCCCCGTCAATGAATGCATATCCATGCTAGTCATAGGAGATCTTTTTACCAATATTTATTTATTTATTTATTTTTCATATTTATAACCCGCTCCCATCTCACAACAAGGGACTCGGGGCGGCGAACATAGAATTAAATCAATAAATACAAAATACAAATACATAGATATTAGATGCCTGTGTTGTAACCGTTTTTAAAACCCTCGTTTATAATTGGCGGTGCTGGGGTTACGCAAGGCCGGCTAGTTGAAAGAAGTGAGTCTTAAGACATTTGCGGAAGAGGCGGAGGTCAGGAATGGTGCGGATTTCAGGGGGCAGGTCGTTCCAAAGGGCCGGCCCTGCCACAGAGAAGGCCCTCCCCCTGGGCGCCACCAGTCGACATTGCCCGACCGACGGCACCCTGAGGAGGCCCTCTCTGTGGGAGCGTGTCGGTCCCAGGGATGTATGGGACAGGAGACGGTCTTGCAGATAGCTAGGTCCCGAGCCATGGAGCGTTTTGAAGATGGTCGTTAGGACCTTGAAGCGCACCCGAAAGACCACATGTGTCTCACTTCATCTCTTGCAAGAGGTTGCCCACTGCCAAAAAAAAAGCTCAACGTTTTGGGTACCGTGTCTTTCACTATATAGGAATAGCGTCCAGACTAATTTCTGACAGGGGCAGTTAATTTGCTTCCAAGGTTTGAAGGGCATTGTTCCAACTTTTGAATGCTCAAGTAAGCTTATCTTCAAGTCATCACCAAGAGTAACCAAATACCCCAACATTTAAATGTTGCTGCAACTACAGTCAGATAACTAGCCATCATTGTTGCCCCAGCAGAATATTCTTATAGTAACTTTCTCCACACATTTATTGCAATAACACCCTTTCAACCTTTGTATGGCACACACCAAACAGTTTTACCAGAGTATTAGTATTAGTATTTAGTATTTATTAGATTTGTATACCGCACCTTCTCTCTTTCGGGACTCAGGGCAGTGTACAGGCAGCAATAAAAATCAATAATACAAAACATAAAATATATTAAAATAGCAGAGAACCACAGGGAGGATGGCTTCGTACCAGGAGCTGTTTTTGCAAGAGCTACTTGCTGCCCAAATAGCAGTAGAATTATACATCGCTTCACAGTGCTTCACTTCCCTCTCTAAGTGGTTTACATAATTATATGCTACTGAAATAGCAGCTAGAATAGGCTAAGCAGTCATACAAGAAGACTGTGAATGCCCATTGACAGGAAGGGCCATTTATAACTAAAGGAGACAAAGTCTAGTTCTATACCAATTTTTTGCTTTCTATAAAGTCATCTTCATCCCTTACAAGGGATTGCTCACTGCCAAAAAAAACAGCTCAACTTTTTCCATTCCATGTCTATCGCTACATAGGAATGGTGTCCAGACTAATTTCTTTCAGGGGAAGGGATAGATACAAAATTTGTGGGACCCTTCACAGGTTCCTCCAACAAATGAATCCCACAGCAATTTGACTGCAATTGCCTTCCTCCATAAAGATGCATTCAGACATTCACTGTTCAGGGTTAGGGTTAGGTTAGGGTTCAAAGAAAAGCTATCTTCTTGCACTCCCATCTCCCACTCTTTGTATTATGAAAGACAGAATACAAAGTGCAAGAAATACGGATTCTAGGCAAAGGGTTAAAGGCATACAATATCTTATCCATTTGGAAAGGCTGCCCAATATCTGAAGACTTGGGAGAATGCCAGATACGTCCAAGTCCCCAGATTAATTTGGCAATTTCCACCAATGTTTCTCTAGGAAGGTATGGTTGTCAAAGCTTCCAGCCTCCCAACCTGTGCCATCTGACGAACTCATAGCTGAATAAGTTAACCAACCTCTGCAGACATATCTGGTGGATGCAGGGAAGCCGATTAAGCTCCGTTTTCTGTTTATGGCCTTTTTGCTCCAAGGCTAAGGGTAGGGACATATTAATGCTTCAAATATTTTCTTAGCAACTGCCAGCTGGCTAAATAGTCAATTCTGAAGTGAAGTGAATGGAGGAAGCTTCCTTTGGGACAGCTTCACTGCTTTCTCTGCCAAGTTTCCATGAGAGCCAGATTCCCAAAAGGCCTTGCTGAAAGGGGAAAACTACAAAGATGCTATGGAAGGAGGAAGGGCAGGCTAAAAGAGAAGGTGATGTAGGAGAATGAATAGCAGAACCTGGAAGCAGGGTCAAAAGAGAAATGAGCCTAGAGTCTCTATGTAGTCATAAATGGATTAAATTCAATCCGTCTTGAATTCCATTGACTCTTATTTAATGCTGGGATAGTGTTTGTTAGTTGAATAGATGTTTGTGCATAGGTGTGATTAGTAATAAACAATTCATGGAACTTCATATGTGGTCCTGATCTTTCACATATGACACGAGCAGGATAACAGATAAATAACAGAATAAAACTGTCTGCACTGAACTTGTTACAAAAAAAGCACGTATTAAAAGATACCAGCAATATCAAATACGGATGGTCGACTTAAATAGTTTGCTAAGTGATCTAAGGTACAACTGCACAGAAAAAAGTGACTTAGAGCCATTTTTCACACTTAACAACCACTGCAGCATCCTGGTAGTCATATGATCAAAATTCAAATCCTTGGCAGTTGATTCATATTTATGATGGTTGCAGTGGCCCAGGGTCATGTGATCACCTTTTGTGACCTTCTGAAAAGCAAAATCAATAGGGAAGCCAGTTTCACTTAGCAATCATATTAGAAATGCACCATTAAAGTGGAAGATCAAATTGGAAAATGCGATCAGTATACTAAGATTAAATGCAAACAAGCTGCAGCAGGTTAAAGAAAAGAAATAAAAAAAATATCACCTACAGATAAGGAAGATCCAGGAAGTACTAGAAATAATAAAGCAGCAAATAGCCATAGCCAAACCTGAAATTTACTTTACTTTACTTTTATTCGATTTATATACCGCACATTCTCCATCGAAATGGACTCAGGGTGATGCACAGGAGATTAAAACAACAAATGATAAAACAATACAATAAATAGATAAAAAAGAATTAAATAAGAACCTGCGCTAAAATTCCCACTAAAAACCCAACGTCCATTTACATATTTGGCAGAACCTATATAACAATAAAATCTAACGATTAGGCAAAACCAGCTTGCTGAAGAAAGTATGTTTTAAGTGAACGGCGAAAGAGGGGAAGGTCCGTCATAGTACGAAGTTCAGGGGGTAGGTCATTCCAGAGGGACGGCCCTGCCACAGAGAAAGCCCTACCCCTGGGCACCACGCTAGCCGGCATTGACCAGCGATTGGTACCCTCAGTAGGCCCTCTCTGTGGGAGCGTATTGGACGCAGGGAGGTATGTGGCAGGAGATGGTCCCGCAAGTAACTAGGCCCTGAGCCATGGAGCGATTTGAAGATGATAACAAGCACCTTGAAGCGCACCCGGAAGGCTACCGGTAGCCAGTGCAGCTCGCGCAGGAGAGGTGTTACATGGGAGTAACGAGAAACACCCAGAATCCCCCGCACGGCCGCATTCTGAACCAACTGGAGCCTCCGGATGCACCTCAAGGGGAGCCCCATGTAGAGAGTGTTACAATAGTCCAAGCGAGACGTCACGAGTGCTTGAGTGACAGTGCGGAGGGCGTCTCAGTCAAGAAACTGGCGTACCAGGCGAACCAGGTAAAATGCCCCCCTGGCCACGGCCGCCACATGGTCATCCAAGGACAGCTGCGAACCCAGGAGGACGCGTAAGTTGCGAGCCCTTTCCACGGGGGCCAATGATTCGCCCCCGATAACCAGCGATGGAATGAGCTGGCTATGCCGAGACGCCAGGAACCACAGCCACTCGGTCTTGGACGGGTTGAGCCGAAGTTTGTTACTTCCCATCCAGAGCCGCACGGCTTCCAAACACCGGGACATCACTTCGACGGCATCGTTGGGGTGGTTGGGGGTAGATATGTACAGCTGAGTATCATCAGCGTACAGATGGTACTCTACCCCATAACCACGGATGATCTCGCCCAGCGACTTCATATATGTGTTGAATAGGAGGGGGGAGAGGATCGACCCCTGAGGCACCCCACATGTTAGGGGCCTCGCCGTCAACCTCTGCCCTCCCGTCAACACAAA
Organism: Rhabdophis nuchalis; assembly: GCA_039707465.1. Classification (NCBI taxonomy): domain Eukaryota; kingdom Metazoa; phylum Chordata; class Lepidosauria; order Squamata; family Natricidae; genus Rhabdophis; species Rhabdophis nuchalis. Next base: position 60,209,302 of record CM077647.1, read on the forward strand.
TTGCGAGCGACCGGAGAGGTAGGAAGAGAACCACTGTAGCACAGTGCCTCCCAATCCCAACCTCTCCAGCCGGTGCAATAGGATACCATGGTTGATGGTATCAAAAGCCGCTGAGAGATCTAACAGGACCAGAATAGAGGAATAACCTCTGTCCCTGGTCCTCCAGAGATCATCCACCAACGCAACCAATGCCGTCTCAGTGCTGTGCCCGGTGCGGAAGCCGGACTGGCGCGGGTCTAGATAGGCAGTTTCCTCCAGATGTCGAGGGAACTGTTGTGCCCCACACTCTCAACAACCTTCGCTAAAAAGTGAATTTAAGTTACACATTACAAGAAGAATCCCCAACTTTAGCCAAATCAGAAATATTCTAGCAAACTATCAACAGAGAGACTGCAATAACCCAGCCAAACCTGACAAAGAAGAAATAGTAAAAAACGGGCTGTTTTGGGGCGGTTTGCAGAGTGCAAAAAGATGGGGTTTTTTTCCTTTCGGAAGGCTGTTTAGTTAGTTGACAACTTTAAGACTTCTGGACTTCAACTCCTAGAATTCTCCAGCCAGCATACATTGTGGACATAGCTGGCTGGAGAATTCTGGGAATTGAAGTCCACAAGTCTTAAAGTTGCCAAGTTTGGGAACCCTTGAATTAGAGGGATTGATGAGAATTACATTGATCAAGTGCTGTGCCAGCAGAAACAAAGTTTTAGGTGCCACAGCGATTTCCTTCTCAAGCACATGGGTAAATATACCTGGAAACATCTACCTATCTACCTACTGTATTTCTCCCCCCTTGTATTTCTTATAAGTCTAAGTGCTATTGTTATTGCTATCATGTCACCCCTAGTCCTTTTTTCACTAGACTAGACACATGCAATTCCTGCAACCGTACTTCATATGTTTAGCCTCCAACCTCCTAATCATCTTTGTTGCTCTTTTCAGCACTCTTTACAGAGTCTCTGCATCTTTTTTTATAATATGATGAAGTGGATGCAGCATTCCAAGTGTGGTCTTATTAAGTTTATAAAGCAATACTAATACTTCATGTGATCTTTATTCTTTCCCTCTGTTAATGCAACCTAGGATTGCGTTGATTCTTTTGATTGCTGCCACATACTGCTGGCTTTTATTTTAGTAATTGTCCACTAGTGCTTCAAGATCCCTCTCAACAATTACTGCTACTGAAACCTTCCTCTATAACAGTAACCATAAGAGAGATTTTGGGAGTCCTAGCAGACAATCACTTAAGTATGAGCCAGCAGTGTGCAGTAGCAGCTAACAAAGCCAATGCAATCCTAAATTGCATTAACAGAGGAAGAGAATAAACATCACGTGAAGTATGGATGAAGATTACTATAAATACATGGGCATTGTTTAGACTGACAATTTTAAGCAATCTGAAATCAAGAAGATTACTAGTGAATTTATCAGGAGAATGAAGAAGATTGTAAGTCCAAACTGATGTCAGAAATACCATCAAGGTGATTAACACCTGGGCAATTCTAGACATTAGAGACATAGAACTAGAAGCCCTGGATAGGAATGATCAGATAAATATTGACAATGAATCGTGATATCCAGTCATGCAGGAATGGTGACAGGCTCCATCAGATTTTAAATACTATTTACATTAAGAAGCATTTAATCAATTTCTGTGTGTTTGACTTAAACCCAGAAGTGACTTCTAGTTTGCTTGTAGTGTCATTTTTTGCACTCTGGAGCCTTCAGGGAAGCCTCCTGGGGGCTCCTAAACGCTCCAGAGGGTTAAAATCGGCCCTGGGAGCAACTCGGAAGTGACTTCTGGTTTGCTTGTGGTGTCATTTTTTGCACTCTGGAGCCTTCAGGAAAGCCTCCTGAGGGTTCCTGAACGCTCCAGAGGGCTAAAGACAGCCCTACGAGCAAAGCAGAAGTCTCTTCCCAAACTTCCGATTTGTCCATAAGGCCGGTTTTTCACGCTCCGGAGACTTCAGAGAAGCTTTTGAAGTCTCCGGACAGCCTCCGGGGGGGCAGGGGAAGCTGTTTTCGCCTACCCCAGGGTCCTTGAAAGCCTTTGGAGCCTGGGGAGGGCGAAAAAACAGAGCCAAAAGTGGGGGGAGGCGCTGGTTGGGCGGCAAATGGGCAGTGGGTGCACCCGCATAGCATTATGGGTGTGGCACGTCTGTGCACAGCCCTCCTGCACTTCCCCCGCTTTTGGCATGTGAACCACAAAGGGTTTGCCATCACTGGTATAGGGTCTCTTGCTTGAGCAGAAGGTTGGACTAGGAGATCTCCAAGGTCACTTCAGCTCTATTCTGATTAAAAAAAAATACTTTTGTGAAACAAATCACACAGTCCTAATGTTGCCTCTATGTACTGCATGTTGACATAAGGTATGTTTTTTTTAAGAATCAGCACAGTCATATGTGCTGTCTTTAACATGTTTCTAATTAATCCAAACTGAGAGCTATTTTGCTACTGTCTATTGCTTATTAGAAAGATGACCGTTCCCCAAACAGTTGCATTCCAGTATATTGTTGTGAGGTGATTAGTGTGATAAACGTGATTATTATGATAAACCTCTCTTTATTATTTTATTTATTTATTTATTATTTACACTTATATACCGCCCTATCTCCCGAAAGGGACTCAGGGCAGTGCACAGAGGAATAAAAGTAGTAAAACACAATGACAATATAAAAAGTTAAAAACAGATTAAATACTAGATCTGTGCTAAAAACCTATGGTTAAAAGCAAGTAAGAATATTATAAAATTATTATAAAATTAGCACTGTGTCGTTAAAACTATGCTAGGCCAGCCGCATGAAATAGATATGTTTTTAGGGTCCGACAGAAGAGAAGTAGGTCCGTGATGGTATGAAGGTCGGAGGGCAGGTCGTTCCAGAGGGCAGGGCTTGCCACAGAGAAGGCTCTCCCCCTGGGGGTCACCAGCCGGCATTGTCCGGCAGACCGCACCCTGAGGAAGCCCTCTCTGTTGTAGCGAACAGGTCGGAGGGAGGTATGTGGTAGAAGGCAGTCCCGCAAATAGCCAGGTCCCAAGCCATGGAGCGCTTTGAAGATGGTTACTAGCACCTTGAAGCGCACCCGGAAAGCCACAGGCAGCCAGTGCAGCTCGCGCAGGAGAGGTGTTACATGGGAGTATCGAGAAACTCCCATAATCCCCCGCGCGGGCGAATTCTGCATTAGCTGGAGCCTCTGGGTGCACCTCAAGGGGAGCCCCATGTAGAGAGTGTTACAGTAGTCCAAGCGGGAAATGACAAGGGCTTGAGTGATTGTGTGTACGGCGTCACAATCTAGAAAGGGACGCAACTGGCGTATCAGGTAAACCTGATAGAAAGCCCCCCTGGCACGGCTGTTACATGGTCATCCAAGGACAGCCGAGAGTCCAGGAGCGTAAGTTGCGGAGCAGTTCCGCGGGGACTAAAGATTCGCCCGTGATAGCCAGAGATGGAACCAACTGGCTATATCGTGACGCCAGAAACCACAGCCACTGGGTCTTGGAGGGGTTGAGTCAAAGCTTGTTCCTCCCCATCCAGGCCCGCACGGCCTCCAAACACCGGGACATCACTTCAATGGCATCGTTGGGGTGATCAGGGGTAGAGATGTACAGCTGAGTATCATCAGCGTACTGATGGAACTCTACCCCAAAACCACGGATGATCTCACTCAGCGGCTTCATATAGGTGTTGATCAGGAGGGGGGAGAGGACCGACCCCTGAGGCACCCCGCATGTCAGGGGCCTCGACGTCGACCTCTGCCCCCCTGCCAACACGAATTGCGACCGGCCGAAGAGGTAGGAGAACCACCGCAGAACGGTGCCCCCCAACCCCAACCCCTCCCCCCCCCAGCCGTGCAATAGGATACCATGGTCAATGGTATCGAAAGCCGCTGAGAGGTCTAATAGGACCAGGATAGAGGAATGACCTCTATCCCGAGCCCTCCAGAGATCATCCACCAAAGCGACCAATGCCATCTCTGTGCTGTACCCTGGTCGGAAACCGGACTGGCGCAGGTCTAGATAGACAGTTTCCTCCAGGTGCTGAGGGAATTGTTGTGCCACCACACTCTCAACAACCTTCGCCAAGAAGGGAAGGTTGGAGACTGAACGATAATTTACTAACACCGCTGTGTCCAGGGAGGGCTTCTTGAGGAGGGGTCTCACCACCGCCTCTTTCAAGATGGCCGGTAGAGACCCCTCACTCAAAGAAGCATTCACTATTTCCTGGAGCCAGCCTCGTGTCACCTCCCGGGAGGCCAGTACAAGCCGGGAGGGACACGGGTCCAATACACATGTGGTAGCATTCAGTCGCCCCAGCAACCTGTCCATGTCATCTGGAGTCACAAGGTCGAACTCTTCCCATAAAACGGTCTCAAGGCCTGCCTCCGCCCACCCGCCTGGACTAACCTCATTAGAGGCCAGTTCGTCCCGGATCTGAGCGATTTTATCCTGCAGATAATGTCCAAACTCCTCTGCACGGCCCTGCAAAGGAACTTCCCGCGACCTCTGTTGAAGAAAGGAGCGGGTCACTCTGAACAGGGCGGCAGGGCGGTTATCTGCGGATGCAATCAGAGCGGAGAGATAAGTACGTTTTGCCGCTCTTAGCGCCACAAGGTAGGTTCGTAAATGGTACCTTACCCGTGTTCGGTCAGATTTGGATCAAGTGGACCTACAGATGCTCTCTAGGCATCTCTTTCAGCGCTTCATCGCCCTCAGCTCCTCAGAGAACCAAGGAGCTAAGGTAGATCGGTGCCGAGTGAGAGGCCGCAAGGGCATGACCCGATCCAGGGCCACCGTGGCCGCATTATTCCAAGTGGCCACTAGATCCTCAGTCGAGTCCCGGGTCAGGGTCTCAGGTATTGGCCAAAGCTCCGTCTAGGACCTCTCAGGGTCCATCAGGCGCCTGGGGCAGAACCATCTCGTTATGTCTGGTTCTGCCTCCCCGCGGTGGGGTGTAGCGGTTGGAAAGTTGAGCCGAAGGAGAGAATGATTTAAATGAGTTTTGTATTAAGTTTAGTTATTTAAACATATGCTCAGAAGATCATAATGGCCATTGGCTTACCTGAAGAGTCTTTTTCTTTGCGCTGCGGGAGCGTCCAAGCATGGATTAAATTAGTCTGGTTGCTCAAGGACTGAGTTCAAATTCTTTAGCCATGCCTCCTGCTCCTCCTTAAGGCCAAGTTTTTAACGATGCCTGGAACTGGAAGATGCTGAGATGGCGTGCAGATTGTCTGGTGTTCCCGAACCCTGGGCCTGCACGAGATCTGGGCAGGGTTGGACTCTCCCGCAGCGCACAGAAAAAGACCCTTTAGGTAAACCAATAGTCATTTTCCTGTGGGCTGTCTGGAGAGTCCAAGCATGGGACATACCTGAGTTAATTGTCCCCAGGGTGGGTAGAAGACGAGGCCAAGGGTTCGGACACAGAAAGAACTTACTGCAGCACCCGTCTGCCAACGAAGCCCAGCAAACGTCTCCAATTTATAATTCCAGACAAATGGAGAAGGGGATGACTGATGTTTGTATGCCAGGGTGATGCATGCCCTCAGCCACTGACGGATGGTGAATGATGTCACCTTCCATCCCATCAACCTCGCCTGAAATGAGACGAACAATGCCTCAGACCTGTGGAACTCTGCAGTCCTCTTTAGATATCAGCGCAGAGCCCTTCGTACATCTAGTTTATACCAGGCATGTTCCATGTACACTTATAGATTTTTGTGGTCGAGGGGCATCTCAGAGCTTCAATAGTCAAGATGATCCTCAAGGAGAAGTTTGCGTTGCTAGTCGACCCCGCGCAAGTGCCAGGCAGCCAAGTGGAGCCACTGGGGCTCCAAATGGGATAAGACCCAAAGGAGACGTTGTCCTCTGGGATTCTTCACGGGGGGGGGGGGACTGACATCTGTACTAAGTCTGCATACCACAGCCTCCTGGGCCTGTGCAGCGCTATGAGGATAATCTCCGCCTCCTCTATCTTCCTTAGGGTCCCTGGAATTAGAGGGAGGGGGAAAATTTGTATAGGAGAATGCATGGCCATCAGCTGCACAGGGCATCCATCCTTTCTGCCTCTCATCAGAAGCCTTGAGAAGAATTGAGGGAGCTAAGTGTCAATGTTGCAAATAGGTCCACCACCAGTACGCCGAATCGTTGACAAACTTTCTGTAACAAGTCAGGATGCAACTGCCACTCCCCGTGGTTCACCATGGTCCGACTGAGCCAGATAGTTGGCTGTCCCCGAGATGTGCTCTGCAACAATTGAGACCAAATGTCTCGCTGCTGATGGTGACAGGTGACTCTTGGGAAAATTCACTGAAACCCCCAGGTCTTGCAATGTCCGGATTGTGAGACAGAGGTCGTTGAAGTGCCTGTGATGACGTCTGGGCTTGGACCAGGATGTTGTCCAAGTAGCACTGAAGTCTCACCGGAACCGAGTGCAAGAATGCTGCCAGTGCTGCCATTACTTTTGTAAATGTCCTCGGGGCCAATAACAGACCTAATAGGAGGGCCCAGTACTGGTAATGGGACCCCGAGTGGGGGAACCTGAGATACAGTCGGTGTAAGGAAGGGTTCTGGATATGATCCCCCCGTCTGACCCCTTGGAGGATGGACCGAAGGGAGGACATCTTGAATCATCTGTAGACAATGTAGGTGTTCAGGAGCTTCAGATCAAGAATCGCTCTTCACACACACACACACACACACACATCAAACTCGGAACTGCAAAGAGGTTGGAATAAAATCCCCAACCCTTGTTCTGCAGGTGGAATCGGTTCGATTGCCTGGATTTTCAGGAGATGGTGGATTGCAAGCGCCATAAGGTTTCGCTTCATTGTATTCCTTGAAATTGGGAAAATTCGGAAGTAGTTTGGAGGGGGGGAGAGGAATTCCAATCGGAGCTCTCCCTTATTGTGCTCAAGACCCAAGCATCTTTTTAATTCTCTCCCATTGATCTGCAAAAAGAGACAGGCGGCTGCCTATGGAAGGACTTGGGTTTGAGTCGGTTCCCCTTATGGAAGGGACAACCACACCACTCCCCAAAAGGGCCATTTACATTGTTTTTGAAACCTGCCTCTGTCTTGATAGAATGGCCTGGAGTTCTGTCTGTCAGACCTGGATGGAAAATATCTGAGTATGATAGTCCAAATCCAAAGACTAGAAATCTGAAGACCGGAAGGCAGGGCGGCAACTATTAGATGCCTTATGGGATTTAGGCCGCTTGGTGGTTGTGGGAAACACCTTTTTCTTATCTTTTTTTTTGACAAGGTTGGGATCTAAGCATTCCCCAAAAAGAGATTCCCCCGAGTATGGAGCTGACACCAAGTGCCATTTGGATTTATTATTGGCCTGCCAATTCTGTAACCACAGAAGGCATCTTGAAGCTACAGAAGAGGACAGGGACTAGGACACATACTTGATGGAATCAAGTGTCGTGTCCGCAGAGAATTGGATGGCTGCAATGATCTTGGTGATATCCTGCAGCAGTCAATCGTCCTATGGAGAAAGACGGTCTTGCAACTGGTGCAATCACAGCAAGGTGGTGCAGTTAAAGAAGGAAGCTGCTGCTGCTGATTTAATGACCCATGCTGAAACCTGAAAGTTCTTATGTAATGTAAGCTCTGCACGCTTATCTTCGGCCTTGAGTTTATCCGCGATGTCCCCCAAGATTAAGACATAGGAAGTTGCTAAGGCACTACTGGGCCATCTATAGTCGGAACCTGGGGGGCCTGGAAGAACTGGTTCCACGTTATAGAATCGCCAGTCATTACTGCCTGGATTAGATAACAACCCCGGTCGTGCCCACTGCTTTTTGACAATCTTTGGACCAGACTTAGAAATAGAGGCGGAGCCAGGAATGCCTCCTTATCCGTGGGTGTATTACCGAACATGGCCTGAGTTAAATCCTTGGTTGGGGCAGTAGCCAGAGCGGTAATTCCCATGCCCAACTTGGTAATTGCTCAGGCCTTGTGCAACAGTGACTTGAAGAGGGCAGGGGTGAACAGTCCTGGGAAAGCCGAAGGATCTGGAGGATCTAAATAAAACTAAATAAAACTAAATAAATTAAATCCTCTAAGAATTAGAATTCACACTGGGCCTCCTCCCCTGCTATAATAATAATAATAATAATAATAATAATAATAATAATAATAATAATAATAATAATAATAATAATAATAATAATAATAATAATAATAATAATAATAATAATAATAATAATAATAATAATAATAATAATAATAATTTAATTTCTTGACCGCTCCCTCTCCCCATAGGGACTCGGAGCGGTGCACAGGGAAACTAAAACAATAAATATACAATAAATATATAGGCATATTAACTATGGACCCTTCACTAACCAAAAAGAGAGAGGTTTACCTGTGTTCTTCCCATGGCAGTGCGTGCCCTTAGGAATGGTTCTGTCTACTACCCTCATGGGCCTCAGCCCCCTGGGCCTTGTCACCCTGTTCTTTTAGCCCAGAGGCAATAACCTGTAGCCAAGGCAATGAGCTTGCACAGGCTATTAGGAAGATTATCCAGGGCAGCTGGATCAGCATAAGGATCTACCTCCTCCTGCAACTCAAGCTCCTGAGGGGCCAGAACTGTCTTGGTGGGAAGGTAATCGAGGGAGGCACCTTCCAGGGATCCCCCATAACATCTCTAATTGCCCTGGGGGACACAGATGGAGAAGGAGAAATCTTGTGTCTGGAATACCCATGAGGTCTGGCGGACAGAAGGGGAAAGGACTGAACCCTCCAACCGGAGAACGAGACCTATGGTGAGGGCTGGGCCTCATACTCTGAGTCTCCCTTTCTCTCTCTGCCCGGGCCACCCTCTTCTCCATGGCCTGTTGTCTACATTGTTCATCCCTGACCGTGGTGTTGGGGGCCTGGCACTATTATCTACCACCCCTTGGGCCAGATCTACCTCTGCTGGATCTACAAGCTCGTTTCTGGCAGCCACCATATTGAAACATGCTACAGGCCACTCACATGTTGCTGCTTGTTTACCTCTGCAGCTCCAGCCGCTCAGATAACCTGCCCAGTGTCGCAGCCCCAAATCAGGATGATAGTGTCCCCACATAGCATCTTGAGTGGCCTCCGTGGCAATATGGTGTCTCATCTGCCAAGCAGCTGTCTCATGATGATGTCAAAATGGCTGCCGCCCATCTCGTCACCTTGTCTAATGGCCACAGTTTTGCTGCCTCTTCAAAGGGCTTCGCTTCGCTGCTTCCTCAAAGGGTGCCACTTCGCTGCTTCTTCCCAAGGTGACTGTGTGCTCCAAAAGCGACAAAAAACCCACTCGCAGTCTGCTGCCAAGAGGGAAAGCCTGTCTCCGCAAAGCTCTGCAAAGAGCCAGGCAACCCTTGATGAATGGGGATTGCCCTGGCTCCACATGGCCGGGGAGACAGGCTGAGCTGCCTGATCAGCAATTTCGAAACCCCCACAGGTGGCAAAGATGATGGCCCTATACATGCCCAGAGCTTAGCTTCAAGTTTTGGAATTTAGGATAGCCAATTTAGACAAATTCACTATGATTTCCTCAATCTTAGTAAGGAGCCAAAGAGTTTTACTTTCCTTTGGACCAGACTGAGAGGAAAATTGAGGGCCAAGGGAAGAAGTGAGAGATGTGACCAACAAATTCCACTCAGTTTCCGGACCAATCAGGACTTGAAAATATCCCATCCATCCCTCCCCCACTCTATCACTGGAGAGTCTTGAAAATTATGTTCAATACTGCATAATTTTCACCTAAAAAATCAGATAGAATTGTAATTGTATGGATGTAACAACTATAAATATTGTAGTAACTGTAATTGTAAGAATGGCAATTTTAAAGACAAAAATGATTTCTAAAATGGATATAAAACTGAAACCAAAAGGTTTCTCTCTAGGGTTATTGGTCACATAGGAAGCCTACTACTTTGTGTTTATATATGTGGAAAATTCAATATGGGCGAATGAAAAGCTCTCATTTCTCACAATGGAAGAATAGATGGAAAAAACAGTGGACTTAGTAGAGATGGCAAAACCAATTATAGTAAACCAAGAGAATAATGTATCCAGTTTCATTTCCATGTGAAATTTGCTTCTGGACTTTATGCTCCATATAGAAGGGGGGGAAAACTTTGATTTTACATTTTGAGAACTGGATTGATTTTGTAACTATAAAAAATAGCCTTTAATTATTTGAAATTCAAAGCAAAATTTGGCATAATTGCACACAGTATTTTACTGTACTGAAAGAAGTCAGAAGTCACTACTTTTTTCTTTTCCATTTCTTTTTATCCAGCATCTTTCACACTTTTTCTGATTTTATTTTCATTTGTATTTTATATTGTAATAAAATATAGTCTAGTAAAATTAATAAAAGACAAGTGACTGTGTGGAAGTCAGACTAAGACATGGACCATGTGAAAAGATATAAAAGTCAATGTTAACTATCCTTAAAAATGAACAACTGTATGGGATAGCTTCAGGGATTACTCATATTATACTTATATACAAATAACCAATATGATGTTAGGTATGCCTTTCCTATCGATCAATGTGTGAATGTAATTTAGATTTCAGTTATAGATTAAATATATATGATAGACAGAGATAAAGAGAGATATTGTAGGCAGGGCAGGGCAGGGCAGGGCAGGGCAGGGCAGGGCAGGGCAGGGCAGGGCAGGGCAGGGCAAGGCAAGGCAAGGCAAGGCAAGGCAAGGCAAGGCAAGGCAAGGCAAGGCAAGGCAAGGCAAGGCAAGGCAAGGCAAGGCAAGGCAAGGCAGGGAGAATTATGCAAAATACTTTCTGTTGAAGGAAAAATATAAAACAACTGATCTAAAAATAGAAAGAAAAAAATAGAAATAAACAGCATAAAAATATAAATAACAACATTAATTCTGGAAAATATACAATTTCACACAGAAAGAATAATACCTACTTATTCAATAGATACTATATTTTCTGGAATCTCCATTAAAAATAGCAAAATATTTTAATGTATACAGAAGTAGCTCACTACTCCGCACTTTTTCAAGAAACTTATGAACAACAACAAAAAAGAAAATAAGAAAAGGCCATTCTGTCTAATACCTATAGTATATTGCCATATTATTATTCATAGATTATAAATTATATGTTACTATATTTAAAAACAGGAAATGTTTCTCAAATAGATGATGCCACTTATTGTACTGAGATGTTTTTCAGAGAAAATGTAACATAAGTATTATCACTAGCTTATTATTGTTATCAGCATTACTGATTATTTTCTATCAAATGTTAATAAGATCATTAAAATAGAACTTACTGATTGTTACTTTATCCTTATCTCCCAGCATGATATTGTTTGGAGTGAGGTCTCTATGGACAATCCTTTTCTCTTTGTGCAAATACCGAAGAGCTAAACATAGCTTTATAATAATAATAATAAAAAAAAACTTAATACAATTCAAAGCCAGCAATACCAGCACTAATTAAACAATTTCTTTTAATGGAAATAAAGTTCTGAAGCATAACAATCTGAAAGGGCAATTTGTGAGTGTCCTATAATAAACAAAATGGTACCAGTTTATTAGAAGATCAAAGTGTACTAGTCCCATTTTTTGCTTTGCGGAGCAGGTGACAGCACTGTATCCAGAACAGCTGCAAAGGAGGAAACTTTCCTCTGCATTGGAGTACCCCAAGGATCTGTTTTAGGCCCAGTACTCTTCAACATCTTCATCAATGATTTGGACAAGGAGACAAAATGACAGATCCTTGTTTGATAAACATCAATATATCTACTGTATGATCCTTACAGATGGAAAACCATGTTAGGTTATGATATATTAAAAAAGTAGGAATAAGGCAGTATCTCTTCCAACTAACAAATAAGCTCACAAAAAGTTTAGATCAGGAGTAGTCAACCTTTTTATACCTTCCGCCCACTTTTGTATCTCTTTTAGTAGTAAAATTTTTTAACTGCCCACCGGTTCCACAGTAATGGTGATTTATAAAGTAGGGTAGTCAATTAAATTAAAAAAAGGAAAGTCCTTCAGTGTCGGACAAAACCCCTACTGCCCACCATGAAAGCTGGAACACCCACTAGTGGGCGGTAGGGACCAGGTTGACTACCACTGGTTTAGATCTTTTAAAAACATTTGTTAGTTGGAAAAAGTGCTGCTACATTATTTTTTTGCCATCATAGCCTAATCTTACATATTTTATGTTATATATTATGAACATAGAAGGCCTGTAATACAACCAGCTAGCCTTTTCATGAATTCACTGGGAACTCACATTGCTGGAATGTGTGTACTACTGATAAGAAAAGATTCTGCGTATGTGTATGAATGATTTATTGTTAGTGATACCAGATAGAGCATTAGTGGGTGTACGGAATGTAGTGAAGTCTTGGAACGAACAGTAAGGATGTAAAGTTCCTGACGGGGCAAAATGTACCATATATCTGAATTTTGAGTAAACAAGTTGGGTATAAAGAGAAAATTGGAATGAACCCAGACCCTGAAGCTCGAGACGACTCTGGTTGGAGCATGGGATGCCCTGATTCTGCTTCCCAGCCCACTCAAATGCAGCCTGATCATCTGTGTTGAGAATATATGCGAGTATTGTGTGAATAAGTAGCCAGGTTCGGCAACAATACTTACAGAACTTGAGTAGTCTTGTTGGGCACAGTAACCTGACTAGCCTTATTGGGCATAACTTGTTGTAGTAAGGTAACTTTGAAATTAGACAACTATATGTACATACTGTGTTTCCCCGAAAATACGACATGGCCTGAAACTAAGGCCATGCCACATATTTCAGGTGGGCAACAATATTGCCCCCCCCCCGAAAATAAGCCCCCTGGAGAATCCCTCCCCTCCGGCCAGGCAGAGCACTACTCACCGACGTAGCGGTATCTCGAAGGGGCTAAGTTGCGGGAGTGCCTGTTTGCTGCCCTCTGGCTCCCACAGCTTGGAATGTCCCTAGGTCAGTGATGGGGCTCTGCATGGCTGAAGAGGTTGCGAGAGCGGCTTTTCCGCTCCCCGCTCATGCGACTCTCAGGCTCACGATGCCCTTGCCTAGCTCTACGGTACCTGCAGAGCCAGGGCATCTCCGCTGCTACCGCCGCAGGCCACATGGCTTTTTCTGCGGTTTTCTGACAAAAGGGGGAAAGGATGGAATCATTGCACAGGGACTTTTAGCGGTAACTCTAGGGAACAGTCCAAATGGAAGCCCGGCAACCCCAAACCAATAAGTCCCACCCACCCACCCCAATTATAAGACCTAGGCCATATTTTGTGTGTTACAAAATATGTAAGACCTGTCTTATTTTCGGGGAAACACAGTATATAAAGGAATTAATTAAGTTTAATTGGATGCTTGCCTTGCTTTTTGTTCAAATAACACAAGGAAAAAAAAGTATTAGAAAACTTTCCTTTCAATGACTAGAAATTAATTTTATGACACTAACATGGTTTTCAGACTTTTCAGGCTCCTGATTAACTGCATGACCAGAAAACATGTAGGCGGAAAGCAATGAAGGCAACTTCAGGTTCTTACTTGAATGAATATATTCCATATTCTCTCTTCTGTAAATTGCTGTTGTTTTTCCTTCAAAGAATGAAAATGTTCTCCAAGGGGTGCTCCTTCTATGAGCTCCATGACTATATACAATCTATCATCTATATGTGATGAAATAAATAGTAACAATAATAATTTATTTCTGTAAAAAATAGTTATGCAAGGGAAATCAAGCAGGCATATTTCTTGGCGATTCTGAAGGATAAACGATATGTAAAGGCAAACAGATTATTCAGATGTTCTCACAGGAACACAGCACCAGGTACCTATGCCGTCAACAGGCCCTCAACAGCTATGGATTCAACCACTTAATGATATCTCTCAAAAACTGAATTTCCTAACATCAAATCTGATTCACTGATTTTATGATGTTAGTTGCATGTAAAAATGCAAGTAGAAAAATAGGAACCACCTTTGCTGGGAAGGTAACAGCGTTCCATATGCCTTTGTTGTTTAGTCATACTACCCACATGATTACGGAGACGTCTTCAGACAACGCTGACTCTTTGGCTTTGAAACGGGGATAAGCAATGCCCCCTAGAGTTAGAAACGACTAGCACATATGTGTGAACCTTTACCTTTATGATGTTAGTTATTTACTTGGAGCAGATTCATAGAGGTAAACCAAAAAACAATTATCTGATTTATAGTTAAAAATACACAATTTTCACCAACAAGTCTGTAGATATTCTCAGTCATCCAGGGCATTGTTGTCCCAAAGGTGCTTTTTCAGGAGGCAACTCAACTTTGTTGTTTTTTCTTTGAAGATGAAAAACAAGAAAGTCAAGTTGTCTCTTGAAAAATCTCCTTTGGGACAACCATGATCTGGATGACTGAGAATATCTATAGACTTTTAGGCAATTTGGGATGAACACCCTTCGAATGGTGTGGCACTTTGAACGGATTTCCAGAAAAACTGCAAACTACAGGAACCGTTAGCACTACTCATGTGACCCCTAGGACACAGATAAAACTCCACGTGCTTCAACAACTCTAAAAAAGGATGCAAATGACCAGCTATCTGCAAGGAATATAAATCATTCCATTCTTCACCATCCAGTCAGAGATGAAGAAGCTTCTTGGAATATCTTCAAAGAAAAAAATAGGAAAGTCTAGTAGTCTCCTGAAAAAGCACTTTGGGAAATTTTCAGCAACATCTCCAAATCTCTTTATAGCCTTCAAGGAAAAAATAGAATCATACTTCTACTCACATATAATCACTTCCCACTTACTATGATCTTCAAAAATCCAACTTGACTTATGACTATAATTGAGCCCAAAATTTCCACTGCTAAACAAGGCAGTTAAATGAGTGCTTCTTATTTTACAACCTTTCCTGCCATGGGTGTCAGGAGAATCACTACAGTTGTTAAGTGAATCATGCAATTGTTAAACAAATCTGGCTTCTTCCATTGACTTGGTTTGTCATAATAAAAGTTGCAAATAACAAGCCAAGGATTCCGGCTGCTGGAACTATCAATAAGTGTGGGGATGCTGCAATGGTCATAAGTGTGAGAACTGGTCACGAGTCAATTTTTTCAGTGCTGTTATAACTTTGAAGAGTCATTAAACAAATGGTTGTTAGTCAAGGACTATATATATTCCCCCATACATTCACAAAGATACATCTAACTGGCTACTCACAGATACTCTGCTATCTAGAAACCTCAGCCTTTGAAAAGGCAAAGTATTTTAAAGCTAACATAATGCTATATGTTAAACTTCTAATTTCTGCTTCCAATACATTCCCTTTCTTCCCTTGTCTTTTAACTAACAATTTAATACTTTTCAAAAAACACAAAATAATCCTCTTGAAGATGTCAAAAGTAAACATTTCTGATAAAAATATGAGAGTAATACATTGTGGATTGTCACTTTGTAGGCATACTTACTTTCTAAAAAGGTTCTGTGGTATCGTACAACATTGGGATGATAAAGCTAAAATAAAAATGTACAAATGTTAGATTAGATGTGGGCAGTCTGTGATACACTGGATATGAGTCAGTATTCCAATATTCTTTTCTTTTTTTCAAAAAATAAGAGTCTGAAAGGAAGCATAAAGTACCTTCATGCCTACCTTTAATAGGGTTTATCAATTTCTACCACTGAAATTTTGTGGCAAATCGGTACAATGATTTCAGTCTGAATGGCTTGGAAGTGACTTTTAATAAGCGAAACACACCCATTGCTACCCTCTACCCTTCTTCCTCCAAGAAAAAATGGACAAAAAATATTAATCCTACTCATTCTAGAATCAGTATAACATTAATGGTGATAATCCTCTAAATGGGAATTATGGCAAGTTAGGTTTTGAATATTAGAATGTCTTTTGGCATTTGGGTGGCATTAATGCTTATTTGAAGGGATTGTACCAGCAACAGATAAAAGAACACCATCAATATTACAATATCTCTATTATGCTTTTAGAGCTTATTACTAATTTCAGTTTTTCTCTTGATTAATCTTCAACTGCAAATGTGTGAATGATCATACAGCTCAATCAAGGCTTGCAACAGGTTAGGAAGGAACGTTGTTTTTTTTTAAATTAAATTTATATCCCGCCCTTCTCCAAAAGGACCCAGGGCGGCGCACAGGAATTTAAAATACAATACAAAATCAAGTAAAAAATTTAAAAAACTTATTTGATACCATCCTGCGCTAAAAACAAATTAAACTCCCCAAATTTAAAACTGTCTAAAATAGTCATTTGTGGAGGTTACGCTAGGCCGGCTAAATGGAACAAATGTGTCTTTAAACACTGGCGGAAGAGGCGGAGATCAGAGATGGTGCGGTTTTCAGGGGGTAGGTCGTTCCAAAGGGCAGGGCCCGCCACAGAGAAGGCTCTTCCCCTGGGTGTCGCCAGTCGGCATTGTCCAGCCGATGGCACCCTGAGAAGGCCCTCTCTGTGGGAGCGTATCGGTCTAAGGGATGTATGGGGCAGGAGGCGGTGCACTACAAACTTACTAAGGATGAATAGGAACAGGTAGCAGGCAATGAAAAAACTAAGCAGGAGAATAAAAGTAGGTAGCCAACACATACTCAAGGTAGCATAGTAATTAAAATCACTTTAACTGGCATCTAAACTGTAATTGAAAGACTTCCCCCAACAATTTTTCAGTAACTTATTTTTGTTTAGTCTTACCTGTTCTTTAATTATGGTTAATTCAGAGACAATGTTCTTTACACTGCTCTCTCGATCTTTTTTATCTTTTCCAAATGCTGGATTATGTAAATTAATCTCTTTCATAGCTAGCAAGTTTTGGCCACTATGTTTTCTAACCTAAAGCAAGAAGGAAAAAATGATATGAACAGATAGTATAAAATAGAAACTACAATGTAGTTCCCAATTTCCCATTTTGTAATGGGAATATTTTTGGATGATATATGTGTATTTGAATGTCCTAACAGATTTGAGTAGAAAGTCAGAATCTCAGGAAACTGGCTATATCACATTGTGAGCACTACTAATTATTATTTATATAGCTAAGTACAAATTATTTAAAGTACTTGAGATATATTATCTTTGAAATGTTTACATTAATAAAAATAGTATTTGCTACATATCTGACGAAAAACAACATTCAAAACAAATCAAAGACAGTTTTACCTTATAAACACTTCCAAATGCTCCACTGCCAAGATGATCCAAAACTGCATAATTGCCTATGTATTTCATTGGTGCTTTATTCTGATTTATAGTTTCAATGTTTTCAGCGATTTGCTTAACTTCATCTTCCTGGTTACAAAAGTTACTTTATTTATGTAATTTTAGACAATGGTTATAATTTATAAAAGTTCTACTTTCCCCTTAAAAACCACGTTTACCCATTTTTTAATTTTTAAGAACACTTCTTTGACTATTCCAGTCTTAAAAGAAATTTATGTAGCTAGAGCACATGAAAAGAAGTATGGTATCTTAAGATTACCATAAAACATACTACAAAGTATTGCACAGCTATCACTTGTACAAAAGCAATTTTCAAAGTTCTCTTTCAAAAACACTGCAATATTTTATTCAAAGATGACATTTAAAAGCCAGACTAAGCAGAAACATTTTGGCAGGGACCGAGTTCATTTGAATAAGGAAAAACATATACTACCCACCAGTAACACATTTAATTTCAATACTAGCTCTTCATAGGCACTGATCTCACGAATATAATGCCCAACATCTATGAAGCTTTCAAACAAGTCCGTAGGAAAGAGCCTACAAAAATATAAATGTAAATACTTATGGAATACTGAATCAGCTTTATACCCATTTTCATGTCTCACATTTTAAAAATTAATTTCTTTTAGAATTTGTTTCTGACAAATGTACTAAGGACAAAATAGTTCTATCTTTATGCATGTAACACATCAGAACTTTCCTGCTAAAGGAAAGTTGATTTAATCCTTTTCCTTCAGAAAATTCAATATTTATTAGACAGAAAGACTTTTATGAATTTAAGCTAAATCTGCCCCATGGACACAAGGAAATTAATATTAGAAAATTGTTACAATGTCCAGCTTCCTTATCTTGTCAATCTAGGTTACTAACATCATTTATTTGTTTGGTCAAACATGAATGAGATAACAGGCATAAACATAAACATGGACATGAACACAGAAAACGGGTATGAATAAATGGGGACAATAGGACAGGGATGGTAGGCATGCTGGTGCGCTTATGCACACCCCCTTACAGACCTCTTAGGAAAGGATGAGGTCCATGTTATATAGTTTAAGGTTAAAGTTATGGGGGTTTGAAGATGTAACAACAGAGTCGGGTAGTGCATTCAAGGCATCGGAATGGGACCATTCTCTTCCTGCCCTTCGCCGCGCCTATTTCGTCCCCAGGGTTTCTCCCCCAATCATCCACCTCTACCACTTGGCCTCCACTATTAAGGACTTGGCTGTTAGGTGCTGGGTAATGGGACTCCTTCTCTTCAATCCCCAGCCCTTCCTCACAGGCCTTTGGGAGAGATACTCTTCACCCTGGCCTTTTGGGCTCAAGACAGTTAGCCACCAGCCATTTTGGGGTTGGGGGAATGCAAAGGATTTATTAGATTTTCTAGCTTGGACTCGAGGCAACTGGAAACTCGCCATAAAAAATTTCCTCCCTCCCTGCCTCTCTCTTTCGCCCTTCCCTTCCTCCAATTGGCTGGCGGCTAACTGTCTCTTGAGCCCAAAAGGCCGGGGTGAAGAGTATCTCTCCCAAAGGCCTGTGAGGAAGGGCTGGAGACAGAAGAAAGGCGTCCCATTACCCAGGATGAACAGCCAGGTCCCTAACAGCGGAGGCCAAGTGGTAGAGGTGGATGTCTGGGGGAGAAACACTGGGGGTGAAATAAGCGCGGCGAAAGGCAGAAGAACAGTCATAGACCCCCAGGCATTGACCACTCTGTTGCTGAAGTCATATTTTCTGCAATCGAGTTTGACACAATGCAGGAAATCCTCCCACTCTACCAAAATGGTGTGTGTGTGTGTGTAGATAGACAAATAGCAAACTTAAAAATGAGGACAAAAAAGAAGAAGAGTGCAGTATAATCTGAATTGCTATTGATTAAAATCACCAGTAAAATAAGTCCCTTTTTTGTAAAATTAATTTATCTACAACTGCATTTATACTTTATAATTTTCTCTGAAATTACATATACACGGCTGGTAAAAAAAAGTGGGGAATTATGGGATACTGTATGTGATATGAGCTGCATTTTGAAGGAAAGAGAAGAACAAAACCTGATAGAGGCAAAAGCAAGAAAGCAGACAGTGCAAAAGAAGGAAGGAAGCACAACAGTGATTTTGCTGAACTCAACAAAATCAATTTTATCCATTCATATTTTGTAGTAAATCTCATCAAATATAATAACTTTTACTCTCATGTAAGTCCTGTTTAATCCTTAAGAAATTCTGCAGCAGATTTGTTCTATCCAAAATAAAGCAAGATTAAATTACGCTAGCTCGATTCCTTCACTTTATCCCTCCATATGTTTAAGCTGGGAAATTTCCTATGATACTGGATAAGGAAAAAAAGTTGCCACCCTCTCTTCTTTGAAATCTCTTTTTAAAAAATTGCTCTATATGTTTCACCTTTATTCCCTAAAAGATTTTTGGTGAGTCTGAAATGAATTGTTCAGGGCTACAATAACTAAGCAGTAAAATGACAGCAAAAAGATACATAAAACGAAGCCTCTGCTACCACCTAGAAGTTGTTCAGATGCTTGCATCCCAGAATGAATATCTAATGAAACTAAAAACAAATGGACATAAAATATTTGAAAACTGGCAGCCTATGAATAGCCCTGATCTTGTATAGAACATCTATCATGCATCCAATTACAAGAAAAATAAATACAGTTTTGGATTATTAGTGTTTCCTAAAGCCATATTATGGAGCACAGATTTCTTTTTCTGAAATAAGATTGCATATATTTATTGTTTTTGAACAATTCCCACAAAAAACAGTGTAAGCACAGTCATTTGTTGTGACATGTCATTCCCAGTCAATAACAGTATAATCTCAGATATGTAGTTTGAACAGGAATGGTTCAGTAATTATATCTGGACCACTCATTATAGCACAGATATGTCACAGAGTTCCAGTGCCTTCAAAAGTATTATGTTATTAAAATGTGAATATATTGTGCAATTTTATTCCCTTTATAGAATCTAAAGACTTTGGAAACAGTTTTTATTGGAAATCAGTGTTTTAAGCAAAGTTTGACAGGTAAATCCATACATGCACACATTCACGTATACAATAAATGTAAGGCATAGTATACACACATTTATTCAAAGAAAAATAATCTTGGAATATAGCTTGTCTTCAGCATACCTTTTAAAAAGATGTCGATTCCTTTCCATACTGAAAAGAAATCTCAGGGCTCTGAATGCATAACACTAGAATGAGAAAAATGCATAGAAATAATTCCATACAGGATTGAAAGCCACATTTGATTTCTCTTGTCTAAAGATTCAATGCCAGTAACAAGCTAAAAGCCTGAGCAATTGTTACATTAATAGAGTAAAACATTGTAATACTTGAAGAATATCAATTTTAGTATTTAGTAGTGCAGAATAGTTTATGAAACTATTAGCGGTTTGTTGGCTTTTCTTGCCTTACATAACTTTAAAATTAATTACCTTAAACTTATCAAACTGACTTAGAAGGCATAGGGAGAGAGGGAGGGAAGGAGGGAGGCAATAAAGGCAATTAAAAATTCATAATAAAACACATT
Source organism: Rhabdophis nuchalis (assembly GCA_039707465.1). Taxonomy (NCBI): domain Eukaryota; kingdom Metazoa; phylum Chordata; class Lepidosauria; order Squamata; family Natricidae; genus Rhabdophis; species Rhabdophis nuchalis. Next base: position 60,230,058 of record CM077647.1, read on the forward strand.
CTTTCTGTTTCAAAACTGCAATTATTTGCAGTGAAAATCTATAAATAAATAAAAAGGATTACCTGTAATAAATTAGCCTTTGCTATATTCCTTTGCTTATCAGGCAAAAGCAGCTTTGCTATTGTATATACCCCATTCTCCTGAAAAGTATATATGGAAAAATAATATTTCAGAGAACAATCAAACAATTAGTAATAAAGAAGAATTCCTAATAGTCTGTCAGATTCACAAGAGGAATTTATTGTTTATTGCAAAATTATCAGCAGAGACAGATATTTTTCATTTTGCAGCATGGCCTGCAAGTTAAACAGACTTTAGCTGACACACTTAACTCTTTAAGATACATTCTTATTCTCTATATAACAGGTAACCATGAGGCAGCCATGCTGAGGCAGATATCAATAGCATGCATTCAGTAATTCAAATTACACACACTACTTAATTATAAAATGATAAAAGTGGTAAATATAGGCCCTTTAGTCCTTATATGAGTGGACAGCAGCATATTTTAACCAATACTATTTCTATTCCAAGAAACATTCTGTGAAGCTCCCAAAAGTCAACCTAATTAATTTACGAACCTCGAGGCCAAGTTCAAAACAAATCTCATCATTTATTAGGATCAACATTCTGGCTTGAGGTCTGGTGGAGCCAAAACTGCTTTCACTTCATTGTGTTTGAACTTTACCCCGGCATCCCCTCCTGTCATGCGTAATAACTCATATTCTCCAACTAGGTTGCAGAAGTCAACTCTGCATACCGAAAGCATACATAGAATCTCCCCTCCCTTGCCAGCCTGATAATAGTCATGGCAATGCTGTATCAGTTGACATATGGCTCCCCTCACTTCCCGAAAATGACCTGTGTGACACAAAGGCAATTTGAGAACAGGTGTATAACTATAGGGATGTGTCCCTCCCCCGAGGCTTGCTTGGATTTTCTGCATGGAATTTTGCTATAAGGCGATCAGCCAGGATATTTCTACTTTTCACCCAAGATGCCTCCAATAAGGGGTAGCCCTTCAACTTGATTAAGTATTGGAGTTGCCGCCTGTGCCACCTTGAATCAAGGATTTGTTGGACTTCATAATGGGTTTGGCCCCCTATGACCATAGGATCTGGGTTCACCCAGGGTAGCGGTCGCAGGGTGGATCCGTGCAGGGGTTTCAAAAGGCTGCTTTGAAACGATTGGTGTATCTTCCCCAGCAATCGAGGCAGTTTCAATTGCACTGTGACAGGGTTGACGATCTTTACTATGGGGAATGGTCCCACAAATTTCGGGCCCAGTTTCTTGCTAGGCAGTTTTAATCTCAAGTATTTTGTGGAGAGGTAAACCTTCTCTCCTACCTGGAATGGCCGTTGCGGAGCCCAGTGTTTATCTTCCTGTTTCTTATAGGTTTGTACCACTTTAGCAAGTGCTTTCTTGACATTTTCCCAAGTTGCTTTCAGCATCGACATCCAATCAGTCAAGCTGACTGAGGAGGAAGGGGCCCTTAGATATTCAGGCATTGGGACAAAGTCCATGCCGCTCACTACTTTGAACAGCATGAGTCCTGTGCTACTGTGAACAGCATTATTGTACGCAACCTCAGCAAAAGATAAAAGGTCTGCCCAATTAGACTGCTGATAGTTCACGTAGCACCTCAGGTGCTGCTCTATCATGGCGTTCAGTCTCTCTGCTGCCCCATTAGTGCTCGGATGAAAAGCTGAACTAAGACCCTGAGATGACCTGATGGACCGCAGGAACTCCCTCCAAAACTTAGCCGTGAACTGGACCCCTCTGTCTGATGATTCTTCGAGGTACTCCATGCAGTCGGTTGATATGCTTCACAAACAGTTTAGCCAGCTTGTGAGCCGAAGGTAGTCCGCTACAGGGTATGACGTATGCCTGCTTGGAGAACAGATCTATTACAGTCCAAATCACTGTTTCCCCCACTTTTTGGCAACTCTACTTCAAAGTCCATTGCAATCTCTTCCCATGGCCTCGTTGGCTCTGCCACTGTTTGCAGCAGTCTGGGGGCTTTTCCAGGTCATCTCTTCATTGTGGCACAGATGGTGCAACTTTTCATGTAACTATCCACATCTTTCTTCATGCCAGGCCACCAGAATTGCCTCCAAGCTAAGTGTAAAGTCTTTAGGAACCCAAAATGTCCTGAACTAGGATACATAGGGATTCTGGAACATAGAGTTTCGTCCCCTTCCATGCAAGGCATCTCTTTTCGTCAAGATGTGTTGGTTGTTTTGGAACCAGCGGTCTGCTGGCAGCTCAGTTTTGAGTCTTGTGGTTAGGTCGCTTGTGGGTTGGCCTCGCTGGTCACAGCATTGCCGCCTGGTGGTTACTTGCGCAACTGTTTGAGTAGAAGGAATAATAGCATCCACTATGTGCTCTCGTTCGCATTTGTACTGAGGCATGCGGGAGAGGGCATCAGCTAGAAAATTCCTCCCACCTTTAAGACAAAATCCAAACAGTTGAAGTATTGAGCCCATCGGACTTGTTTGGGTGATAGTTTCCATGGGATCCTAAGTGCTTTCAGATTTTTGTGGTCCAGACTTTGAACGGTTTCTGGCTCCCCTCCAACAGGTGTCTCCAGGTTAGCAGTGCCCATCTCACTGCGAAAGCCTCCTTTTCCCACGTGGCCCATCGTTCAGTTCCCAATGGAACTGCATCTACATGGAAGGAAGTATGCAGTGGAGTCCCCCAAGGCTCTGTTTTAGGCCAAGTACTCTTTAACATCTTCATCAATGATTTGGATGAGGGGATAAATGGGGAACTCATCAAATTTGCAGACAACACCAAGCTGGCAGGAATAGCCAACAATCCAGAAGATAGGCTTAAGATACAGAAGGATCTAGACAAACTTGAACATTGGGCACTATGTAATAAAATGAAATTCAATTGTGAAAAAAGTAAGGTCCTACATATAGGCAAGAAAAACAAATTGCACAAGTACAGTATAGGTGGTACCTTGTTCAATAGTAGCAACTGTGAGAGGATCTAGGAATCCTAGTGGACAACCATTTGAATATGAGCCAGCAGTGTGCAGCAGCTGCCAAAAAAGCCAACACAGTTCTAGGCTGCATAAACAGAGGGATAGAATCTAGATCACGTGAAGTGTTAATGCCACTGTATAGTGCCTTGGTAAGGCCACACTTGGAATACTGCATACAGTTTTGGTCGCCACGATGTAGAAAAGACGTGGAGACTCTGGAAAGAGTGCAGAGAAGAGCAACCAAGATGATTAGGGAACTGGAGACTAAAACATATGAAGAACGGCTGCAGGAGCTGGGTATGTCTAGTTTGATGAAGAGAAGGACCAGGGGAGACATGATAGCAGTGTTCCGATATCTCACAGGGTGCCACAAAGAAGAGGGAGCCAAACTATTCTCCAAGGCACCTGGGGGTAGGACAAGAAGCAATGGGTGGAAACTAATCAAGGAGAGAAGCAACTTAGAACTAAGGAGAAATTTCCTGACAGTTAGAACAATTAACCTCTGGAACAGCTTGCCTCCAGAAGTTGTGAATGCCCCAACCCTGGAAGCCTTTAAAAAGATATTAGATAGCCATTTGTCTGAAATGGTATAAGGTTCCTGCCCACGCAGGGGGTTGGACTAGAAGACCTACAAGGTCCCTTCCAACTCTGCTATTGTATTGTATTATATTGTATTGTATTGTATTGTCTCTCCGTGTCTGTGAGCTTGTGGAAGGTATAGGCACAGGGTTGTAAGTTTCCTTGGTTGCTTCTTTGGAGTAGCACCGCTCCCACTGGCATGTCGCTGGCGTCTGCCTGGATCACAAAAGGTTGCTAGGGGTCAGGATGCTTCAGTACCGACTCCTTTGCAAACATTTCGTTTAGCGTTTCGAATGCCTCTTGACAGGTCAGGTCCCACTCTAGGGGTTGCCCCAGACGAGGTTTCGTTTCTGGGCTCCCTGTTTTCAGGAGGTCTGTCAGGGGTTTGGCAATCTTCGCAAAGGAGGGGATGAATTGCGTAGAAGTTTGCAAATCCTAGGAAGCTTTGTAGCTGTCTGTGGGTGCGAGGGGGTTGCCAGCTTAGGACGGCTTGCACTTTGGCTGGGTGAATCTCTCTTCCCTCATTTGACACACGGTAACCCAGGTAGTCTAGCCGTGCACAGTGGAATTCGTATTTTGTTACCTTGACATGTAGGTTGGCTGCCAGAAGTTTTTTTAGTACTTGGTGGACCAGAGGTACATGGACATCAATGGTCTCAGTGTAGATAAGGACGTCATCTAGGTAGACAAGGACCCCTTGTAGAGGTGCTCATGCAACATCTCTTTTATTAATTGCATGCATACCGCTGGGGCCCCCTGCAGTCCAAAAGGCATCACTTTGAATTGGAAACTCTCTAGGGAGCAGTTGAACGTTTTTCCACTCACCTCCCTCTCTGATTCGTACTCGGTACTACGCTTCTCTGAGGCCTAGTTTGGTGAAGACTTTTTCCTTGGCCAAGTGAGATAGAATGTCTGAAGACTTTACCCTTGGCCAAGTGGGATAGCATGTTCTTCATGAGGGGGAGGGGGTATAGGTTTATCCCTCGAAAGTCCACACACAATCTCATAGTTCCATCTTTTTTCTCTTTGAAGAGGACTGGTGTAGCGACCCATGGCTTGGCTGGCTCAATGAACTCACTTGCTAGGTTTTTGTCTATGTATTCGCGCATCTCTTGCATTTCCTGGGGTGCCATGGCGTACAGTTTGGGCTTGGGTAATTTTGCCCCGGGGATGATTTTGATGGCACAGTCCACCCCTCGGGGGGGAGGCAGAATATCACACTCAACCTCGCTGAATACTTCTGCAAGGTCCAGATATTCCATTGGAATCAGTTCAGTCTCTGGGGTTTTGTCAGATGTGGTTGCCAGTTGTTCTCGTGGGCTCTCTTGGGAGGTTTTCAACCTGGGTGGTGTTTCTGCTTGCTGCTGGGGGAGGAGTTAAGGGTCACTTGATATCCTAAGTCTGCGGGTACCCCCTTGCCACCAGATGGTCAGTCCCCACTTGTCTAGCCAGGAAAGTCCCAGTATGACTGCATCTGTCATTTTGGAGGCTATTAAGAATCGAATTACTTCCCAGTGATACGCTAATTCTAGTCTCACTGGTTCAGTTAGGTGGGTGACATAGGCTCCTCCCATTAGGGACCTGTCGACCTGCTCGAACCGAATTGAGTGGGCCAGTCTTTTTGCTCTGATCCCCAGTTTCAGGACTGTGGTTAGGTTGATCAAGCATCTTGTGCAGCCTGAGTCTACTAGTGCTTGAAAATCCTCCTGGTTTCTTGTTTTTGGGGCTGTGAGGCGTATTGGAAAAAGGAAAGGGTGAATTGATTCACTCACCATTGGGTCATTTTTTCCCTCGTCCTCGCTGTCATATAATTCGGGTGACTGGTTGTTGTTGCTTGAGGTTCCACCAATTTGCCTGAGGAGGAAGGGCCCTCTGCAGCCTAGAGGGCTTTCCCGGATGTGTTGGTGGTCAATTTAGGGCCTCGTTCAGGTTGTGCCCTGGGCGGTGGGTCTGGCCTTGGTTTTGGGGCTTGGATTTGGCATGCAGCTGCCATATGGCCCATCCTCCCACATCTGTAGCATTTCAGCGGACCTCGAGGGAGGGCTGGTCTCAGGGCTCCGTGGTGCTGTGGTTCCCCGCTGGCTGGGTGGTCTCAGGTCAGGTTGACCTCTCTCTTTTGCCCTTGGTTGCTTTCTCGTTGCTACTCGGAACCACTCAGAGAGTTGATTTGGGATGTCGCAGTATGCAGTTACCTGGGCAATTTGCTTATCCAGACTTGTTCTGAAAAAGTGCACGAGCAGCCGCTCTGGTAAAGGGGGTAACTTTTCTATGACCCTCCTAAATTCATGGATGTGCTCTTTGATAGGGCGGCCCCTCTGCTTTAGGTTGCTGAGTTCCTCTTCCGCATATGGGTCCTCCTCCATCCCCTCCTCAAACCTGGCCTCTAGCAGTTGCAGGAAGTCATGTATGTCTTGCAGTTTGGGGGCTCTCCTCTTGTGGAGGGCTGCTAGCCATTCCCTTGCTTTTCTCTCTAGACTCTCTGCAATGATATACATCATGGCTCTGGGGGATGGGTAGAGGTGCCCATAGCATTCTGGGTGGATATCAGCTGAATCAAGGAATAGGGCTAGCTGGTCTGAGTTCTCTGTCAAACTTTCCCCTGAATTGGGGTGGGTCGTTCAGCACTATTCCCCCAAACTCCTGTTAGTCTCTGTATGCTTGCGCCTTATATGGCTGGCCGTCTTCCTCTCCTCTAGTTTGGAGGGAGGGAGGGAGGAGTTTTCCTGCTCTGGGTAATATGCCTGGCTGTGTGGGAGATTTTATTTATTTATTTTATTTATTTATTTTAATTCGATTTATATCCCGCCCTTCTCCACGAGGGACCCAGGGCGGCGCACAGGAATTTAAAAATATATAAAACAAAATATACAAAATTTAAAGCATATTAAATTAGACAATCCTATGCTAAAACCAAATTAAAACCCCAATTTAAAATAGCCCCAGCAGGAGGTTAGGCTAGGCCAGCTTGCTGAAAAAAATGTGTCTTTAGACACTGGCGGAAGAGGCGGAGGTCCGAGATGGTATGAAGTTCAGGAGGGAGGTCCTTCCAAAGGGCAGGGCCTGCCATAGAGAAGGCTCTTCTCCTGGGTGTCGCCAGAAGGCATTGCCCGGCCGACGGCACCCTGAGAAGCCCTCTCTGTGGGAGCGGATCGGCCGTAGGGATGTGTGGGGCAGGAGACGGTCACGCGTGTAACTAGGCCCCGAGCTATGGAGCGATTTAAAGATGGTCGCCAGAACCTTGAAGCGCACCCGAAAGACCACAGGAAGCCAGTGCAGCTCGCGCAGGATAGGTGTTATATGGGAGTATCTCGGAGCTTCCATTATTACCTGCGTGGCTGCATTCTGGACTAGCTGTAGCTTTCGAGTGCACCTCAAGGGAAGCCCCATGTAGAGAGCGTTGCAGTAGTCGAGCCGGGATGTCACGAGTGCTTGAGTGACTGTGCGAAGGGCAGCCCGGTCCAGTAAGGGGCGCAATTGGCGCATCAGGCGTACCTGATGAAACGCCCCCCTGGCCACGGCTGCCATATGGTCCTCCATAGACAGCCGGGAATCCAGGAGGACACCCAAATTGCGCACCCTCTCCACGGGGGCCAGTGTTTCGCCCCTAATGGCCAGAGTTGGAGTAATCTGGCTGAACCGGGGTGCCGGAAACCACAGCCACTCAGTCTTGGACGGGTTGAGCTTGAGTTTGTTACTACCCATCCAGATCCGTAGGGCCTCCAAACACCGGGACAGCACCTCGGCGGCATCGTTGGGGTGGTCTGAGGTGGATATGTACAGCTGAGTGTAATCAGCGTACAGATGATATCCCACCCCAAAACCACGGATGATCTCGCCCAGCGGCTTCATATATGTGTTGAACAGAAGGGGCGAGAGGACCGACCCCTGAGGAACCCCGCATAAGAGGGGTCTCGAGGTCGACCTCTGCCCTCCTGTCAACACATATTGCGACCGACCAGAGAGGTAGGACGAGAACCACCGTAAAACGGTGCCCCCCAGCCCCAACCTCCGGTCGGTGCAAGAGGATACCATGGTCGATGGTATCAAAAGCCGCTGAGAGGTCTAACAGGACAAGGATAGAGGAACAACCTCTATCCCGTGCCCTCCAGAGATCATCAACCAACGCGACCAATGCCGTCTCGGTGCTGTGACCGGGTCAGAAGCCGGACTGGCGCGCGTCTAGATAATCAATTTCCTCCAAGTGTCGCGGAAACTGTTGGGCCACCACACTCTCAACAACCTTCGCTAAAAAGTGAAGGTTGGAGACTGGACGATAGTTCTCCAATAATGCTGGGTCCAGGGAGGGCTTCTTGAGGAGGGGCCTCACTACCGACTCTTTCAAGACAAGATGCCTTGGTTGCAGTCTCAGACTCCTTCTCCTTTTGTTGGCTGGAGTGGGGGCTGTGCTCCCATCTGCATCTCCTCCCCTCAATAGGATCAGATATCTCTCCCCTCTCTTTTGGGCAGCATGATGGACTCTCATCAGCCAGGGTGGTCCATTTAAAAGCCTCCCCCTGTTAGTCTATGCACTTTCCAGGGGTTCCATCTATGGTTTGGGGAGCCTGGCTTGTGTCCAGTCCCACCTCCAGTCCACCCTTGCTAGTTTGCTTGAGACTCTTTCCTGTGTCTGGGGGCTAGGGCAAGGGATTTTCCACCAGTACTTATGTTCTCTTGCTTCTGCTTCTGAGAAAGTCATTGCTGCATACCTTCAGCTGCAATCAATCTCTTGTTGCCTGATTTTTCCCTCCGTGCAACCCAAAGATTGGGGGGGTGCTCTGTGAGCCGGGCTTAAGGAAACCCAGAAATCTTTTTTTTTTAAGTTTGAGTTATTTTGGCTCTCTGTGAAGCTCCCAAAAGTCAACCTAATTAATTTACAAGCCTCAAGGCCAAGTTCAAAACAAATCTCATCATTTATTAGGATCGACATTCTGGCTTGAGCTCCGGTGGAGCCAAAACTGCCTTCACTTCATTGCGTTTGAACTTTTCCCCTGTATCCCCTCCCTTCTGCCATGCGTCATAACTCATATTCTCCAACTAGGTTGCAGAAGTCCACTCTGCATGCCGAAAGCATGCATAGAATATCTCCTCCCGTGCCAGCCTGATAATAGTCATGGCAACGCTGTAGCAGTTGACACATGCATTACATAATTATAAATAAAAAGTTTTATCTCAAAGGTATTTAAAGGCTTCTCACCTGTACTACTTGATGGGCATTGGTGTCATTAAGGACCAATTCAGTAATCGCAGCACAACAGGCTAAAATAAATCACCAAAAATTATCTTACACTGCTCCTATATATTCAGGTATTTATCAATTGTATGTTTTTTGAGTTTTAAAATAATTTTAATTTAAAATAGTTTAAAATTAATACATTAATCAGTTCACATTTAACACTTTATGTAATCTGGAGAAAGACTGAGGAACATAAAATGTCTGTGGACTTCCAGTTGTACTTCTGGGTTAAAAAGTCTGATCTGCAAGTTCTGCAGTCAGCTTCAACCCCTCCCTGTCGTGGGAATGAACCACAGCCTCCCTAAAGGGGGAATGAAGTAAGTTGGGAGTGCCTGGCAGATCAAAGAGAGAAGCATCTCTCCTCCCTGACTGGGAACGCCCCTTCATCTGACGGCGAGAAGCAGCAGCAGCTAAAATGGCTACCATGAAGCCGGGGATAGCCTGAATACCCAGGACTGTGAGGAGAAAGTGAATGGAGTGTGAGCTGAGTGAGAAAATACTTTTTATTGGAATTTGACCCCAAAAATCCAAGGGGGAAGCATCTTTAAAACTATTTGTTGAAGCTTCGAATGAGCACACAGGAAAAATACCAGAGAATTGAAGAAGGAAAAAAAATCTGTTTTTTAAATAATAGATAGAAATTTGGTTCCTCAAAGCTAAAAGATGTGATATTGAGAACATTTTAAAATACTGGAATTAAAGTCCCAAATTTCTCTTTACAAACATTGCTCAATTATTGGATTTATAATTTAATATAATTGAAATTGGATTAATAATTTGAATAATTGAAAAAATAATTGAAATCAGAACTATTGCAGAGAGGTTGGAGCAGACAGAAGCAAGAGCACCATCTGGTGACGAAAAAGAAAATTGGCAAACTTGGAAATCACTATTAAAAAAAAAATCTGGAAATATCTGTTAAATACAGACCTATTCTAAGACCACTAGGGATCTGATTATTAACTAAAGACTTCAAGAGCCCCTGAACAAAATTGATTGTTATTGAACATATAAGGTAATTTGAAGAGGATAACCTCCTGGTGAATTCAAACTGTTTATGAGACATTTAAAATTGTGAATTGGAATTTTGGCTTTTTGAATTAATGAATTCTGGACAGTGGACTAAAAAAGAAATTTGACTAAACATAGGCACAACATAAGATGTAAGTAAGGAGAACCTAAACAGAATGGAGCTTTTTTAAAGCATTGAGAAAATATTTAATCATATAGACCAAAAATTGGGAAATTTGAAGCAAAGAATAACCGACAATGATCAGGACAAGGAAGAAAGAATAGATCTACCAGAAGAAATAGAGGGGAAAGTGGACAGAAACCAGCAGGAAGAAGATAAAGAGGAGATGTTGGCAAAAGGAACAGTGATTAAGGAACTAAAAAAGGAGGGAAATAATGTAAAAAATTCAAAAAGGGAATGGGAGAAACAGGAAGAGAACAGGAAAAGAGATAGGAGGTGGAATAGATAGTTCTGGAATTAGACAAAGGGAAAGGGTAGGGTTGGGAGGAAAAAATAGATTACATAGGCAAATAGAGGGGATAAAAGACCCAAAGGACAAAATATGGGAGGAAAACTAAAAAGAAAATAAGATTAAATGTTTCGAAGTGGGAAAGAGATGAAAGATAAAGAAAAATAGAGTAAAATAATATTTGTATGAATATATTTCAATAATGTGTATTAATACAAGAATTATACAGGTTGGATTGCTATTTTAGCAGTGCGATAGATATCAGGATAATATTGTAATATAAATTAATATGAAGAATGGGAAAATAGATTTTGAATGACTATACTACTAAATATGTGTAAAAATATGAATAACAGTGGAAGGTTAAAACTTACTGGGCGATTAGGGAAATATATAAAAATATATATTAATCTAAACATGTGTATTAATAGTAGAATTATATGGATTGAAGAACTGGAAAGAACATGAATAGAAATACCCTAAACGTATAAATCAGTGGTAGTCAACCTGGTCCCTACCGCCCACTAGTGGGTGTTCCAGCTTTCATGATGGGTGGTAGGGGTTTTGTCTGATACTGAAGCATTTTTCTTTTTTAAATTTAATTGACTTCCCTACTTTATAAATCACAATAATTGTAAACTGGTGGGCGGTTAGAAAATTTTACTACTGAGATACAAAAGTGGGCGGTAGGTATAAAAAGGTTTACTACTTTTGATATAAATGATTATGATAGATACTAAACCTGTCTAAGGTGATACTGAAAAATGGAAGAATGAAAGATGGAACTTTGATTTAACTATGGAAATATGAACAGCAAAACAGGTGGAAAACACGTCTTTGAATATTATAGCGATATGAAAGGGAAAAAATAGTTAAAATAGGAATAGAAAATAGCGGATGGAAATAATAATTATATATTAATATGTTAAGATATACAAAAGAACAGAAAGATGGTTCAGAAAGAAACAGTGATTAAAAAAACATGTATAAATATATGGAATAATGGAAATGAAATATAATATTTAGGAATAATAACACTATGTTTATATGTACTGAAGTGTATGTTACCCAGTTACCACACCATTCACGAATTGATATGTATAAAGAATATAAAAAATAAAAAATTGATTAAAAAAATAAAATAAAATGTCTGTGGCTTCATACCAACCTTGCCCTATAGGACAGTCAGCATAATTTGTAAAAGAACCTACTGAACTTATTATTTAATTGATCCATCAGTTTTTGATTACCATTTAATGCATTGTTCAGGCACAAATAATTTCATCGATATAAATCATCATAGTATTACTGTACCTGCTTGAAGAGAAAATGTACTTTCTTGTATTTCATGAGGGCTTAACTCTTCTGATAAATGAAGCTGCTGGATTCTCCCAGCTATGTTTGCACTAGATAAACTCCCAATGGAAGAACGATCCAAAAACAGACTTCGTTCCCTAGAAATGTACAAGAACAGTCTGCATATACAGTATCTCTAAGACGATCAGCAATTAGAATCAATAATATATATGTTCTACGCATCCTTGCACATTATGAGTTGGTGTGATGTAGTGGTTAAGGTATTGAATTAATACTGGCAAGCCCATGGTTCAAGTCCCTAGTCAGCTATGAAAGCTCAAAGGATGTGTTAAGGCCAGAGAGGGCACCTAACGAAGTTTGTCATCCCTGCATGAATTGGAAAGGCAAGAAAAAGAAGAATGACCAACCAGAGCCTGGAAAGGCTGTCACATTGGATGAGCACCAATGTGGATCTCTTGCCAACCCACCACAATCTGGACTGGAATTTTTAAAGTTAATTTCAGAAACAGGCAGGAGAGCACGAGTCAAGTAGCTTGATCTACCATGGAAATTACCCCAAAAATCTGTTTCCAAAGCAAGACTAACCATGGAATCCATGGGACCATAAGCCTCTCAAAACAGACATCTTCTGTTAAAAACAGCAATACTATAGAGAAGTTGAATCCTAGTTACATATTTATGGCAAGTCCCAATATAGGATAAAATTGGTCAGATACTGCCTCCTGTTGATTTGTATAAGTAATGAACATTCTGTACAGATTTATTTAAGGAGTTCTGATACATTAATCTCTTCTTCCTAAAGGAATTGCTATGTCGATATTTCATGAAAGTTATACCTGCATTTTTAAAACACAAGTCTCAGAAAAACTTTCTATAAAACAATATCATTCAAAGACAAAAATGTGTTAATAGGAATTGATTTCCACATGAAATCAAGCTCAATGCATTGAGAAAAAAGTAGTTTGAAAGTTTGTATGTGAGTATACACATTCTCACTGCTGTTACTATAGATAAATTCAGAACTCTACCCTTGCAAAATATGAAGGAGCTGTTTGATTCCACCCCAAATTCGAATTTCAACACTGGTATCAGGATCTTCGCAAATTTGTACAAGAATCCAAACTACACTCCAGAGTAGTTTTAGATGATCAGAATGGAGAAGACTAAGCAGAATAGGCACACCCTCATACAACTTGATTTGTTCCTTGACTTGTGATTCCACACAAAGGAGGCGCAGTAATTCTGCTGTCAATCTGCAAAAAAGAGTAAACATTTTAAATTCAATAGTTACATTTAGCATGCTTGCTAAATTATATACTGTATATTTCAGAGTATAAGACAAACCCTTATTCCCTCAAAAAAAAGGCTGAAAATGTGGATGTGTCTTATACATCGAATACAGCTTTTTTTTCCTCCCAAAGCTCCGCCCCTTCACCAAAATGGCCGTGCATAGCCCTATAGAGTCTTTCAGAGAGTTCCTGGGGGCTGGGGAGGGCAGAAACAGGCCATTTTGCCCCCCTCCCAGCCCCCAACAGCACTTTATAAGCCTCCATAAAACTATGCATGCATTTTTTTGAAAAAAAAACTACCTATCTACCTACCTACTCTCTCTCTCCCTATCTACTGTAATTCTCCCTCTCTCTCTTTCTATTTCTCTCTATCCCTCTACCTACCTACCTACACACACACTCTCTCCCTACCTACTGTATTTCTCTCTCTCTCTCTCTCTCTCTCTCTCTCTCTCTCTCTCTCTCTCTCTCTCTCTCTATATATATATATATATATATATATATATATATATATATATATATATATATATATCCCTTTATCTACCTACCTACCTAAAACCTAACTACTCTCTCCCTCTCCCTACCTACCTACAGTATTTCTCTCTCTTTCTCCTCCTCTCTATTTCCTCTATCCATTTTTATTTAGCATCCTAAGAGTGGGAGTCACACATATTTTGGCAGGATATAGTTGAAGAGAGCAGGTATTGCAATACAGTAAACTAGTTTCTGTGTTCCATAAGATGATACTATTTAATAGATGAAACTAAGAGAACCCCTATCCTACTTGTTTGTATCAGATGAAAAGAAAAAGCTAGAGATAAGTGGTCTCTCAAATAGCCAAGCTCTATATTAAGGGTGTCAAACTCATATCATCACAGATGTGTCATTCTGGCCCATGGACCAAGAGCTTGACAACCCTACTCTATATCATGAAGAATTTAACAATAATAACCAGCACCTTGAATTGCATCCAGAAACCAATGGTAATTAGTAAAACTTTTTCAGAGGCCTTGGGAAGGGTGGTTATGGACTCCCTTTTAGTTACATTTCTTTTTACAACTAAGTATCTTGTTTTTCCAGTTTGCCTATGTTTCTTTTTATATACCGTATTTTCGGAGTATAAGACCCAGGTTTTGAAGAGGCAAATTTTTTTAAAAAGTAGGTAGGTAGATAGAGGGATAGCGAGGAAGAGAAAGAGAGAGAAATACAGTAGGTAGGGAGTGAGAGAGACAATAGTTAGGTAGGTAGGTAGGTAGATAAAGGGGGAGAGAGAGGGAGAAAGAAATACAGTAGGAAGATGGGGGGACAGAGAAGGTAGATAGGTATATAGGTAAATAGAGGGGGAGATAGAGAGAGTGAAATACAGTAGGTAGGGGGAGAGAGAGGGTGTAGATAGGTAGAGGGATAGAGAGAGAAAAAATAGAAAGAGAAATACAGTAGGTAGGGGGGGAGAGAGTAGGTAGGTAGATGTTTCAAGGTGCATTTACCTATGTGTTGGAGAAGGAAATCGCTGTGGCACCTAAAACTTTGTTTCTGCGGGCACAGCACTTGATCATTGTAATTCTCATCAATCCCTCTAACTTATAGGAAGGCTTATAGAGTGCTGCTGGAGTTGGGAGGGGGGGCAAAAAACAGCCCATTTTAGGCATATTTCTGCCCTCCCCAGCCCCCAGGAGCTCTCTGGAAGCCTCTATAAGGCTATGCACAGCCATTTGGGTGAAGGGGGTGAGGTTTCGGGAGGCAGAAAATGCTGTATTCGATGTATAAGATGTACCCAGATTTTCAGCCTCTTTTTAGAGGAAAAAAGGTGCGTCTTATACTCAGGTATACTTTTTTTAAAATCTGTAAACCACATGGAGTTGCTAAGGAATTAGGTAGCTCATAATTGGATGGATGGATTTAGATAGGTATACATGTGAGAGAGAAAAAGTGTGTGTGTGTGTGTGTGTGTGTGTGTGTGTGTGAGAGAGAGAGAGAGAGAGAGAGAGAGAGAGAGAGAGAGAGAGAGAGAGAGAGAGAGATTCCATCTGACTTTTTCTCTAATATAGGTAGGTATAACCACTATATGATCTATGACTATAACTATTTATGACTATAACTGGGATCAGAATTTCTGTTGTTAAACAAAGTGTTTGTTAAGCAAATTGTGCCTGATTTTACAATTGTTTTGCCACAGGTGTTAAATGAATCACATGGTTGTTAAGCAAATCCAGCTTTACCCACTGAGTTTGCTTTTCAGAAGCTGACTGGAAAAGTTGCAATCATATGATCCCACTTGCAACAACCGTTGTAAATGCATGCCAATTACCAAGTGGCTGGATTTTGATCTTGTGATCATGGGGATGCTGCAATGATTAAATGCGATCAAGTGTGAATACAAGTTATAAATCACTTTTTTCAATGCCATTATAATTCAGAATGGTTGCTAAATGTAAATCAAGGACTACCTGTAAAGAAATCAATCTAAAAATACTTTAAATTAACCTATTCTTCAAACAGCCAACTCAATAACTGCTTGTTATAATGCTCAAATGAAACAACTCTAAGCTGTTTTTAATCAGAAGCAGTCACAGGAATAGAAGCTCTTGTTAAATTGATAATAGCAATCTCAGGAAGTCATTATGAAATGGTGCCTATTTTGTACATCTGTGCAGTATCACAATGCATGTACAAAAAAGGCAGAAACACAGAATGTGGTTTTTGTAATTTCCTTCCTGTTTCCTGCACATGCTTGTAATTATTACGGAACACATAATCCAGAAGACACTGTATCAGAATGACAGGAGTGACAGGAGTGGAAGAGTTTCTATTTCTAAGAGAGATTAATCTTTCTGATGTCATGAATTTCTAATATTAAAAAGGAAAGCCTGAAAGCAGCACCTAGCAAGGGATGGCCTGGGCATAGCCAAGGATCCCCTTAAAGCTGATGGTAGGCTAATCCTTGAGTTCATCTAATTGTAATTATTTTCCATTATTTCTAAGATTGACTAGTCTTATTATGGTTTTAAAGTTATTATTTACGGTAAAGACATTCAAATGTATTTATATAATTCAATTATTTAAAGTAAAGACATTCAAATGTGTTCTGGGGAAAGGTAAAAACAAGCACCAGAAACCTTTGATAGCATTTCAAGGCAGGTGAAATTAGAATATTGTGCAAAGGTTCATTTATTTCAGTAATGCAGCTTAAAAGGTGAAACTAATATACGAATATAATTATTATGTGCTTTGAAAAAAATATCCCAGATATAATTTCTACATACCAAAAAAAATGGTCATGGAGGCGTGATCAACAGAGAACATCTATTTTAATACACTTGCGCAAGTGGACCACCATCCAAATGGAAATGTAATGCTGAATGCTGATTTGTAAACAGGCAGAGGTACTGGTTTTAAATATTTCAGTGTGGTACGTTTGGTTTTTTCATTTTTACGTTTAAGTGGTTCTATTTGAATATATATGGTAAAAGCTTTAGAGGTGGTAGGTTCAACCGCAGGGCTTTTCAAGAAGTCTGCATTTGTTAATTGCAAATGTGGAACAAGTGTTGGAGAAGTTTATCCAGTCTAGAGGGTTGCAATTGTTGCAATATGTAGATGATTTGTAGTTGTCTGGAGAAAGGAAAGCTGAGGTTGAGGATAGTACAAATGATTTGTTGAACTTTTTTTTTAAGTGGTCAGGGTTTGGAGAGTGTCGAGGGAGATGCTAGACTGAGGTTAAGTATTTAGGTCATTTAATTGGTCAGGATGCAAGGAGAATAAATCCAGAAGGGATAGAAGGAATAGGCACCCATCCCTTGCTTAGGAATAAGACAGGAGTTGGGCTGAGTTGGTTATTGCAGATTGTGGAATCAGGGAAAGATAGAGATGCGATGATACAAGCTCCTGTTTTAAGCTTGCCTGATGTAGGAAATGCTTTCACGAGTTTGAAGCAGTGAAAGACTGTTTTGTTGAAGGATTTACAATGAAGCAAGAGGTAAACGTTTCTTCATCTTAAATTACTTAATTGCAACAAAGCAGAAATTTGAAGTTCTGCTCAACAGGGAGGCATGTGCTAGTAACCTCTTCCCCCATCATATATATCTATATTTATTTATTTATTTATTTGGATTTATTGACCGCCCCCTCTCTCCTAAGAGACTTGGGGCGGTATACAGGAATTTAAGAACATCTACATATAACAAATTATAAATAATCAAAACTAAATTAAATGTTTTACCCTGTGTTAAAAAGTACCTTGTTTAAATTTATATCGTAAAAACCCATTTGGTAATATTTACTAAAACTAGGCTGGTACGGTAGGTTAGGCCAGGCCGGCCTGCTGGAAAAGATGGGTCTTTAATTGTTGACGGAAGGAGCGGAGGTCCGTGATAGATCTAAGTTCGGGGGGTAGGTCATTCCAGAGGGTTGGGCCCGCCACAGAGAAGGCCCTTCCCCTGGATGCCTCCTGTTGGCATTGCCAGGTGGACGAATTGATGTGGCATCGCTTCAGGATCAAGTATCTCTGCTACCCTCAGATTATATACTGACTTCATGAAAGCCAAGTGGCAGTTACGGAAGTGGTGACTGGGTCCTGATTACATTTTTGGCAGAGATGACATTGCAGCCAATGTGGAAAGGCCTGTTTCAAATACTGTTGACAACTTAGTGGGCTATGTGAATGAGAGGGGGTCCATTATTCCAGAGTTGAGGGATCTGTGAATCTTTATAGATGGACTGTGTCACCATATGCATCTGAAGTAAGCTTTTCGAAGACCAGTGTTAGCTTAGCTTATGGAACATTGGGTGTGGGAATTGCTTATTGGCTGGGGGGCAATAATTTTCATTATCATGCTTTTGCTTTTGCTCAGAAAAGAATTGGCAGAGTGGTTGATATCTATGTTGTGTCCAATGAATGTATAGACCTCCAAACCCAGAGCCACTCAGTCTAGCAAGGATTTTGTTTCAACCCATTGATGGGGAGCATACCATCCCCACCTAGCCCTAACAGCCTCCAAACATGGGAGAGGGAGGACAGGGTATAACTCACCACAGACCAAGGCATACAGCTGAGTATCATCAGCATATTGGTATTTATCACCTTTACCATCATGAAGTAGAATCCAACAGTAGCTTTAGATCATGTTTAATTGTTTTACTCCTTGCTGTTTGCCAGTGACATCCTAGGCATCTCTTAACTCTCTTTAGATCCCTTAACTCTTCGGTACAGTATAGAGTTCTATTAACTATGAGTGCAGAGAGGTTGCTTAAATACAATTTAGTTTGAAGCCAGAATTATTCTCCCAATCCAAGCAACTTTGGCTGGATTATATAGCAGCCATTCTAGAATAACCCCAAGCTTCTCTGATAATCAAGTCCATTTATCCTCTAGGGTGGACTACTCTAATAGGCCCAGTCTCTCGTAGAGGAGGGTTGCTCCAGAGAATGATAGGAAATTACAGGGAAGAAAACAATATTTTCCCCAAATCTAGAGCACTCTGCTGCTGCTCTGACATAAAAAACACACAAGGTGAATGACCACTATAATATTGGGCCCTGGGTGGCTTGGAATAATCCTATGGTTATTATGGTAGCTATAAACTTCTCAGCTATCTCAGACCCCATGCCCAGAGAAGTCAAATGAAGTCCATACAAAACCACAAACTTGGAGAACTGCACTGCCAACCAGCCACAGTCCAGAATCTCAGGCAGAGAGTTGCTACACAATATGGAAGCTTGTACAACAGCGGCAGTACCAACTGATGCCATTAGCATCCAACTTAACAAAAACACACAATGAATGCATCCCAAGTATCTGGAATGACCACTGCCACTCCATTGCTTCTACCCTGGGGTTTTGGCTGATGTCACACCTGGAGTACAGCTGGATACTCAGAAACTGGAATCTGCCCCTCTTATCCCAGCCAGGTCTCAATAATAAATACCAAGTTGTTTTTTCATCAACAATCAAGTTGTGAATGAGGATGGCCTTATTGTAGACCAACTTGGTCTTCAGCAGCACCAACAATGCAGGGCCATTCAATATCTGCCATCTAAGGGACTGGAATGGACCATAGGAATAAAAATATTTTATTTACTACCTTGAGATTCTAACATTCAGTTAGCAGCTTACAGCACTGCATTTAATATTCCCTCCTTCTATTTTTTCTCACAACTATTCTGTGAAATTTTGATGGTTAAAAAGAGGAACTAGTCCAAATCGCTTAGTGAATTGCTAGGGCTAATGGCATATTTGAAACCAGATCTTCACATTATCAGTTTAACTCAGTCACTTTCATAGTTAATACTTCCACTAAATATTTCCACTAAATAAGGTATACTATATCTCACTGTCAGATTTGGGGATTCCCTCATATTATACTTCAAAAGTTTTAAATGAACAACTTCAGAGATAGAATAATGTGAATGTATATTATTAGCT
This sequence comes from Rhabdophis nuchalis, assembly GCA_039707465.1. Taxonomy (NCBI): domain Eukaryota; kingdom Metazoa; phylum Chordata; class Lepidosauria; order Squamata; family Natricidae; genus Rhabdophis; species Rhabdophis nuchalis. The sequence goes on from CM077647.1 coordinate 60,249,364, forward strand.
AAATATCTGAAAATCATTAACACAAAAGTAAATTGACATGTGAAAATGACATATCCTACCTTTTAGAGAGCAAATCGTATTCATGTAATATCATCAATAAATTTTCGACAACATTCAGCTCACTTATTTTCTCACGACATTCAGGGCTACAATAACAACATTAGGGAAATTATTTTTGAAAACTGAACTGAATTTGAATATTATCCTAACTATATTACTGAGTGTAAAATTTCTGAAGTTTCAGAGTCAATAATATATTATTTGCCTTCCTCTAGAGCAGTGTTTTTCAACCTTTTTTGTGCAAAGGCACACTTTTTTCATCAAAAAAAACCACGAGGCACACCACCACCATTAGAAAATGTTTAAAAAATTTAACTCTGTGCCTATATTGACTATATATAAAGTAATTCTCTTGAATAGGAATCAAATAAACACAAATAAATTATTTTATAATTACTTTATTATGAAATAATAAAGTATTTTATAATTGTTCATATTTCTGTTTACTTACTCAGTGCGAAACCTGGGCCTGTTTGGCTGAACACAAAGCTGATATTCTGGCAGGAATTTTTCCCACGGCACACCAGACAATATCTCACGGCACACTATTGTGCCACGGCACAGTGGTTGAAAAACGCTGCTCTAGAGAAATTAAATCTTGGAGCCACTGAACCCCAACTTCAGCAATTTTCACACTATTTCCTGAGTTGGCCTGAATGAAATTGGGGAAACTACATGCCATCTAATTCTGAAGCAACTTCTCCACCCTGAATCTCTAGTATGATTAAAATTGGGACTCCTAGTAATGGGTAGAGTATTTATTTATTTTTATTTTATTTTAATCACATTTATATCCCGCCCTTCTCCACAAAGGACCCAGGGCGGCGCACAGGAATTTAAAAACATACAAAACTATACAATAAATACAAAATTTAAAAATATATTAAATTAAATTATAATCCTATGCTAAAATCAAATTAAAATCCCCAATTTAATCTAAATAGTCTCGACGGGAGGGTTAGGCTAGGCCGGCTTGCTGAAAAAAATGTGTCTTTAGACACTGGCGGAAGAGGCGGAGGTCCATGATGGTACGCAATTCAGGGGGTAGGTCGTTCCAAAGGGCAGGGCCCGCCACAGAGAAGGCTCTTCCCCTGGGTGTCACCAGACGGCATTGCCCAGCTGACGGCACCCTGAGAAGGCCAACTCTTTGAGAGCGGATCGGCCGAAGGGATGTATGGGGCAGGAGACAGTCTCGCATATAACTAGGCCCCGAGCCATGGAGCGCTTTAAAGATGGTCGTCAAAACCTTGAAGTGCACCCGAAAGACCACAGGAAGCCAGTGCAGCTCGCGCAAGATCGGTGTTATATGGGAGCATCTAGAGGCTCCCGTAATCACCCACGCGGCTGCATTCTGGACTAACTGTAGCTTTCGAGTGCACCTCAAGGGAAGCCCCATGTAGAGAGCATTACAGTAGTCGAGTCGGGATGTCACGAGAGCTTGAGTGTGCAAAGGGCGGCCCGGTCCAGTAAGGGGCGCAATTGGCGCATCAGGCGTACCTGATGAAACGCCCCCCTGGCCACGGCTGCCACATGGTCCTCCATAGACAGCCGAGAGTCCAAGAGGACACCCAAATTGCGCACCCTCTCCACGGGGGCCAGTGTTTCGCCCCCAATGGCCAGAGTTGGAGTAATCTGGCTGAACCGGGGTGCCGGAAACCACAGCCACTCAGTCTTGGACAGGTTGAGCTTGAGTTTGTTATTACCCATCCAGATCCGTACGCCCTCCAAACACCGGGACAGCACCTCGGCGGCATCGTTGGGGTGGTCTGGGGTGGATATGTACAACTGAGTGTCATCAGCGTACAGATGACATCCCACGCCAAAACCACGGATGATCTCACCCAGCGGCTTCATATATGGGTTAAACAGGAGGGGCGAGAGGACCGACCCCTGAGGAACCCCGCATAAGAGGGGTCTCGAGGTCGACCTTTGCCCTCCTGTCAACACATATTGCGACCGACCAGAGAGGTAGGACGAGAACCACCGTAAAACGGTGCCTCCCAGCCCCAACCCCCCCAGTCGGTGCAATAGGATACCATGGTCGATGGTATCAAAAGCTGCTGAGAGGTCTAAAAGGACTAGGATAGAGGAACAGCCTCTATCCCGTGCCCTCCAGAGATCATCAACCAACGCGACCAATGCCGTCTCGGTGCTATGACTGGGTCGGAAGCCAGACTGGCGCGGGTCTAGATAATCAATTTCCTCCAGGTGTCGCGGAAACTGTTGGGCTACCACACTCTCAACAACCTTCACTAGAAAGTGGAGGTTGGAGACTGGACGATAGTTCTCCAATAATGCTGGGTCCAGGGAGGGCTTCTTGAGGAGGGGCCTCACTACCGCCTCTTTCAAGACGGCAGGCAAGGACCCCTCACTCAAAGATGCATTGACAATGCCCTGGAGCCAGCCTCGTGTCGTCTCCCAGGATGCCAGTACAAGCCAGGAGGGACACGGGTCCAATAAACATGTGGTCGCCTTAAGTCTCCTTGACAGCCTGTCCATATCCTCGGTAGTAACAAAGTCAAACTCCTCCCAGAATGGTGCCTCAAGACCAGCCTCGGACAATCCCACCGGACCACTGTCGATGGAGGGTAGCTCATTCCGAATCCGAGTGATTTTCTCCTGCAGATAAATCCCAAATTCCTCTGCTCGTCCCTGCAGAGGGGCTTCCCGCGGCCTCTGGTGAAGGAGGGAGCGGGTCACCCCAAACAGGGCGGCAGGGCGGTTATCTGCGGATGCAATGAGGGTGGCGCAATACTCGCGTTTGGCCACCCTTATCGCCACTAAGTAAGTCCTAATATGGGCTCTCACTAGTGTTTGGTCGGCTTCAGAGCGAGAGGATCTCCATCTGCTCTCTAGGCGTCTCTTGTGGCGCTTCATCTCCCTCAGCTCCTCAGTGAACCAAGGAGTCTGGGTGATTCATCGCCGCAAGAGAGGCCGCAAGGGCGCAACTCGGTCCAAGGCCCCCGTGGCCGCACTTAACCATGCGGCCACTAGGTCCTCAGTCGAGTTGCGGGGCAAGTCCACAGGAATTGGCCCAAGCTCCCTCTGGAACCTTTCCGGGTCCATCAGGAGCCTGGGGCGGAACCATCTAGGAATGTCCGGTTCCGCCTCCCCGCGGTGAGGTGAGACGATTGGAAAGTCCAGCCAGAGGAGAGCGTGATCTGTCCATGACAAGGGAGTGATGGCTAAATCCCCTATTCCCAGATCACTACTCCACCCTCCCGAGACGAAGATTAGATCCAGGGTGTTTCCCCCCTCGTGAGTAGGGCCTAAAATAATAATTTGAATTATTTAAAGTAATTTGAATATTTCAGAAAACAGATTACATTATGTCTCTGACGCTACTACAATAATAAAAAAACACAAGAGAGTTGGTAAGGCATGCCTGGTAATGATAGGCTCCCCCTTTTAAAAGCAAATATATTACAATACACACACATCTGTTGCCTTTAAGTATGGATCACTGGCTGTGACATTGTGACAACCTACCCTAGCTGAAAGACAAGGTAGCTTATCCAGAAATTGGCTTGATTGGCACCTCAATTTTACTTCAACAACTAGTGACAGAACATTATTCTAGTACATCTGGAGGCTAGTCTGAGAAGCTATGAAATAGTTACAGTCTGTCTTATATTTTTCATTTTTTCTTTTATTAAATAAAATACTTTAATTTTTTGACTTTTCAATGTTTACCAACTCTGAGTCATAATGATAATGTCCCTGCAGTCACATTATTGCACTTTAAATGCTTGGTAACTAGTTCACATATAAGACAGGTTGCGGTCATGTGACAATGATTTACAATGTTTTTATGCTGGTTTGTAGTGGTTGTAATCCGTTTTCAGCGTTTTTGCTGCTCTTCTGAAAAAAATGTGTATTTGGGAGAGTGTATTGAGGCTTACAATCTTGTAATTTGCTTAGCAACCACATAATTCAGACTGCTGCACGATTTGCTTAACAGTTGCCATAAAAAAAAACCAGTCATTAATTTCTGTCCAGCTAAATGTGTGCCTTAACTTATAATTGTCACAACTTATGATTGAAATTCCAGTCCCAAATAAGGTTGTAAGTTGAGGATATCTGTATCTTACTTAAGCATTTTAGTTAGACCAATACAAATACATAACTAAGTAAATAAGTAAACAAACGCCCCTTACAGCAGCCTATACTAGTTCAATCATGCATCTTAATAAAGTAATTCTAATTTTTTTCAAATAAGCTGGTGCATTTTAGAACAAAGAAAAAAATACTAGATTGCCTAGAACAGTGGTGGGCAAACTCATTAGTCAAGAGAGCCAAATATCAACAATACCACGATTGAAATTTCTTTTGAGAGCCGGAAGGTGTGGCCTGTTTTGTGGGAGTGGCTCAGCGGTCATGTGACTGGGTGGGCGTGGCCAACTTGGAAAATGTGAAACTCACTTAACAATGGTCTTGGTTAGCAACCAAACTTTTAGGCTCAATTGTGGTCAAAAGTTCTTTCTTTCTTTCTTTCTTTCGTTCGTTCTTTCTTTCTTCCTTTCTTCCCCTCTCTCTCTTTCTCCATTTCTCTCTCTCAATCTTTCTCTCCCACTCTCTCTCTTTCTCCATTTCTCTTTCTCTCTCTCTTTCTGTCTCTTTTTCTTTCTGTCTCTCTTTCTCCCTCTCTATTTTCCTCTTTCTCTTTTTCTCTTTCTCTCTCTCTTTCTGTCTTTCTTTCTGTCTCTCTCTCTCTCTTTCCCTTTCTCTCTCTCTCTTTCTGTCTCTCTTTCTGTCTCTCTTTCTCTCTCTCTTTCTCTCTTTCTTTCCCCCTTTCTCTCTTTCTCTCTTTCTGTCTCTGTCTCTTTCTGTCTCTTTCTCTCTCTCTCTTTCTCTCTCTCCCTCTTTCTCTTTCTCTCCTTCTCTCTCTCTGTCTCTCTTGCCCTCTTTCTCTCTCTCTTTCTTTCTCTTTCTCTTTCTTTCTCTATCTATCTGCTTTGTCTGCCCATCTCTGTCACTCTGTGTGTGTTTGTGTGTGTGTGTGTCTCATTCAAGCACTTAATCACTCATTCTGTGTCTCTATCTTTCCCTCCCTCCCTCCCTCCCTCTCCCTGTCTCTCTGTGTGTGTCTGTCACTCTCTGATTCCCCCCATCCTCCTTGTCTGTGCCTCTCTCTGTCTGTCTGTCTGCCCCCCATCCCCCCAATCTCCCCCCATCCCCTCAATCTCCCTGGAAGTAGCCCGGCTCGCCAGCCCGCGCTGTTCCAGGACTCGGGGTGGGGAGGAACGGCGACCCTCTGGACGCCCGTTCCCCTCAATCTCCCTGGAAGTAGGGTCCAGAGGGTCCAGAGGGTCGCCGTTCCTCCCCACCCCGAGCCCTGGAACAGCGTGGGCTGGCGAGCCGGGCTACTTCCAGGGAGATTGAGGGGAACGGGCGTCCAGAGGCTCGCCGTTCCTCCCCACCCCGAGCCCTGGAACAGCGTGGACTGGCAAGCCGGGCTACTTCCAGGGAGATTGAGGGGAATGGGCGTCCAGAGGCTCGCCGTTCCTCCCCACCCCGAGTCCTGGAACAGCACGGGCTGGCGAGCCGGGCTACTTCCAGGGAGATTGAGGGGAACGGGCGTCCAGAGGGTCGCCAGCCCGCGCTACTTCCAGAATTCGGTGTGGGGTGGGAATAAACGGCGTCCCTCTGGACGCAGGTTCCCTCCCCCTGCCCGCGGAGCCTCTGCACCCCATGGAAGTAGATGAGTGGCTGGCATGCCGCCTGGGGAGGCTCCGCACGGGGAGCAAGGGAGGGAATCGGCGGCGGGCAGGGAGGGTTGCTCCGGTGGGTCCCAGGATTCCCACCCTCGGCGAGGGTGGAGGAAGAGGCCAAAGAGCCGCATGCGGCTCGCGAGCCGCGGTTTGCCGACCACTGGCCTAGAATTATCTACTGACTTATTTGACTGCATTATTACAATTTGAAATATGATAAAGTACATACTTAATATAAACAGTATATCCCCTTGCTCCACTATAGTAACATTATGCATAGTGAGAAACAAAATTGGAAATAGAAATCCAAAGAAATTAAAAGGCGAAGTGAACATAATTTACACCAGTAATATTTTATAGTATATACACCAAACCTTTCCACACTTTCTACTCTTCAAGTCATCTGTGATTCTACCACATTTTCCCATTACTTCATATACAATACAATACAATACAATACAATACAATACAATACAATACAATACAATACAATAGCAGAGTTGGAAGGGACCTTGTAGGTCTTCTAGTCCAACCCCCTGCGTGGGCAGGAACCCTATACCATTTCAGACAAATGGCTATCTAACATCTTTTTAAAGACTTCCAGGGTTGGGGCATTCACAACTTCTGGAGGCAAGCTGTTCCAGAGGTTAATTGTTCTAACTGTCAGGAAATTTCTCCTTAGTTCCAAGTTGCTTCTCTCCTTGATCAGTTTCCACCCATTGCTTCTTGTCCTGCCCCCAGGTGCCTTGGAGAATAGTTTGGCTCCCTCTTCTTTGTGGCACCCTCTGAGATATCGGAACACTGCTATCATGTCTCCCCTGGTCCTTCTCTTCATCAAACCAGATGAACTAAAACTAGATAACTAAAATATATTATCTTTCATTCTTTAAAGTTCTCATTTATTCACTTTTCTATCATTTATTCATTTTGCAATTCAGTCCTCATTTCATTGTCCCTACGGGTAATCCTTGACTTACTTAATGGACACCAGAATTTCTATCATAAGTCATGATCATCATAAGTCAAGACACCCCCATAAATGACCCAATTTTATTACTTTATTTACAGAGGTCATTAAGCAAATTACATAGTTATTAAGTGAATGCAGTATTGTTAAATGAATGCTGGAGTAGTTGAATGAATGCTGGAGTAGTTAGGCAAATCCATGTATTCCTATGGCCATTTTTTTTCCTAAAAACTATCCAGAAAGGCAAGAAGTCAGCAAAAATCACAGTAAATCACAGAAAGGGAAATCAGTTGCCAAGCACCCAAAATGCAGTCATGTGACTATGGGGGGGGCGGGATATATACAGCTGACAGAACTCCGGAAATAGGTAGCTTTTGAGGGATCTGTCTACTCAAAATTTCCACTACTGGTTCTCCAAAACTGATCAGAACCTGCTGAATCCCACCTCTGGGTCTGTCATAACTTTGGCTAGTCGCTAAGTGACTGTTGTAAAGCTTGGGTTACCTGTATACTACCAAACTATCTCAACATACTTTATTCACACTAGACATTCAATTTTGAATTCAGTCCATATTTATTCCCCTCAATTTCATTCTTTACCCTCCCCCTTATATTACTACAATATTTAATTGATAAAAATCATAAATATAAATCTGAACCAAAAGCAGATTCAGAAAATGTTACTCATTAGAAAGAATATTTGATGTATTAAAAGTTCTCATATACTATAATTTCATATATGAAAATTTTCATTTGATGTTACAAACAACAATCAACATTATTTATTTATTTAAGCATTAATTCACTTAATTACATATGTTAAAATGCACTCAGACATTTCTATAAAAAATCTGGCCATGTAGTTATATGTATACATACACATACAAACTGGGGTAATGAGTTTTGTGTGCATTTGTCTGCAAATATTTACATGTTCAGGCAAGTTAGTGTCTGATCTGGAAGTACAACATGGCACCTGATACAGTCCCTCGAGGTTATACATGCCTCCATCAGAATATCAGAAATAAACATCAAAAAATTGTTTTGTTTTAAATTTGTCATAATTATTAAGAGGAAGATGTCACAATAAATGAAAGAAATAAAATAGCCAACAAACTGAAGCTTACCTTTCTGCCAAGCTTGTGAGAGCAAGCAGTGAACCTACTAGCACATTATTTTCTCTAGTTCCTAGTAAATTAATCAAAGTCTGTAAAAGAAAAAAGAAAAAAAATGAAAATGTTCTTCTAGAAGCTATAATGAACATTGTGTTCAAAAAGTAAGTTTTACGGATTTCTTACACAGTAGCATTAGAAAATGAAAAAGTTCTAAAACTGTAAACTAATTTAGGTATTTCAAGAAGTATACCCATACCTCTGTACTGCTTTGAGTCATATTAAAAGGAAGACAGAATACATTTCCCACACATGTAAGTAAAAATCAAATGGTGTTTAAACCAAGAACTATATGCCATCATCAGGCTTGGTTCATTCTTAAATAACAGTATCAGACCTGCTTCCTTTAATATGCTGAGATTTTTTTAAAATGAAGAAGTACATGGCTTTGGTGTGAGGATGCCCTACTGTTTCCAAACACATGTTCATATACCTCTGCTTGTTATCTCAGTGCCCTCCTAAAGCTGAAATAGCCTAAGGATTTCTTCAAATGCTATGCTCTAAAAGGGGTATTTCTCCAAATATCCCATCCAAAGGCATTGCATGCAGGCCACGTAAGGCATCTTGATGCTCACTGAGGAAGGGGTGATGGCCTAAAATAACATGTTTCACACTGGTATTATAGATTTCCTGTAGAAGCAATTCTTTCAGACTGTTCCCTAACCTCTTCCTACAGTCTTTTTAAGTTGCAAGGGAAGTTGGAAATCTGGCTTCCACAAGCAGTTTCCTTTTCTAAATCATTGATTAGAAGGTGTAAAGCCAAAAGTGAAAAGTCTATGCCTGATATAATGCAAATAATTGGAAGTGTAATTTCAAAATACTCAGCTCTTGTTTTTCTGTAGTTCATATGTTTGTTTGTTTGTTTATCCAGTTAGCTTAAGATTTGTGGCAACTTGTAGTAATGAAACATCAAAGAAATTAAAATATTTATACTAATAACTTCCAAGCAATTCCCACAGCAAAATTTAGGATGGCAAGGTAGGATGGCAGGGAAAAAGCAGCTTTGTGATATCATTTAAGGCAGTGGTTCCCAAACTTTTTCAGTCCACCCCCCCCTTGGTGCTACAAACTGATCCACAGTATCCCCCACCACGTGGTGGAATTCAATTTTTTTTACTACTGGTTCTGTGGGCGTGGCTTGGTGGGCATGGCTAGGGGGTCATGTGACTGGGCGGTTTGAACGACGGAAGGAAGATAGTAACAATAAAATTCAAAACTGTCACAATTAATTGCACATGTATTCAAAATCCAGTTTTAAACCCTTTTTTCCTTCCTCCTGGCTCCTCTGTTGCCCCCCTCCCCCGCCCTGAATTTTAAACTGAATGCTAGGCTCAGCTCTGCAAGGGAGAGCCCAGACAGAGGGAAACAGCTTGGGAAAAGAATAGATACCTTAGCTGAGGCATGGGGAAGGTAGCTAGAATAGAAAGCAAAGGAAGACTCCCTGGGCAGAGATCTGCTCATCGGCCCCCTCCTTTGCCTCTCAGTGCCCCCTGCTGCCCCCCTTGCCGCTTAGCGCCCCCCAAGACATCCCACCGCCCCCTAGGTGGCGGTATCGCCCACTTTGGGAACCACTGATTTAAGGTCTCTGACTGAATGTAATGAAAATCTGGCTTGTAATAATTCCGTATCAGTGATGCCATTAGTCCAAGGTAGACCAAATCAGAAACCAGATACAATCTGGATTTTGTGCTTGTGATGGAAAAATGAAAGTTTGTTTTTGCTTTTGAGGATTAGATAGGTTTATTGTTATAGAAATAGCTAGTATATATTACAACGTAAAAGTAAAAAGTTGAAATTGTAATGTACTAAAAGAGGCAGAAATCAACACCTTTTTTTTCTTTTTCCCTTTCTACTCCACACTTTCTCTTTTTTCCCCTCCCTTAATTTCCCAATATTATATATTATTTTATATTTTATATTATGATAAAATAAAATAAAACGTTGATATCCAAAGAAACAGATACAACATAAATGCTTCCCTTAGAGATACCATAGCCCCTAATGAGAATAGGTCAGTGCTCCATAGCTGTCTGAAGAACTTTAAATAGACTGAAAGTGAAAAAACAATATATTTCATTTAAAATGTTTGTGATTTTTTCATCTTATTGATAATTTAGGTAAACAATAGAAGATGCTGTTATTATACCCTATATCCGTGATGGCGAACCTATGGCACGCATGCAAGAAGTGGCAAGCAGAACCATCTTTCTGGGCCCGCAAGATGTCGCCCATTGTTCTTCTGGATTCCAGTGTATCGGCTAGCTGGTCTCCGCACACTCATGCATGCCAGAAACCAGAAGACCAAGTGGCCAGTTCACATGGGCGTGCCGGAAACCAGAAGATCATCTTCCTGGCATGCGTATGTGCACCAGGCAGCCACTCTTCTGGTTTCTGGCATGCACACCAGCCAGCTGGTCTTCATGTGCGCATATGCACAGAAACTGGAAGACCAGGTGACTGGTGTGCATGCGCACGCCGGAAACTGGAAGATCATCTTCCCAGAGTGTGCATATGCACTGGGAGACTGCTCTTCCAGTTTCTGGCATGCGCACACGCTCCCGTTTCAGCACTCAGTGCTGAAAAGGTTTGTCAACACTATCCTACAGTTGCAAGAAAAAGTATGTGAACCCCTTGGGATTACGTGGAGTTTTGCATGAATTGGTCATAAAATGTGCTCTGAACTTCATCTAAGTCACAACAATAACAAAACACAGTCTGCTTAAAATAATACTATACAAACATTAGATGTTGCCATGGTTTAATTGAACATAACATGTAAACATTCACAGTGCCCAGCGATTATGATACGATTACAAATCATGCATTGCAAAGATTGCTTGAAGATGGGAGATACTTCTAATGTAATCTGCTGGATCACATGCACGAATTTTCCCTGTGAATATGTAGGATGGATTGGGAGGAAGCTAACTACCAGATTGTAAGAATGCAAATGAGCAGTCAGATGAGAAGAGCCCAATTTGTTAGTAGCTTCACATTGCAATGAACAAGGACAAACATTCAATTTTGTAGCTATTAAGATTGTTGTTCCTGCAGATACAAAGATAGCCAGGAAACCTGGGAAATTAGCCCCTTATCAGTCAACATGAGTGCTGATTTATCACCAATTTATCAGGTGCTTAGGAGTTGAGGACCTGGCAGCACAAGGAAACAATAGCCAATTGCTGGCCTTCAATACATCAATCAACCTTTAAGAAGGCATTACATAAATATAACTCATAGAATAGGTCAAAGAACATATTCTAGTAGAGAGAAGTTCTCTGAGGATGGACTTCAGCATGAACCCAAAAGCTCAGAAGAGTAAACCTCTGGTAACTGACCCAGATTGGATCTTGCAATAATTTTCATTTGAGATATCCCATTATTAATTGAAATCTAAAAAGAAAAGAATAAGTTTCCAAGAAACTGATTAGTTTCATTTCATTAATTCATTTACCTTATGTACGCCACTGGATGTAACCCATTCTCTTTGATCTTTAACCGCTGAAAGTTTTTGAATAATATCTGTGAATTAAAGAAACTGAATAAAATGAAACTTAATAAAATATGTCTCACATAAAAAATTCTTATTCTGAATAATTTTGAGGAGAAAAATCCATGGTATATTTACAAAATAGCAATTTGTTTCAGAACTTAATAGATTCTGAGACATGATTTTGAAGATTCAATGTCAGACTTAAAATTCAAAATGAGATTTCTGCAGGGGTGGGGATATTTAAAAAAACAAGTTGATCATGACCCTGCAAGGACTTGCCAATTTTACAACAAATTAGCGTATTTTTAAAAAATGGATAGAAATTTAATCACATAGCTGCAGGCCTTTTTTGCCTGTCCCATGTGGATATCCTTCAAAAAATATGTTAAATCAAAATGTGAAATACGTTCAGCCATGTTTAGAAAAAGTCATTTAAATTAGTGTAACCTCATTATTCCTGACTAATTAAAAATCTATGGTTTTATTGGGTCAAATTGAACCAGGTTTAACTTTGGTATTTCTTGAAGACTTACAGTCTCATTTGTTTATTTAGTGTTACTTGCTGTGTTAGAGCAATTTCAATATCAGAAATCTTAGAAATGCTAAATATTTCAATCAACATTCAATCTTCCTATTTTATAACTTTACTACTTCATTTTATTGGGCGCTAATTACTAAAACTTACATATCATGTTGACTAATTTGTCTATGTTATGTTGTTCCTCTCCATAGGCAAGATAATCATTTGTTACTGTTTCCATATACTGTAAATGACAAAACAATAAAAATATTATATCAAGAGAAGGTTATGGTAACATTTTATAACACATATTTTATATTTTATATTTTATTAAATTTATATCCCGCCCTTCTCCTTATTAGGACCCAGGGCGGCGCACAGGGATGTTAAAATACATACAAAATATAAAATATATGAAATTTAAAATACTTATTTTAATAAATAAACCCTGCGCTAAAACCAAATTAAAATCCCAAGTTTAAAAACTATCTAATGGTCAGTGTGGAGGTTACGCTAGGCCGGCTAGGTGAAATAGGTGTGTCTTCAGACACTTGCGGAAGAGGCGGAGGTCGGAGATGGTGCGGAGTTCAGGGGGTAAGTCGTTCCAGAGGACTGGGCCCGCCACAGAGAAGGCTCTCCCCCTGGGTGTCGCTAGTCGGCATTGTCCAGCCGACGGCACCCTGAGGAGGCCCTCTCTGTGGGAGCGTATCGGTCTAAGAGATGTATGGGGCAGGAGGCGGTCTCGCATATAACTAGGCCCCGAGCCATGGAGCGCTTTAAAGATGGTCGTTAAAACCTTGAAGCGCACCCGAAAGACCACAGGAAGCCAGTGCAGCTCGCGCAGGATAGGTGTTATGTGGGAGTGTCTAGGCGCTCCCGTAATCACCCGCGCGGCTGCGTTCTGGACTAGCTGCAGCTTTCGGGTGCACCTCAAGGGAAGCCCCATGTAGAGAGCATTACAGTAGTCGAGTCGAGAGGTGACGAGTGCTTGAGTGACTGTGCGTAAGGCCCCCCGCTTGTAAATGATGTACTTTTTCACAACATACCACATAATATTACAAAAATTAAACAAAAGTTTAATTGTTATTACACTAAGATTGCTAGGGGTTTTATAAAACCTGAGAAATAATATATATATTTCTCAGGTTTTATACAATGGCTTGGTAGTACCACCCAGAATTGCTGGGAGCCAGGCAGCATTTAAATTTACCTCTTTCTGTTCATTTACTTCTTTCCTGATACTTAGCCACTTACTCAATTCTTACTTCATCTTAATATAAACTTTTAGGCACAACTCCGAAGCTTAGAAATTCTACTGAATACAAGGAATTCAGAATCTTTCAAATATATATGGAGATATCAATAGTGCATATTTTAATGTTATTGTCTTTCCCTTCCAGCTTTTTAACAATAACTTCTTGATGGTTTGCTTGATGGCCATTATCTAACTTAATGTAATAACTCTGTATTTTTGGTAACTGATGATCAAGATTTCAAACCTAGCATCTAAAAGTAGAAGTGGAGAAGATTCTGACAATTGTTTGTCTGTCACTTTAGATCTTGTGTGTGTGGGGAGGGGGAATTCATTGGAGAAAGCAATTATACTTGGAAGTGATAGTAGGAAAAAGAAATCAAGCTGTCAAATAACACAATGGCTGGCCATCACCAAAGCTGTCATCACCCATAGCAGAGAAAAACTGGAAGGCTTAGTGCAAGATCAGAAGTGGAGAGACCTGGCCCACAGAATCACCAAGATTCAACTTCACTAAATGGATAACATCAACATTATAAACTTTAGATCAGGGATGGTCAATTAATTTTTCAAATGGGAAATTAGAAACTGAGATGCTGTAACAGTCCCATGCCACTCTTCTGCAGCTATCCCACCAATGCCACTGATGCTGCACTGATATTTTGCAATCCACCAGCACCACACTTCCCACTCCTTTGCTGCTGCCTCACTCTGATGTCCTGCCCCCACCCCCTAAAGCTGCAGGCCAGAATGGGACTGCTAGAGGTGGCCTACAGGCTGTAAAATGCTATAATTTTAAACTTGACAGACCAATCCTATAGGTTCCCAACATGAAGATGACCACATTTTTCCCAAAGGAGCTTTTTCTTTTTTACATAAAATATTTATTTTTACTATATATCCAACTTTCTGTTAGTTTGAAATAATAAAATGATTGGGAATTACTGTCAGTCCAGCTGTAGAATTTTACTATTTGTCAATTTGCAAGTTGCCATAATGTTCTTCAAATTCTGAATGTTCACTGTATATTAAAATATTTAGTGATCTTTGCATTAGCTCACTATTGAGCTGTCTGACTTAAATACAGTCCTACAATAACATGTATGTATGTATGTATGTATGTATGTATGTATGTATGTATGTATGTATGTATGTATGTATTTCAAGCTATTTAGCTCTCATCAGCTAGCCATACTCTTACTGGGATTTGAACCTGGGCTATTTTTACATGTTAGGCAGTTGTATTACCCACTAAGCCATAAGCTCTTCTCCCTTATCGACTGAGCCAAGGAAATAAGTAAGTGTTATGTCAAAGCACCTGGTATGCCAAATATGGGAGGTATCACTTGCAAAAACTCTTATCGACTCTTATAAAATAAGAGTCTTACCATGACTCTTATCGAGTTGACATAGAGAAATGAGAATTCCAGGCATTTTTGTGGTCAGAGGGGATTCCAAGCTGGCCTGTAATGTGCATGAACAGATTCAATTACACTGCTAATTGGCTAACGTGATTTATTACCAGGCAGAACAGAGGGGGCACGAGGGGGTAAAGTGCAGACACCATTAAATGATTTTCAGTTTTAGCTGCAACAAAGTAACACCAAAATGTTAATCCTAATAAATGATTGGATTTCTTTTGAAATTTCTCTAGAGGCTCATAAATTTGTTAGTTTTTCTTCTGGGATCTTCACAAACAGCTAAAACTCAAACTTTTAAACAAAAAAAAATTTCCGGTTTCCTGAATGCCGCCTCTCCGAGAACCCCTCCCCCATATTTGGGCTGCTTGGAGGGAAAAATCAGCAACAAGAGATTGATTGCCGCTGAAGATATGCAGAAATGCCATGGGGCTATGTCTTTCTCAGAAGCAGAAGCAAGAGAAGGTAAGTACTGCTGGAAAATCCCTCGCCCTGGCTCCCAGACACAGGGAAGGGTCTCAAGCAAGCTAGCAAGGGTGAACTGGAGGTGGGAATCCCAGAAAAATGCAATAAACCAACAGAGGGGAGCTTTTAAGCAGACCACCCTGGCTGATGAGGGTCCATCATGCTGCGCAAAAGAGAGGGGAGAGATATATAATTCTGTTGAGGGCAGGAACCCTCCCCCCCAACCTAATAGAAGGAGAAGGAGTCCGAGACTGCAACCAAGGCATCTCCCACACAACAGGCATATTACCCAGAGCAGGAAAAATTCTCCCTCCCTCCAAACTAGGAGAGGAGGATGGCCAGCCTTATGAGGCACAAGCATACAGAGGCCTACAGGAGTTTGGGGGAGTAGTGCTGAACGACCCACCCCAATTCTGGGGAAAGATTGACGAATACTCAGACCAGCTAGCCCTATTCCTTGATTCAGCTGATATCTACCTAGAATGCTATGGGCACCTCTACCCATCCCTCAGAACCATGATGAATACCATTGCAGAGGGTCTAGAGGGAGAAGCAAGGGAATGGCTAGCAGCCCTCCACAAGAGGAGAGCCCCCAAACTGCAAGACATACATGACTTCCTGCAACTGCTAGAGGCCAGGTTTGAGGAGCGGGAGGACCCATATGCGGAAGAGGAACTCAGCAACCTAAAGAAGAGGGGCCTCCCTATCAAAGAGAACATCCGTGAATTTAGGAGGGTTATAGGAAAGTTACCCCCTTTACCAGAGCAGCTGCTCGTGCACTTTTTCAGAACAAGCCTGGATAAGCAAATTGCCCAGGTAACTGCATACTGCGACATCCCAAATCAACTCTCTGCATGCCAAATTCAAGCCCCAAAACCAAGGCCAGACCCACCGCCCAGGGCACAATCTGAACGAGGCCCTAAATGGACCACCAACACATCCGGGAAAACCCTCTAGGCTGCAGAGGGCCCTTCCTCCTCAGGCAAATTGTTGGAACATCAAGCAACAACAACCAGTCACCCGAATTATATGACAGCGAGGACGAGGAAGAAAATGACCCAATGGTGAGTGAATCAATTCACCCTTTCCTTTTTCCAATACGCCTCACAGCCCCAAAAACAGGAAACCAGGAGGATTTTCAAGCACTAGTAGATTTAGGCTGCACAAGGTGCTTGATCAACCTAACCACAGTCTTGAAACTGGGGATCAGAGCAAAAACACTGGCCCACCCGATCTGGTTCGAGCAAGTTGGCAGATCCCTAATGGGAGGAGCCTATGTCACCCACCTAACTGAACCAGTGAGACTAGAATTAGCGGATCACTGGGAAGTAATTCGATTCCTAATAGCCCCCAAAATGACAGCTGCAGTCACTGGACTTCCCTGGCTAGACAAGTGGGGACCGGCCATCTGGGGGCAAGGGGGTACTTGAAGATTTAGGATATCAAGGGGCCCTCAACCCCTCCCCCACCAGCAAGCAGAAACACCACCCAGGTTGAAAACCTCCCAAGACGCCCCAAGAAATGAAAGAGATGTGTGAATACATAGACAAAAATCTAGCAAGGGGATTCATTGAGCCAGCCAAGCCACGTGTCGCTGCACCAGTCCTCTTCAAAGAGAAAAAAGATGGAACTATGAGATTGTGTGTGGACTTTCGAGGGATAAACAGGGTGTGTGTACACAACCTATACCTCCTCCCCCTTATGAAGGACATGCTGATGTTGCATTATGACACTGCATCACGTGCTAAGCATTTCTGTTAGTGTAGACTGGTTCTTACCAGTCGAACATAAACAAGGAAGCTGGCATGGAAAGTTACTAGCCACACCTTCTGACACCCTCTGACATTCAACACCTTGGAGAAAAGTTCCCACCTTCTTGCAATGTGCTAACTATCAACAAAGGCACGTGACTTCATTTCTACTGTGTGAATTCCCTTTTATGGTCATGATTTGTGTATTGTTTACATGACGTTGCATGCTTAACCCTGCCTTCTGATAAAGTTAATAAAAGGGCTTGCAGGCTTTTGTCTGTGCGCCGTTCCACCCCACCCGAAGAAGAAGAATTTGGTGTCGCCTCTTCTTTTCCCTCACTCGTGGACCGCCCGCCTGATAACGGCAAGAATGTTATCACTACATCTGGTGACCTCTATCGACGTGAATCCTCTCATCATCGGTTAGTTGTGGTTTGCATCGTCACATCTAGCCTTAAGAACCCTCACACTTATGCCCAGGACAGGGCACTATGCGCATCAACTGATTCTCAGTTCCCTTCGTGAGTATGAGGGACGGGTCGTCTAAGCCACAGATAAGACACCTCTGTGGCCTTGGAGACCTCCTTATGGCTTCCAACATCACTTTATCTAACAAAGGCAGCCCACTGCCTTTTCTTAAAAAGAACAGATTTCCTCATTATAGGGCAATTCGCCATCGGCCCTGCCCTCTCCCTGCAATAATAAAAAACAGCAGGGGGAGAGGAATTTACACCTCTTCCAGCTATCAGGAAGAGTCTGTGTTGGGTTTTGATTTTGCTGCACACTTGCATCCTTTTCGCAAGCGTTACCTATTGCCTTTAATAAATCATTGCATGGATGATGTTTTAATTGGAACTTCAAAAGACAACACCTAATTGGCTTTCAGGAATGCAAAAGGATTTATTGCTTAGGAAAATTACACTGTATGAATGTTATAATTTTTTCCCTCTAGTTAGTGTCTCTGTTTAAACGTACATAAAAGTTGGGATATGTTACTTGGAAGTTTACAATGTTGCTAGATATAAGGCTATAGAGTAATAGGAATTTTGAACATTAAACATTTTTTGTATATAAGTAAGGATAATGCACCTTTGAATTTTGTAGAATTTTCCTTCCATGTCCTTTGCACATGTGTATGGAAATTCTCTCTCAGAACCTTAACTTTGATCAAAGAATAAAGTCTTTCCTCTTTGTTATTCAAGCCTCCGTTTAAGTCTCTTGTTTGGCTTATTGTGACTTGAACGTTTTCTATGGGTTTCAATGAATTTTCACCCAATGTGATTTCTTAAGGGTAGCCACATTTGGCTTCCCATACAGCTGAACCCCTTTGAGGTTCGGCAGGCATTCACCATGGTGGACTGAAGACACTGGCGTGGGCCACAGACGATGTCAAAGAGCGCTCCTGGTCACTTTTGGACCAGTGACATGGGCTTGGCCGGACACCAGCAGATCCTGAATCCATCCAGACCTGAATGCCAAAGAGGCTTGAAGAAGATTGTACTGTGCTAGGTGAATAGGGTAAAGAAGATATGGACAGGTTACGTGGGCAACTGTGAGCTACCACATGTTTATTGGACCCGTGTCCCTCCTGGCTTGTACTGGCATCCTGGGAGGTTACACAAGGCTGGCTCCAGGAGGTTGTCAACGCTTCTCTTAGTGAGGGTTTCTTGCCTGCCTCCCTTAAAGAGGCGATGGTGAGACCCCTCCTGAAGAAGCCCTCTCTGGACCCAGCATTGTTGGTTAATTACCGTCAGGTCTCCAACCTTCACTTTTTGGCGAAGGTTGTAGAGAGTGTGGTGGCACAACAGTTTCCCCGTCATCTGGAGGAAGTTGATTATCTGGACCCGCGCCAGTCCGGCTTCCGGCCCGGGCACAGCACCGAGACGGCATTGGTCGCGTTGGTGGATGATCTCTGGAGGGCCAGAGATGGGGGTTGTTCCTCCATCCTGGTCCTATTAGGCCTCTCAGCGGCTTTTGATACCATCGACCATGGTATCCTATTGCATCGGCTGGAGAGGCTGGGGGTGAGGGGCACCGTTTTACGGTGGTTCTCCTCCTACCTCTCCGGTCGATCGCAATTTGTGTTGGCAGGAGAGCAGAGGTCGACCTCGAGAGCCCTCACTTGTGGGGTGCCTCAGGGGTCGGTCCTCTCGCCTCTCCTGTTCAACACATATATGAAGCCGCTGGGAGAGATCATCCATGGTTTTGGGGTAGAGTACCACCTCTACGCTGATGACACGCAGCTGTATATATCTACCCCAAACCACCCCAACGATGCCGTAGCAGTGATGTGCCAGTGCCTGGAAGCCGTGCGGGCCTGGATGGGAAGTAACAGACTCAGACTCAACCTGTCCAAGACCGAGTGGCTGTGGTTCCCGGCATCCCGGTACAACCAGTTGACTCCATCACTGGCCATAGGGGACGAACACCTTACCCCTGTGGATGGGGCACGCAACTTGGGCATCCTCCTGGATACCCGGCTGTCCATGGAAGATCAAGTGACAGCCATGGCCAGGAGGGCATTCTACCAGGTTCGCCTGGTACACCAGTTGCGTCCCCTATTGCATCGGGATGCCCTTTGCACAGTCACTCATGCCCTCGTGACATCCCGACTGGACTACTGCAATTCTCTCTACATGGGGCTCCCCTTGAGGTGCACCCGAAGACTTCAGCTTGTCCAGAATGCAGCCGCACGAGCAATTATGGGAACCTCGAGGTTTACCCATGTAACACCGCTCTTGCGCGAGCTGCATTGGCTGCCTGTCATCTTTCGGGCGCGCTTCAAGGTGTTAGTTATCATCTTTAAAGCGCTCCATGGCACGGGACCTAGCTATCTGCGAGATCGGATTCTGCCCCATACATCCCTGCGGCCGATCCGCTCCCACAGAGAGGGACTTCTCCGGGTGCCGTCCACTAGGCTATGCCAGCGGGCGACGCCCAGGGGAAGGGCCTTCTCTGTGGCGGGCCCAGCCCTCTGGAACAACCTTCATCCCGAAATTAGAACAACTACGGACCTCCATTCCTTCCGTCAAAAATTGAAAACACACTTTTTCTGCTTGGCCGGCCTAGGTTAGTCTTCCGTTTTTAACTGGGTTTTTTAGGGGGGGTGTAGTTTAGTTTTAGTATAGTGGGTTTTAGCGCAGGGATAATTTGTTTAATTCTTATTTTAACTATTTATGTATTTTATATTTGCTTTTTTAACTTCCCTGTGCACCGCTCCGAGTCCCTTTGGGGAGAGGAGGTGATGTATAAATAAAATTACTACTACTACTACTACTACTACTACTACTACTACTACTACTACTACTACTACTACTACTACTACTACTACTATTATTATTATTATTATTATTATTATTAATTATTATTATTATTATTATTTCCCTCATTCGTGGACCGCCCACCTGATAACGGGAAGGGAAAAGTCTTCACCAAAGTAGACTTCGGAGAAGCGTAGTACAGAGTACATATCAGAGAGGGAGATGAGTGGAAAACAGTGTTCAACTACCCCCTAGGGCAGTGGTAGGCAAACTCATTAGTCAACAGAGCCAAATATCAACAATACCACGATTGAAATTTCTTTTGAGAGCCGGAAGGTGTGGCCTGTTTTGTGGGAGTGGCTCAGCGGTCATGTGACTGGATGGGCGTGGCTAACTTGGAAAATGTGGTGAAACTCACTTAACGACGGTCTTGGTTAGCAACCAAACTTTTAGGTTCAATTGTGGTCATAAGTTCTTTCTTTCTCTCTCTCTCTCTTTCTTTCTTTCTTCCTCTCTTTCTCTCTCTCCATTTCTCTCTCTCTTTCTCTCTCTCTTTCTCTCTCTCTCTTTCTCTTTTTCTCTTTCTTTCTGTCTCTTTCTTTCTCTCTTTCTTTCTTTCTCTCTCTTTCTTTCTTTCTTTCTTTCCCTTTCTTTCTCTCTTTCTTTCTTTCTCTCTCTCTCTCTTTCTTTCTTTCTTCCTCTCTTTCTCTCTCTCCATTTCTCTCTCTCTTTCTCTCTTTCTTTCTCTCTCTTTCTCTTTTTCTCTTTCTTTCTGTCTCTTTCTTTCTCTTTCTTTCTTTCTTTCTCTCCCTTTCTTTCTTTCTCTTTCTTTCTTTCTCTCTCTTTCTCTTTCTTTCTCTTTCTCTTTCTGTCTTTCTGTCTCTCTTTCTCTCTTTATTTCTCTCTCTTTTTCTCTTTCTTTCTGTCTCTTTCTCTTTCTTTCTCTCTCTCTTTCTTTCCCTCTTTCTCTCTTTCTTTTTTGCTCTCTCTCTTTCTTTCTTTCTTTCTTTCTTTCTCTCTCTCTCTCTCTATCTCTGTCTCTCTCTCCTTCGTCCGCCCATCTGTCACTCTGTGTGTGTGTCTGTCTGTCTGTCTCTCACTCACTTAATCAGTCTCTATCTATCTGTCTCTCCCTCCCTCTCTATGTCTCTCCCTGTCTCTGTGTGTGTCACTCTCTCTGATTCTCTCCCTCCCTCCCTCTCTGTCTCTGTATGTCTGTCTCTCCCTCTTTCCCCCGTCTGTCTCCGATTCAATCCCTCCCTGTGTCATTCTCTATCTGTGTCTCTCTCTGTCTCTCTCCCTCCCTCTCTTCCTCTCTGTCTCTGTCTGTCTCTCTGTCTTTCCCTCCCTCCCCCTCTGTCTCTCTCTGTGTCGGTCAGTCGCTCCCTCTCTCCCCTCTCCTCCCCCCCACCCCGGGAAGCAGTGGAAGGGCCGGCATGCCGGAGGTTACGGACGCCTCCTCCCGCAGTGGGCGAGGGAGCAGGCGGGGCGAGCACCCAAGGCTACCGTCATCTTAAGCACCACCGAGGCTGTCGCCCGGCAGGTCGCCCGGCAGGGGCATCAGGCAGGAAAACCGGTCGCGGCTCCATCGCGGCTCCCTCCGGCGGGCACCATGGTGCACGTTCTGGGGCCGCGCGTCCATCTCCCTCCCAATCACGCAGCCCCAGAACGTATGCCGTGGTGGCTGTCGGAGGGAGCCAGTGGAGATGCGCCCAGCTTCCCTGCCCAACGCCCCTGCCGGGCAACCAGCCGAGCAACCTTGGGCGGTGGGAGCTGCGCGTCGCAAGGCTCGGAACCATGCAGGAACTCAGCGCTTTTCCACAGTGTGTAAAAGATAAGCGCATGCAGGTCCTGCGGAATTACAGCGCAAATTCCAACCACTACAAAGTCTCCGAAACTGTAATTGGGCAGGGCATGCGCGCGCCTATCTTTTCCACGCGCATGCCCCGCCCGATTACAGTCTCGGAGACTTCGTAGCAGTTGGAATTTGCGGTGTAATTCCGTAGGATCTGCATGCGCCTATCTTTTCCACACCGTGGAAAAGCGCCAAGTTCCTGCACGGCCCCTGATTTTATTTTATTTATTTATTTTATTAAATTTATACCCCGCCCTTCTCCTTGTTAGGACCCAGGGCGGCGCACAGGCACCATTTAAAAACACAAAATACAATAAATATCTATTAAAATGTATTAAATTAATAAACCCGTGCTAAAACCCAATGTTAAAACCCTTGCCAATTATAAATTATTTTCTTAAAAAGTCAGAAATGGGGGCTATCCTAGGCCGGCTTGTTGGAATAAATACGTCTTAAGACGTTGGCGGAAGAGGCGGAGGTCCGAGATAGTACGGAGGTGATCACTCCAGACGCCATCGGGGAAGAGGAGGAACACGAGGGGGACCTCGCAGATGGCCCTCCGGCAGCGCACAGACTCACCGCTGCTTCACGCAGTATTCTGTGGACAGAGACAGTGACAGGCAGACAGAGAGAGGCACAGAGAGAGAGAGAGAGACGGAGGGAGGGAGGGAATCAGAGAGAGACTGAAGAGCCACATTCAGAGGGCCAAAGAGCCGCGGTTTGCCGACCACTGCCCTAGGGAGTTCCCAATTTAAAGTAATGCCTTTCAGACTGCAGGGAGCCCCAGCGGTATTCATGCAATTAATAAACAAGTTGTTGCATGAGCACCTCTACAAGGGGATCCTCGTCTACCTAGATGACATCCTTATCTACACTGAGACCATTGATGACCATGTACCCCTGGTCCACCAAGTACTAAAACTTCTGGCAGCCAACCTATGCGTCAAGGTATCAAAAAGCAAATTCCACCATGCATGGCTAGACTACCTGGGTTACTCAGTGTCAAATGAGGGAATTGAGATTCACCCAGCTAAAGTGCAAGCCATCCTAAGCTGGCAACCCCCTCGCACCCGCAGACAGCTACAAAGCTTCATAGGGTTCGCGAACTTCTAAAGGTAATTCATCCCCTCCTTTGCGAAGATTGCCAGCCTGACAGACCTCCTGAAGACAGGTAGCCCAGAAACAAATCCTCGTCTGGGCCAACCCCTACTGTGAGACCTGACCTGCCAAGAGGCGTTCGAAACGCTAAACGAAATGTTTGCAAAGGAGTTGGTACTGAAGCATCCTGACCCCGAGCAACCTTTCATGATCCAGGCAGACACCAGCGACATGGCAGTGGGAGCGGTGCTACTCCAAAGAAACAACCAAGGAAACTTACAACCCTGTGCCTACACCTCCCACAAGCTCACAGACACGGAGAGACGATGGGCCGCTTGGGAAAAGGACCGTTTCGCAGTGAGATGGGCACTGCTAACCTGGAGACACCTTTTGGAGGGGACCCAGAAACCGTTCAAAGTCTAGACCGATCACAAAAATCTGGAAGCACTTAGGATCCCATGGAAACTATCACCCAAGCAAGTCCGATGGGCTCAATACTTCAACTGTTTTGATTTTGTCTTAAAGCACATTCCAGGTGAGAGGAATTTTCTAGCTGACGCCCTCTCCTGCATGCCTCAGTACAAATGCAAACGGGAGCACATAGTGGACGCCATTATTCCTTCTACTCAAACAGCTGCCCAAGTAACCACCAGGCGGCAATGCTGTGACTGGCGAGGCCAACCCGCAAGCAACCTAACCACAAGACTCAAAACTGAGCTGCTAGCAGACCCCTGGTTCCAAAACAACCCAACACATCTTGACGAAAAGAGATGACCTTGCATGGAAGGGGATGAAACTCTTGTGTTCTAGAATCCCTATGTATCCTAGTTCTCCAGAGGACCCATGACGCCAAACCGGCAGGCCACTTTGGGTTCCTAAAGACTTTACACTTTGCTCAGAGGCAATTCTGGTGGCTTGGCATGAAGAAAGATGTGGATAGTTCCATGAAAAGTTGCGCTATCTGCGCCACACTGCTGCAAACAGTGACAGAGCCAACGAGGCCGTGGGAGGAGATTGCAATGGACTTTATAGTAGAGTTGCCAAAAAGTGGGGGAAACACGGTGATTTGGACTTTAATAGACCTGTTCTCCAAGCAGGCATACTTCATACCCTGTAGTGTACTCCCCTCAGCCCACAAGCTGGCTAAACTGACAGTGAAGCATATCTACCGACTGCATGGAGTACCTCGAAGAATCATCTCAGACAGAGGGGTCCAGTTCACGGCTGGTTGTAGAGGGAGTTCCTCCGGTCCATTGAGTCATCTCAGGTTCTTAGTTCAGCTTTTCATCCGAGCACTAATGGGGCAACAGAGAGACTGAATGCCATGATAGAGCAGTACCTGAGGTGCTACGTGAACTATCAGCAGTCTAATAGGGCAGACCTTTTATCTTTTGCTGAAGTAGCATACAATAATGCTTTTCACGGTAGCACAGGACTCACGCCGTTCAAAGTAGTGAGCCGCATGGACTTTGTCCCAATGCCTGAGTATCCAAGGGACCCTCACTCTTCAGTCATCTTGACTGATTGGATGTCGATGCTGAAAGCAACTTGGTACCTCAAAGAATCATCTCAGACAGAGGGGTCTAATTGTAGAACTGTCAAGAAAGCACTGGCTGGAGGGCAGAGCCGTGCCACATCATCACAACGCGGAGTCTCAGCGCTCTGAAACCTCCGTTGATACTTTTGCCGCCCCCTGGTCTGTTCGGACCTAAACCATCCTGTAGGGTTGGGAAAGAGGAAGACAAAGCCTTGCTGGTCACAGGGGTACCGCAAAACCCCTGTTTGACCCAAGGGAAGAGCTTCTGCAAGGCAGCAAACAGGCAGCCCCCAGGGCTGGCAAGGACGAGGCGGCTCCAGAAGGAAGGAAGCAAGCTGAAAGGAAAAGTGCGAGACCGGGAAGGTATTTTTTTTCTTTTGAAACATTTTGCCTAAAGAATTTTTTTTTCTTAGTAAAACTAAAGCTTTTAATCTTGAAATAAGCGGCAGAATCAATCTAATATGCTTTGAACTGGGAGGTTTCATTTTTTTCTTATTATTCTGTAATTGTGGATTGAAGCATCAGTAAAGTGATTGGACTATTTCTTTTCCTTCTACTTTTTGTTACTTAAAATCTTGAATTTGGGATTATTTTTAAAATTCTTCCTATGACTCACTGCTTATTTTTAAAATCCAATAAGAATTATACTTTTTACTTTTTAAAAAAAATAAAGAAGGAGGATATATTAAACAGTGAAAATCTGCAACACTGCCACTGGGAGGTCAGAGGCTGGTCTCTATGAAACAACCTATTTTTTCTTATTTGAAGCAGCTGGTTGAAGGCAGTGAATTTGTTTACTGAAACTTTCAAAGCATGAATTGTTTTTAACAGGTGCTCTTGGATAACTGACAATAATTTTTTTTTGGGAAGATACAACACAACAGGATCAAAGTAACCCAATCAAAAGACAAAATAGGCTTGAGATCAGGGTGGCAGTGAGAACCAAATTTCATTACTCTTTGGATTTGTTAACATGGTTACATATATAGAAGAGGATACTTTAGAAAATCAGAAGGTTTGGGCTGGAATCTTAAATTTTCTAAAACAACATGGAAGAAGAATTGATTAAAAATTGGATAAACTTTTATTTGTCAAAGAAACCATGAGCAGTTGGAGGCTTCAACTACTAAAGAGAAAGAAGAAAATATTGAAGATAAAGAGATGTTCATTTTAATTGAAGATAAAGATATGATAACAGAGGCCTTCACCAATGGATCCAATATGGGAGAAAAGAAAAAGAAGGAAATTCTAGAGGAATGTGAGCCTCATTTTGGTATTCAAGGAAAAGGGGGGGGGCAGAATTGAAGATGGATGTAAGAGGAGAAATCTCTCCAGAAATACATCTGATATTCAAAGACAAACAATGTGTAAAGACAAAACTGGGCAGCGGTTTTATTTGAGAGACATACTGGACAATAAAGTGTGAAAAGAAGTTTATAAGAAACCTGGAAAGAAGAATAAAAAGAGATTGGGGCCGCAAATGGCAACAGAGATAAGTCCAACTTGCTACTGGAAAGACACTGGCTGATAATGAATGTTGCTATCCTTTGATGATTAATAAGTAGATAGATTGTTTTAGAGTTGAAGGATTGTTAGTTAGTAAATAATTACCTACAAATAAGAGTAACTAATAATGTTCTAGTTTAATTATATATATTTATGTATCTATGTACGTGTAGGAATACATGAGTATGAGGTTGGACATAAACAAGACTTTTATTTAATCATGTAGGAATGTTGATGAATGTAGTTTAATAAAATGGGGGAGAATTTTAGTAAATTTTAAATTGTTTTAGATTGTTATTGAAGAACTACAAGTTAATAAACAATGAGTTATAATAAGAGCAACAGAAAAATTATAGGTGTGTGTGTGTGTGTGTGTATGTATATTTGGAATAGTCA
Organism: Rhabdophis nuchalis; assembly: GCA_039707465.1. NCBI lineage: Eukaryota > Metazoa > Chordata > Lepidosauria > Squamata > Natricidae > Rhabdophis > Rhabdophis nuchalis. The sequence continues at coordinate 60,275,825 of CM077647.1, forward strand.
ATGCATGCCATTATGTGGTTATGTTTAAGTAAGACTTGTCTGAAGAAGATAGACCAAATATGGAATATTAGAGGATAATTCTGGTGTAATGATATTAAGATATACAATGATTTTTTTGATCTAAAATCTATAAAATGAGATTATTCATGAGTAATAATGGCCCTAAAAATGCACAAGAGTTATGTGTAACCAGTCAACATTCTTTCCAAAGGATACAATGTAGAATGATGATTTTTCCTTTTTGTATTTTTGTTTTCTTAAAAAAAAAATTTTTTTTAAAAAGAAAAAAGAAAGTGCTGGCTAAAGCAGCACAAACCTATAAGAAACAGGCAGATAAACACCGGACTCTGCAATGGCCGTTCCGGGTAGGAGATAAGGTTTACCTCTCCACAAATACTTGAGATTAAAACTGCCTAGCAAGAAACTGGGTCCGAATTTTGAGGGACCATTCGCCATAGTAAAGATCATCAAGCCAATCAATTAAACTGCCTCGATTGCTGGGGAAGATACACCAATCATTTCATAGCAGCCTTTTGAAACCCGTGATAGGATCTACCCTGTGACCACTACCCCAGGCACCCCCCAGGCCCTATGGTCATAGGGTGGCAAACCCATTATGAAGTTCAACGAATCTTGATTCGAGATGGCACAGGAGACAACTCCAATACCTAATCAAGTGGAAGGGTTATCCCTTATCAGAGGCATCGTGAGTCAAACATAGAAACATCCAGGCTGATTGCCTTATAGCAAAATTCCATGCAGAAAAGCCAAGCAAGCCTTGGGGAGGAACACATCTGTAAGTTATACACCTGTATTCAAATTGTTTTGTTTCCCATAGGTTGCTTTCGGAAAGTGAGGGGTGCCAGTTGTCAACTCGCAAAAACATCACCATAACTCTTATTGAGTTGACATAGAGAAATGAGAATTCCAGGCATTTTTGTGGTCAGAGGGGAATTCACTTCCGGGGCTGAGGTCACAGCAGGCAAGCAGGTCCTGGAATCTCTCTCCGGACTGTGGCTTGCTTCTGGGCACTGAGCAGCTGAAAGTGGCCATTGCCAGCTGGGAAACAGCTGACGAAGAGAGGACAGCCAGCGAGTCCCTGGGAGACACGCAAACTCCTGGGCGATATCAAGGAATCCTCCCATGGTGTCGGTGCTAAGAGAAGGCAGCTAAGAATGGCTGCCCCTGAACTGTGACTCAGCAGACTTAAGGGAAGTCTCCCACATTCTAAGCTGAGCTGAATCGGAAAGAGCTACACATTAACTTTCCCTGAGGTGAGCGACGCAAAATATTCTTCTCACAATTATACTGGATTTAAGCGGCAGAAGTTGATAGACCTTTTTAATGTCGCCCTAGAGAGACTATTGATTTAAAGAGACTCAAATACTCAAGCCTCTCCCTTAATTCTTTACTTTTCTTCTTTCTCTGAGTGAGCTTTTTTCTTCTTCTCTCTCCCATTTAAAATTTCTTTTTTATTTTCTTCTTTTTGATATATAACAAAATAATACATGGACTTACTTGGATTGTGGATTGTGGACTGCCAGCTTGTTCTCAACTGCATCGGAGTCGATTTGTTTTGCTGGTCGTGTTGTGTGATTTCTTCTCTCGGAGGTTAAAAGAACTGGATTATACTGGTTGCTCTTCAGTAGAGAAGAGGAACGGAACTAATGAGACTGATCTACCACCTGCTGGTCAAAATTGAAACTACATCTGGATATATTGTGGCGCTTTCTTCTTTTCCTTACCTCTTATTTTCTCTTTTTATTGGTCTGAGTGCAAGAGATCAATTTGAGTGCAAGAGACCCAGAATATCATACTAAACTGACTAAATTGAATTAGATTTCTTCCTTCTCTTTTTTTTTAACCTAATCTAAAATATACTATATTAATTTATCAATCTGATTAGCTATTGGTGAAAGGGGATTGAAAGATTAGATTGACAAAGGGAACAGCGCTATACAGTAAGTAATCTGGATAAATGGTAATTTGGAGCTAAGAAAGGAACGGAGAAGAGCGGGGAGGTATGAGACATTGACTTTAAATAATAATAATAATTAAAAGTTGAATACTAGGAATAATGGCGACTATAACAACTTTTATAAAGAAGAACAACTCTGGCACCTACACAATCACCATCTATTACACCTCGGACAACACGGAAAATGTCAGAAGTAGGTGTGGTTAATAAAGATACATTACCCATGCAAGAAATACAAGATACGTTGAAGTCCCTACAAAATTTAATGGTGAAAAGTCAGGAAAGTACAACTAGAGATTTTGGAGAATTGAAATCCGAAATGAAAGCGTAGATAGGGAGTCAGATGGAAATCCTCAAGGAAGATATAAGAAATATACATACTAAATTTGAGGTAATGCAAACAATGATTACAAACCAAGGCGAACAGATCCAAATGGTAGACTCCAAGATGGCTGACAGAGACAAAAGTGGAGAAAATGGAACTCCACCAGATGGCCATTAATAGACAAATGGAAGATGAGATAATGGTCCTCGAAATGGATAAAGCTGCCTTTTATCTGCGAATATAGAATATTGAAGAGGAACGGGAGGAGCATCTGGATAATATAGTTGTGGAGACTCTAACTGGACTACTCGAGATAATCAAACAGGAAATGCGGAGGGACATAGACGAAGTATTTCAGTTTTACACCAGCTATGCACGCCGAAATAAGCTCCCAAGGGAGATACATGTTCAGCAGAATAAAAAGTTGCTCCGAGAAGAGATACTGAGGAAGGCAAGAGAGAAGAACATTAGGTTCAAAGGAAAAACAGTGAATATTCTCAAACAATTGCCAAGGCGGGTACGGGACCAGAGAAGGAAATATGACTTCCTGATGATCCACTTGCGAAAGTTTGATATTCGATATCGGTGGTTAGTCCCGGAAGGCTTTGCCTTCATATGGCAGGACAAGAGAATTCGCATTGACAGTTTGCACGATGCTCATGACTTTTTTGAAACCCAGATTAATCAAGAGAGGGAGGAGGAGTCTGAAAGAAGAAACCAAGAAGAGGTACAGCTGGAATTTAGGAGGATAGTAGAAGTAAAGGGAAAGGAGATAATGGAGAAAGATGATGGTATAGAAATGGGAGGCTTGGGCTCTCAAATGGAGACACGGCTAGCAAAGAAGATTAACAATACAGCAAAACAATGACATAAAAGAAGAAATACGACTTTTTACAGTCAACATTAATGGCTTCAATACCCCATTGAAAGGGGGGGGGGAAATGGTCCAAATTATGTAAATTAAAATGTGATATAATCTGTATGCAAGAAGTTCATATTAAAAAGATTCAACAGAACCTTTTGGCATGTCCAAGGCTTGGAGAAGTTTTCATGTCCCTGGCAGAGCAAAAGAAAAGAGGTGTAGCGATTTATGTTCGGCAAAATATTGAGGCCCAGATGGTTTATACAGATAAAGAAGGAAGAATGTTAATGGTAGAAGTCCGATTGGCCCAAAAGAAGATTCTATTGGTGAATATTTATGCTCCAAATTGTAATCAAGGGGCCTTCTTTCAAAACTTACATAAAGCAATTGCAGAGTTAGAATATGAACATATATGCATTGTAGGAGACTAATGCAATAGTAGATGCCAGTAAGGACTATACCTTGGGAGAACGCTCAGTTAAGGGAGTTAAAAGAACATTACCTAAGATGTGGGATCAAACGAGGGAGGAGCTGGGCATTGGAGACATATGGCGGGAATGTCATCCCGAAGAGAGGCAGTACATCTACTTCTCCCCCAGGCACCAAACCTGGACAAGAATTGACATGATATGGGGGACCCCTGAATTAAAAGAAATGGTTAGGGAGATAGAGATTGCAGCCAATGAATGGGCAGACCACAATCCGTTGGTATTGACATGGAAGGGAGGAAAAGTGCGGCAAAGATGGATGATGAGAGCAGCCCTTATGAAAGAGGAATTTAAAAATTCCTTGGGTCAGGAAATGAGATACTTCTTTGATGAGAATAGGAGGGAAGATACATCAATTCAAATCATATGGGACACTGTGAAAGCAGTGATTAGGAGGAATGCAATTAAGTACCTGACAATTAAATGGAAAAAGAAAAGGGCCAAGAGAATAGAATTAAAGGATGCCCTTAAAAAGGCTGAGGAGGTCCTCCAAAAGGATCCATCCTCTATGCTAGCAAAGGAGATGAAGGACATCACGAAACATAAGATTTCCCTATTAGACCAACAGGATCTAGCAGAGAAAATCCAAAGGAATAGACAATATTTCTTTGAACATGCCAATAAAGTGGGGAAATGGTTCTCATATAGGCTTAGAAAACAAGCAATAAAGTAGAGGATAGAGAACAGAGTACCGGAAACGAAAGTAATTGTTATGTTGTGAGTGCTAGTAATGGTTGCTGGTTTCTACATCAAAGCAAGAAAGTAATCTATATAAATAAAAATGTAAAATAGTTTGTACGAATCCACTAATCTCAAAAACTACTGGGCCGATTTACACCAAACTTTCAGACAATGTAGACAAGGACTTCCGATAATAGAATAACTAATCATTTTGTGCCTAGCACGCATATGTTGTGTACAAATTACACACACAAAAAAGTACCCACTGAAATGTGTGTTAACATCCCTGTAGCCACGCCCATCAGGCTGCTTTTCAACTGTCAGTGTTGGAAAAGGCCTCATACGGCGGCCTCTTGGAGCCAAAAAGGCACAGAGGATAGCAAACTCCCAGGTGGCCCATAGAGGGGGGGGGGAGAGAAATTCTGCTCAGGACTGTTCTCTGAGGTAAAAAAAAGGAGGCAGGCAGCTGCTTTAAACTGTTTAATACGAACTGAACCAAACTGTAACAAAGAATCACCCATCTGACAGCAAATACAGTTTAATAAAAGAGGGGCTAGGGAAGACATGATGGCAGCCTTCCAATATCTCAGGGGTTGCCCCAAAGAAGAGGGAGTCAAGCTATTCACCAAGACACCTGAGGGCAGAACAAGAAGCAATGGGTGGAAACAAATCAAGGAGAGAAGCAACCTAGAACTGAGGGGAAATTTCCTGGCAGTGAGAACTATTAACCAGTGGAACATCTTGCCACCAGAAGTTATGGATGCCCCAACACTGGATGTGTTTTTAAGAAGAGACTGGAAAACCATTTGCCTGAAACGGCATAGGGTCTCCTGCTTGAGCAGCTGGGTTGGATTAGATGACCTCCAAGGTCCCTTCCAACTCTGCTATTGTATTATTGTATTACAGTAGGTAGGTAGATAGGGGAATAGAGAGACAGGGAGAAATACAGTTTAATAAAAGAGGGACTAGGGGACACAGGATAGCAGCCTTCCAATATCTCAGGGGTTGCCACAAAGAAGAGGGAGTCAAGCTATTCTCCAAGGCACCTGGGGGCAGGACAAGAAGCAATGGGTGGAAACTAATCAAGGAGAGAAGCAACTTAGAACTGAGGAGAAATTTCCTGACAGTTAGAACAATTAACCTCTGGAACAGCTTGCCTCCAGAAGTTGTGAATGCCCCAACCCTGGAAGCCTTTAAAAAGATATTAGATAGCCATTTGTCTGAAATGGTATAAGGTTCCTGCCCACGCAGGGGGTTGGACTAGAAGACCTACAAGGTCCCTTCCAACTCTGCTATTTTATTGTATTGTATTGTATTGTATTGTCTCTCCGTGTCTGTGAGCTTGTGGAAGGTATAGGCACAGGGTTGTAAGTTTCCTTGGTTGCTTCTTTGGAGTAGCATCGCTCCCACTGGCATGTCGCTGGCGTCTGCCTGGATCACAAAAGGTTGCTAGGGGTCAGGATGCTTCAAAATGGCCTCAAAAGAAGGCCTAAATCAGCTGGCCAGGGCACACATACAAACTGAAGCTGACAGGGCAATGCCTCGAGTGGCCTAAGAAATGGTTCCGTGTGCCACCTGTGGCACCCGTGCCATAGGTTCGCCATCATGGGTATAGGGCTTCCTGCCTAGCAGGGAGTTGGACTAGATGACCCCCAAGGGATAGATAGAGAGGCAGAAATAAGGTATGTATGTATGTATGTATGTGGGTGGGTGGGTGGGTGGGTGGGTGGGTGGGTGGGTGGGTGGGTGGGTGGGTGGGTGGATGGATGGATGGATGGATGGATGGATGGATGGATGGATGGATGGATGGATGGATGGATGGATGGATGGATGGATGGATGGATGGATGGATGGATGGATGGATGGATAGATAGATAGATAGATAGATAGATAGATAGATAGATAGATAGATAGATAGATAGATAGATAGATAGATAGATAGATAGATAGATAGATAGATAGATAGATAGATAGAAAGAGACAGTAGGTAGGTAGGTAGGTAGGTAGGTAGGTAGGTAGGTAGGTAGGTAGGTAGGTAGGTAGAGGGAGAAAGGAAGAAATATAGTAGGTAGGTAGGTAGGTAGGTAGGTACATAGGTAGGGGGATGGATAGATAGATAGGGAGAAATACAGTAGATAGGTAGGTAGAGGGATAGACAGAGAGGGAGAAATACAGTAGGTAGGCAGGTAGGTGGATAGGGGGATAGATAGAGAGGGAGAAATACAGTAGGTAGGTAGGTAGGTGGAGGGAGAAAGCAAGAAATACAATAGGTAGGTAAGTAGAGGGATAGACAGAGAGGGAGAAATACCGTAGGTAGGTAGGTAGGTGTATAGATAGCGAGAAATACGGTAGGTAGGTAGGTAGAGGGATGGGGGGGAAATACAGTAGGTAGGTAGATAGAGGGGGAAAAGAAAGAAATACAGTAGGTAGGTAGGTAGAGGGATAGACAGAGAGGGAGAAATACAGTAGGTAGGTAGGTAGAGGGATAGGGGGGGAAATACAGTAGGTAGGTAGGTAGGTAGGTAGAGGGAGAAAGAAAGAAATACAGTAGGTAGGTAGGTAGAGGGATAGATAGATAGATAGATAGATAGATAGGTAGGTAGGTAGGTAGGTAGGTAGGTAGGTAGGTAGGTAGGTAGATAGATAGATAGATAGATAAAAATACAGTAGGTAGGTAGGTTGGGGCTTATATGGTGGTTGGGTGTATGTGTGCAGGTGTAGATCTACACACAGATTGGTTGGCCATTTAACCAGACTGGGCCACAGCAACGCGTGGCCAGGTATAGCTAGTAAATCTATTAAAAAGGTGAAAAGCTTTAAGGGGAAAACCAAAAAAAGGAGAATCGGAGTTAATTGAGTGGTGGGGGGAGATGGCTTCTAAACAAACAAAGCCCAGTATGTTAAAGAATACGGGAGGCTCGCCAGCTTCAACGAATCCACAAACTTTATCTACGCCAACAAACCCGCAAGTATTAACTGTGGAAGTTTTACAAGAAATGTTAAAGCAGCAAACTACAATTTTGGAGGAAAAGTTTGAAAAAGAAATGGTTGAAATCAAAGATATTATGGGAAACAGAAATAAAGAAATTAGAGAAGATATTGTTATGGCATTCCAGGATCTGGCAAAACATATGATAATGCTGGATGAAAGGGTGGAAGGAATCAATCAGCCTAATTTGAATTTGGAAAATAAAATGGTTGAGGTTCAAACTAAGATGGGGAAGACAGAAGATAAACTGACTATACTTCAATATAAAGTTATGGAATCTGCCCTGAGAATTAGAGGCCTCAAAGAAAATAGAGGAGAGAATTTGAGAGAATTTTTTATAGAGGCTTTTGTTCGGACAACGGGAATACAAGATACAGATTGGGAATTTCAAGTTGATAAAATATATCGAGTAAATTCATGGTTTGTGAAACAGAGACAACTACCAAGAGACATTGTAATTTATTTTACAACAAAATGGATGAGAAATGAAATTCTACAAGCTTCGTACAAAAGCAAATTTAAAGTGGCAGGACAAGAAGCTTTAGTACTGAAAGAAATTCCCCAAAGATGTTAAAAGACAGGAAGGATTTTTTTTTTTTTGGTGGAGGAACTCAGAAATTGACAGATACAGTTCAGATGGGATGTTCCGGCTGGATTAGTAGTGGATTATCTGGGAGAAAGGTACTGCCTTAACTCACTCTGGAAGGCAAGAGATTTTTATACGACTACATTGAAGGCTGAATGCCCAGCATCTTTAGAAATGAGAACGGGAACACAGGGGGCATCACAAGGACAGAAGCAAGCTGAAGGAGGGATTTCCTTACCTGAGGAAGATTTACTGCAACTGTCAGCTTTTGCTCAACCTCCGCAAACAGGGGATAAAATAGAAGAACCAAAAGATCAAAGACAAACGAGAGCTGCTTTTAAGCGTAAAGAGGCCCAGGTGCAGGTACAGGACCTTTCTAAAACCAAAATAGAAGCTGTGGGAGGGGCGAGACAGAAGAAGTTGCAAGAGGAACTTCAAATCTCAATCCAGAAGCTTCAAGGTGCCAAGAATGGCAACTAAATTTCTAACCTGGAACGTTAATGGTTTAAATTCACCACAAAAGAGAAGGAAGATATTTCACTATTTAAATCAGTTTAAAAATGATATCATTTGCCTGCAAGAAACCCATATTAGACTATTAGATCAAAATATTTGTTAAATTCAAGGTTAGGCACATATTTATTTATTTATTTATTTATTTATTTATTTATAAATTAATCATCTGCATCTGAGAAGAAAAATGATATAGTTATATACGTAAAGAATGATGCATCAGCTAAACTGATTGAGGCAGACGTTCAAGGGAGATATATTGCAATTGAGCTTTTAATAGAAGGGAAGAAAACACTTATAATTGGAGTCTACGCACCTAATCAAGAGCAAGAAATTTTACAAGCTTCTGCACACCAAGATATTACAATGGGATTATAAATCGTGTATATTAATGGGTGACTGGAATGGAGTGATGGACACCCAGAAAGATAAAGAAGGACCTTTTCAAAACACCTCAACTTGCTCCAGACTTCCTAAATCTTTCTTCGATATGATGGAAGATATGGAGTTGAGGGATATTTGGCGAGAAAGAAATACTCAAGAGAAGGACTTCACTTTTTTTTCTGATAGGCACCAATCCCATTCTAGGATTGATTTTATACTAATCACTAATGATTTTTTTTCTAGGGTGAAGAAGATAAAGATATGTTCAAGAATCTTAACTGATCATAGTCCTGTATGGATGGAACTGGAGCAGGAAGCAGGAACGAGGAGGTCTTGGAGGCTAAATGAAAATCTGTTTAGATATGAGGAAAACGTGAAAGAATGTAAAAGATATATGAAAGATTTTTTTGCTATGAATATGCATAGGGGTGTATCTATGGAAATGGTATGGGATGCAAGCAAAGCATATATGAGGGGAATTTTAATATATATGAATAATAAGTATAGAAATAGACAGGAGAAGAGACAGAAGGAGCTAGAAGAAGAAATAAAAAAGAAAGACCAGCTACTTATACTTAAACCAACAGATAAGAAAATTAAAGAGACAATAAATTTATTGCGAGGGCAGTTCAACATGATGATGGCAGACCAAGTGGCAACTAACCTACAATATCTTAAACATAATACTTTTTGCAATGCGAATAAACCAGGTAGATGGTTAGCCTACTTGCTGAGGAAAAAACAAAAATCACGTATTATAGAGAAAGTGGAATATAAAGGTAAAGAGATATTTCAACAAACTGATTAAAAAAGCTTTTTTAGAATTTTATGCAAAGCTCTAATTTAATTTAATTTCTCTAGGGTGGTGGTACAACACAAGGTATAGAGATATAGTTATTTACAGGGAGAAAACATTTCTGAATTTACACAAAAGCAAAGGGAAGGATTGAATCAACCGATAACCTCGGAAGAAATTATATATGCAATAAAGCAGTTAAAAATGGGTAAGGCTCCAGGAACAGATGGGTTGACAGCTACTTACTATAAAAATTTAGTCAGAAATGGTGGATCCTCTTAAGGAATTACTTAGTAAAATTCAACTGGGAGGTGAGTTCCTCCATCATGGAGAACAGCTTTTATTTCACTGATCCCGAAGGAGGATCAGGATCTCAGACAACCAAAGAATTATAGGCCAATATCATTTTTAAATACTGATTATAAAATTTTTGCTAAAATATTAGCAAATAGGCTAATGATAGTAATGCAACAAATGATTCATGATGATCAATCCGGATTTATAAGTGGGAGACAAATGAGAAATAATGTAAGACAAATTGTAAATTTATTGGAATATTTGGAAAGAAACAACCAAGTCCCTGCTGCGTTTATTTTTTTGGATGCCGAGAAGGCATTTGACCGATTGAATTGGTAATTTCTAGTGAGGATGATAGAAAGGATGCAGTGTGGAGAATATTTCATACAATCTATTAGGGCAATATATCAGAGACAAACAGCACAAATAATAGTTAATAATAGTGTAACAGAGGTTTTTAAAATTGAAAAAGGGACAAGACAAGGATGCCCTTTGTCTCCATTATTGTTTATTTTAACTTTAGAACATTTATTGAATAAAATACGGGGTTCAAATGATATAAAGGGAATCAAAATCAGAAACCATGATTATAGATTAAGAGCATTTGCAGACGACCTGGTTGTTACTTTATCTCAACCGGCACAATCAGTTATAGGTTTAATGGATATAATTAATCAATATGGAAAGGTATCTGGTTTTACAATAAATAAACAAAAAACAAAAATAACTAAAAATATGATCACACAACATAAAGAAGAATTAGTAAGATTAACGGGATTTGAAATAGTGAAAGAGGTTAAATATTTAGGGGTATATATCACAGCTTCGAATGGGACATTGTATAAAAATAATTATGACGTGTTATGGTATAAGATACAGAAAGAGATGGAGACTTGGGGAAAATTATAATTGTCATTGCTGGGAAGAATAGCAGCAATTAAAATGAATGTTTTACCTAGGTTCTTATTTCTGTTTCAAATGATACCAATACTTTAAAAAGATGCAAATTTGGAAGAATGGCAGAAGGGGCTTAATAAGTTTATATGGGCAGGAAAAAGACCAAGAATAAAACAAAAAATAATACAAGATACACGTGAAAGAGGAGGTCTCAAAATGCATAATCTAAGATTATATTATGAAGCAGTTGCTTTATCAGTAATCAGCAATTGGTTTAACTTAACAGACGAAAGAATATTGAATATTGAAGGATATGAATTGTTATATGGTTGGCATGCGTATTTACAATATGGGAAAAAATGGATAAGGCTTTTAAAGGTCACATACTCAGGTGTGCGCTTTTGAGAGTTTGGAAAAAGTATCACTATAGGCTAAATTTTAAGATACCCATATGGGCAATACCTAGACATGCAATAGAGAATATAAGTATAGAACAAAAACACGAGGTGATTACCTATAAAGAGCTTCTTAATATGGAAAAGGGTAAATTGCAGCTGAAGCCATTAAATGTATTGAAAGAAGAAAGGATAATTTATACATGGTTTCAGTATGGACAGCTCCAAGCCAGATGGAAAGAAGATCAAAGAACTGGTATCATGCAGAATGAAGAAAATTTGGTAAAACAAATTAGAGACCAGAGTCAGTCACATATAAAAAGACTATATAATGCCTTAATAGAAATGGATTCAGAAACAGAATTAGTTAAGGATTGTATGATAAAATGGGCACAACATTTTCAAGAACCGATAATGTTGGAAACGTGGGAAAAAATATGGGTCAGAAACGTGCAATTTACACAAGCACAAAATTTAAGAGAAAATTTTTACAAAATGTTTTATATATGGCATTTAGATCCCAAATAATTATCGTATATATACCCGAATCTCCAACCGAAATGTTGGAGATGTGAAGGTGAAGATGCTACCTATTATCATATATGGTGGACGTGTAAGAAAATCAAAGCATTTTGGATAAAAATATGGTGGATTATGCAGAATATTTTGAAAAAGAGGATTAAGTTTACCCCGCAGTTGTTTTTGTTAGGTATAATAACAGATTGTACGGTTATAGAGTCTAAATTGATATTAAATTTAATAACAGCAGCTAGACTTTTGGTAGCGCAATACTGGAAGAAGGAAGACTTGCCGACTATTGAAGAATGGACATTAAAAGCAGTCAACTTAGCGGAAATGGCAAAAATCTCAGCATACTTGAAAGATTATTCTCAAGAAAGATATTTACTGGAATGGGAAAGATGGATTGAATACAGTGGTACCTCGGTTCACGAACGCCTCTGTTCACGACCAATTCGGTTTACAAACAGAAATTTTCCTCAAAATGTGCTTCGGTTCACGAATTCTGCTTCGGTTCACAAACAGGAACCGCGGCCATTTTTAATGTATTCCTGGCTGTCACATGGTTGTGACTTCCTGTAGGAAGATCGTAGAGAGAAGAAAATACAGAAAAAAGCCCCAGCACGCACACTGTGAGTACTTTCAGTGACTTTTTTTTTATTTTTGCTATGCTTTTAGCATACGGAAAACTGTGCCTCGGTTCACGAACAATTCGGTTCGCGACCAGAGTCAGTTCACGAATTAAGTTCGTGAACCGAGGTACCATTGTATATTCAAAACGAATATAAGACTAACAAGTTTAAAATAGCTTACGAATGAATGGAAATGGAATGGAATGTATTTACATTTATATATAATTGAAAAAAAGGGGAGTTAAAGGGGTTAGTTAATGTTAGTAAATGTTTGTTAGATGTTATATTCTGTATTTTGCTCTGGGAAGCCAGGGAGGGGGTGGTGGGAGGGAGGGAAATATTTGTAAAATGATAAAATGAATAAAACTTGTTCAAAACAAAAAGAGGATAGAATGGTTACAAGATAATGGAGGAAATTTGGTAGGGTCAAGTCATCAGAAAAAAAGAGTGATTGAGGATTTCTTCTCAGGGCTATATAAGAAAGATCAAACTATGGATTGAAATATTGGAAGTTATTTAGATAGAATCCAACTACAGGAGGTTTCGCATAATTTAAAGGAAATTTTGGACTCAGAGATTACCGAGGGTGAGATAAAAGAAGCAATTAAGAAGCAGCCAAATGGGAAAATGCCAGGCCCGCATGGTTTGCCGACTGAAATGTATAAAGAGATGGTGGAAGTGTTTAGTAGTTATTTAAAAGAGTTATTTAATGAGGCTTTGACAGAAGGTAAAATCCCCCAAACTTGGACAGAGACCTATATATCCTTGATTCCAAAGGATGATTCAGAGCATACCCTAATAAAGAATTATAGACCTATATCTTTATTAAATACAGATTATAAGATTTTCTCATCAATTCTGGCGAGTAGATTAAAAAAAAATTTAAGAGGATTTATGCACCCAGATCAAAATGGGTTTCTACCAAACCGGCAAATAAGGGACAACCTTAGAACAGTAATAAATACTCTAGAGTATTATGAACTGCATCCCAGCAAAGAATTGGCTGTGATGTTTCTCGATGCCCAAAAAGCCTTTGATATGGTAAGCTGGGAATTTTTACTATGCCAAATGTCCAAAATGGGATTTGGACCCAACTTCAAGACAGCTATACAAGCAATTTACACGGTGCAATCTGTCCAAGTACTATTCAATAGAGAAATGACTGGGAAAATTGATATACAAAGAGGTATTTATTTATTTATTTGTTTGTTTCAATTTATAAACCGCACCCTCTCCCCGAAGGGACTCGAGGCGGTGCACAGGAAGTTAGAAAACATATCTACGTAACAAATATAAATATATAAAACCCAAATTAAATAGTTATCACCCTGTGCTAAAATCATTAAAAACGTAAAACTATATCCCTTAAAATCCCGATTTAAAACAATTTAGACTTCAGACTGCAGGCTAGGTGAGATAGAATTAGGCCAGGCCGGCCTGATGGAAAAAATAGGTCTTTAACTTTTGGCGGAAGGAGCGGAGGTCCGTGGTAGTTCTAAGTTCGGGGGTAGGTCGTTCCAGAGGGTTGGGCCCGCCACAGAGAAGGCCCTTCCCCTGGGTGTCATCCGCTGGCATTGCCTAATGGACGGCACCCGAAGAAGTCCCTCTCTATGGGAGCGAATCGGCCGAAGGGATGTATGGGGTAGGATACAATCCTGCAGATAGCTAGGTCCCGTGCCATGGAGCACTTTAAAGATGGTAATCAGGACTTTGAAGCGCACCCGAAAGGCCACAGGCAGCCAGTGCAGCTCACGCAGGAGCAGTGTTACGTGGGAATACCTAGAGGTTCCCAAAATTGCCTGCGCGGCCGCATTCTGGACTAGCTGTAGTCTTCGGGTGCACCTCAAGGGAAGCCCCACGTAGAGAGTGTTACAGTAGTCTAGACGGGATGTCACAAGCGCATGAGTGACTGTGCGAAGGGCGTCCCGGTCCAATAGGGGACGCAACTGGCGTACCAGGCAGACCTGGTAGAACGCCCCCCTGGCCACGGCCATCACATGATCTTCCATAGACAGCCGGGTATCCAGGACGCCCAAGTTGCATGCCCCATCCACGGGGGCTAGATGTTCACCCCCTATGGCCAGTGATGGAGTCAACTGGTTGTACCGGGACGCCGGAAACCACAGCCACTCAGGTCTTGGACGGGTTGAGTCTGAGTCTGTTCCTTCCCCTGTATAAGACAGGGATGTCCCTTGTCACCCTTGTTGTTTATTCTCCCTTACTGATTACAATTTGGCAGAATAAGGATATAAAGGGATTAACTATAAAGGATCAGCAATATAAGGTTCAAGCATCTGCTGATGATCTCATCTTTATTTTGGAAGATCCATTGAAATCGGGCCCCAAACTATTGGATGAAATTATTGGTTTTGGAGAAGTAGCTGGCTTAAAAATTAACCGAGATAAAACTAAGTTCTTGGTCAAAAATATGGGAGCTAACCCAAAGGCACAACTTCAAGAGATTACAGGGATACAAATTGTTAAAAAGGTCAAGTACCTAGGTATTTGGCTGGCTGCTAAATGCCCATCAATAAAAGAGTTGAATTACCAGAAATACTGATGGAGATGGAGAAAAAATTAAGTACTTGGAGAAATATTCAACTCTCAATTTTAGGATGTATCGCAGTGATTAAGGCTTATATTTTACCAAAGTGGCTGTACTTATTCCAAACTGCCACAATTAAATTAGATAATGATTTTTTTAACAAATTGGAAAGAATAGTCAGCAAAAACAAATGGATTGGCAGGAAACCGTGGATAAAAAGGAGAATGCTTCAGGAGCACAGGACGAGAGGAAGATTAGGACTTCCTTATTGGGAACTTTATTATCATGCCACTAATTTAAGCTTGGATTAGGGACTGGATACAGCTCTCAAGAAGACTGGTTCTAACCACTGAAGGATATAATCTATCCCAAGGCTGCCATGCCTACTTATGGCCAAAGAAGGATAGTCAATACAAAATGTTTTCTAACCATTATATTAGAGACACATTAATAAAATCCTGGCAGAAGGTGAAAGGCTGGATATATATGAAGATTCCTTGCTGGTTCGCCCCCTTAGAAGCGGTAACGTATTCGACACTCCATAACCCAAATAGGCATCTGAGATACAAAGATCTTTTAGATGTTCGGGGGAACTTAAAAGTCTAGGGAGGAGTTACGAACTGAGGGAATTGAATTAGAGTGGTGGTTATATTTCCAGATGAGCTCAAGATTCAATAAGCAGGAATTTGGAATAGATATATCACAACAGGAACTAGATAAGATCGTTTGGGATGATGATATTAAATTTATTTCTTAAGTTTACAATGTTCTTTTGCTCCATAAGATGGAAGGGGACCCTGTAAAAGATACTATGATTCCTTGGGGAAGAATGTTGGCCGAATGATAGAACCAATGGAATGGGAACAAATTTGGACCTAAAATACCAAACTCACATTAGCGACGGCATTTAAAGAAAATATTTACAAAATGATTTATAGATGGTACCTGGCCCCAGCAAGGATTTCCAAAATGTTCCCTGCTACATCTGTCAAATGTTGGAAGTATGACTCTGCCAGGGGCACCTTCTTTCACCAGTGGTGGACCTGCCCGAAGGTTAAAAGGTATTGGACTACTATCAAAAATTGGTTGTTAGAAAACACAGGATTTGATTTTCAATTGGACCCAGTTATATTTCTTCTGGGGATAAAGCCAAGAGAAGTACCTAAAGATGTTTGGTACTTATTAATACACATCACAACAGCGGCACGTATGATATATGCGCAACATCTCTATGGGGCCAGTACGCTCCCATAGAGAGGGTCTCCTCATGGTGCCATCGGCTAGACAATGTCGACTGGCGACACCCAGGGAGAGAGCCTTCTCCGTGGGAGCACCAGTCCTCTGGAACGAATTGCCCCCGAAATTAAGAACTATCCCTGACTTACGCACCTTCCGCCATGCTCTCAAAACCTTTTTTTTCAAACAAGCCAGGCTGGCGTAAAAATGATTTTTAAATTGCAAATTTTTATTAATTTTAATCAGTGTTGGTTGGTTTTTTTTCATTTTTAGGCCAAATTGTTTAATATGTCTTTTAAAAACTTTTTAAACTTTTATATAATTGTTTTACTCTGGCTGTACACTGCCTTGAGTCCTTCGGGAGTAGGGCAGTATAAAAAACCAATAAAACCAAAACCAAAACCAAAGCCAACCAACATTGGAAGTCAAAGGAAATCCCAACGAACCAACAGGTCCTGGATAAGATACTACGATGTACAGAAGCGGACAGGATGACATATTTTCTTAAAGGGAAAAGTGAATCGCTTTTTAATAAAAGTTGGGATTTCTGATACTTATGGCTGGGAAACAGTGTGTCAGATTTTAATGGGAGTAGTGGTTAAGATTTGGTTAATAGAAATAATTATTACAATGATTGTTTTTGAATCTTTTTCTCTATATAAACTTTGCTCTTATTAGAAGTGTAGGAGAAATATTGAGAACTAGGGATTTATAAGATGATTGTAGGATGTGTATAAGATTTATCAGCTTGGGGTAAATTTGACTAAAATTGGAGGAGGCATTAAACTCCTCAGTCTTTGTTCAATGCTTATGTGTATTATTGTTCAATAGAAATTTATTTTAAGGGGAAAATATATATTAAGTTTGGATTGCTGAAACGCCACCCCCAGAAAATAAATAAGCAAACAACGGAAAGGGGAGAGATGAGGAGGGAAAGGAAGAAAGGGTAAAGTAGCGAAAGTAAGGGTGGGGAATTAAGAGTAGGAGAGAAGATAAGAAAGAAGAGAGGAGAGAGGAAAGAGAGGGGAAAAAGAGAGGGGAGAGGAGAAATGAGAGAAGGAAATAAGAAGGCAGAGAAGGGAGCTTGAGAAGATAGTAGTAAGTCTGTTGCAAAATAAGATGGTGGCAAGAAAGTGATCCAAACTGTATTATACAGTATATATGTAAGAATGTGTATAGAGATTGATGATGAATAGATAAATGTTAAATAGCATTTATAAGAATGTATATCAATGAATGATTTTGGAATGAGAAAAATAAAAAAAACTATTTGAAAAAAAAGAGAGAAATGAGTATTCCAGGCATTTTTGTGGTCAGAGGGGAATTCCAAGCTGGCCTGTAATGCACATGGATAGATTCAATTATGCTGCTAATTGGCTAACATGATTTATTACCAGGCAGAGGGGAGGGGGCACGGGGGGTAAAGTGCAGACACCATTAAATAATATTCAGTTTTAGCTGCAACGAAGTAACGCCAGGATGTTAATCCTAATAAATGATTGGATTTCTTTTGAACTTTGTCTCGAGGATCGTAAATTAGTTAGGTTTTCTTCTGGGATCTTCAAAGGAGGGAGCATACAGCCCAGGTTAAAATCCCAGTAAGGGTATGGCTAGCTGATGAGAGCTAAATAGCTTGAAATAGATCTATAACAGTCTCCCTTTATTTATTCACCAGCACAAATGCAACACAAGAATGGGTTCCTGCCTGGAAGGTTCCTAGGGTGAAGCTGAAAGGCAAAAAGGAAAGCAGTATGCTCCCTCCCATATTTGGGCATACCAGGTGCTTTGACATAACACACACATATATATTCTATATGTTCTATATAAATATATTGAAAACTAATGACAAAAAAAGACCTAATAACCCATGAAGTCTGCCCTTTGTTTTTTTTCTTTTTAATTTATTTAGTTATTAAATAAATGGCTTATGTAGTTAGAACGCTAGGTTCACAATCTGCAAGCCTGCATTCAAAACCCAAATGTTTTTGTGTAGCAGGATTAGCCCCCATCATTTGTTCCAGCTCCTGCAAACCTAGCAGCTCAAAAGTGCAAATGCCGAGTAAATAAATAAGTACCAATTCTGTGGGCTCATTAACGGGGACATGAAAGGAGCTCCCAACTGGGTGTCCCCCAGGTAACAGTGATGTCACCGCTTAATCCTTTAATCCCAGAAACACCTCAAAGCTTCCAGAATAAATCTGAAGATTTTTAAATTATTTATTGTTTTATTTTTATTTTTTTCTGGGTGATGATTTTGTTTATCTCAAGCATGTTTAAATTCATTTACTGAACTACAAATTAATACTAATGTCAACGTCCGAGACAACGCACCTTGTTTTGCTGGCTTGGTTTGGAACTTTAACAACTAACTTATAGTATACCAAATAATAGCAAAGTATACAGCAAAGATTAAGCATTTTGACCCTTTGGGTGGTTTGGAATTTTTTTATTTCTCCTTCATTCTTTAATGGGATATAGCCCGGGGAATAGAAAAGAGATGAACAAATAATTAAAGGCGTTTCATAAAAAATAACTCAGAGGCTTTCCAGTTTGACTTTAGTCCTTTAAGGTAGATGAGATCCAAAAAAAAAAGGAACAGCAAGATTTCAGAAATGTTTCTTTATAGTTGCTGGGTGTCATAACAGAATCTTGAAAGCCTTTCAGAATTTTTCTCTACTATATTTTATACCAAACTAAATTCTCTTTTAACAATTCATTTATGCCTTTTCCATTCCCAAGGCTAGATCTAAATATTTCATAAATATTTGCATCTTTGCTCATCTCAAACTTTTTTTATTATCTCAAAAGATGAACAGCCTTTATTTAGTGAGCCCCCCCAAAAAGAATATTTGTTTGTTTGCTTAAATTAATTTGCCATCTATCTTACCATGGGCTACTCTTTTGAAGACTATGTATAAAAAACAATTATTTATTTTAGAATAACTCTACCTGTGCTAAACTGTCAATTCCACCCAGACTGTGAAGAACTTCCTAAAAAAGAGAAAACAAAGATAACTATGTCAAATGTATTTCCAATTATACTATTTACTATTTAATTAGGTTTAGCAGGAAGGGTATAATGTCTGCCCTGCCTACTAAGGAATTCCATGTGGCAGGACCCAGAAAGCATACCTTTACTGCTATGACCCCTCCCCTCTGGAATATCATTTCCTTTGAGATGAGATTGATCTCATCCCTGCTTGATCTCTGAAAAGTCCCTAAAACTAAAACATTTTTCATCATGTTGGAGATCCCATGATGAATAAGCAAGATGGCTCTGTGATGTCAAGTGACTGTTGGGTTTTGTCATGGGTCATGACTCAGACACTGAGTTTGACTTTGAAGAAGTCACTCCAGCATAACCTGTAGAGTGTGAGCATCACAAGATGCAAAGCCAAAGATCAGTGAAATAACAATGATATAGGTTCTTCAAACCCTAGCACCCAGTGAGTGCAGAGAAGAGAAGAGCAGAGACATTCCATCAGGTGTCTAGTCAAAAAAGCAGTAAATATTTTGACAGTAACAGTTGGTTGAAGCCTGATTTAAGAGGTAATCCTGGAGGAAACATCCAATTCATCTATGGCTCTTTATGGCATTTGTATGAATTCTGCCTGTGAAATGATGACCTTTGGATTGACCTGGTTCTTAGAATCTTAGAGTATTTCACACGATTCTTCTTCTACATCACCACCACCATCATCATCATAGTTGAAAGAGGTCCTTTAGCTCTTCTAGTCCAAACTTCTGCTCTGCAGACACCCTATACATTTTGGACAAATTGATGTCCATTCTCTTCTTAAAAGCCTCTGGTGATGGAGCACACATAACTTCTGTAGGCAGGCCGTTCCACTGGTTGATAGTTCTCATTGTCAGGATGACAATGACAGGCTGGTTCTCTACTTTATTAGTTTCCTGTCTTGCCTTCTGGTACTTTGGAAACCGTGTGTTTGGTGTTTCTTCCCTAAGTGCAAAATCTTCCTTTTCTCAACATTGGATTTTGTTAGATAGGACCTGTGTTCACGTCTGTTACGGTCCATCTAGATCTTGGGCCTATCTTCTGTGGATTGGCTATGACTGCCAATTTGGCGTCATCTGCAAATTCGATGAGCTCTCCTTCTATTCCCTCATATGAATCATTTACAAAGATATTGAAGAGTATTGGGTCTAAAACAGAACCTTGGAATTCTCCACTGCTTACTTCCCTCTATTTAGATGTACTGTATTTTTTGGAGTATAAGACGTACCTTTTCCCCTCCCTAAAAGTGGGTGAAAAGGTAGGTGCATCTTTTTTTAAAAAATAATTTTTATTAAATGTTTTAATCTTTAAAAACAATGAGAAAACATTACAAGTATAAAAAAATATCAAAAGAACAAAACAACACAAAACACAGAACATATATAACAATATGTAATAATTTGACAGCTTTCTATACCGATTTTCCTGCTTAACTTTTATAATTCTCCCTTCTTTATTGTTTTCATATTACTATATCCTTATCCTATAATGTAACAAACATACTATTAACACTTATAATAATATTCATTATTTGTATCACCATATTCTCTATTTTCTGTTTTGGCTTCTGATTTCTAGCCACTTGTACATTTTATTCTATACTTTATAGAAGTCCGATTCTTCTCTCTCTCTCTTTTTAAAGTAGAGTAGGTGCATCTTTTACAACGAATACAGGCATTATTGGCCTCCTGAACCCTCTGAGCGTCGTGTTTTCACCCTCCCCGGTCCCCAGAAGCACTCTGCAGTGCTCCATATGTCCTGTTTTCACCAAGATCAGGTCCCTTTTTGGTCTCCCAAGCCCTCTGTACACCCTGTTTTCACCCTACCTGGTCCCCAGAAGCACTCTGTAGTGGTCCACATAGCCCATTTTTGCCAAAAACAGGACCATTTTTGGGCTCCCCAGTCCTCCATGTGTCTTGTTTTCACCCTCCCACGCTCTCAGAAGCACTCTGCAGGCCACAAAATGGGTGAGTTTTTGATGAAAACAGGCCCATTTTTAGTGAAAACGAGCCTAAAATGGGTGTTTTGATGAAAACAGGTTCATATTTAGTGAAAACGGGCCGTG
Organism: Rhabdophis nuchalis; assembly: GCA_039707465.1. Classification (NCBI taxonomy): domain Eukaryota; kingdom Metazoa; phylum Chordata; class Lepidosauria; order Squamata; family Natricidae; genus Rhabdophis; species Rhabdophis nuchalis. The sequence goes on from CM077647.1 coordinate 60,297,029, forward strand.
TGGAGCACTGCAGAGGGGGCCTGGGAGGGTGAAAATGCAACATACAGAGGCTAAAAACTATTTCGTTTTTGTTTTCCTCCTGTAAATTTAGGTGCATTTTATAGTCCGAAAAATACAGCAATTCCATTAAGCACTGCTTATTGAATGTGGCTTGTCAGTCAGTTACAAATCTTTCTGGTGGGGATGCTATCTATTCCACATTTTTCTAGCTTATCGAGAAATAGATTGTGGCCCACTTTGTAAAATATCTTACTGAAATCCAAGTACCATAGCCAAGAAAGAATAACTGTCTGATGCATATCAGTTATGTTATCATAGAAATTCATAAAGCTGAGTACCAAGCACTGATTTCAAAATTTGATCAATAAATAAATAACAAATAAATACAATTGTGTGAGAGTCAGTATTTGAAACTAGAAGAACAGGAGGTTTTTTTTAAATTATTTTCCTTTATATTTGAGTCTTTCATGATTTTAAATGTTATTAGGTTTGTATGCTACCTAATAACACTCCTGTTTTAGAGATAGGTGAATAAATTTACTGAGAATTGATTATATGAGGAAATACATTCTTGGAGGAGCATATTAGAAAGGCAGAAACATAAAAGGAATGTGTGCTGATTGGAACAACCTTGAAGTGCTTGGTACTCAGCTCTATGAATTTCTATAACATAACTGATATGCATCAGACAATCATTTTTTCTTGGGTATGGTAACAGTAGAAGAGCGGGGAAGTCACTTGAGGTTTGCCAATAATGAATGAATGAATGAATGAATGAATGAATGAATGAATGAAAGAAAGAAAGTATACATTATATATACATATACATACATATACACTTGTGTCACAACACCCTGGTGAGCCCCAATTAAGGGAGGAAGCATACTGCTTTCCCTTTCTGCCTTTCGGCTCATCACCAGAGACCATCTAGACAGAAAGCTATTAGTTTCGTTGTGTCTTTTTTTTACATGTGTGTTAGATTTTGAGATGATAAATAAATAAATAAGGGAGACTAGGATAGATCTATTTCGAGCTTTTTAGCTCTCATCAGCTAGCCAGGGTGTTGTGACACAAGCATATACTTATTTCCCCTGTCTCAGCTGATCAGGAGGAGAACCTGGTGGCTTAGTGGCTAAAACATCTGCCTAACATGTAATACAGCCCCGGTTCAAATCCCAGTAAGGGCTAGCTGATGAGAGCTAAAAAGCTGGAAATAGATCTATCCTAGTCTCCCTTGTTTATTTATTTATCAGCTCAAAAACTAACACACGTTTAAAAAAAAGACACAACGAAACTAATAGCTTTCTGTCTAGATCAGTGATAGTGAACCTATGGCACTGGTGCCACAGGTGGCACGCGAAACCATTTCTTAGGGCACGCAAGGCATTGCCCTGTCAGCTCCAGCGCGCATGTGTGCACTGACCAGCTGATTTAGGCCTTCTTTTGAGGCGGTTTTTCACCCTCTGGAGGCTTCAGGGAAGCTCCTGAAACCTCTGGAGGTGGGGAGGGGAGGCTGTTTTAATTATATTAACTGATTTGCTGAATTAATTGTTACTTATTTTTTGAATAAAGCATTAAAATATTTTAATGCTTTAATGTCATTTAATAAATAATAAGAAATGGTTATATATTTATTGAATAAACCATTAAAATGTTTTTAATGCTTTATTCAATTAATTCAATGTAACAAAAAAGAGCTCTTTTTTATGTACATGCATCTTACTGCAATAGTGAAAATAATAAGTTGCTTTAAATTATTTATAGATTTAGAACAATGCTGACAAACTGAAAATGCATTCACCGAATCATTCCACATTACCACGACAATAATAATATAATTTACTAACTAGATTAGACAAATGATATAAGCAACTAATAGAAAAGCCACTGACTTGCATTAATAATTAACTGGTAGTTACAGTTGTGTTACAGAATTTAATGCTGAATGTTTTAAGAGGTAAACTAAAGGAAAGCTAACCTGATAGCATGGATCTCTCATTAATAATCTTATACAAATTAAAATTCTTAGAAAATGGACAGATGAAGCTCGGTTAGCCCATTCCCTGCAACAAATAAAAAATAATACCACATATTAGTAACTCTAGGCCAATATATTCTGATTACACAACTTCATATTTTTATAATAATAGTTAAGACAATTACAGACAAGAAAATAGCATCATAAACTGGATCCATACAAATAACCTATTCCCAATTATTTAACTTATTTTTAATTAAACTATATGCTGTTTACTATAGTATAAATTTAGAACAAAATTAAAACAAACCAACAATTTTATTACTTTTAGACTACAAATCAGCAATACAGACTGAGTCTTTGAATACAATAAAATCTTAAGCTTATAGACCTCAATTTAATGAGCTCAAGCAACTACATATAAAAAACAGTCAGGCTTGCCCAGTGCATCCTAAGTTTATGAATCAGAGGGATGCAGGAAACCTTCATCTAAATCAATACAGAATATGTTGATTATAAATTGAGTATTAATTCACCATTCAATAAAGCTTACTAAATAGAACTCTTTTAAGAATTGTCCTTGGAAATAAATGATTATTAGTTTAGGCATCTGCCAAAGTCTGACAGCAATTGCAAAATTGAATCCAAATATACTATCCCAAATAATGGTCAAAGTCTATTAACTCAACATTTTATACATATTTCTGGGAAGGAATAAGCGGGATGAATGGAGAAGCCACTAGAAAGATTGACAGAGAAAAACTGGGAAGTAGGTATATAGATCAATAATAGCAAGATGAAGATTAAAAGATAGTACAATTTTAATCTCTTGATAGCATGCAAACTGCATCATAATGATGTCATTATGCAAATAAATAAATCACTGCAGTAAACATACTTTAAATGTGACAGACATTTGAAAGTAAGATATTTTATACCTGCCACTTCTCCATCCACCATTAAATCAAGATTTCAGTAGCTTCAACACTCAGAAAAAAAGCAAAAGTGGACTATGTTACAACTTACCTCATATGAAAAAAATCCTCATTTTTATTTTTTTGTAAGTAATTGTTTTTAAGTTTTGATTTAACACCTTTAAAATGCAAATACCTAACTATATGACTGTAAGACACATTTCAATTTATTTTCCTCTCACATTCCATCTCAGAAATAACCATGATTAAAATGACAGTTCAAGGTTATAATGGCAATCAAGTCAATTTTTAAAAATAATCTAGTAAAAAATAAAGGTGGCTGTAGATGTAAATAAACTCCCCAAAATTGGAATTATTTGGAACAATTTCTCTGGGCCTATGGCTCTTTTTGAGATTTCGTACACAGAAAAGGACTTATTTAACCTATTTAATTTTCAGTTAATAAAGAAAAAATAAATTTAATATAAAACTAAAACATAGCATGAAGCCTTTGAAATTCAGCCAAATTATCACATTATATGAAAAAATGCTATTTAAATCAGACTGACTGAACTTAATGGGATTTATGACTGAATTAAATCCCATACATTTAGTGAAAGTGTTTCATCCCACTGATATAGGATTAAGGTACTGGATCCATGCTCAAATCCTCCTTGACCACATAGTTCACTAGGCAATTTTATGTCAGTTACTATCACTCATCTCAGTCTCACTGGATTGGTCCTGTTAGTATAAAATAAAGAGAACCTTTAAGTCTTTAAGACTTTGGAAGTAATTAAACCAGTCAAATATTAACAAATGAACCAAACTGAATCTGAGAAACCAACCTGATTTTGGAGCAGGTTTGTGGAACGAAGGAGAATAATTTTCCTGTTGGCCGTTTTCTGCTTCTATGTAGAACAGTGGTAGTCAATCTGATCCCTACCACCCACTAGTGGATGTTTCAGCTTTCATGGTGGGTGGTAGAGGTTTTGTCCAATACTGAAGCACTTTACTTTTTTTAATTTAATTGACATCCCTACTTTATAAATTACCATTACTGTGGAACCGGTGGGCAGTTAGAAAATTTTACTACTAACAGAGATACAAAAGTGGGCGGTAGGTATAAAAAGGTTGACTACCCCTGATGTAGAAGCTTAATTTCACCCAGTGGGGAGGAGAGGTCGGGGGGAGAGGGGGAAGATTCTAAGATTGCTGGGAGATTGGCAACTGTGTTACTAATGGCTGGTATACAGTAATATAATAAAACATTATTAAAAAAATATACAAAAGCTGATATCCACATTTTATTTAAATAGCCATTGCCATTCTATCAGAAGCAATGTACACAAATTATTGAAACATTTGAGGATATAAAAAATCTTGCTTTTTAAAATTAAATTTTAATTTAATGTTATGATCTGCAAGTCAAAACTGTGTATATTAACATGTATTATATAGGTTTTGCATTTGTAGATGTGCTTTTGTGAACATTAGCCATTTTACTAGCTACAGTAGTGCTATATTATTATATTTTTTAAGAAAAAGAATAGCAGCAAGTGTAGGATCAAAGTGAGTGTTAGCATTCTTGGTTTTTATTTCCCAAATCATTGAAGTTTGCCAAACAGTTCTGCAAAAAAAGTTTATCATGGAATATGGCATTTTCAAACATCTACATGAAACCACTGGGTGAGATCATCCAATATCATGGGATCAGGTACCATCAGCATTTAGATGAAACTCAGCTCTACATCTACATCTCTGGTCATTGAAGTGATATTGTGGCTGCCCCTTTGCAGTACTGGGCTGTGAGGGATGGGGAACAAGAGCTTTCATTTGAATCTTAATAAGATGGAGTTGCTATGATGGCAGAAAATCTCAACATTTAGTTGTTTATCATCTTTAGTTCTGAATGGGTTGCAGTTAGAACAATTAACCAGTGGAACAGCTTGCCTCCAGAAGTTGTGAATGCCCCAACCCTGGAAGTCTTTAAGAATGATGTTGGCTAGCCATTTGTCTGAAATGGTATAAGCTTCCTGCCTATAAAGGGGGTTGGACTAGAAGACCTACAAGGTCCCTTCCAACTCTGCTATTGTATTGTTATTGTATTACCCCAGGCAGACCTGGCTAGCAATTTGAGGATTCTTCTAAACTCTTGCTTGAAGAGCAGAGGATAATCCTGACTTAGAAGGCCCTTTGTGCAATTTTGCAATGTGTGCCAGTTGTGCTATCTGATCATGAAGCCTGAACACAATCACTCATACTGTAATCATCTCTCAACTGGATTGCTGCAACGCCCTCTGCCCTTGAAGAGTATTCACAGTATTCAGAAGCTACAGCTGGTGCAAAATGCAATGGTGTGGACAGTTCTGGAGTTCCATAAGGTGACATATAAACCATTGTTGTTCCCTCTGCATTGGTTATCTGTCTGGTTTTAGGTCCAAATCAAAGTATTGATCATCATCTTTAAAGACCCTTATTGCATGGGTCTAGGTTATCTGAACAGCTATCTTGCCCCAATAGAATTATTTATTGCCTTGGGAAAGGGCTTTTTGTGAACCCCATCTATTAAAACATTTCATCTGATGAGATCAACTAAAAGAGCCTTGTCCGTTGTGGCTTTTGCATTGTGGAACATTTTACCATCTGAGGTAAGATCTACTTCCACTCCCCTCGCCTTCCGAAGGGGCCTAAAAAATTTGTTTTGCTGGTTACTTTGGGGCTCTGATTGGGGGCTTTTTTTGCTGGAGATGGTTGTCAGAATAAAACACAAACCTCACTTTCATTCTGTCTTTCTCTTTGATCTTAATTCGTATGTAACACGTTGGATTCTAATTGTTTCTACATTTATTTTTCTTTTCACATGTAAGTGAAATGGGCAGCACAAAATTTAATAAATAAAAACACTGCATCCTTCTTGGAGCTATCTAGAAACTGGTCAAATAAAGAAGAGCAAAACCTCTCATAAAACTTTAGAATTAGTAACACGACTTCCTTTTATTATTGGAAATCAAAACATAATGCAATTCAAGAATGAATAAATATTAAAATGAAGTTTTACTATCAAATGTCTATAAATTATTATTTCTAACTATTTATGCTACAGTCCTCTATCAACCTGTTCCAATTAATTACTTACATATGAGTATCCATATATAGACATGCCTACAGAATAGACAAATCACACAGAATCAATTTTTGGTCAGAACAGATCAAATGCTGTATCTAATTATATAAATTTATATATTTTTAAAATCTAAAATTTCTTCAATTTTGAAGACAAATACTTCTCTTTAACAAGTATACGTATAGTCTATATTTCTTACCTGCAAATAAGCCGGTTTTTAACCAAAGCTACGAAGATATCTTGAAATAACTTGTGCTGTGGATGTTGACTAAAATTTCTTTCATTCTTGTAATTCATACTAAAGACACAAAATGCAAACCAGATATTGCAAAGGGTTCAAAGCTGAGTACAAAAAACATTATAAAAATATCAATTACAGAAAATATATAATCCAATCCAACCTATACCTGAAGTAAAAAAATCCTACAATCATATTGCAGGTCAGGTATGGACTCATTGCTTAGTCTCAGGGGAAACACCAGCAATGTTACTCCCTCTTCCTTCAATATTGCAACTATTTTTAGTGTTGTGTACTATAAAAACTGCCATATATGCCTATTGGAAAATGAACTCTGGCTTCATCAATTTAAGGGTTGGTAACACAATCATCCATTTGTCCCAAGATATCATTTAGTCACCTACAGAAATATGCACAGCTTTCCTGTCAATCTTATGTCTGCTTATCTAGTCCCTTGACTATCAAATAATGACAATACAGGTAATTCTTGACTTATGGTCATAATGGAGTCTTTCCTTACCCCACCAACTCCTGCTCTCTAAGATGCAGTTGTTAAACAATTATGTGAGTCTTTGGAGGATGTGGAGGATGGTGTGTCTCATGAATGGGAAAGGCTCTTGGACGCCTGCTGCAGGCCCAGACCTCTACCAGACATACCAAAGTCTCCTCCAGCCCATGACACCTCATGTTTTGCTTCCTACCACACCCACAGCTCTTGGACCTGCTTCCCCTCTAGTTCCTGGTGGCTTTTTCCCACCAGGTCCCCACATGCCTTCCTCTCCACTGAGTCACTGCAGGGCTTAGGTGTCCTCACCCTCTCATCACATGACACAGCAGCTGTGTCAAAAAGGCAACCACTTTCAGCTCAATAACAAACAAATTCATTCGGAAAGAGGAGCTACACGTCGCCACGGTACTGCAACTTTCCGGATATTCTGGTATAGTCGCTGAATCCGGATCGCCTGGACGGTCCGAACTGGACCCAAGCTGTCCCGCAGAGACAGTGAGAGGAAGGTGAATCCAGAGACACCCCCAAAGTCTCTAGAAGACCGGGAGAAACCCCTGTTCCTGGCATTCTAAGAGCCAGCCCCTGGACTGCCGAAGTTGCTGACAGCTCCCTAACATAAGAGCAGGAGAGAGAAGCATGCCTTTTGGTGAGAGTTTTTTTTTTTTCTATTGCAAAGAGAACACCCTGAAATTAGAGACTAAAGACAAAATAGTGAATAACCATAGACTAAATAGCAGAATTAAGGATGGCTAATTGAAATCCACCTTTTTTTCTTCCTTTTTTTTTTTACCGGAAGCCAGGCTGGACTTTCACTGCAATTTATTTATTTTATTTATTTATTTTATTAAATTTATACCCCGCCCTTCTCCTTGTTAGGACCCAGGGCGGCGCACAGGCATTATATAAAACCATAAATACAATATACATCAATTAAAAATATATTAAATTAATTCACCCGTGCTAAAACCCGTTATTAAAACCGTAACCAAATTATAATTTATATTTAAAAGTCAGACGCGGGGGGCTATCCTAGGCCGGCTTGTTGGAATAAGTACGTCTTAAGACGTTGGCGGAAGAGGCGGAGGTCCGAGGTAGTGCGAAGGTCGGGGGGTAGGTCGTTCCAGAGGGCTGGGCCCGCCACAGAGAAGGCTCTTCCCCTGGGTGTCGCCAGCCGGCATTGCCCGGCCGACGGCACCCGGAGTAGGCCCGCTCTGTGGGAGCGGACCGGACGAAGGGATGTATGGGGCAGGAGGCGGTCTCGTATATAGCTAGGCCCCGAGCCATGGAGCGATTTAAAGATGGTGGTCAACACCTTGAGGCGCACTCGAAAGGCCACAGGCAGCCAGTGCAGCTCGCGCAGGAGAGGTGTTACGTGGGCTTGCCTTGAGGCACCCATAACCACCCGCGCGGCCGCATTCTGCACTAACTGCAGCTTTCGAGTGCACCTCAAGGGGAGCCCCATGTAGAGAGCGTTACAGTAATCCAGCCGAGATGTCACGAGCGCTTGAGTGACTGTGCGGAGGGCCCCCCGGTCTAGTAAGGGGCGCAACTGGCGTATCAGGCGAACCTGATAGAACGCCCCCCTGGCCACGGCCACCACATGGTCCTCCATGGACAGCCGGGAATCCAGAAGGACGCCCAAGTTGCGCACCCTCTCCACGGGGGCAAGATGTTCGCCCCCAATGGCCAGTGTTGGATTTATCTGGCTAAACCGGGGTGCCAGAAACCACAGCCACTCGGTCTTGGACGGGTTGAGTTTGAGTTTGTTACTACCCATCCAAAGCAGATTTGTTGTTGGAGCTCTCTACGTATTTTTAATTTCTTGACTTGGAGGGTGAATTGAATAGATCTATTTTTCATTACCAAAAATTACACTTAAAACTATTCTTTTTCTCTATTACTTTTGAATTCTTGGGCTTTTTGTGTGTGTGTGGATACAGAGCTATAAGAGGCTTGAAATTGGATTCAATTTAACACTGCAACTTGGGGAATAGAGACAAAGCTGCTAATTCTTATTGCTGGATTTGTTTAGAGAAAAACTTTCCTCCCAAGGTTAAGACCTGACAGAGGCAATAGCATAGTTGTTTATACAGGTATTATTTGTGGGATCTTCAGAGTCTGGAAACCTATTATGGAAGATGTATGAAAACATTTAAGGAAGGATTGGAGTGACCTTGGAAAGGATTCTACATCAAAAGAGAAATTTTTCTCCTTTCTCCTGTTGGAACTGTGTTTAGATTAATTTGCCTGGGAGGTGATTTTTTTTTTAATTTCCTGCCCTCTTTTCCTTTTTTTTTTTTTGGTTGAAGCCTTGAAGTTTTGAAATGTTGAGCACTTATCATTCTCAAGAATCAATATGATTTGGGCCTCACTAGATTTAATTGGCAATGTACAAGAAGTGAAGATCGAAACAAGCACCTGGGCGGACTATACCCAATTACAATTAAGTGGAGAAGCCAAAGAATATGATCTAGATCAGGGGTCTCAAACTCAATTTACCTGGGGGCCGCTGGAGGCAGAGGCTGGGTGAGGCTGGGCCGCATAAGGGACAGAGGTCCACTCCCCCTACAGGCTGCACTAATATTATACTTTCATATCATGGTGGGGGCCACAAGATACCGTCCTGTGGGCCACAATTGGCCCGCGGGCCGCGAGAATGAGACCTCTGATCTAGATGGACATTAAATAATACAATACTGAGAGAGAAAGACTTTGTACAGAAAATGAAAAAAGACTTGGCTTTCTTCTTTAAAGAAAATAAAAAAGAAGATACGTCTATGCAGATCCGATGGGATACAACGAAGGCCGTTATTAGAGGTCTGATAACAGACTATACAAGAAGGAGGAACACAAGGAAAAGACAAATTTGTAAAGGCTTAGAGAATGATTATAAGATATTATAAAAAGAACTACAGAAATCTCCACAAAAAAAAAGATATTAAAATAAAAATTGAGATAACCAAACACAAAATGGATCTACTGGAAAAGGAGGAACTGGCACAAAGAATTAGAAGCACAAAACAGAACTACTTCGAAAACACAAATAAGCCATTCAGATGGTTGGCATACAAACTGAGAAAGGAGAAAGAGGCAAAGAAGATCTAACAACTAAAAGATGAACAAGGACAAATACAGTATGGAAATACAGAAAAAAAGAAAATTGTCCAAGAGTACTATGCCGAGTTGTATGAACAAGAGAATATAGAATAGGGAGGAGCTAAACAATACTTACAGGAGGCCAATTTACCCCGAATACCAAATGATACCAGAGCTATACTAGAAGGCATAATAACGATGGTGGAATTAACTGAAGCTCTTAAAAGACAAAACAATGGGAAGGCTCCGGGACCAGATAGTCTACCAGTGGAATTTTATAAAACATTAGAAGTACCTTTGTTACTTCCTCTCCTTGAAGTTATGAATGAAGTAATGGTTGAAAGCAAAATGCCTAATTCATGGTCAGAAGCATATATTACATTGTTACCTAAAGAAAAGGCAGATCTTACAAAAATTAAGAACTATAGACCAATCTCTCTGTTAAATGCCAATGGCCTGGCATAGTTTTAATGGTGTAGTTTTAATATGGTGATTTTAATAGCTTTTAACCATAATTTTAGCACAGACCCCTAAATTTAATTCATTTTTACATTATTATTGTATGTATTGTCTTTTTATCCTTTCTGTGCCCTGCCCTGAGTCCCACCAGGGAAATAGGGCGGTATACAAATACAAATACAATACAATACAATACAATACAATACAATACAATACAATACAATACAATACAATACAATCAATCAATCAATAAATAAATAAATAATTAATTAATTAAGATTATAAGATATTCACATCAATATTGGCAGAGAGACTTAAAAAATACTTAAATGGGTTTGTCCACTCGGATCAAAATGGATTCTTATCAAAGAGACAAATTAAAGATAACATAAGAATAATCTTGGATACCTTGGAATACTATGAGGCTCATTCTGAAAAGCAAATGGCTTTGATGTTTCTTGATGCGCAGAAGGCCTTTCAGAATGTGAATTGGCAATTTATGTTTCAACAAATGGAACCAATGAACTTTGGTAAGAATTTTATTCAACCCATACAAACTATATTATTATTATTATATATCATAAACAAACAGCTAAGATAATGATAAATGGAGAATTTACTGATCCTACTGAAATAAAGAGAGGTACAAGACAAGGCTGCCCACTATCACTGTTACTTTTTGCCTGAACACTAGAAGTTTTAAATAGAAAGATCAGAGAAGAGGAAGAAATAAAGGGAATGGCAATCAAAACAGAATATAAACTCCAATCGTTTGCAGATGACCTCGTTTTTATTCTTGAAGAACCATTTGAAACTGCACTTAAACTGATAAGAAAAATTGAAGAGTATGGAAAAGTAGCAGGTTTGAAAATAAATAAAGATAAAACAAAGATCTTGACAAAGAACATATCATCAAGGAAAAAATAAGAACAGGTGGAAATTCTGGAGATTCAAGTCACCAAAAAGGTTAAATACTTGGGGATTTACCTAACGGCTAGATGTAGCACTCTCAAAGAGGATAACTACCTTAGATTGAAGCAACAAATTGCAATGGACCTGACGAAATGGGAAAATCTACCATTGTCATTGACTGGGAGAATTTCCACAATTAAAATGAACATTTTGCCAACAATCCTATAGCTGTTCCAGACAATACCAATTAGATTGATAAAGAAAAATAGAGGGGGGGAGTTTACCCATAGAAACCCCCCCTCTCAAAAAAGCGGCTGCTAAAGGAGAGAGAGGATTAAAAACATCCATCTTTGTAACACCAGAAAGAAACTTTGTTTCAATTGCGGAACCGCAGCTAGCAACATTGTATCTGAGCCTCTGAAAGAAAAACTTTTTCCTGCTTTCTCCTTTTCTGAGTTGAGACGGGAAAATGGCGCTTTCTTTGTTCCCAGCCGGAAACTTTCACAGACTCATGACAACATTCCTCCAACTTTTTAAAAATATATGCAAAAATTATTTTTAAAGCCTCCTCAAGAAGCCCTTGGTGTATCTCCCAATAGGTGGATTTTTTATTTTTTTTTGGATTTGACAATACAATTATCTCCCTGGATTTTATACAGCACATATTTTGAACTTTGATTTGGATTTTTCCTGACATCTCAGATTTCCCTGACTGCTTGCTCCCTGACGCCATCTTTATTGTAAGACAAATGCCTCCAAAAAAGCCCCCATCTGGGAAGTCCTTTTCCGCCCCATCATCAGCCAGAGCCAGTCCCACTTTACAACAAGGGAAAATCACTACGATGTTACAGAAAGAGACGGCAGGAGAAGATACCAAAGAACCAACGCTCTATGATGTAGTGAAAAAAATACAAGAAATGCGGAAAGACTTAATGAACCTAAGAATAGAATTGTTGGAGACACAAAGAACCACAACAGACAACAAGCAGAAGATTGGAGTGTTGGAGGAGGGGGCAGTCGAGATAAAAGAAGAGATAAGGGAATTGCAAAAAGAAAATGCAGAATTTTCTGGACATATGTCTAAGTTTGAGTTTGAAAGAATGTCTTTTTTCCTTAGATTTCAAAATATTCCTGAGAGAGAGGGGGAGGACCTCAGAGACCTGATGAGTACAATTTTAGCAGATTATATTAAAAAAAATAAAGAATACCTTCGGGGGGAAATAGACCTGATTTATAGAATTAACTCAGCATATGCCAGAATAAATGAAGTACCCAGAGAGATTCATATTAAATTTTTAAGAAGGTCCATGCGGGATGAGATACTAAAGCACAACGAGAGGGGCCTTTGAAGTATGAACAAAAAGACATTAACATATTGAAGCAAATTCCAAAAAAGATTAGAGAAACAAGAAGGAAGTACTCCTTCTTGTCTAAAAAATTATACAAAAACGGAGTTTGGTTCAAATGGTTAATGCCTGAAGGAATGTTGGTATTCTGGGATGGAGGTAGAACGAGAATTAAAACAGTAGCCGAGGCGGAGGCCTTTCTCAAAAAATACACCTCTATTCTGGGAGATGAACAAGAGGGGACGGGAGGGGCCATGGCCACATCCACGGGAGGGAAGGAGGAAGAAGACATAATAGCAAAGAGACTCAGATCCCAGAAATAAGTTTACTTTGAATTACCCCTTTCCTTTTTTATAACCTGTAAAAGTAATAAAAATTGTTTTTCAAAAAAAAAAAGATGCTAAAATAAGAGGAGGATGGGGTTACCTGACTGGGAGCTATACTATCAGGCAATAAGTTTGATGTGGATTAAGGAGTGGATAACATTAAGAAATGCTATGCTTTTCAACTTAGAGGGTCACGATTTGCTGTTGGGATGGCATGCATTTTTATAGTACAAGGGAACTAAAGAAAATGGTTATTTTAGAAGACATTACATAAGAGGCTCTGTTTCTAAATTGGGAGAAAGTTAAAAGGTTGCATTATTTAAAAATTCCAGTCTGGATATCAACTATTGAAGCTTTTTCATATGCAATATACAAAAAGGTACAAACAGTTAGATACAGTTGCAAGAAAAAGTATGTGAACCCCTTGGGATTACGTGGAGTTCTGCATGAATTGGTCATAAAATGTGCTCTGAACTTCATCTAAGTCACAACAATAAACAAACACAGTCTGCTTAAAATAATACTACACACCATGGTTGAATTGAACATAACATGTAAACATTCACAGTGCAGGGAGGAAAAAGTATGTGAGCCCCTAACCTAATCACATTTCCAAGAGCTAATTGGAACCAGGAGTGAGCCAACCTTGACTCCAATCAGTGTGATGATATTGGATGTGTTGCTGACAGCTGTCCTGCCCTTTAAAAACACACACCTGTTTTGGGTTTACTGGTTTCAAGAAGCACTGTCTGATGTGAACCATGCCTCGCAGAAAAGAGCTCTCAGAAGACCTACGATCAAGAATTGTTGACTTGCATGAAGCTGGAAAGGGTTACAAAATTATCTCCAAAAGCCTTGATGTTCATATATCCATGGTAAGACAGACTGTCTACAAATGGAGAAAGTTTAGCACTGTTGCTACTCTCCCTAGGCGTGGCCGTCCTGTAAAAATAACTGCAAGAGCACAGCGCAGAATGCTTCATGAGGTAAAGAAGAATCCTAGAGTGTCAGCTAAAGACCTACAGAAGTCCCTGGCACATGCTAACATTTTTGTTGACACATCTACAATAAGGAAAACATTAAACAAGAATGGAGTACATGGGAGGACACCACGGAGGAAGCCATTGCTGTCCAAAAAAAAATATTGCAGCACGTTTGAAGTTTGCAAAAGAGCACCTGAATGTTCCACAGCACTACTGGCAAAATATACTGTGGACAGATGAAACCAAAAGTGAGTTGTTTGGGAAGAACACACAACACTATGTGTGGAGAAAAAAAGGCACAGCACACCAACAGCAAAACCTCATCCCCACTGTAAAACATGGCAGAGGGAGCATCATGGTTTGGGGCTACTTTGCTGCCTCAGGGCCTGGACGGATTGTTGTCATTGATGGGAACATGAATTCCAGATTTTATCAAGACATTTTGCAGGAAAATGTACGACCATCTGTCCGCCAACTGAAGCTCCGCAGAGGATGGGTGATGCAACAGGACAATGACCCAAAGCATACAAGTAATTCAACAAAAAAATGGCTTCAACAGCACAGAATACGCCTTCTGGAGTGGCCCAGTCAGAGTCCTGACCTCAACCCGATTGAAATGCTGTGGCATGACCTTAAGAGAGCGATTCACACCAGACATCCCAAGAATATTGCTACACTGAAACAGTTTTGTGAAGAGGAGTGGTCCAAAATTACTCCAGATCGTTGTGCAGGTCTGATCTGCAACTACAGGAACCATTTGGTTGAGGTTATTGCTGCCAAAGGAGGGTCAACCAGGTATTAAGTCCACAGGTTCACATACTTTTTCTTCCCTGCACTGTGAATGTTTACATGCTATGTTCAATTAAACCATGGCAACATCTAATGTTTGTGTAGTATTATTTTAAGCAGACTGTGTTTGTTTATTGTTAAACAGATTAATTATGTAACGAATGATATATGAATTGAAACATTTAACAATTACTTGATTTCACAATGGAAATATCATAATCGAGTTTGAATATGTGATATATAAGTACTGTATGTTCTATGGACAATGGGTGATAATCTTCCATAATTGAAAGTAATGATGCATAACAAAAATGGATCGAAATTTTTTTTATCTTGTAAGAACAATAGAAAGAGATGGGGGATTCTTATAAAGGCTTATTGTTATTAAAAGGACCTAAGAAAATAAGGTTTGTTTAAAATGAAAATTAATTGTACTTGAACTCATAATGCTCAATGACAGTGATTTAGCTATGTTTGATGGAAAATCAATAATTATATATGCAATTGTAAAGATTGATGCACAAAAGCTTGCAACCAAATGACATGTTATATGAAGTATGAGAATGGTTTTATATTTTGTCTGTCTTTACATTTTTAAAAATAAAATATATATATAAAAAAAAAAAAACCAAATTCATTCTATTTCCATAAGCCAATCTGTGCAATGCTGCGGAAAGCTCTGAAGCTTTTGTCAGCCCTGGAGGCCATCTTTAACTTTGGATCTTCAGAGCTGCCACTAAGTTGATGGGCATGCTGTAGGAAATGGGAGGAGGATTGGATGGAGACAGGGTAAGATGTATAGCCATAACAACATTCTTTTCCCTGGGAGTCAAGGATGTTCAGCCTGTACCCGGAAAGGTGTAACCGGGAAACAACTCCAGTTGGGATGGTGACCTTATTGGTCCATGTGATGGACATGTTGGGTGCAGGGGAAGAGACTTTGACTTCACTTTGAATGGGGGAAACCTGGGGCCTTTCAGTTTCGGGTTTTCCCAGATGTGCCAATAGGATATCTCTAATACAATGGAACTGAGAGGAAAATGCCTGCCTTGGAGTTTTACTTCTTTTGGGAGTGTTACTTGGAATCTGATAGCTTTCTCTTTTTGTAAGACTTTTATTTTTTATTCTCTTACATACCATTTTAAATATACATTCACATAATTGTTATTCTTCTTTACATTTATCATTCTTTTACACTTATTATTTCATTTAATAGGTTATAATATAGTTTGGGTTGCTTTATTTACCATCCCTTCCTCCTGTTCTTACACCACCTTATTTTCCCTTTCTTTTCTCTCTCCCTTCCTCCTCTCCTTTTCCTTCCTTCTTCCAATACCTTTCTCCTACTCCTACTCTTCTTCTTCCACTTCCTACCCTCTCTCCTCTTTCTCTCCCTTTTATCCTCCTCTCTTTACTTCTTTTTCTTTCCCCTATCTTCCTTTCCTTCTCTCCTCCTCTCTCTCTTTCTTTTCTCTTATTGTAGGTGTCTCTTTCAGGTCTCAGCTTATTTTCCTTGGGATGGCATTTACGCAAACCCAAATATAATTTGATATCATTTCTTATTCCCTTACCTTCACTAATCTATCCTAATTATATTTCCTTCCCCTTTATGTCTCGCTCTTAGATATATACTTATATATTTAATATTTTCTTTTCTGTTTTCCCCTTATTCCCCTCCTTTTCCATTTAATAGTGTATCGTCTGGGTTCTATATCTTCTCCCTACTTTCTTTTCTAGTTTCCTTTCTCTAGCCAATCATAAAATCTTCCCCATGTCTTGAAGCACTCTGATTCCTCTTTATCCTTTATTTTCATTGGTCAACCTATTCATCTCTGCACAATCTAATATCTTTTTTGTTATCTCTTCATCTGTTGGTAGCTTATTGAATTTCCAATTTTGGGCAAATACAATTCTTGCTGCTATAGTTACATGTATAATCAAATAAGTATATTCTTTCTTGAATTTCTTTGGGATAATACCTGGTAAAAATATCTCTGGTCTAAATTCTATTTCTTGCTGTAACATTTTCTTTAACCATACTCTTATCTTAGTCGAATATTCCCACATGTTCAAAACATATGATAATAGGAACCAATTGCTTGTTCACATTTCCAACATGATATGGTTAATTTATAGTTCTTGAATCTGATAGCTTTCTGTTGTGGTGCACAAACTGCATTAGGAAACCAGAACAAATATCTGTGTCCCTGGGCCACGTAGAAATATTCCAGAAATGGCTGTCTTTCCAGCCTGGCTGCATTGAATTGTGGTCATTCAGAAAATAGTGGTCACTTCGGGGATCGCACTACATGGGCCAGCAAGATTGTGATCTTTCTGCTTTCCTAATGAGGTCTGAACAGCACTCCAGAAGCCCATATCATTGCACAGACCATATCATTGAAGCAGAGCAGGTTCAAGGTCCGTCGAGACAACTGAGAAGGATGTGGGGAGTTAAGTTGGAGGCAACACAGCATTCCTGTGGTTTGTGATAATGGAAAATAACCATGAATCCATTTGTAACTGGAAACAGGTCATAAATATATTTGGGGGAGGCTGCTATAAATCTGAATGATGGTTGAGTGATTTGTAGTAAGTCAATGTCTACCTGCATTAAATCTTTCATTTCCTTGTTGTGCAATGGGGCAGGGACACTTTTTTATTCATAACTAACTGTACCCGGCCAGGCGTTGCTGTGGCCCAGTCTGGTTAAATGGCCAAGCAATCTGTGTGTACCTACCTACCTACTGTATTTCTCCCTCTCTCCCTCTACCTACCTACTGTATTTCTCCCTCCCTCTCTATCACTCTACCTACCTACCTACCTACCTACTGTATTTCTCCCTCTCTGTCTCTATCTCTCTACCTACTGTATTTCTCCCTCTCTATCCCTCTACCTACTTACCTACTGTATGTCTCCCTCTCTATCCCTCTACCTACCTACCGTATTTCTCCCCCCCCCTGCTCTCTCTCTATCCTCTACCTACCTATCTACCTACTGTATTTCTCCCTCTCTCTCTGTATCCCTCCACTTTACCAGCAGAAGCTCCTCTTGGCACCTACAGGTAGGGGCAAGAGCCCTGGAGGAGGAGGAGGGCAGCGGCGGCAACCTCAGTTCCTTGTGTGGGTGTGGACCGGTGTTATTGTTTGTGGGGTCGCCGATGGCGACGCTACCAACAATAACACCGCCCCACGCCCACGCCTCCTCAGCAACCTCTCTCGCCACCGGTAGTTGCTGAGGAGGCGACTGTTGCACCAATGATGGAGAAACACGGGGAGGGATGGCGGCGCACACCGCTCCACGTGCATGTGACACGGGAGAAGCAGGCAAGTGGGAGGGGGCGCGAAATGGAGGGGGCCGAGTGAGCAAGAAAGGGAAACATGTAGAAGGGCCACACTCCGTATTTACATTTCCATGGCATGTACCTAGCACAGGTGTGACATCTACACAATCTATATATATCATTGGTGCCGTATTTGATAGGAACGTTTTTGATAGAACGATAAGGTCCTAACGACCATCTTTAAAGCGCTCCATGGCTCGGGGCCTAGTTATATCCGAGACCGCCTCCTGCCCCATACATCCCTTGGACCGATACGCTCCCCCAGAGAGGGCCTCCTCAGGGTGCCGTCGGTCGGGCAATGCCGACTGGCGACGCCCAGGGGGAGAGCCTTCTCTGTGGCAGGACCAGCCCTTTGGAACGACTTGCCCTCTGAACTTCGTACCATTTCTGACCTCCGCCTCTTCCGCAAGTGTCTGAAGACACATCTTTTTCAACTAGCCGGCCTTGCGCAGCCTCCAACACCGCCAGTCGTAAAATGGGGATTTTAATTCGGTTTTAACACAGGCCCTTAGTGGAATAAGTTTTTTTTTTTAAAATGTTTATATGTTCTGTATGTTTTGAGTTTCCTGTCCGCCGCCCTGAGTCCATTTGGAGAAGGGCGGGGTATAAATTCAATAAATAAATAAATAAATAAATAAATGTTGTGTGAAAATTTGAAATCAATCGGTGCAGTACTTTCTGAGATTGCCTACTTTGAACAAACGAACAGTTACATTTTTATTTATATAGATATGTCATTTGTAGAATAGAATAAATATCATTCAATCAAGATCATTTATTAAATGGTCACTAAAAATATTTTTTCCATATGAATTCAGCTACTATATTATCATTCTGTCAGCTGAAAGTACAAATAATTTTACCTACTCTCCCACCTTTAAATAAAGACTTCAATAGTAGTTCCTCTACACAGAGGAATGAATATATATACAACCAATTTCATTGTAATTTTAGTACAATGACAATAAAGATTATTATTATTATAATGTTCATATGACTTAAAACTATAGAAATTCTACACCGTCTTCCATATATGAGGCATCAATAGATTAATATAACAGTTATACCTTAAATTCAGGTATCAGGAATAAGAATATCATTTCACCACTGTTCTAAGAAGCTCTAGAATAGGTATTTAATACTTTCCCCTTGTGCCATACAAACAATTCCAAGTTAGCAATAACTTCTGGAAGCTGCTGGAAACTTTGGAAAGTTCTTTAACTGTATTCAATGCTGTACTTTAATTATAAACAAACCTTTTGGAAATCTCATTCTCAAGTTTGCATAGATGTTTGAGAATAAAGTTAAAAAATATTGAAAGTAAATGCATGCAAATACAATAACCCTTAATTAATTTCAATACATTATACCTGAAGTTTTCCAGTTCAACAGCTTCAGCAGATTCTTCCCATTGACCTCTATATTTCTCTTTGCAAGAGTTGCTAGAATATTGTTCAGACTTGGTCATATTATTATTAATATTTTCAAAGTTAAGAGCTGGCAACTGCAAATGCAAGACAGGGTTGACTGTTAAGTAAATTACTAATACAACCAGAATAATATCAATGATTGTCATTGGATTTCCATAACAATTATGGTAATAATGATACATTAAATATACATAACTGATACAATTATTATCATTCCCCTGTGTTTAAGATTAGTTACTGATATTTGTTTAGATTTAGTATCTTTACATATAGACACCCAGAAATACACAAACATACAACTTGGATTGTTGGAGGAAAATGCCAATAATTTAGACCATTTAACTGAAAGATCAAAGATAGCAGCTTCAATAAACTTCAACTTAGAATCTGGTTTTGAAGGCTGCCAATTGGCTCTGGGGGACAAAAGACTATACAGTAACATACAACCTGCTCACTGTAAAACTCTAGACAATTCTTGCCAGATGGTCTGGGCCTAACGGCCTGAAAATGTGGAAGCTAAGCTGCAGCCTTTCCTTTAGACTTTCTCTATGTATAGTATTTCATACATTTGTGTAGCATAAATCTTGCACAATAAAATAACCAAAAGCATAACAAAAACCATTATAAACCATAAAAAATGTAATTGTGGGACATACATCCAATTTCACCAGCAATACAGTCACTGTGCAGGTTCCATGACCACCTTAGGCCAGATGGCAAAGCCATGTTTTCAGGACCTTCCAGAGAATTACCAAGATCAGGGCCAATCTGACCTCAAGGGAAATGATGTTTTAAAAGGCAGATGGTATGGCAGAAAAGACTCTTCTGGGTCCCATCAGATAGTATCCTTTATGATTAGGTTCCACAACTTGCTCTTCCTGTCAGACTTCATGGGATGAGGTAGATGTGATTGGGGAAAGGTGTTCTCTCAAATAACCTAATCTTATGCTATAGGGTTGAAATCTATAGATCATTACCAGCATCTTGAACTGAACCAAAAAGCAATCTACCTATCCATCAGTCCAGCCTTAGTATGATAAAACAGAATAGACCCGGGGCTTCACATGTTTATCTTCCTGAATAAAAAGCTGAAAATGTGTAGAAATACTGGGGACAGTACTTGTATGTAATCCCTTGTGGGTATGTCAAATATTTACAGTAGGGTTCTGTTTCACTCATTGATCTATTTCACAAACCCATTTACATCTAATCTAAGCAATTCTGTCTCTTAGGATCCAATTCTAGTTCAATCGGTGTTTTTGGAATTTATACTACCTCATATTTTCAAAACTCTTAATGAAAACAGCTCTACTAGAAATATGAAGCACTGAAACCCAAGACAGACATGAAGTGATATTATTATCTAAAACTCTGAAAATCTTTTACTTATGATCAAACACCTTCCAAAGCAACACAAAAGCAAACAGAACACAAAAAACACAAAACAATTCATTATAAAACATAAGCATTTAGAAAACCTCACTGATTTCTTTCTATGCAATTTATTTCATTTATTAGAAGAACACGTAAGCATATTGAAACCATGGAATTCACTGTACAGGATTTGCTATTTTTTAAACATTGATTCAAATTATAGCAATTTGGAGAAGTACCTTTTGCTTGCTAGACTGGACATTTAGAAAGGCCAGAAGCTTTTTAAGATCAGAATAATTCCTAGGAGGAAATAAAGTATATACTTGTTAACAATATATAATTACCATAACATTATGAAATGTAATTTTATCGACTGTTCCGGTTCCGGCTCCTGCGGCGACGGGCGAGCCTAGCGCTCGCTCGCCGCTTTGTTTCTTCTTCTGCCCCCCAACGGGGGCGAGACTCCTCTTGTTTGAGGGTCTCCCGTAGGGCCGGCTCGTCGGGGGGCGCCCCCCCCCCCACGGCGGTGGAGGAAGTGGCTCCCGGCGCGGCTCAGGTGAGGGAGAACATGCTAGCGGGGGGTTCTCCCTTCGCCTAAGGAAGACGGCGCCATTCACAACAATGAGGAGGGCTGATCGGCTCAGTCGAAGGACTCCCGAGGCTTCAGCTGCGAGGAGAGAGTGAGTTTTTAAAAAACTTTTTTTTCTGCTGCCAGCCAGGCTGAACGGACTGGGAGGGGGGTGTTTATTTTTTTAAAAACCCCCCTCGGATTTAAGCGGCACGTTAAAATGGCTTCTCTGCAAAGAGAAAGCGGAAACTTTCACTCCGGACGGTCTTTAACAAGGGAAAGTGGAATGCGATTCTTTGCAACATTGTTTCTAGGTCTGGCTGAGTAAAAAAAAATTCTTTTTTTGCTACTCTCTCCCTCTGGCTCTGAGATGGGCGGTGGAAGTGGCTTCTCTTTGTCCCTGCCTGACTATTTCAACTAAGGAAAATTTCCAGCGTCTCTTTGAAAGCAGGACTCTCTCTGGATTTTTGAAAAAAAAAATTTCTTGATGGATTTGTGATTTCTTCTTTGGAATACCTTCGTTATTACTATTTGCTGATTTGGGAAATTGTGTCTCTTTTGGTTCCTGAATTGTTTGCAACTTCACAGCCCTGAACTGAACTGAGCTCCTGATCTGCCCCACCAGCCCCACCCGGAAAACGCCATCTTGGTGGCAGTGACTCTAACTTTTAACCATGGCACAAGAAGCAGCACTTGTAAATTTGGAACAAAGGATGGCTTCTCTTGAAACCTCTATGCAAACTTTGATATTAGAAATAAAGGCCCAGAGGGCTGAAAATAGTACTTTCAAAAAGGAGCTATTGGATACCCGGAAGCAAGTGTTGGAGAATACACAGAAGAATGAAGAATTGGAAGGAGGGTTGGAGGGGGCTAAGGGAGAGATTAAAAATGTTTCTAATGAGGTGGGGGAAATAAATGGGCATGTGTCTAGGATAGATATGGAAAGAATGACATATTTTTTGAGATTTCAGAATGTTCTTGAGGAATCTGGTGAATGCCTGCCTGATCTTATGAGTACAATTTTAGCAGACTATTTACAAAAACCTAAGGATGAGATCAGGGGGGACATTGACCTAGCCTATAGAATTAATTCTGCATATGCCAGGATGAATGAAGTGCCTAGAGAGATACATGTGAAATTTGTTAGAAGGTCAACCAGAGAGGAAATCCTGAAAGCGCAGAGAGAGAAACCTTTAACTTATCAACGAGAAACGGTCACTATCTTGAAGCAGATCCCTAGAAAAATTAGAGATTCAAGAAGGAAATTTTCCTTCTTGTCTAAAACCTTGTTTGATCACGGGATTTGGTTCAAGTGGATGACACCTGAAGGGATGCTGGTGTTCTGGGAAGGAGGAAGAGTGAGGATTAAAACAGTTGCTGAGGCGGAAGCCTTTCTTAAAAAACATTCCTCTGCCCTGGGGGAAGATCCAGGGGGGACGGAGGGGGCCACGGCCCCGCCCGCGGGGGGCCAGGGAGGAGAGAAAGAAGATACAATAGCCAAAAGACTTAGATCAAAAAAATAACTTTGCCTTGATTTTTCTTGAACAATTTTGCATAATATTTCTATCCGGACTTTTTGTAAATGTCTGACAGCATGGAAGGGAGAATTTAGGTAAATGTACTTGCTTTCATCTTGTAGTGGTATGGAAAATGTTTTCTATGTTAACTTTTTTAATGTGTATTTTGAGGTCTCGGAAGGTCCGACGACTCTGACGTGAATGCTCTCAAAATTTCTTTGTAACCATTACCCTACCCTGTTAAAAAATGTAAAACCAATAAAACTTTTTCAATATGAAATGTAATTTTATCCATGCTATTCTGTAGAAAAATAACTTTCTAATGCACCTTTCTATGACATCCTGCCTCTGTCCATATTTATATAGGCTTGTCAGCCAAAGCTATTTCTGTCAAACTTGGTGACCAGAGAAACAGTAACCATGCAACACAATGTTCAGACTACTTTATTTAACTGCTGGTGCAAATGCAGGAGATATTGCTGACATTTAGTGAAAAGTACTATACCTTTGAGATTTAGTATCTGCTGCCTTTTCTCTGGTCTTCACCTTCTTGAGTTGATCAGGCATTTTATACCCTCAATGCATCAGAATTAATTCTTAGAAGAAACAAACGTAAAAAATAATATTGGTTTGTGGACATTTGAAGAACAATGTGAATATAATTTCAGCAACTGGAGGAAAAGAAACAGCTGGTTGAAAAAATAATACATAATAAAACCTATGCTAAAAATATCAGCTCATAAAATCATCTCTAAGTGGAATTTATTCTACCTTTGAATTTTAAATAGTACATCAGGTTGTTTATTTATTGTAAGATTTAGATTCTACTTCTCCTTTAAGAATAGAAGGAAACTCACATGGGGACCTTTTTAAATTTAATTGCCATTAACAGAAATTCTGTGAGATAGGCTTGGTTGAAAGAGATCTGCTAAAATGCTCTTGAGCATATTCCCCTATATAAATATAGACTACAAACTGTGTTTGTTTGATCCTAGTCCAACAGTTTAACCATTACAACATATATGCTTTCATTTTATGAGTTCACTTTAAGATACCTCTCCATTTTGGGCAGTGGATTCTAATGTAGAATGGTAGGGGTTGCAACAAGCCCGCAAGGAATTCAGATGTGGAGAGCATAGAACTAGTTGAGCAGATCTTGTAGTTTTGAATGTAAAATCTTCTGTCATTGATTTCTGCAGAAAAAAGTCAACAGTCTGCAGAAGATATACATAACTATTGGCCATATCTATTACATCTTTTAAAAAGGCAACATTTTACAAAGTTCCCCCTCACTCTGTAAATAAGGAAGTGATAATTTAAATGTGTAAGTGCCCAAAGCCTTTATACACCTTAATATAAAAATGTATTTTGAATGATAAAAAGAAAAATGATAGTATATATTCACACATATAGAGCTCTAAAGTGATACTTTATTGCTCTAATTGTATTTTTTTCATCCATATCCATTCATGCATTTAAATTAGATGTTCCCAGGGACAGAGAACTCTCAATGTCAAGCTTGACTTCTGATGGTTGCATACATCTAGTTTTCTTAGCAGTGTTATGGAAGAGAAGTATTATTGTCTTTCATTATATTTGACTTCCCAGTCTGTATAACAGTCCTGGATTTCTTAAGGCATTCACTACCTGTTTGGCTTCTGTTAGCTGATCCTATTAGCTCCTGAAATTAGTCAAGGTCAATTACTGATATGGTGTATATACTTATAGAAATAGATGTTGTATTCTAGACTGCACTTTAAGGTAGGTGCCATCCAGCAAACGGAAAAACTACTGAATTGCCTTTGCATTGCTGACTTCTGAAATAACTAGATCCAGCTTCCTAGCAATAAATTGCATCACCATCTTGTTATTTGTAAAAACAATAAAGGCAGAACACAAATCAATACATTTTATAGTACTACATACATATGTATACTACATATGGTTAACTGGTTTTCTAGATTTTCTCAAATCTACACTATAGGTCTCCTATAAAGTAATAGGTGAGAAAGAATGGAGCTCCCCATTTTTTAAAATACAATTCTTGATAAAAAGAGATGGTAGATTGTACTCCTTAGGTATTAAATTGAGACCCTCATTTATATACACAGTATAGTTTATCTTTCTTAACCTGAGCTCATCTGCATTATAACCACGGAGGAGGCCGTGTGCCTTGTTTACTTGGCGGAATGGGTTCTACCTAAGTTTATTATAGCTCAGTTAAGTCAGTAAAAGAAAAGACACACACTCTGTCTACGTATATGCACATTGGTCTCACACGCGCCGATGCTAAACCTCAGGCCGTAAAAGGATTTTGAAGACCGGCCAGCATTGCTTTCCACAATCTCCGCGCCTTTCCTTCTAATCGTAAAACAAGAGGCTGATCTCAGAAGGGGGCCAGGGAGATCGAGCACGATAGCGCCTCCCGACTCTCCTCCCAATTTTTGGGGCCGCCATTCTATCACTCACCTGCTTGGAGTGTAAGTGCTCTCACTGTGGCAGCCCTCTTGTTTACTATTTATTTTTGCAGTAATAATTAAACCAATGTTTGATTTTAAGCCCAATAAAATGGTCCAGTCCGCCGAATGATCAAATCCGCAAACGCAGGAACCAATGAAAATGCGTCTTTTCCTTAAAGGTCGTTTTTTATAACCAATGATTAAGCTCCGTATAAAAGGGCCGAGAAGGTTCCGGGACAACGACTAACACTACCGTTGTTGTCATAGCAACATAGCAAGAGAAGCCGCACGGCTAGAATCCAAAAGAACGATTCTAGCACAGCGGACCTTGGGTGTGCGAAAGAACGGTTATGTCAAACCGCGAGTGATGGGAAGATGACGCCTCCCAAGCAGTAAAAATTGAGTGATAAATCTGTATCAGTGTTTTCAACCTTGGCAACTTTAAGCTGCCAAGCTCTCCCAGAATTCTCTAGTCAGCTGCTAGAGTTCCAGAAGTTAAGTCCATTCCACACACCTTAAGGTTGCCAAGGTTGAAAAACACTAGTCTACATGTTTCGTGTAGTTGGGTGAGCCCAGGAAGTAGGTGCACTCTCCTTTATAAACGTAGGGTGTGTCAAATTTTTCCATTTTCCATTTCCAAATATTAGGGGTGCTCAAAATCTGTGTCATGCCTTGGGGATTGTAAAAATATTTTGATTACTTTAATGTAGATGTACTTGGTAGGTAACTACATAATTACCATAATTTTTAATTGTTTGTTTCATAAGTATATTCCTTTTCAAACTTAAACAATATTTTCCAGTAATGGATGCTTCTCCTCTGAGAATTCCCCCCTTCCACTGTTCCTGGCATATATTTGCAATGTTTCTTTGACTTTGTCTGCATATCCTGTTTTACGGCATATTTCTGGCTTATCTACTCAGTTCCCATTTGGTTAAAAAAAAGATCCACATCTGCTAAGAATGTTTCTGCTTAATTATTTCCCAAGTACTGTTGCCTTCGCTGAAGATCCAGTGTAAAAACTATTAGACCGTTCTAATATTAAATTTGATGCCACAACATCATAGGGGACTTCTAGTATGTTTCTTTTTGAACCTTTAGATGATGTTTGAAACCCTTCTCTGTTTGCTCCCATAGTCTTGTATGATGTAAGGTTTTTACAGGATCAATCTATCTCAATGATACTACTTATCATTGTCACTCTGAAGTGACACATGCACTCCCAAAGTATTTTTTTTTAAATTTACCACCTAATGGAGGTTAAATAATTAAAATTAAATAACATGAAGTAATTAAAATTATTCCTGGAGACCTTGAGTTCTAGTTCCGCTTTAGGAATTAAGCCAGCTGGATGAATTTGGACCAGTCACTCTCTTCAGCCTCAGGAAATAAGCAATGATAAACTACTTCAAAAATCCTGCCAAGAAAACTATAGGTGGTCCTTCAAGCAGTTACTAGGAATCAAAACTGACTTGAAGGCATACACACAAAAGCTACTCTGAGAATCTTTTGTTTTAAAAGGCATCATATGGAGTTTTTAAAATTAAAATTGGACAGACTATAGGCCTAGAGACTATCGTAAATTGTTCCTAAATGCCTAAAAATATGAAGTCTTTATTGGTATTCCACTCTCTCATCCACGCATTGAGAATTTTCAATTTTGTTTGGGTATCACCAGACCAACTCTTTAATCAAATAGCATTTTAGATGGAATTATTAATCTCTTATCAAACACTTCATTTCTTCCTGTTATTTATGCTGAGAAGTACTGACTTATTTCTCCTCAGTACTAAATAGCAGGTAATGCATATAATGTGTGAACATTTATTATATCACACAAATAAATCACCATATGTTTTATACTCGTCATGTTCTTTTTTCTATTACCAGTATGAGTAAACATAAACTTCACCTCTAGGAATCTCCATTAACATATTTGAAGGAGAGCATTAGTTCTTTCCCAAGGAATCTATTCCTTTGTAGGGATGAGTGTCTATTCCAGGAATATGGTTGTAGTAATGATGGTCTCTTGCTATTTTTTTCCACAAAAAATTATCCATCAATCTCATTTCCCTTACCAGGATATTCAGGAATTAAGTTTTCCCCCTTCAAGCTAGAGGACTGGGCAAACTTCTCAACAAAACACAAGATAATTCACACTTTCTGTATTGTATGCATTTGCAAGTTAATAGCTGCCAATCATTCAAATCGTTTTTCTACTACCAGTCGTACTTATCATTTTTGTGACTGTTAATGTAATGGAACACATTTATTCCAGATTAGTGTTACTAATGAAACATTACTAGGAACAATAACCTATATAATTTCACATTGCTAATCAATTTTTAATTGCAATTAGGCAAACTTTAAATGTAGTCTATATTTGTCAACCACTTATTCAGCAACTGTTCAAAGTTTTGATGGGACTGAACAAATGGTAATTATAACCAGTCCTTGAAGTTCCAACCATTCTAGCACTGACATGGCATGTGATTGCGATTGGAAGCTTGACAGCTGGCTCACATTTACGAAGGTTAATCCAATGGTCACACAATTGCCATTTGCAACCTTCCCTGCCAGCTTCCCGTAAGCAAAGTCAATAAGGAAGCCAGCAGGAAACATTGCAAGTCAATCTGGTAAGGCTTCCTGACTTTCTTTCACTTATGCCACACACTGTCCATCTCCCAGTCTTGTCCTGTTGCACCATCCATCTTCTGGCCTGCCATTCTGCCAAATGACTTTGCTTTTGGGAAGCTGGCAGGGAAGGTAAGAAATTGCAATTACATGACTGGGATACTGCAACTTTGTAAGTACAAGCCAGTTGCCAAGTACCAAGATCATAACCATATGATTGCAGGATGCTGTGATGTCCAGAATTCCAAAGACTGATAATAACCACCATTTATTCAGCAACATTGTAGCTGAAAAAAGTAACTTTAGCCAATTGAAGAGGGATATGAATTTCAGTATTTGCCCTGCCAGCCTTACAGTGTAAGACAATGTTGGGAACACGTTGTGGGATTTGAAATAAACCCCTTAAGTATTTAGATTATATTCTCTCTAAAAAGATAAATGAGCTATATGACTTCAAGAAAAAAATAATATCCCAGCTGTAATCCAAAATTCCTGCAGCAGGAGTATGTTTGGCCATAGGCCAAAAATTAGCAAGCAGAACCCAGATACCTTTTTTATTGATTTGAACTATCAAAACTAAATCTAGTCCTTTGTGGTTAATACTTTACAATCTATAAATAAAACTAGAGTCAAGATAGGGTCCAACAATTGAATAATTTTAGTAGCAATAAAATCATTACTGGGCTTAAGTTGTGAAACAAGATCTGCTATTTCTGAGCTTGCTTTGGAAGATCACTACATTAGCAGACTTATATTAATGGTTATATCCTCTCTCCCTCTCCTTCCCCCCTCCCTCCCTCAGAAACTTATTTTCTATTGATGAGGTTTTTATTTGTTTCAGTCCTGGCTGGTGGGCTTCTATCATCCTCATCAGGTTAGCTGAAATATTCCTAAACATTTGTTTCTCTTCAGTGCTTGGTCAGGCCTAGAATAAGACAAGGGTTTCCCTTTCAATTCTTTTCTGGTTTCCCAGAGGGCTGGTGTGGAAAGGAAAAACTAGTTTATAGTGATGGGGTGAAGGTGGCAAGGAAACCCAATTGCTAGTTGTTGTTCACTCTCAGAATAATAGGCCCTCAGAGAAAGGGTGTAATATTGAAGGATCCTTTCCCCCCTCATTAGAAATATTAATCCTACAAGTACAATGTCAATGGAGATTCTCAGTCAGAGTTGAAGAAACTTCTTGGATGAAAGGCGAAACATCTTCAATGAAAAACCAGAAAGTCCAGTTGTCTTTTTAAAAAGCACCTTTGGTATAGGTACAGTGTATATTAAAAAAAGTAACTTGAGTCTTTGAAAGCAGTGACATTTTATTGCTTTTTTTTCAATCTTTTCAAATTTTACAAAAAATAGTTATTAAACAAATGATAAAACATTGGAAATTTTTTCCCATTACATATACTGGAGAATTTTGTTGGCATTATATAAAAGAATAAAATATTATCTCTAAATTCAAACAGTGTAACTTTGGATATAATTCTGTAAGAAAATGATGTATGATTAGAAAACCATTATATAAATTGGAATATACTGTGGAATTACACCTCAAATCAAAGTAGATGGTTTTGTTCAGGATGCTTCTGAACATTGGAAGACACTTGCAAAACAAAGTATCAGTGACAAAAGAGAAGTTTTCAAAGAATGCATCTGCTAACCAATAAACTGCATTTATAAAAACCTATCCATTAAATAAATTATTCTAAGATTGCAAAACAGTGAAAATATATGCTAAATATGATTTTTTTTAAAAACTTTTCACACCAATTATAACCATTTTCCTGTTCTTGATAAATTTTCTAAAAAGTAAAAATTCAAAATAGTAAATCACAGGACATTTTGTATTAATCTATGGACACTGCACACCTATTCATGAAATTAAAGGGTTCTTCATAGTAATTGTGCTAAGTAACACATGGAACCTATATTAATCATTCTAACCACTATTACATTACTGACAAAAATATATTAAAAGAAAATAACATTTTATACATTTTACTAATGGCCAACATGCACTATGTTGGGGACATAACACAATTCATTAACAAACTCTTTTAAGCAACTAATATCTGTGATGCACCACAGTTATTTGACATTACAATTACAGTTGGAATTTTTACCTAACAACATTGCTTATAAGACTACCATACACAGAAATAAATTTAATTAAAGTAAAAGAGTAAAAATATCATATTGGATGCTAAGTAATATACATGCTTTGAACACTATCTTACATAGTTTATTGATTGCCTGGAAAAACTGAATAACTTTTTAGTATAGTTAATGTGAAATATGGAAATTAAGCATGTATATACGTGTATATGTGTGTGTGTGTGTATGGGTTCATGAGTTCCAACAGATTCATGAAAAAAATGTTTGTGTTCTGTTTATGACATTAAACAACTTTAAACAAAATGTTTACATAGAATTAAAATTCAGATATTCTGGACTGAAAATGTGTTGCTTTCAAGAACAGAAAAGGTACATTTCCTCAGATTGTTCTGCAGTTATTGCCACTAAATCAGTCTGCATCTAAAAAACAGTCACTTAGTGGAATTAGTATTCTCATAGTGGGAATATACTGACTATAACTAGGTTTCACTCTCAGGTGAATTAGTAATCAGTAATTTTACTCATTTATAGCTTTCAAGGCAATATTTATATCTACATACAATAAGGTATGTCTTTTATGGTTTGGTTTTACTACTATAATTTTATTTATTGAAAAAAATAATATTTTTACAACATACAATAAGCAGAAAATTATAAATTAGCCATGGAGTTTTAAACATCATATTTGGACATCTGCTATAAAAAAAATAAAATGTGTAATAATGAATTAATAAGCAGTACTTAAGCAAATAATGCAAACTACACTGCAAGTCATGTTATTTCTGTCATTAGGAATCATTTTACATAATTAGCAAATAAATAATGAGTTTCAATAATTTTCAGCTATATAT
The DNA here is from genome assembly GCA_039707465.1 of Rhabdophis nuchalis. Classification (NCBI taxonomy): domain Eukaryota; kingdom Metazoa; phylum Chordata; class Lepidosauria; order Squamata; family Natricidae; genus Rhabdophis; species Rhabdophis nuchalis. Next base: position 60,327,984 of record CM077647.1, read on the forward strand.
TTAAATTAACTTATTAACCCTTTGGCATTGAACGACAGCATTATTGAATGTCAGGCATTTGAAAACAAAGGATTAAAATTCAAAACAATCTATTTAAATCTTTGTAAATTTCTACACATGGCTCTGAACACAAATATTTGTAATAACAAAAGACAAGCATAATTAATTTGGAATGCTGTCAATTCTAATGAACATGATTCACTTGCCTACATTAAATAACAAATTTGAAATGTAATTTCAAAGATACAGAAATATTTTTGAGATACAAACAAATATGATTTTTAAATAAAGAAAAGTGCATATTTTTTTTAAAAAAATCTAAGGCACAAGCTGTGCAAGCACTCAGGAATGAAAATATTATCCTGTTTCCAATATGTCATATCAAACTCAAAATATATTAATATTAATTTGATCATTTTCAGGCATCAGATTTTCATTTTAACATACTTGCATACCAATTTCATTTTTTTCTTCCTTTGCTCAGCTTTACAGTTGAGCATTTCTGAGAATGATTGGGCCCTTTTCGACAACAATTAATTTTATTTGAATTTCAATAAAATCCACAAATTGATTTAACTATATTCAAGAATTTGCTTTTACTAGAATTCTAGATGTTGCCAAATGAAACTACAAATCTTGCATCCCTTACTTGCTGCCAAAAAATTTAAGTTCAACAATATTGGGATGCTTACACATTGCAATGCCTTTTCTACACTGTAAGATTTAAAAAAAAAATCTTTGGTGCACTATAAACCAGAGAATCTTCAGTTTCAGTTTGAAATTAAGTTATGTGTATTTTCTGTTACAGTTTTCACAAAGCCATATTAAAATAGATGTTTACATTAAAATGTTTATCTTAAGTACTGATCTAAAATACTTAAAATTTTAGAGAAACTTATCTTATGTCTTATTATAAAATTGGTAAACAGACTATTTAAGCACAATCAAACACTCATTTCAGTAGCATATAAGGTGTGCTGAAATCTATAACGATAGGACAAAAACACAGGGCTTAAACATTAAATAGATAAAACTCAGTTGTACCCAGCATTTTATATAAATGCTTTTATTGATCTAAGACAAATATGCTTTGGAAAACATTTTTTAAAATTTACTATAATTTTAAAGCAATTCTGGTTTTATTTCCTTGAACTGAACGTTAAAATGATGGATTCAAGATCTTACATAAATTTATTTTCAATGTCTAGTAGCAATAAAGTTTATGTAAGAGAAATCAACTCTTAATGTAAATCCAGATGTTCTGATATATTACTACTAGAAAATTTCCATTATGTGATATAAATTTCTTCCTTCTACAGTTACCAATCATCAAACTCCCCTAGGTCTCTGGAATATATTTCTAGGATGCCCTGGAGAAAATTAAAACTTAATTTACAAAAAGGGAACCATAATCATGTTTAACTTTATTGAAAGGCAGTCTAAACAAATGCCAATCTAGACTTCTGTATTAAAAAACTGTTTTATTCTTTCCGTATAATCTGCTCTTATGGTTTGTGAATTAAAAAGTAAATCTGACAAGTTGACTACTACATATAAGACTTATTTTTTTTAAAAAATACAATACAATGGTGTTTAATAGCACAACAGAAAATAATTCATATACAAATACAATCCATAAAATAATATGAAATAAAGGCTGAAATACCGCAATTCACTAAATTGCATATGTATGATTTGTTCTTATAAACTGGCATAACATTTGCAAAAATCCAACTAATAAATGCCTGATAACAGGACATTTGTATTTAAAATTATATAAAAATATCACAGATACAGTGCAAACCAATAATTTATAGTTAAAAATGATCTTTGACTTACTGATAACTAAAAAAGAAATTACTTTTCCTATTTAAAAATTGAAACAAACATTCCACTAAAATAAATATTTCCACAGTGATAGACATTTCTTGTTGGAAAATCTCACTGTTGTTCACATAAGTACCTAGTACTTAACAGAAGCTGTAAAGTCATCTCTTTCAATATATCCTATAAAATAATATCATTGTTTTACCTCTATAATGAGGTTTCAGCATCTACATACTTTAGTTCAGATGTTTTTTCAATGTCTATTTTCACACATGACTCATTTTCAGGGCTGTTAAGAAAAATTCACATAGTTAAAAACACCAAGACAAGGGTATTAATAATATATATTGATATAAATTAGCATATTGCTAGGTGCAGAAAGCAAGATTTAACCTATAAATGCCTCTTTAATTTAAAAAATGTTATACCTTCTAACAATACAACCTTATACGTATCTTCTTTAAAGGCTAGCAAGTTCAGTAGAACATTCTTTTAGATAAATAAATATGGTTTAATAATTAAGAAGTCACAATGACTCCCACTTTATGTATCATAGATACGCATTTAGAAATGTAAAATAAATTATTTGACCTGTGTTATAATCCAGTATAACCATTAGAATATAAAGCTCTTTGAATTAGCAGAACTCAATGAAATTTGGATGGATGGATGTGAATGGATGGATAGATAACAGGCAGACAAGACAGACAGACAGACATATAGGGCTGCACTGCAAATACCCAGTAACAAGTATCTAAGATGGATTTATGAGTAATTCAGAAGCATGGATTGCTGTAATGTCTGAACTCAAGATTTTGTAATTAATAATAATAATAATAATAATAAATTTAATTTATAGACCGCTTCCTCTCCCCTAGGGGACTCGGAGCGGTGCACAGGGAAGTTAAAAATACAATAAATATACATAAATAATTAGTTAAAAGGCAAATTAAACAATTATCCCTGCGCTAAAATCCCCCAATTAAATTACTAAAATTCCCTAAACCATAAAAGAGACTACCCTAGGCCGGCCAAGCAGAAAAGATGTGTTTTTAATTTTAGACGGAAGGAGCGGAGGTCCGTGGTTGTTCTAATGTCGGGGGGAAGGTTGTTCCAGAGGGCTGGGCCCGCCACAGAGAAGGCCCTTCCCCTGGGCGTCGCCCGCTGACAAAGTCTAGTGGACGGCACCCGGAGAAGTCCCTCTCTGTGGGAGCGAATCGGCCGTGAGGATGTATGGGGCAGGATCCGATCCCGCAGATAGTTAGGTCCCGAGCCAATTGGTATTATAGGACTAGGTCCTATAATACCAATTGTGTTAGTATTATAGCCAAATTTGCAGGTCATTTGAAAAAATCAGCTGAAGTACTACAGAGGGGAAATGAAATTATGAAGTTGAATGATGAGTGAATCAAACAATTGTTAAGATAAAAGAAGTTTTCACATTATATGTCAACCCAAAAATACTATATTTTTATAGTGAGTCTCAAATTCACCCACTCAAATATGTAATATTAAAATTAGAATAATAAAATAAATAAAAATTTAAATTCTATGAAAGAAAACTGGAATATTTTGTATCAAGAAAAAGCAATGTACTAGAATCTTTTTTTGCAACTCAATGGCCACAAATAATTTAAGTTCTTAATATATAGTCAAAGAAACCATGTTATTCTCAAGCAAAGAGCTTATATTAGTCCAAATGGTTATTTTCTTTCAGCAATATATTATTATTTATTTTCCGATATATTTATCATGCAACATAATGTGTTATCATTTGAGAACATTCTAGAGCACATAATAAAAATAGTGTATATCCATTTTGTTAATAAGGATATTTGATTTTCAGTTTTGCTTATTTGTGGTAAAATTTATCCTCTTTTTGTTATAACCATTATTCTAAACAACTGCTTAAGTTTTTTGGTATATGTTTAGGGCAGTGAATGCAAACTCATGCCATGCATGTGAAAGGTGAAACACTATGTTTTGGATGACATACCAGCATTCACCAATACCTGACAACAACTATTCTTAAAAACATGCCTCATTCTTACACTATTTTTGGAGGGTGAGCAAGAATGGGGTGTGCTTGGGGAACATCAAGAGGATGCTTTTTTAAGTGGCAGCAGGGCATTAGGGCTGAAATTGAGGTTTGGGACTCTACTTCAGGCCCATCCTTGGCACTACTGCTTAGGTTGGCCTATATGGAAGAGGGAGAAACATACTTGTTTCTCTTTTGGGGTGGAGATGTGTGTGACATGCCAGAAAAGTCAAGTTAAGTATTTTCTAAATATTTAACACACCAACCCAAAAGGTTCCTCAACATTAGTTTGGTATATAAATGAACAATCAGCTCTGTTTCCATTCTAAACATATAAAGCAAACGCAAAATCATAAAGCATGATTAATCTACCTCAAGTTAGGTCTTGTTACTTTGGCATTCTCTGTGTTCATGGAAAGAGCCTTCCACTGTGCAGTTTTGGCCATTTCATCTGATATGTTTACCACAGAGGGGTCAATGCTAGGTAATAAACACACACTGATTAGTTCTACATGCCTTGCTAAACCATTAATGAGGTGTCATACTCTACCATTTTAAGCTTTGGTTATGTTTTTTGCATGGGTACTAGAAAATATTGCATTATTTCATTTTAACACTAAGAATCTCAATGTTAAAAATAATTCACATTCCAGTTCAGTGTTAGTTCTAAATTAGTCTATGAAAATAGATAACTTCTAATGGTCTGAACCTCATTATAATAGAAGATAGGAAAAGTTTTTTGAAAGAATCACTTTTACCTATTTTCTCTACCATGTATCTTTTCCTGGAATTACCATAGACTCATGGACGCCTATATACCAGCAATAATCTTCCACTGTGGGCATCAGGCTCCATGCAATAATAAATTAAATGAGTATATTTTTACTCCGCTTCAAAGCAAAGAATAGAAAGGTAAACTGGACATTAAGAAAGGGAAGCATTTTTACTAGTTTGCCCTCTGATAAATCAGTGTTTTGTGACCTGCCATGCTAATGATGGCAGCCTTTCTGAGAATAGGCACAACTCCAATATATCCATTTTGTAGATATATTCACAATATAATACTACATTGAATGCAATTGGAGTTATTACTTTAGGAAAATTAAGAAAAATATTGTTATAAAACGAACTTAACTATATGATCAATAATATTAGTAGAGATACTTCATAAAGTAAGTTTCTTAAGTGTGTTTTTTCATCCCATCATATTTTCAACTGATACTATAACTGGACAGGTATTATTCCTGAATTGATTAAGGAACTTTATGAGCTTTAGTATTCCAGAAAAAATCAAGTGAAATCATGTGCAGTTAATGCACAATACCATTTTAACAGCTTCTGTTAAGAAAGAATAGAAAACTGGCAATAAGCAGTTCACAATACATATTTTTATTAACTTGAAAAGGAAAATAATCCATAGTTATAACTGTTTTCAGCAGAAAGTCAAAGCAAGAATAAGCATTATAGTACCCAAACTAACCGCAGTTACTCACTTGGTATTATTTTTTCATGAAGGGATAGTCATACTTAAAAGAAAATATCAAATTTATTTCCGTCTAAAAATGCTAAAAATATTGAATTCAAGTAGTAGCAGATCATATAAAGAATATTAATTTTAAAAATAGTAAACAGATGTTTATTTGGGGAATAATAACATTTCTAATTTTATAGTACAGCATTCTCCAACCTTTTCAGCTGTGCAGACCAGCAGGTGTGGGAAGGGATGGTTCTGTGTGGTGGGCAAGAGTACATGTACAGGTATATTACCACAAGTGGCGGAAACAACTGCCCGCACTCATGCAAATGGAGTGCATGAGCATGCGCTCGCCCGCTGCTCATGCAAATGGCGTGCAACACACACATTTGCTTACTGCTTATGCAAATGGGGATGTAACAGTGGTGGGTTGCAGGTGGCACACCCCGATATGGGCGTACCGGGGCCTGCTGGGAGCACCGGGTACCATTCTGGTACAGTGCTCCAGAGGGCCCACTCAACCGCCCACCATCCTTATCTGTATTTGAGTCTTTGTCGCTTCCGCGCAGGGCACATATGGTGCCTGTGCAATGCTCCGCTGAGCAGCTGGAGCATCGCGGAGGCATTGTGGAACATCGCAGAAGGTAAGGATGCATGTGCATGCTGCGCGCACATTACATACATTCAGGTGGTGGACGCCAGGCCCCGTTGCACCATACCGGTTGCATTGGGATCCAGAACCGACCACTGGGATGCAAGTGCATGTTCACCCACCACTTCTGTGGCCCAGTTCCAAACGATTCAAGTTCAGGTAGTAGGCCACAGCCTGGGGTTTGGAAATCCCTGTTATAGCACACAACCAATGCTATTTATACATGTAAAAATAGTGTTCAGGTTTTCACTAAATGATAAAAGTCTCAGTTTAATATCTTCAGTGTCTTCAACATTAACTATGCACAATAATAAATAAGACAGAACTAAAGAAAGTTCTTCATACAGATACCAGTTGTTCAAAATATTCATTAAATAAATAACATAAGTAACATGTAATGCACTATACTTTATAGTCTTTGGTCCTCTTTCTCACCATAATTAATTCTAGATTATACAAGCACCCTTCAGAATTAAATTAAACAAGCTATTATATAAAATTAAATTAAATTAAAATAATAGTAAATACAATACCTGTATTTTAGAGCTTTCACAGGAATCTGTAATACTTCACTCCTTTCATATGGAAGGTGTACAGTTTCACTGTCCACTGCCTGAAACATTCGTTCCGCTTCCTGAAAGTTATATATAATCCAATACAGGTTTAATAAATTTTGAATTATAAGAGAAATGCAAAAATGAATTTTGTACTTTGTCAACATAGAGCTAAAAGTAGGCATTTTGGAAACGGCACAGTAACAGATTTCACCCAACATTTGGGCTATAAAGAATGAACGGTTGTGAAGAATTCAGGCCAGAAAATTATACTCTAATCTCCCCTTATGAAAACTCCTTCCTGTGCAAGCTAACAAGCCATTGTATTATGGGCTTGAAATTCAGGTCTACAATAGCCACCAAAGAAATATTATTTTTTTTACTATTTGAATTTTTGCCAATAACCAGAGATGTGAAGAATTTTCATTATGGACCAGAAATTCATTATTTAACTCAGAAATTGGTCATTCTGAATACAGATTAAATTACTTAACTAATTAGGAAATAGTCTGACCTTGAAATGGCCCTATTCTAAAATGTCCCGGTCACACAAAATCGGCCCATATCGAGGTCAGACCATTTTAAAACAGTTCTAGTACAATTACTTCAGAACAAAATAGTCTATTGCTAGGTTACTGTGTTATATGATGAGGTATTTCTAACTGTAAACCCCTTGTAATGAAAGATACTATAGTACCCGTTGTCTATGTATTACATTATTTCAAATCTATTGAATGCTTCTTTGATCCTTCTGTTATTTATACAAACACATTTGTATAAAACAGCATAAAACTTATGCGAACAAAGATAATAGTGATCTTATCCACAAAAAGTTGTACTATATATCATTTAAAAATTTCTAATTTACAATATTTGTCATAGAGAAATTTAGTACATTTCATTCCAAATATGTTTACATTAGCTATTAGTTCACATCTGTTTATATCCTGACTACAACATGTATTTTCTGAAATAATTTACTATGGCTTGTTTATTGTAAGATTATGCTAAAAACAATTAGCCATCTATAAATACTTTTTTTAATCTTTGAAAAGCTTTCTTAATATTTGAAAAAGAGCATTTACATGTGACACTTATACAATATCTATGTTTAGTATACATTCTGTTTATGTTTGTGCTGTCATATTCCTATCAATCACATCTCATTTTGCATGTTTTTATAGAGCTTTAATCAGCTGCTATATTTAGAGGAACCTGAATCAAATATGGAAAATGTTTTCCATTTCCCCACCAAACACTGCTTATTATGAATATTATTCCACTTACTTCCTTTGCTTTTTTCTTTTTGTCATCTTCCTTTTTCTTCTTACTTTCTGGCATAAGGTCATCAAGCCAACTGAGCTCCCGTTTGGTGAAACACAAATCCATAAGTTTGCGAACAAAAACTAAAGCTAAAACCTTTAAAACAGTTTTAAATAGAAATTACTAGCAAATCAAAATACTAATATAGAGAATTAAAATAAATTACAGTACATAGCATTAAATAGATATAGATTAAATAGATATAGATTTAATATTATAATTGTAATATTATGTAATATTAAATAATAAATTTAACGAAAATAAAATAAATAAATAAAAAAATATCATTGAATTTCATATATAGATATTTATAAATGGTGAATAAAGTTGTAGTTAAATATTAGCTTACCATCATAGGAAAAACAACAGCAGCAGCGGATGCTTTAATTGCCCACAAAAGAATAAGACATGTAAGCTGAACTACTGTAAATACATGTACTTTCCATAGTGGCACGTAACGGAGATAAATCAAATCAGGTTGATGTTTGGCAGGCATACCAAACAGTTTAATACGATCAAAAAACTGTAATGAAAAGAAAAATTATTAAACGTGTCTAAAAACAATTTTAGAAACAAAAGTAATTATAAAAATAAGTGGATTACAAATTAGGCATTACACTTCTTTAGTAAAAATGATAATCATAAACTAGCTACTAAAAACTTTTAGAATTTAGGAATAAGTATGTGTATGCACATATGCAACATATGCTTGTATGTACACACTCTCACTATCTAGCTATTGTTATTACATTTTTCCTGCCTTTTGTTTCTGCCTTATCCCTCTCCCTCCCTTCCTCTCTCTCTTAAAGTGGCGAAGATACCCCATAGCCCTGTTTCCTATTTTCCTTAAAACAGCAATCCTGTGAGTTGGATTGGACTAAGAGACTGTGTCTCAACTGGCTTTCATGCCTAAGTGAGGTCTAGAACTTAGTTTTCTGGTTTTATGCCCGTACCTTCATCAATACATCAAACTAGCTATTACAGCAATGAGAAATTCAGAAACCTGTCTTATATAAGCCCATATTATGTTCTTTTGAGCTTAGTACGTGATCTCCTAACCTTTATACTTTCAAGAAAGTCCCCAAGGCACTCAAAAGGCATCATGTATGGGAGCAGAATGAGATAGAAAAAGCAAATACTGCATCTATGAACATCTATGTTACTTTTTTCTACAGATGCAAGATGAGTAAAATTAAAACTTGCCTGAATGCCTTTTAGAGAGGATGCTCCCATATAAAGAAAAACACCATATAAAACTGGCATTGGAATAAACTGTAAAAAAACAACAACCAGCAAATCAAACTTTGAAAATCAACAGATCAAGGAATATAAAAACATTAAGCAATTTTTGCAAATATTTGACCATTTCATCAAAAAAAATGTACAGATTTAACAAAATGAATATTTTAGTGTATTTTTGAAAAAGGAGCCCACCTGTCAATAGAACGTAAGTGATTGGCAAGTATCTGGTTAGGGAAAAATGGTTTAGATATAAGACATTACTATTCATCTAGGCAGAGATGAATATGCAAGAATGACTAAATTGACTGTAGATTATGAAAATGAGAAATATACTGTATTTTTCGGAGTATAGGACGCACCTTTTTTCCTCTAAAAAGAGGCTGAAAATCTGGGTGCGTCTTATACATTGAATACAGCATTTTTTGCCTCCTGAAAACCTGCCCCTTCACCAAAATGGCCACGCGCATACCCTTATGGAGCCTTCTAGAGAGCTCCTGGGGGCTGGGGAGGGCAGAAATGAGCAAAAAACAGGGCGTTTTTGCCCCCCCAGCCCCCAGCAGCACTCTATAAGCCTCCATAAGGATGCATGCTCCATAAGGATGCATGCTATTTTTGACCAAAAAAGGGCCGTTTTTCCTCATTTTGGGTCCCCCCCCCATCCCCCCAGGAGCACTGCAAGCCCCCCAAGGCTATCCATGCCTTTTATTTGAAAAAAAGACAGGCCCATTTTGTGAAAAACGGGCCATTTGGGGGAGGTTTGCACAATGCAAAAAGGGTGGTTTTTTTCCCCTTTTGGAAAACTGTTTAGTTAGAGCAGGGGTCTGCAAAGTCGGCTCTTTTAAGACTGGTGGACTTCAACTCCCAGAATTCCCCAGCCAGCTATGCTGGCTGGGGAACTCTGGGAGTTGAAGTCCACCAGTCTTAAAAGAGCCGACTTTGCAGACCCCTGAGTTAGAGTGATTGATGAGAATTACGTTGGTCAAGTACTGTGCCTGCAGAAACAAGGATTTGTTCCAAAGGTGGTCAGTGATTTCCTTCTCCAGCACATGGGTAAATACACCTGGAAACATCTACCTACCTACCTATTTACCTACCTACCCTCTCTCTCTCTCCCTACTTATCTACTGTATCTCACTCTCTATTTCTCTCTCTATCCCTCTACCTACCTACCTACCTACAGTTTCTCTCTTTCTCTACCTACCTACTGTATTTCTCTCTCTCTCTAATTTCCCTCTCTCTCCTTTACCTACTTATCTATCTACACACTCTCTCTCCCTACTTACCTACCTACTGTATTTCCTTTATCTACCTACCTACCTAACTACTCTCTCTCTCTCCCTCCCTACCTACTGTATTTCTCTCTCTCTCTCTCTCCCTCCCTCTCCCTCTATCTACCTACCTACTTTTTTTAAAAAAAATTGCATCTTCAAAACCTGGGTGTGTCTTATACTCCAGTGTGTCTTATATTCTGAAAAATATGGTAGTAAAGGACTTGATGGTAATAAGAGATGAATAATATGTATATGGGACTACCATTTTTAGTAGTATCAATTGATCTTGGGGAAATAAATATGGAAAAGAAGGGAAAGAGAGGGGAGGGGAAAGGAGAGAAGGGAAGGGAAAGGAAAAGAAAACAACAGTTTTATTATGCTAAGCTTGTAACATAATTTTTTAAAAATCTGCTTCTTACCTTTAAAACAGAGGTCATAAACACTGATAGCCCCATCAGAACAAAAATCATTAATCCTGTCACTCTTTGTTCACGGATTCCAAGGAACTTTGGTTGTTCTCCTGGAGCTGAGCACTCAGATTCTACTTTTAAACTGTTCACATGACTTATTGAAAGGACAGTTGCAGCCACAAACCAAGGCAAACCCATGATAGAGCATATACCTAACATAATGCCAACCATGAGCAGATCAAGATGATAACCACAACCTTTCTGTGGAATCAAACAAAAATGTTTCATGCTAAAATGTAAACAGATAATGTTCACAATATTTAGAATGTTTATATAAAGGTTTATTATAAAAATTGACTAAATTTAAAATTGTTTCACACTTCATAATGTATCGTTGAATATACCCAATAGAATACAATGGTCAGTAAAATGGAAAAGTAGTGCAAGGTTTTAAATTATATTTGAGAGATATAATAAATACTACTCTACAAAATTACAAGGTTGGGTTTTCTAGAACACATTGTAGTGGATAAGAATTTTTAGGATAAAATATTTTACAATTTCAGTATTTGTGAAAAATTGAATTGGCACATAGAATGGAATGAGAATAGAATAGAATAGAGCACAGCACAGCACTTTAAAAAAAATAAAGTGTGATTATGCACACAAGGAATTTGTCTCAGGTGCAGAAGTGTACATGTAAACCAGCAGAGTTGTTTATCATAATAATGATATCAATAATTGCATAGTAGAGAAAATGAGAAGGATAATAATAATATTACAGCCATACAACATGGATAAATATATTTAGACATAAGACAGTATTGGGAGGACTAGGTGTTCAGCAGAGTGATGACATGAGAGAAAAACTGTCTGTGTCTAATTGTTTGACATGTAATGCACTATAGCAATGTTCTGAAGGGAGGAGTTGAAACAGTTTAGTTCAAGATGTGAGAGACCTGTACATAATTTCTCAATCCTCCTTCTGACCCACACAATATACAGATCTTTTATGGAAGGCAGGCTGTTATAATTGTTTCTTCTGCAGTTTTAACTATCCACCTTTTTGTTTAGTTGCTGTATCAAACCAGACAGTAATAGAAATATGAACAACAGACTCAAATAATTCCTCTGTAGAATTGTATCAGTAGTTCCTGGGGGTAACTGAACTTCCTGAGCGAATGCAGGAAGAACATTTTTTGTTGTGCCCTTTTAACAATGGTTAAGTGTCCATTTCAAATCCTAGGAGATTATAGAACCCCAAAATTTGAAGGATTCTACTGCTGATGCCATACTGTTGAAAATAGTAAGAAATGGCAGAATAGAGGGGTTTCTTCTAAAATCCACTCTCAACTCTAAAGTTTTAAGCATGTTCAGCTCCACATTGTTCTAGCTGCACCTCAGTGTCATTTGTTCAACCTCCCGTCTATATGCAGATTGATTATCATTTTGAATGGGACAATGACTATTATATTATCTGCAATACTTTGACAGAAATATTCTTAGAGATTCAGTCATTGGTATAGAGAGAGAAGAGCCATGGAGAAAACCCACAGCCCTAAAGGGCACCTGTGCTAATTGTCCAGATGCATAATGAGATTTTCCCTAGTTTTACTTGCTGCTTTCTATCTGTCAAAAAGCAGTAATCTATCTTCAAATATGGACAGGCACAGCTAGCTGAATCAGCCAACAATTTTACATTTACATCACAAATCAGCTCAACAAAGATTTATCAAATCAGCAAATGATTTGTAAGAGATATAAGGAAAACATCTGAGAATAAAACATTTAACATTTTGTTCCTTAATAGTCCTTTGAAAGACTTTTGCAGCTATACTAAAGGAGGTACACGATAATACATGCATGCATAGAGAATATTTATGCTGGGACTGGTCATTTCCAAGTTTCTGCCTGAAATACAGTTTTGGCTTTTAATTCTGTTGCCCGTCGCTACAATCTTAGAACATCAATATTTTATTTACAATACTTTCCAGTTAAATTTCTTTACCAGTTTTTAAACAGTTTTACAAAAAAATAGTCCTTTTGAATAGTGGCCTTAGAACTCCTTGGTTGATCTCAACAAGCTAAGAAAGGTTGGATGTAGTTATCAGTGAGAGGCCAAGATAAATTACTTAGCTATATACTAGCTTGGGAAGTTTAAAAAAAGGCAATATTGGAAAAAGGCAATAACAAACAGATACCAAGAAAAGATACATGCCCATGCTATCACCAAAGTCCAATCTGTTTCCCATGAAACTTTCCAAGAATAAATTATCTATATTATAAATAAATTATATTATAAATAATTTGCCTGTTATAAAGTATTTAGCTGATGACAAAATTTTGACTTGTAAGTTTCCTGTATATAGAAAATTACTACAGTATTGTAATTATTTCTAATTTAAGTTAACTGTTTCATTGGTAAATGAACAAACAAAACAAATATTGACCTTGAGTTTATGCTCTTTTCTGTTTATGATAACTGCTGTAATTTGCTGATCCATAAAAATAAGGATGGTACAAAGCAAAGCAGGAACTGCAGCAACTACTAGGGTCCACCAAGGATTACTCCCTAGAGGATTGATAAGCCATCCACGATCACTCCGTGTAGGCTAAAATAAAACATAAACATACAGTTACCCAAAGCAACAGATATTTTTCATTATTTATAAGAGAAACACTACAAATACCTGGATACAGATTATAATAAAAGCAATTTTAAATATAAATTTAAAAGATTAAATTTTGAAAAAAGATACCTTTCATATAATTAATATAATTAATACAAAAATACAACATTAGTTTAAACAAAATTGCTTAATTTGGCGTGATCCCAAAGCATTGTCATACTTCAGTGGTTCCCAAACTTTACTTTTTTAGCATCTGTTATACTGCTATTAAAGCTTTGCTGAACCACCAAATAAATAGGCTATTTAACACATTTTAATTATAGCCTATGGCTGTCAGGAATCAAACATATGTACCAATGATGGTGAACCTTTTAGAGACCAAATGCCCAAACTGCAATCCAAAACTGATTTATTTATCACAAAATGCTGACACAGTAATTTAATCTGAATACTGAGGTTTTACTACCTAAAATAATGATAAACAAGGCAGAGTTCAGCTAATTGTTCTAAGAAAAATGTAATAAATGCACTTTTATGCCTCTTCATTTTTTTCCCTGCTTTTAAAATATTACAGTCAGCAACAATAAAAAAACTTATATTATTGAAAGAGGCATTGTCTTCTTCATAACTAAATACCCATTAATCATTTATCTGGAAGAAAATTACATCACCATAAAATGTCCTGTCCAGGACAGAAGAGGGGATAGTCTGAGCCTAGATACCTTTGGTTACAAGCCAAAAAATCCAATTATCTTTGGACAGGAAACTCAAAAGAAGAAAGGGGAGAGGGCAAAGTTATTGGTACATGGCCTGTATCTTGCAGGAAAAGACAAGGTTAGGGATGCTTTGAATCCACTTTATGGAGACCAAATAGCTTTTTTTCTTCTGCTTCTTTGTCTGATGAGTGGTTCCAATAAAGAAATATGCCCCCCCCCCATATCTTTGTCTCAAGGAATCTGCAAATACTATGATTTTCTAGGGCTGAAAAGTACAACATGAGTAGTTACTGATTTATACTCTTCGCTTCTCTACCCTATGCTCCATTGCCGCCACCACTGTGGCTGCTGCTTGTTTACTGGTGGTGACCTTGGCTATAGTGGGTGGCTTCATCATTTTTTTGTTCTCTGCAATCCAGGAGGGAAAGAAAGGGCGCACTTGCAGCAGGATAGGTCATGGCACGTCAGGACTGTTTTGTTCACCACCAACGAAGCCACTGACTGACCAACCCAGGAAGCAGGGAGAAGAGAGGGAAAGTGGCCTTCTCCTTACCTTGTACCGGCCGCTCCATTGCCCACTTCACCATTGCAGCATTGCACCATGGAGTTTGCCCCACCCATCATCACCGCCCAGCTGCCCTTGCTTCCCCCAATCCTTTATTTCCTATCTGATTTCCAGCTCCTTCACATGTCTCTTGTCACATTTCTTGCCATCATGGTGGGTTTTTTTTAGTTCCACAAACTTTTGTTTCCCTGCAAACAATGGCGAGAAACACGATGGAGAAACATTATGAAGCTGGGCTGGGGTGACAGAGAGGGCTAGACCCACAGAGAGGGCTCTGAGTGCCACCTCTGGCAGGCGTGCAATAGGTTCACCATCACTGATATATACCAAGAAGCATTTAAAAGCAGATACTTTTAAATAAATATAGTTCTATAAATGTATAGGTAACCTTTGAGACATGAGAGTAATAGAGTTTGCCCATTATGGTTGTAAGTGGTGACAGTTGTTAAGCAAATTGGCCTCACTTAGCAACCTGCACACATCCTATTTTCCTTTATGTGATTGTTAAACAAACATGCAGTTGTTAGGCAGAGCATGGGATGCCTCAGGGGTGGATAAGGCCATTAAAGGCCTAGCACAGGCTAAGGCCCATCTATCCCCTGCCTCCGAAAATGTCCTCCAATACCCAAGATATCCTGTGCTCTGCTTCCTGCTCCTTGGGTCCCGACAGAACTTTTCACCCTTTGTACTGAGTCCCAAAGGCCTGATTCCCACCCCCCTACATCCCATACCTTCTTCGTCATTTATTTAAAAAGATTTCTAGATTACATGTTGGGAAAGAGGACAGGCCACATGTCCCTGAGTTATATAGCATGGTTCCTATTTTTACCTGCCCATGTGCGTAGAGCAAAATAGTGGACACTTCCAGGTAATCGGCATGTGGCATAGAACATGTTGTCCCATTTTGCTTAGTGCAATCTCCACATGAGCATGCCAAACTGACAGATGCTCCTGCAGGCCACAACCCAGCCCAGGAACAAATTGCTCCATTTTATTGCCATAATGTGATCTTCACAGAGATGCAAAAGCTGCTTGAGTTAAAACCATGGAATATGCAATCAAATAAATGAATTCCACTGGTATAATATGTCATGGGATGTTATTCTATCAGGCATCTACAAACGTAATAAATAGTCCTGCTGCTGCAGTCTATCACACCAACAGCTACTTTTTAAAAATTAAATAATTTTTCCTGATGATTTAATGGATAGTATTTTAGAGTTTAAGTGAAAATTAAAAAGCATTTGTTTACCTCAAATTTTTCAGGCACATTTAGTTTAGGAGAAGGAACTCCAACAAGATAATCGATGCAAACCATAATCACTATTGTCAAAAATATAGCAAAATCACTTATTGTAGAACGTACCTAAAAAAAGAAGGAAGCATAAAAGCACTTTTGCATTTCAAATACTTATCTGCAATGAAATTGTTCTAAAGGACAATAACATTTATAAATATTCAGACTCTGTAATATGCTCTTACATCTTAATTTTAGAATATTTTGAAATAGGAGTCACCTACTAATGAAAAAAAATCTTCATGAATAAATCTAAATGTTAAAGCAAAATCTTGCAAAATAATTTATTTAACAATTTAAAAACCTACATCAACAATTAAAGTATTTCTCCTTATTTTACAATGCATAATGAAAACACTCAATACACAGAATTTAAAAACTTGAAAACAGGTAGCAATATATACTCATTGTCATCAGCAATTTTTCTGCAGAATTAAATGTAATTTAGCATTGTTCCAATTCATCATTACTTTCTTAAACTTTAATCAAGTTAACTATGATCAATTTAATGCTTCACTTTAATGTTAATTAAAAAATACTAGCAATGTATTTCATATATATTAGCTTTTGAAAAACTAATAAGTTATCATCTCATAAGATAACATGGGTTGCTAACTGTGCACTTGTTTAAGATAAAAGCTATGCTATTGTATGTATCATACCGTATCATTCATACCACAAATTGTATGTATCATACCACAACAAATATTACAGAAAATGATACTGTATCAGGTAGCAATCTATAACATACACTTTCAACTGTGTGGCAGGATATTAGGAGAGATATTCAATGCTAAAGCTTATTTTCTCAAGTCTCCGACTTTAGAAAACAGAATTCAATTTTTTTTTCAATGCTTAGGAAATTTTGTTAATTTTTGTATTGTATTACTTAGTAATAATTCATATTATATTAATCATTAATATTATATTATTGATATTTTATTAGCTATATTCATTAACACTTAAGTATTGCAACTTTAATGTAGAATACTGTGGCCACAGGAATAAGAATGAAAGAGCAGCAAAGAAATGTCTACTTGTTCTATAGCCATGCTGCAATAGTCAGGCTATACAAATCGGCTTCAAGATCCTTTGTGTATCAATAAGACTAAGGATGTAGGAAGAATATTGGAAAATATTAAAATAATATATTATTTCTCTTTAACATTACAAATAAAATTATCTTCAGCAAAATACTTGCTGTAAAAATCATGTAAAGATATAAAAGCTATTACAATTACCTTAGTGGGAAAATAACGTTTAGTCTTAAACTGCTTGAGAAAGGAGGAGAGGAAAAATGTTGTAAAGAATAATATAACAGACCAAAAAAGAACATCTGGAAAATATGGACCATGATGTCCACAAGCTGATCCAACAAATATGCCATGAAGATTATTGCATTCCTGTAAATACAAACACAAATCAAATGTTGCATTAAGAATATTCACATCTGAAATTAAATTTGTATGTATTATAATTTCATCACACATTAAATTAAAATTTTACAGTTGCTTGAATATAGACCAACCAACATTTACTTGTTAATTATTTATTTATTTATTTATTTATTTATTTATTTATTTATTTATTTAAATTTATATCCCGCCCTTCTCCACAAAGGACCCAGGGCGGCGCACAGGAAAATTTAAAAACATACAAAATACAATAAATATAATTTAAAAAACTATTAAATAAACCTATCCTGCGCTAAAACCAAATTTTAAAAACCCAATTTAAAACTACCTAAAAGTCCCCATGGGAGGTTAGGCTAGGCCGGCTTGTTGGAACAAATATGTCTTAAGACATTGGCGGAAGAGGCGGAGGTCGGTGATGGTACGTAATTCAGGGGGTAGGTCATTCCAAAGGGCTGGGCCCGCCACAGAGAAGGCTCTTCCCCTGGGTGTCGCCAGTCGGCATTGTCCGGCCGACAGCACCCTGAGAAGGCCCTCTCTGTGGGAGCGTATCGGTCTAAGGGATGTATGGGGCAGGAGGCGGTCTCGCATATAACTAGGCCCCGAGCCATGGAGCGCTTTAAAGATAGTTGTCAAAACCTTGAAGCGCACTCGAAAAACCACAGGAAGCCAATGCAGCTCGCGCAGGATCGGTGTTATGTGGGAGCATCTAGTGGCTCCCATAATCACCCGCGCGGCTGCGTTTTGGACTAGCTGTAGCTTTCGAGTGCACCTCAAGGGAAGCCCCATGTAGAGAGCATTACAGTAGTCGAGTCGGGACGTCACGAGAGCTTGAGTGACTGTGCGAAGGGCAGTAAGGAGCGCAATTGGCGCATCAGGCGTACCTGATGAAACGCCCCCCTGGCCACGGCCGCCACATGGTCCTCCATGGACAGCCGGGAATCCAGGAGGACACCCAAATTGCGCGCCCTCTCCACGGGGGCCAGTGTTTCGCCCCCAATGGCCAGAGTTGGTGTAATCTGGCTGAACCGGGGTGCCGGAAACCACAGCCACTCAGTCTTGGCAGGGTTGAGCTTGAGTTTGTTACCACCCATCCAGATCCGTACGGCCTCCAAACACCGGGACAGCACTTCGGCAGCATCGTTGGGGTGGTTTGGGGTGGATATGTACAGCTGGGTGTCATCAGCGTACAGGTGGTACTCCACCCCAAAACCACGGATGATCTCACCCAGCGGCTTCATATATGTGTTGAAAAGGAGGGGCGAGAGGACCGACCCCTGAGGAACCCCACATAAGAGAGGCCTCGAGGTCGACCTCTGCCCTCCCGTCAACACATATTGCGACCGACCAGAGAGGTAGGATGAGAACCACCGCAAAACGGTGCCTCCCAGCCCCAACCCCCCCAGTCGGTGCAATAGGATACCATGGTCGATGGTATCAAAAGCCGCCGAGAGGTCTAATAGGACTAGGATAGAGGAATAACCTCTATCCCGCGCCCTCCAGAGATCATCAACCAACGCCACCAATGCCGTCTCGGTGCTGTGACCGGGTCAGAAGCCGGACTGGCGCGGGTCTAGATAATCAACTTCCTCCAGGTGTCGCGGAAACTGTTGGGCTACCACACTCTCGACAACCTTCACCAAAAAGTGAAGGTTGGAGACCGGACGATAGTTCTCTAATAAAGCTGGGTCCAGGGACGGCTTCTTGAGGAGGGGCCTCACTACCGCCTCTTTCAAGATGGCAGGCAAGGACCCCTCACTCAAAGATGTGTTGACAATGCCCTGGAGCCAGCCTCGTGTCGTCTCCCAGGATGCCAGTACAAACCAGGAGGGACACGGGTCCAATAAACATGTGGTCGCCCTAAGTTTCCTTGACAACCTGTCCATATCCTCGGTGGTAACAAAGTCAAACTCCTCCCAAGAAGGAACCTCAAGACTAGTCTCGGACAGTCCCACAGGACCACTGTCGATGGAGGGTAGCTCATTCCGAATCCGAGTGATTTTCTCCTGCAGATAAATCCCAAATTCCTCTGCTCGCCCTTGCAAAGGGGCTTTCCGCGGCCTCTGATGAAGGAGGGAGCGGGTCACCCCAAACAGGGCGGCAGGGCGGTTATCTGCGGATGCAATAAGGGTGGCACAATACTCACGTTTGGCCACCCTTATCGCCACTAAGTAAGCCCTAATATGGGTTCTCACTAGTGTTCGGTCGGCTTCGGAGCGAGAGGATCTCCATCTGCTCTCTAGGCATCTCTTGTGGCGTTTCATCCCCCGAAGCTCCTCGGTAAACCAAGGAGCCTGGGTGATTCGCCGCCGCAAGAGAGGCCGCAAGGGCGCGACTCGGTCCAAGGCCCCCGCGGCCGCACTTAACCATGCGGCCACTAGGTCCTCAGTCGAGTCGCGGGGCAGGGTCACAGGAATTGGCCCAAGCTCCCTCTGGAACCTTTCCGGGTCCATTAGAAGCCTGGGGCGGAACCATATAGGAATATCCGGTTCCGCCTCCCCGCGGTGAGGTGTAGCGATTGGAAAGTCCAGCCGAAGGAGAGCGTGATCTGTCCATGACAAGGGAGTTAAAAAAAACATTTTAAGGTTTAATATGCAAAAATACAAATAAATGTAACAATTAGCTTCAACTACTCGGAATTACATTGTTTTCCTGAAAATAAGACCCAACCAGAAAATAAGCCCTGGCATGATTTTTCCAAATGTTCATAATTTAAGCCCTACTCCAAAAATAATCCCCAGTTAATATTATCAGCCAGATAGACACATTTTAATACCATATTTTCCAAAAATAAATCCTAGCCAGAAAATTAGCCTAATGCATCTTTTGGAGCAAAAATTAATATAAGATCCTGTCTTATCTTTGGGGAAACACTGTAGTTCTAACTAGAAAAGCCTAAAAGCTCCGTAAATAAATAAAAATTATTCCCATGTTTAGCATAATTTGTCCTATGTATGAAAATTGACATTTTATGGATTAGCAAAATGAAATCGACTTTGTTAGGAAATCATACTGTTTATTACTTAGAATATTAAAAACAAAGAAGAAAGCTATTATGCTAAGAAGGGTTTATATTAAGAACAGTACTTGGCTACAATGCAATCTGTGACCAAATATTATTAATTAGATTTTGTGGACAACCACTTAAATGATAGCTATACTTCTTTATGCTCCAAACACTGATGCTGAAGAGGGGATTTTATGATCAAATTAATAAATATGTCAAAACATGCCAAGCAAGACATGCCAATGAAGGCTAGAAGTTAGAAATATTAAAGAGTTGTATAGTTTAGAGAACTGAAATGAAGCAAAAAAGTGACTTTTCAATTTCTGTCACACCAATAATTTCTTTATAGGTAATAGGACTTCAACAACCAAAATGCTGCCTTTATACATGGACCAGCACCATATGGAGTCCACTGAAATTTGATTAGATATTTCTCCTATTCGGAGCTCTATTATGGCATCAAAGACATGGCAATGCAGACTGTGGAAGAGATCATAAACTGCTAGTGAGCAAACTTCAAGGTAAGCCTAAAGAAGAAACCAACCAGTTTCCATGATATAATCTTAAACATGTACCCACCATTTCAAGGAAAGCATCAGGGATCACTTTGAATCCTAACCCACATTGATGGAACACCAGAGAAATTTAAAATGAATTTAAAGAAGTTTTGAATGTGAAAAGAGATTGCCAAAGATTAAGAAAAAGAAGAAACTGGATGTGAGAACAAACAATGAAAACTGCCAAGAAGATAAAAGAAGCCAAAGCCAAGAAAGACAAAAATTTCAAATAGAAACTTGAAAAATTGTTGCAAAGAGCTGTTGAAAGAAATAAGAATCAACATCTGCAAAGGCGCTGAAATTAGAAACATAGTAGGAAAAACAAGGAAACTTTATAAATATTTCTTAGCTCAGATGGAAATCCCAACATTGAATTGACATTCTAAACAATAGTTAATAGCTAATTATCTTAACTGTAATTCTGTTACAAATATCAACATTCAAGATAGCTTAGAAGATATTCCCTACTTACGAGATATACCCTACTTACCTTTAGTACTAGAAGATTAAATTAGGTCAGCACTTTGGTTATTACAAGTTGCAAAGCTATAGGAACTGATGGAATAACTACAGAAATTGATGAAGAATAAAGATTCTAACCAATTTTATACCAACAAAGCTGGAGAACACTTATTGAAAGAAATCAATCTACATTTCAATATCTAAAAAGAAGACTTAACAAAGTGTGTAAATTATATAATCATCTTAATTTCCCATGCTAGCAGAATAATGCTTAGAATGTTTCAAGACAGTTTAGATCCCTACATGAAAAGAGAGATGCCAGATGTTCACATTGAGTTTTTAAAAGGCCAAAGAACATGAGCCACTATTGCTGATGCACACCAGATAACTAAGTTAATCAATACCAAAATAGTCATTTGCTACATTGATCGTAAAAAGACCTTTCACCATGTTGATCATATCAAATTGTGTTTAAAATAATGGGAATCCCAAAACATCTCAACACCTTATGAAAAAAGTACCATATAGGTTTATTATTGTAATGAGCTTCTCTTTACAATGACAATAAAGATTATTATTATTATTATTATTATTATTATGGCCAGAAGTAATAAGAGTTCTTAAGTGAGAATCCTTAAATGCCAGTGGCATTTTACAAAGGACACCATGCTTGTGGGCTAGGCTTTGATCCCGATCAGCTGGCAGTTGGGAGAGCCTAGCTCTTACTAGGCTTTGAGGAAGCCAGTGTCCTGAATGCAAAGGCAGCAACTTCTGGGCAAGTTTCCTAAAACATTTACCTTGCTTTATTCCCTCCCTACTTATTTAAGCTCTTTTCCTCTAGTCTTCAGCCTCTCGGTCACTTATCAAGTAACTTACATATGTGGTTGCCTGTCTTTCCAGAGGCACCTATTGTAATACACTTAGCAAATTAAATAGTTAAAGGTGATTAAGATAGAAGGATGGACTTGCAGAGTTTAGTTTCAATAAATGGGATGGGGAGAATGGATAGATCAAGAAGACTACCACCTTTTTATCTGTTTGCACATTTGTGGGGGAGGGAAGCGGTAAAGTAAGGAAAGATTTTGGGAAATTCATTCTGAAGCTGCCATCTTTGCATTCAGCGTACTTTGAAGGTATATGCAAACTGTAGTAATAATAGTCAAGGGACAAATTGGGAAAAAATGAAGCTACAATGAAATATGAAAAAGAAATTAAAGTAAACAACAAGAAACTAAAGTAAACAACACATAAAACAACCAATCTTAGAACTGATAATTTTCAAAGAGTTAGTTTCTGTCTTTTAGGATCAACCACTGACAATAAGGAAAGAAGCAGCTGAAAAATAAATCACAGATTAGTATTTGGCAGAGTAGCCATGAGGAAAGAATAACTAAATGCTATTGCATATCTGTACCTACAAAGATTAAAACAGTCCAAGCAGTGGCATTCCATATGACACTATATGGAAGCAAAAGTTGCACTTTGATGAAGTAAGACCCGAAAGAATACTTTTTAAAAAAAATTGGTGTTGAAAAAGATCCTGGGAATATTGTGACAGTGAAGAAAACAATTGATTATTGAATAAATCAACCCAGAATTTTCACTCAAGGAACAAATAAGTTCAACTTATCCTACTTCAAACACATTATTCAAAATTCTGGTTCTGTAGAAAACACTGTAAAACTGGGAAACATAGAAGGAAGGAGAAGAACAGCAAGGTACATGAATTCACATGTAGGAACCAATCAGTGCATTATTAGAAGATCTAAATGTCAAGATCTAAAGAGACAGATTGTCATGGGGAGGGGAGAGAAACTATGTGATTGTTAACAGTGGACATTGTCTTGATAGCTTATACAGTTGGTTCTCACCTTACCATCACAACTGGGACTGGAATTTTGGTAATTGTAAGATATCATGTGGCTTCATCACTTTATGACTGCAGTCCCCACATTGCTATCCATTCACTGATGATCATGGATTAGCAGAGGGAATCCAGGTAAGTGCTGATGGTGGGTGGGGGGAAGCCTTGGGAGGTCTAGGACAGGCTGCATGTCCCACACCTTCCCCAAGCCATATGTCAAATGCAATTTGTTATTTTCTTTTTGATCAGCATTGCAATATGAAATTTTACATCACTTTTCAAGCCATTCACCTTAACTGTGAGGTTGGTCCATGGTATGGTATCCAGAGATGTATTGGCTTTCATCCATAGCTCTACAGTTTCATTACTAGGATTTGGAGGTTCAGCACATACACATCTAGCAAAATTAAAATTCATCATTTGAATCAGTGTTCTATATTTGTATATTTTAACATTAAATTCATATTTTGAAAACAGAATAGAAATAAAGAAAATTTGCTATGAAATAATGAAATGACCTAAAACAGAAAATGCAATGCATTTCCAAAACAAATTGGTTTAATAAAGAGCCGACGACTCACTCTAAAAATAAACACTCATGGTCCTTCTTTTCAATGTTAGAGATAAAAACAAAAAGTAAAGAAAAGGAGTAGAATGAGAAATTTATTTATTTATTTATTTATTTATTTATTTTATTTTAATTATCAAATTTATATCCCGCACCTATCTCCGGATTGGACTCAGGGCAGCGCACAGGAAAGGAATAAAATGTAAAAAACAATAAATACAGGATATTAAAAATAAATTAAATTAAATTGCACCCGTGCTAAAATTGCCAATTAAAACCCATTTATAAAATAAGATTAAAATTTAGAGCTATGCCAGGCCAGCCTTGTGAAAGAGATACGTTTTTAGAGCCCGGCGGAAGAGGCGCAGGTCCGTGACCGTGCGGAGGTCGGGTGGTAAGCCATTCCAGAGGGCAGGAGCTGCCACAGAGAAGGCTCTTGCTTTGGGGGCTGCCAGCCGGCATTGTCCAGCAGACGGCACCCTGATGAGGCCCACCCTGTGGGAGCGGACAGGTCTAAGGGAGGTATGTGGTAGAAGGCGGTCCTGCAGATAACCAGGTTCCATGCAATGGAGCACTTTGAAGGTGGTCACTAACACCTTGAAATGCACCCGGAAGGCCACAGGCAGCCAGTGCAAGCTCGCGCAGGAGAGGTGTTATATGGGAGTATCTCGACAATCCCAAAATCCCCCGCGTGGCTGCGTTCTGGACTAGCTGGAGCCTCCGGGTGCACCTCAGGGGGAGCCCCATGTAGAGAGCGTTACAGTAGTCTAGGCGGAAGGGGAAGTGACGAGGGCTTGAGTGACCGTGCGTAGGGCATCACGATCTAGAAAGGGGCGCAGCTGGCGTATCAGGGGAACCTGATAAAAGGCCCCCCTGGCCACGGCCATCAGATGGTTATCCAACGACAGCCAGGATTCCAGGAGGATGCCCAAGTTGTGGGCCCTTTCCACGGGAGCTAGTAACTCGCCCCCGATAGCCAGAGATGGTACCAACTGGCTATATCGTGATGCCGGAAACCACAGCCACTCGGTCTTGAATGGATTGAGTTGAAGCCTGTTTCTCCCCATCCAGGCTCGCATGGCCTCCAGGCACTGGGACATCACTTCAATGGCATCATTGGGATGGTCAGGGGTAGAGATGTACAGCTGGGTGTCATCAGCGTACTGATGGAATTCTACCACAAAACCACGGATGATCTCACCCAGCGGCTTCATATAAATGCTGAACAGGAGGGGTGAGAGGACCGACCCCTGAGGCACCCCACGTGTGAGGGGCCTAGACGTCGACCTCTGCCCTCCTACCAACACAAATTATGACTGGTCGGAGAGGTAGGAGGAGAACCACCACAGGACGGTGCCTCCCAACCCCAGCCCCTCCAGCCAGTGCAATAGGATACCATGGTCGATGGTATCGAAAGCCGCCGAGAGGTCTAATAGGACCAGGATAGAGGAATGACCCCTATCCCGAGCCCTCCAGAGATCATCCACCAACGCGACCAATGCTGTCGCTGTGCTGTACCCGGGCCGGAAACCGGACTGGTGCGAGTCTAGATAGACAGTTTCCTCCAGGTGCCGGGGGAGCTGTCGTGCCACCACACTCTCAACAACCTTTACAAGAAAGCGAAGGTTGGAGACCGGATGATAGTTGGCTAATACAACTGGGTCCAGGGAGGGCTTCTTGAGGAGGGGCCTCACGACCGCCTCTTTCAAGGCGGCCGGTAGGAGCCCCTCACTCAAAGAAGCGTTGACAATTTCCTGGAGCCAGCCTTGTGTAACCTCCCGGGAGGCCAGTAGTAGCCAGGAGGGACACGGGTCCAATAAACATGTGGTGGCAATACCTGAACAAATATAACCTACATTAAGAGTAGTAAACAAAGAAATCATATAACAAGAGAATAATTCTGCTGCATCTAAACTATTTGATTACTTTCTTAAATGAACTATCAGCTTAATCTGGTTCTCAAAATTTCTAGGAAAGTTCAAATAAAACAGTCAAAGAACATTTTATTTAAAAATCACACGTACGAATACAATGTCAGTTTATCAAGGTCATTGTGCATATTGAAAGGATATACTTCTCCCAAATGAAAGAGTTTTTCCAGTGCTTCGTATATAAATATTATGCAAATCAGAGCAGCAAAAGCCTCTTCAGTAAATCGAGTAATGTAACACACAAGGCTGCTTGCATCAGTTGCTACTAACAGGATGCATAAAAATGATGTCCACAGACCAATACTGGTTCGTAAAGAAAGATAAGAAAGTCCATAATCTCTGTTGAAAAAGGCAGCATAGAATCATATATTAGTAAAATTATTTATAAGAATGATTTTCACTATTGCAATGCATTCTGTTACGCGCTTATGTTGACAAAGATATATATGCACACACTACTATATAACAGATTTTGAGGAGGACTGAATCCTCCCAAGCAAATAAATATAGCTATAGATCAATAATAAATTTCAAAATAGATTTTTATTTTGTTTCAATAGAGTGGCCATCTAGTTGTTTTGATTTTTTTTTGTTTTTAATCTTTTGATTTTTGAATGAAATTTCAACAACTGAAATAAAGTGATTGGAAATTTAAAACTGTAAAGCTTTAAAACCAGGAATAGCAGATCTGTTGCAGAAGCTGGTCTCAGGCATTATTGCCTTCTAAGATGCATGGCAATTAGAACTTTTTCAATGCATATCATCTTTAATTTCTGGCATCCTTTTAAGAGCTTCTTTATAAATTATTTGGTATCAGACTGGGTCCTGAGACAGTCTGGCATAAGTCAGTTTCATGTTTTTCCTCCTCTCCTTCCTGAACAATGATAGCAAGGTCTCCTGCCTTGAGCACGGGGTTGGACTAGAAAATCTTGAAGGTTCCTTCCAGCCCTATGGTGCTATGATTCTACGATTCTAAGTGCAACTATAGGGAAAGCAAAACAAACAAACAAACAAAACCCCTGCAACTGTGTGGTAAAAATCCTTTCCTTTTTAACATGTATTGCATATTATATGTAAAAATTTAGATGTTTTTTTTTCCAGTCATGGATACCATGCTAATTTTTCTGATGCACTTCCTTCCACCACATATGTCCCTGGTCTTAAAACAATATAATTCCATTTGCCGTTTGATGCACTTTAGTTTTTAGTATTGATCTTTTGTGTAATTTATTTTTCATATTTATTTATTTAAATTGTATCAGGATAAGTACCTTGAAAATTTGCTAATAAGTTGAAATGAAGAAGACAATTTGTAACTTCATTCCTGGTGAATCAAAAATTAATATTTGAAATTATGAACTAGCTTTGTTCTAGAATGCTTGCCATATTTTACCTTAGTGACAACTCTAAAAGTGTTAGGTAATGCTATCCTGAAAATTTGTTTTTGATTTCTTGCTAAATTAAATCATGCAAATATTAGAAACTACTATACTTCAGTGTCACTCAAAAAAACTAATAGCTAATAGAATGTTGAATTTCTGAGAATAAAAAATGTACTTACTTGCAAAATTTAAACAATATTTTTTCAAATACTAGTACTGGTCCAGTGCTGCCCAATATTGTCAAAGGTTGCCCAGAAAAAAGTGAATAGGCAACTCCAGTTAATGATGCTCCAAATAAAGACTCTATTGCACTCTGGAGGGAGGGAAAAAGAATCCTGTGATTCATTGAAGATAAAACTAAACATTTAATAATGAGTATTTTCACACATTAGTTAACAGCATCAACTGTTAGAATATTACAAATATTATTAGCTAATACATTTTATTTTACATTGTAGATTAGTAATTAAGTGTTCAATATGAAATAGTCCAATTACAGTGTAAATTTGTACAAAAACCTAAGGAAAGATTATTTGTTTTGGCATATTAATGACAAAAATACTTGTAACATACCAAATTGAATTAAAGTACGAAAACAAGGATAATTTTTCCTGTATAAAGAAAGCATGTTTGAAACAAACCTTTAGCCAAGCTGTGCATAAAGCTTGTATTAAAGCAAACAATTCATAGAACTCAAAAATTTACTGAATGCAACAGAGCAATGAGGATACTATTATTGAAAAGAAATAAACAGACAATAGAAATTATAAACAGTTCAGGTAGTTATCATCCTGTTCAGTAATGCATTTTCTCAGTTACAGCATCCATAAATGCAACTATGTCCCCTTTTATTTTCTATATAAGGCATTTACAGAGAATGGGAGTGCTTAAAATTATATTTCTGTGTACTTTAAAATACCAAAAGTAAATTTAAAATATCCAAATAACCTCAAGTTTAATTACTTTGAATTAACTACATAGTATTTAAGATCAACAAAAACATTTTCTGGGCATGTATAAGTTGATAGTGTACATTATAATAATCAATCATCGCAGATACATAAAGGTCAGTGAGGTTAGAATTAGCATGGGGCACAACCAGCCCTAAAGACCAGACTAAATTGTGTGTACCTTTGAAGTATGATTGTATATGCTAAATATGCAAACATATTTCAAAGGTACACACAATTTAGTCTGAGCTGATCAGTGCATTAACCTAAGGTATTAAGAGCAAATATACTGTAGAAATGACAACTTTGGAGATATGAAAAAAATCACATGTGCCAGTACTCAAAACCTGTTTCTTAGGTTATTAAGAGTATTATTAATCTTAGGTTATTACAATTATTATTAAGATTAAGTTATTTGTTTAAACACAAAAGTGTAAGAACTAATATAATCACGCACATCAAGCCCTGTGTATGGAGCAAACAACTCCAGACAACTAGAAAATAAAGTATCAGGTATTTTTTAATGGACATTAAAAGTGGAAATTTTAAAACTCAGCAGCTTCATGACATACAGATAAAACTACTATTTTAGCTCAAAAATAGTGCCAAATAGCATCTTTTTAGCTATGGGTAGTAAGCTGTATGGTCATCATAGACATTGGACATATTATCAAGTCATATTGTAGTATAGAAAACAAGCTCTAAGGAAATAGTAGGAACTTTTTTGTGTGTTTTTCAAGATGTCCAAATATAGAACAAATTTAGTAAAATTCAAAGTACTGATATTGTCCTAGACAGCAAAGGTAACTTTTCAATATATATGTGAATAGGTTTAAGGACTACAACCACATGTTTTTATTTCCAACATGAAACAGGTATTCATTTTGTAGAAGGGGAGTATGCTTTTTTATTTATAAAAGCTATCCATTTCAAAAACTGGGGGTGAAGGGTGGAGTGGAAATAATGTAATGAAGTGAGACAAATGTTATATCCTATTTGCTAATTTGGGGTGTATCCATTAAGCAAATGTGTTAATTGAGCCATATGGAGGTTGATATGGAGGATAATTTACTCTGGTCTCCTCCAAATGTGAAAAATCCTATAGGCAAAGCTGTGTTGTATGGCTGCCAAATTTCATCAAACAAAGTGAGAATGTTCTAGAGATGACAAAAAATCAATTCAGGAGAATATATGATTCACAGGTCATAGGTTTTCTACCCTGTGATGGAAGAATACATTTGCACTGGCATATTATATGCCATAACACCTTCAAAAAGTAGCTTTATAAGTGCCAGTTACAAACTAAAATGCTGAACACAAGTAACTTATATTCAGTAATTCTATCAATGTATATATTCAGTTAATTAATTAAGTCATTAATTTGAAAGCTAGGATAAACCAACTGTAGTTATGGCTGATATACTTAATCTTATCATGAAAATATAATAGTTGACCAAACTTCTTAGAGTTCACATTCACGTTTTCCTTAGAAATATATTTTTCCTCTGGCAATAGAAAACAAACATTTTAAAACCAAACTAGGTGTTGCATACATGCATTCAAATCCAAATATTTTTTGTAGAGAAAAGCAGATTAAAGAGAATTATTCTGTTTGAAGGACCGGTAAGAAAATATTTTTTATTATTTTTCTGCCATCTTTTCTCTACTGTTATATTCCCAGGAATATTCAAGCCTGGACTTGGGTAGATGGGGAAGGAAAGATAGTGATAAATGGTTTTCACACCAAATGAAATATGATAGAGAAATTAAGATAAAGATAAATAATTGTTTTCTTGGCATATCACTTTGAAACAACTTTTCTCTAACAAAAAAATAATAATTTGAATTTTGTTACATGCATGTGTGCATGACATTTAGTTTAGTGCAGAATGCTGATTTTTTATTTACAAAATATTTTTAAAACATATTTTTTTCATTTTATTATTTTACAAAGCAAACAAGATGTCTGAATTAGCATTCTTGAATATATTATGAAGATGTAACAAATATTTTTCTATTACTAGGTTAAGGCCTTTTAAAAACATACAATGGAAGTTGTTTCTCGGACCATGAAACAGATTCATCAAGGCAGGATAATTTTTACCTTAACTGTGCATCTCCTCCTGTTCTCCATTTTTTCCACATATTTGAGAAACATGTATTATTGGGCATGGCTAGTCAAAAGGAGGTTGATAAATGTCTTCAAATAAAAGTAGAAATAAAGGAGACAAATGAACACAGTCACTTGCCTCTGAAAAGCTAAAATCCTGGCTACTACCATTCTTTGTACTCACTATTCTGCCTTCTGTAGCTTCTCCAAGGAGCCCTCCAAAAGTGATTACAGGAGACATACAGGCACAGTATAGGAAAAGAATCGAGGCCAGACACTGCAGACTTAATGCATCCTTGAAGTCACTCAAGAAAAAAGATGTTTTCCTTTTGATGTCAAGTATCAAACCACCAAAAAGCCTAAATAGGTGAGATGAAACTCATCAAACTGTACTCTATAGGACTCCAGAATGTTTAAAACTATGGGACACACAAGACTGACAGTGCAGATTTTTAGCATAAATTAGCCTTATTTTCCAAACTTATTGACAATACAGATGTAAACACTCCAATTTCATCTATACATTCTCAGTTGAGTGAACTGATCTTCTGATTTATGCATTTTAATGGTAAAGTATTCATTGTTAGTGTCTGGGATTTGTCTTAAATGAAAACATTTTCAGGGCATCAGCTTCTGCATTCAGTAAAGTTTTGTGCATGTACGTTGTGGTGAATAGTAATATATGCCTTGAATAATTTTAAAATAGACTTATATACAATTGTGATATTTAATATTATCTACATATTTTAAAGAAATAGAGAGCTAGTTGCAAGTATTTGAAAGCATTATTTCATTGTTTATAAAATATTGAAAAAATAATGTGGCAACTAAAAAGTATTATTTGGGGGGGGAAATAATTTTAAAAAAAGCTGAGTTACAATGCCCATTATTTTTATGCTTACAATTGAGGAGGAAAACAAAACAAAACAGGTATTCATAATAAGGAAGATGAACAACTTTTGAAAGAAATTGAAATTTAAAACCTTCCATTTGTCAGTGTTATCTCTCCTTATTATTATTTAATTAAAATGTAGCCCATCTTTAAATTTTAGGCAACCATATCTTCACAAGAATTTTCCATATGAAGACATTTCTGTAGAATTTAACTTAACAAAGATATTATCCTTCTTAAACGTTTTTTTTCTGTTGTAATTACTAAGATTGGGGGCCTACGGGACATCTGTATAATTTTCACATGAGAAATCTCTATAATTGCTCTTTACTGCAATATTTTGAATATCTAGCTTCACACAGGCAATTTTTGACTTCTAACTATTTTTTCTTCATAATATAGTTTCAGATGTTGTATTAAAACTTTACTATAGTCCCTAGAATCTGCTAAAGAATATTTCTACTGTATTAAGAGACTAAAATAGACCATTAGCCATGAATCAAACATATTTATGTAGAAATTTTAATCCATGACATTTTATATTTTTATTATTTTTAAAGCAGCAATAATTTAGATTTTCACACTGATATTATTATAACAGAAATAAATTCTACACACCTTCCAGTTCTTTGTAGTTCAGGTCCAGCATGATGACCTTCTTCCTTAAGGGGTTCTCCAGGAGAAGCAGCTCCATTTGGAAATTTAGGAATCTTCCTCTTCTCCTATATGTCATGATAAAGTGATTATTCTTAGTATTTGTCCCTTGGTAGCATGGCCTTCTTGTTTTACATTATTATTTACCTCATTAATATAGCAAAGCTATCAATGTATGCTCTGAGGAGGGGTTTTGTCCAGCATCTAACAATAATTGATGATCAGAAGAAATAACTAGACCACAGAGAATGACCCAAGAAAAACTAGAACCTGAGTATCCACATTTGTAGTCTAACATTTTAGCTAATTTCAAGCCGTCTTCTTCACATCTACATTAGTCTTCCAGGCTAACTATATAATACAGTGTTCTTCCAAACAAGAGTTGGCTTTTTAAAAGGCTAATCAACTCAGTAATAATTTCCAATTATTAATACTGTAATAAAATAACTTGTTTAAATCAATTGTAACTAGACTATTTATCTGTTAGGTATAGTGAAGTTTATATCAAACTGTAGATATGTCACATATTGTATGTGATAGCCATTCCTGTTCAATAAATTATCTAAAAGCTGTAAAATAATTTATTTACTTTCCTTTTCTTTTCTTTTTTACTTTTGAATCATTTTATAAGATAAAAACAATTCTGTGAATTTGATTTCACCTTTCATCAACTTGTTACTTCATTGCAAATTTATTTTTCAGGTTTGTGATGCAATCTTGATCACACTTATCATACCATAATGCATTTTAAAGGACTCTTCATTTGCAGAGAAACCTACCTGAGAAGGAACACTCTTGGGTGGTTCAATTCTTATTGAAGGATCCCATTCGCCTGGAGGAAGAACAGTCACTTGATCTAAAAATTCATCAATTCCAGATAGTAGATCATTTCTGTCTTTGGCTTTATAAGCAACATCATGGAAAACCTTTTAAAAAAGGCATATAAGTATGTAATTGATATCTTGACATAACATAACTTTTTACTAAGAAGTACAAAATATAGCTAATATAGTTGAAAGACCAAAATAAAGAATTAGTTTAACACATCACCATTACAATATTAAGTTATGCATACATTAGGTTTTCTGAATGAACACCCACTAGAGATTGGATATCAATTTGCAGAATTATTAGCAAGAGACTAAGTTACTAAGGAGATTTTGGTGAGATCTACTTTTCTGGAGGGCAGCTAGATGGACCAGGCAGGGTTTAAATGGCCTACTAGATACAAATTTGATAATTTAGTTATAACAATTATTGAAGACAAGATCAAACATAGTCTTTGGAGTCAGAGGTACTTTAACAGGCTTTATTTAACATAGAACACAAGCTCAGAACAAGAGCAGCAACTTCAGCATCTTGCCCTACTTAACAGCTATTTATACAGGAGCTGGTAAGCAGGGCAACCAACAGAAACCCTTTAAACTCCCGCTTTCAGCCCAGTGCATCTAAACCAATAGGTACGAGCCTTTGGTTGCTGGGCTGTCAATTGTAAGTTGAGGACTTGTGGCTGGCCAGAAATTGAGGATCTAAAACCGGTCACAAGTTAAGGACTTTACACTGTTTTCCCTCCAAGCATGTGCAAAAAGTGGCACATGTGTAAGCTAACAAGTAGGCAGGACACCTCCTGATCTGCCCAGTACGCCTCAGTTGAGGCTTGTCAGCAGAAAAAATAGGATGTCCCCATGGTAGCTCCTCCCCAGGAGGAGTGGAGCTCCAGGTGATGTCACACAAGCCCAACCCAGGAGGCGGGCCCAGCTCTACAGGTAAGTCCTGCAAAGGT
The DNA here is from genome assembly GCA_039707465.1 of Rhabdophis nuchalis. Taxonomy (NCBI): domain Eukaryota; kingdom Metazoa; phylum Chordata; class Lepidosauria; order Squamata; family Natricidae; genus Rhabdophis; species Rhabdophis nuchalis. The sequence goes on from CM077647.1 coordinate 60,361,555, forward strand.
GGTGAGGCGGCTTGAGGCGTAGTTCTTTTGGGCTGCCAGAAGACAGTAGCTGGTTGCAGGATGTCAGAACATAGGCCTGACTGGGGAAAGGCCTCAGTTGGAAGGTGATGCCTCAACTGATCAATGTGGCACCGCCATTCTCACCCATCTCGTAGGATGAACCTGTAGGAACAGGGGCCATTAATACAGTTACAATGGCTGGCACCCACTTAGGGTCCCCTGTAAAAGTTTGGGCAAAAATGGGGTCTCCCTCTCTAAATTGGTGTGTTGCCATTTCCAGGGATTCGGCCTTTGAGTTCGCATAGTGGGGGTGCAGCCAGTCCAGGGTAGTCCGCAGATGTCTGCCTATCAGCAGCTTTGCTGGACTTTTATTCGTAGTGGGGCATGGAATGGAATGCTGCCCCAGGAGATAGGCTGCCACCTTGTCCGGTCATCCTCCTTGGCCCATCTGCCCCAGGGCTTCCTTGGCCAAGCAAACAGCCCATTCAGCCCGACCATTGCAAGCGGAATGGTATAGGGTGGTAAGGGCATGGCGGATTCCTAGGCCAGCTAGGAACCCCTGGAACCCTGCAGCTGTAAACTGGGATCCATTATCAGACACCAAGGTGTCAGGCAACCTGTGAGTGGCAAAAAGTCACCGCAGACTCCTGATAGTGGCCTCAGTTGTGGTGGACTGCATAAGAAGCAATTCTACCCACTTAGAATAAGCGTCCACCACCACCAGGAAGCTTTGGCCATGGAAGGGGCCATGGAAATCCACATGCAGCCTGGACCAGGAGCCTCTAGGCAGCTCCCGGTCTCTGACTGGCATGGCAGAGGGGGCTGGTTGAGATTCCTGAGAGGGCACAGGTAGCTACCCACATCATGATGGCCTCATCCATCTTGGGCCACCAGACATAGCTGCAACCGAGAGCCTCCATGAGATCTATACCTGTGTGGCCCAAATGGAAGTGGTCAAGCCCTTGGGCTTGCAGGAGAGGGGTGATTAACCACCCTATCCCCCCAGAGAAGGCATCCGCCCTGGAGCGAGAGCTCCAGTTGGTGAGCCTTGTAAGGGTGGAATTCGTCCGAGACCTTGTCTAAGGGCCATCCCCTGCACACCCAGTTAATGACTTGGGAGTGGAGGGGGTCAGCTTTGGAATGGTGGCGACATCTGTAGCAGACGTTAGTAGGTCAAGGTTCTCAATGGACAAGACTGTGAGGCGTGGGGCAAGGTCCAGGCCATCTGAATGGAGGGGGCAGCGGCTGAGGGCATCAGCATGCCCCAGCTGCTTTTCAGGCTTACATTGCAAGGAGTACTGTTAGGCCACCATAAATTTAGTCCACCTTGACATGCATGGTGACAAGATGGGAGGGGTGGGACAATAAACTGGCCAGAAGCCCAAGGAGAGGCTTGTGGTGGGTGAGCAAGGTGAAGTGGCAGCTGTACAGGTATTCATGGAACCTTTTGATCCCAGATACTGCAGCCAGAGTCTCCTTGTCAATCTTATGTATGTATGTATGTATGTATGTATGTATGTATGTATGTATGTATGTATGTATGTATTATTTACACTTACATACCGCCCTATCTCCCGAAAGGGACTCAGGGCGGTGCACAGAGGAATAAAAAGTAGTAAAACACAATGACAATATAAAAAGTTAAAAATAAATTAAATACTTGATCTGTGCTAAAAATCTATGGTTAAAAGCAAGTAAAAATATTATAAAATTATTATAAAATTGGGACTGTGTTGTTAGGGTGTAGATCTGGCTGTAGTTTATCTCCATTGTGGAGAGAGTCCAGGAGTAAAAGGCAATGGAGGCCTCCAAGCCATTGGGAAGGATATGGCTGAGGATGGCCCCAAGCCATATGGGGAGGCATCACGTCAGTGGCAGCATGTCACTATATTGTACTAGGACAGCTTCTGACGTAAGCATGGATTTAACAGCCACGAACGCATGCGCTCCATGGCTGCCCCAGTGCCAAGAAGCCATTCTATCAAGCAATCGATGTAATGGTTCAGCTAATGGAAAATAAAAGGGGTGTAAAAATTTTAAAGGCCAAAGAACACTGCAATTCCACCTTGCAAGTGGGGGTGGGGGCATTCCACACAGCCTTGAGTTTTGCTCAAGGGTGGAGATCTTGGACGTCAATGAGGAAGCCCAAGAACTCCACCTTGTTGCACTTCATTTTTTTTTTTTATATTGAAAAAGTTTTATTGAGTTTTACAATTTTTTCAGTAGGGTAGGGTAAGGTGAGATACAAAAATATTTTGAGAGCATTCACGTCAAGATCGTTGGCCCCCTCCGGGGCTTCTTAACAAAACATGGATAATATATATTTCAATAGTACTACAAGGTGAAAAGAAGTGGATACATCAATGTAAATTTTTTAATTCTATGCTAGCAATCGTGTACAAACATCCAAACAAAAGTTATACTGTATTAAAAAAGTCATTTTTTTTATCTGTCTCTTGGCAATTGTGTCTTCTTGTTCTCCTCCCTGACCCCCAGTGGGCGAGGCCGTGGCCCCCTCCGCTCCTCCAGTTTCATCCTCCAGGACTGAGGAATGTTTTTTAAGAAAGGCTTCCGCCTCAGCAACTGTTTTAATCCTTACTCTTCCTCCTTCCCAGAACACCAACATCCCTTCTGGCATCACCCACTTGAACCAAATCCCATGGTTAAACAATTTTTTAGATAAGAAGGAATACTTCCTCCTCACCTGTCTAATCTTTTTTGGGATCTGTTTCAAGATGGCGACTTCCTTTTGTTGGTACATTAACGGACCCTCTCTCTGCGCCCTTAATATTCCTTCCCTGGTAGACCTTCTAACAAATTTAATATGTATCTCTCTGGGTAGTTCATTTATCGTGGCATATGCTGAATTTATTCTATAAACCAGGTCAATGTCCCCCCTGATCTCTTCCTTAGGTTTGTGTAAATAGTCTGCTAAAATTGTGCTCATAAGATCAGGAAGACATTCACCAGATTCCTCCGAAATGTTTTGAAACCTTAAAAAATATGACATCCTTTCAAAATCCATCCTAGACACATGACCAGTTAAATCTCCAATTTCAGTATTAACATTTTTAAGTTCTCCCTTTGCCCCAGCCAGCCCCACTTCCAACTCCTCAGTCTTCTGTGTATTCTGCATCAGTTTCTTCTGTGTCTCCAAAAGCTCTAACTTGGAACTGCAGTGATCTTTTCTAAGCTCTTTAATTTCCAGGACCAAAGAGTGTAACACTTCCTCCATAGCTGTTATTCTTTCTTCTATGTCTGGTTTTTCTGGTTGCTTTTTAGAAGCCATGGTGAGCTGTTTAAGTCAGTGCCACTAAGATGGCGATTTTTGGGTGCGGCCGCTGGAGCAAGTCCAGAGAAAGAGTTCAAATCAAAGTTATAGAAAGTTATCAAATCCAGAGAGAAAAGCAAATTTCACAATCAATTATGAAGACAAAGAAGGCACTCCAGGGAAGGAATCAATTAATCATTCAGGAAATCCTCCATTAGTAGAGAGAGACAGTCCAGGTCACAAAGGAATGTCGGAAATTTTCCATAAAAAATAGTCACTTAAGAACAAAGGGGAGCCATCTTGCCCCGCCCAATCTGGAAGCCAGCCGGAGAAAGTAACAGAGAAAATTGTTCCAATAAAGCCGGGCTTAGATACATTGTAACGAGAAACAAACCGCAAAAGACTTTCACTTCTTCAGTAAAGTCCGGATGAGAAATATCCGCTTCCTTGCGTTCGAGGAGCCATTTCCAATCGCCGCTGCTGTAAATCCGAGGGGGAGTTTAACAAACACCCCCCTCCATCGTTTCTCTTAATCAAAGCTGCCAGCAAAAAAGTCAAAGTCACTTACACTCCACCTCGCCACCAAAGCCCCGGCAAAGCCATCCAGCTCGAACGCTCCCGCTCTCTCCAAATCCGCTATTTGTTACCGTCCTCCGTTGGCAAAGGGAACCAAGCCCCCTGCAGCATGTCTTCTTTCTCCTAGACCGAAGACAAGGATCCCCCCCGGCCGCCGCCAGGCTAGAAAGGTCCAGGCAAGCCGATCCTATGGGGGGGGGGGTCCCTTAAAAAAGGGGCGCCCCACCCCGTTTGGGGCCGAAAAAAGAACAAAACGGCAGACGAGTCCCAGGACTCATCCGTCGCCGCCAGAAGCCGGAACAGGAAGTCGTTGCACTTCAATTTTAATCCTGTGTGCCTAAAGCGACATAGGACGTTCCTTAAATTTAAAATGAGTTCTGATCAACTGCCAGCAGTGATCAGAACATCATCGAAATAAGAGACAATTCTGGGAAGGTCTTGGAGCAAGTGCACCATCAGGCTCTGAAAGAGGCCCGGAGCCATGGAAATGCCAAATTGCAAACAGCAGTAGCAGAAAGTTCCCTGGTGGGTGACGATGGTCTGGGCAGCTGCAGCCTCATCATCCACTGGGAGCTGTTGGTAGGCCTGGGCCATATCCAGCTTCGCGAATATGCAGCCCTGTCCCAAAGCATGGAGCAAGTGCTGTACAACCGGAACTGGATATGGGTTTGCCTGGAGACCCTTGTTGATGGTCAACTTATAGTCAGCAAAAATCCTGATGGACCCGTTGGCCTTAAAGGGGACACAATTGACATCTCCCTTTTGGAGTGGTTGACAGGCTCCAGGACTCCTTGTGCCAGGAGCTTATCCAGCTCAGCATCAACCTTGGGTCTCAAGGCAAATGGCACCCTGCGAGCCTTAAGCCTAATGGGGGCTACCTGGGGATCGAGGTTGAGACTGATGGGAGAGCTCTTGTATTTATTTAAGGACCCATCAAAGATGTCAGAAAACTCCCTGATGAAGTCTTCAATAGATGCAGCTTCTGGGTAGGTGGCATGTATACCGGTGAGGGACAGCCCCAGAGGAGGCAACAAGTCCAGGCCCAGGAGAGCTGGCAAAGGCTTGGCCACTACCTGACTGGTAGGCGGCCATGGAAAACCCATAGTTCACTAGGACATCAAGGTAACCCAGAGTGGGGATAGAGCATCCCTGGTAGTCTTTCAAAGTGGTGGTAGCCTCTAGCAGGTCTTCTTTCTAGAGGGTAGGTATCAAGGCAGAGAGGGTGTCCCAGGAAAGGATAGTCTTGGAGGAGCCAGAGTCCACTTCCATGGAGTAGGGCAGTGATGGCTAACCTTTTTTGGCTCGCGTGCCAAAAGCAGGGAGGGTGCAGGGGGGTCGTGCGTAGGCGTGCCACACCCATAATGCTATGTGCGCAACCCCCTGCTTTTGGTGTGCCTTTTTTGCCCTCCCCAGGCTCCAAAGTCTTTTTAGGAACCTGGGGAAGGTGAAGACAGCCTCCCCCCCCCACCTCCAGAGGCTTCAGGAGCTTCCCTGAAGCCTCCAGAGGGTGATAAATGGCCTCAAAAGAATGCCTAAATCAGCTGGCACGCGCACACATGCATGCTGGAACTGACAGGGCAAGGTCTCACGTGCCCTAAGAAATGGTTCCGCGTGCCACCTGTGGCATCCGTGCCATAGGTTCACCATCACAGGAGTAGGGTTTCCCCTTGATGGTCAAAAAGATGTGGATCTTGTGGCTGTCAGCAAGGTGGGATGAGACATTGCTGACTGAAGCAGCTTGGAGGCTAGGCGTTTTGCTGATGCTGTAGCAGCCCTCTTGCTGGTGTGTTGGTTGGCGGTCTTGACATAGAGGCGGTGGCCAGAATGGTGGCTGTCCTGGTGCTGGTAGGTTGGCTCGGCAAACATGCAACACGTGGCCCATCTTCTGGCAGTGGCAGCAGATGAAATTTTTAAAAGAAGCTGCGCAAGAATGATTTTCCCACCAGCCGAAGCAGTCGCCCTGAGAGGGTGTTGGTTGACCAGTTGGTCGCTTGCTTGGCAGTGACACAAGCGATCCACCTGGTCTTCTTTTGCAGGGAATGGCTCCTCCAGTGGGGTGATTTCATCCCTGCAAGCCGCCCCTATGGCAAAAGACCCCCCTGAGGTCTTTTGTGCTCCTGAAGGAGCCCACCGGTACAGCAAGCGGCAGAGCGCCCACAGGGCACATCTGTCGCCTTCGGGAACCGGAAACAGTAGACTGTCCACCCTGGCTCTCTGTCTAGACCCCAGTGGTCTTCCAGGGTGTGGTTTTGGCGGCCGGACCAGGAGAAGAAGCCGAAGCCGGAGCCGGAGCCGGAGGCCAAGCGGAGGCCAAGCGGATGAGGCCGGAAGCCAGGCTGGATGCTGGGTGGCATGGGAGGCCGGAGGCCTGGGTCGCGAGGCCGAGGCCGGAGCCGGAGCCGAGCCAGGAGTGGAGCTGAGAGGAGAGCCAGCCGGGAGCCGAGTCGGGAGCGGAGCCGAGAGGCGAGAGGTGAGTAATATTGGAGGATGGAGGATGGAACCGGGAGGCCAAAAGTGAGCTGGGGCTCCGGCCGAGGCCCGGGGGCGTCAGACCGTAGAAGACCTGGGCCTCAGCCCCCGAGGAGCCCCCAGGAGCGCCGCCCGTGATGCTAGCCGTTTGGGCTGAAGGATATCGGATGCGGGGCCGGAGGAGAGAAAGATGCTGCTCCGGAGGCCGGGCTGACTGCCAGGAAGAGCCGGCAGGTATTGGGGGGAGAGGCGGAGGCTCAGGAATGGGCCGAAGGCGAAGGCCAAAGAAGATCATAGGCCGGAACCAAATACGAACTCGCCCCCACCCACTACCCAAATACTTATACCACCTACAGTATCTGTGTGAACTGTTTTTAGCACCCGGGTTTTTCAAACGAACTTTCTAGACTTGGCCGAGCTATACTACTGAACTATTTATTTATTTATGTATTTTAACCATCTAATACTTTTAGCACCGGATATAACACCTTGTTTAAGAACTTATATAACCAACGTGGTCTTGCAATAACTGTGACTTAGCATGTACTCAAGGGCTGACCTCATCCTACTGCGAGAGTCCCCCCTCTCGCAGGTTTGGCCCTCTACTTTATGGAGGGCCCACTTCAATGGATTACTTAATCAAGAGAAGTGAGCGAAGCGTAAGCTTAGGGGATTTTTAATAAATTATGTAATTCAGCTTTTAGGGGGTTCCAGGGAGGAGGGAGATATTAGTCAGACTAAGGCTAGGAACACAGTCAAGCCAGTTGGCGTATTCAGCAGGGAAGCGGGTGGGCCCAATAAGGGGGGGAACACGGGTCGATCTCATAGAGGGTTTTCCAATCAGAACGGTCTTAGGGAGGGGTAGGGGCGATGGGAGACAGGAACTTTACCACCGGGTAGAGGAGCGCGGCCGTTGGCTACAAGCGGCCGCACGCCCCAACCCCCTGAGCTCCCCCCGCAATCTAGGTGGTCCAGGTTCACAGAGCCAGGGCCCCAGGTTGATGTTATGCAACGGCAGGTCCGTGGCCAACAAAGCCCCCCTCATCAACGACCTTGTGTTGGAGGGGGAGCCGGACCTGATGGGGATCACGGAGACTTGGTTGGGCCACGAGGGGGGTTTACCTCTCGTGGAAATGTGCCCACCAGGTTACCACGCATTTCATCAACCGCGGGCCCTAGGCAGGGGGGGGGTGGCGGTTATTTTTTTTTTATATTGAAAAAGTTTTATTGGTTTTACAGTTTTTCAATAGGATAGGGTAAGGGATACAAAGAAATTTTGAGAGCATTCACGTCAAAGTCATCGGCCCTACCGGGACATCAAAATAGATCATTAATAAAAAACATTTTCCATACACTACAAAGTAAAAGCAAGTACATATTTCTAAGTTCTCAGTTCTATGCTGTCAGTCATTTACAAAAATCCAGATGCACATGTTATACAATATTATTCAAAAAATCAAGGCAAAATTATTTTTTAAATCTAAGTCTCTTGGCAATTGTATCTTCTATCTCTCCTTCCAGGCCCCCAGCGGGCGGGGCCGTGGCCCCCCCTGCCCCCCCTGGATCTTCCCCCAGGACAGAGGAATGTTTTCTAAAAAAGGCTTCCGCCTCAGCAACTGTTTTAATCCTCACTCTTCCTCCTTCCCAGAACACCAGCATCCCTTCGGGCATCACCCACCTAAACCAGATCCCGTGGTCAAACAATTTTTTGGACAAGAAGGAAAATTTCCTTCTTGCTTCTCTAATCTTTCTTGGGATCTGCTTTAGGATAGCAACCTCCTTTTGTTGGTAAATTAACGGACCTCCTCTTTGCACTTTCAAGATTTCCTCTCTGGTTGACCTTCTAACAAATTTAACATGTATCTCTCTGGGTACTTCATTTATCCTGGCATATGCAGAGTTAATTCTGTAGGCTAGGTCAATGTCCCCCCTGATCTCATCCTTAGGTTTATGTAAATAGTCTGCTATAATTGTGCTCATGAGTTCAGGGAGACATTCACCAGTTTCCTCAGAAACATTCTGAAATCTCAAAAAGTATGTCATCCTTTCCATATCAATCCTAGACACATGCCCATTTATTTCCACAACCTCATTAGTAACATTTTTAATCTCTCCCTTAGCCCCCGCCAGCCCCCCTTCCAATTCTTCAGTCTTCTGTGTGTTCTCCAGCACCTGTTTCCGTGTGTCCAATAATTCCTTTTTAAAGTTGATATTTTCTGCCCTCTGGGCCTGGATTTCTTGTACCAAAGTTTGTATAACAGATTCAAGAGAGGCCATCCTTAGTTCTAAACTTGCCAGTGCTGATTCTTGTGCCATGGTTAGCTGTTAAAGTCAGTGCCACTAAAATGGCGTTTTTTGGGTGGGGCTGTTGAGGCAAGTCAGGAGCCAAAAGTTCAGTTCAGAGTTGTAAAGTTCAGGAACCAAGAGAGAAACAATTTTCCAAGTCAATAAGTATAATAACGAAGGCACTCCAGAAAAGAGATCACAAATCCAAAAAAAAATTCTTCTTTAGTAACCAGAGGGAGTCCAAATCACAAGGAGACGCTGGAAATTTTCCATAAGTGAAATAGTCATTCAGGGACAAAGAGAAGCCATTTCCACCGCCCAGACTCAGAGCCAGAAGGAGAGAGTGGTAAAAAAAAAATGTTTCAAATCAGCCAGACCTAGATACATTGTTTCAAAGACAAACTGCAGACCACTTTCCCTTGTTTCAAACAGTCCAGATTAAAGATATCCGCTTCCTCGCAGCGAGGAGCCATTCTTAAGTGCCGCTTTAGTCCGAGGGGGGGTTTAACAAGCAGACCCCCCCTCCAAGTTCTTTCAGCCCAGGCTGACAGCAGGAAAAAAAATGTTTAAAACCACTCACTTTCACCCTCGCAGCCGAAGCCCCGGGAAGCCTTCCGACTCAGACGGCCAGCTCTCTTCTTATTTTCAAAGCGATGCCGCCCGCCATTGACGAAGGAAAAAACCCCCGCAGCATGTCCTCCTCCACCTAAGCCGAAGACAAGGGTCGCTTCCCAGCTGCCGCTGGGGGAGGACGACCCAGGCAAGCCGGCTTTACGGGAGACCCCCAAAAATGGGGCGTCTCGCCCCCGTGGGGGGGCAGGAAAAGAAACAAAGCGGCGAGCGAGCCCTAGGCTCGCCCGTCGCCGCTGGAGCCGGAACCGGAAGCCAGGGTGGCGGTTATTGTTAAGGAAGGTCTTGAGCCGAGGGAGACCACTGTGCCACAGACCACTGGCTGTGAGTCTCTCTTCATGTGATGGGGCCTAGGGAGGCAGTTGGGCTTGCTGATTGTGTACCTGGCTCCCCGCTACGTATCAGCAGCCTTGCCCAAGCTCCTCGAGGTGATCACTGAGGTGGCAGTTGAGACCCCCAGGCTTGTAGTCCTGGGGGACTTCAACTTGCCATCGGCTGGTGAATCATCCGAGGTAGCTCGGGAGATCATGGCCTCCATGACGGCCATGGACCTGACCCAGGTAATTCAGGGCCCCACTCACGAGGGAGGACACACGCTGATTTAATTTTTGTCTCTGGCCAGTGGAGAAGTGATCTCGGTGTAGGGGATTTAGCCATCATACCCCTGTAATGGTCGGATCAATCACTTCTCCGGCTCGACTTTCATACCGCTACACCTCACCACGGGAAGGCGGAACCTGAAATTCCTAGGTGGTTCTGCCCCAGGTGCCTAATGGACCCTGAAAGGTTCCAGACGGAGCTTGGGCCACTACCTGTGACCCTGACCTGCGCCGCGATGGAGGACCTAGTGGCGGCATGGAGTATTGCGGCCACTCGGGCCTTGGATCGGGTCACGCCCTTGCGGCCTCTCATGCGGCGGTGAGCCACCCAGGCTCCTTGATTTACCGAGGAGTTGAGAGTGATGAAATGCCGCAAGAGACGCCTAGAGAGGAGATGGAGATCCACACGGTCTGAATCTGACTGAACACATGTAAGAGCCCATTTGAGGACTTATCTTGTGGCGATAAGAGTGGCCAAACGTCAGCACTGCGCCATTCTTACCGCATCCGCAGATAACCGCCCTGCCGCCCTGTTTGGGGTGACCCGCTCCCTTCTTCAACAGAGGCCGCGGGAAGTCCCTCTGCAGGGCAGAGCAGAGGAATTTGGAGAGTATCTGCAGGATAAAATCGCTCAGATTCGGAGCGAGTTGGCCTCCACCAAAAGTGGTCTGGAAGGATTGTTGGAGGCAGGTCTTGAGACAGTTTTGTGGGAGGAGTTTGACTCTGTTACTTCCGAAGATATGGACAGGTTACATAGGCGACTGAGAGCCACCACATGTGTGTCCCTCATGGCTTGTACTGGCATCCTGGGAGGTCACCCGAGGCTGGCTCCAGGAAGTAGTGAATGCTTCCTTGAGCGAGGGGTTCTTGCCTACCATTTTGAAAGAGGCGGTGGTGAGACCTCTCCTCAAGAAGCCTTCCCTGGACCCAGCATTGTTAGTAAATTATCGTCCGGTCTCCAACCTTCACTTTGTGGCGAAAGTTGTAGAGAGTGTGGTGGCACAACAGTTTCCCCATCACCTGGAGGAGATTGATTATCTGGACCCACGCCAGTCCGGCTTCCGGCCCGGACACAGCGGCATTGGTCGCGTTGGTGGATGATCTCTCGAGGGCCAGAGATGGGGGTTGCTCCTCCATCCTGGTCCTATTAGATCTCTTGGCGGCTTTTGATACCATCGACCATGGTATCCTATTGCATCGACTGGAGGGGTTGGGGATGAGGGGCACCGTTCTACGGTGGTTCTCCTCCTACCTCTCCGGTCGGTCGCAATTTGTGTTGGCAGGAGGGCGGTGGTCGACCTCGAGACCGCTCATATGTGGGGTGCCTCAGGGCTCGGTCGTCTCGCCACTCCTGTTCAACACATACATGAAGCCGCTGGGTGAGATCATCCATGGTTTTGGGGTACAGTACCATCTGTACGGTGACGATACACAGCTGTACATATCTACCCCAAACCACCCCAACGATGCCGTCGAAGTGATGTCCCGGTGTCTGGAAGCCATGCGGGTCTGGATGGGAAGGAACAGACTCAGACTCAACCCATCCAAGACCGAGTGGCCGTGGTTTCCGGTGTCCCAGTACAACCAGTTGACTCCATCACTGGCCATAGGGGTGAACATCTAGCCCCCGTGGATGGGGCACGCAACTTGGGTGTCCTCCTGGATACCCGGCTGTCTATGAAAGATCAAGGAGAAAGTTTGCGCATGCGCGAAATGGAGGTCCGAGTTTGAAGGCAGGATGGGGGCCGGGGGCCAGGGGAATGTCGCCAGCCCTCACTGACCATCTTCGAGGGCTGGCCCAGCAAGGCTACATGCCAGCCGTCACACCGGGCCGTTTTGGAGACGGAGGGCGAGCCGAGTGTGTGACGGTGAGGTGAAGAGCAAGGAGAAGGCCCGAATCGGCCTGTTCGGCCTAGCGCGTCCCTGGCTTGCCAGGAAGGAGGAGGAGGCAGGCCTGTGAAGCCGGGACGCTGGAGGCAAGCGAACGGCCGGGCGGAAGGGAGGATTTTCCATCGGGCTGCACGAGTGGATGGTAGATCGTGTAGCCTACATCCGACCCCAACCCGAGTGTTCCCTACCTGATCCGGGGCTGGAGCGGCTGAGAACAACGGCTGTGGATGGAGAAGCTGGAACGGAGAGAGGAGGTGAGAGGAGAGACTGGAAGAGGAGAGACTGGAAGAGAGGAAACGTGAGGAGAGGGGATGGAAAGATGAAAGAAGGAGAAAGGAGGAAGAAGGAAAGAAGGAGAGGAGAGATTGGAAAGAGAAAGGAGAAGGAGAAAGAAGGAATGGAGTGGAAACAGAAGCAGAAGGAAGGAGTGAATAAATGGAAAGAAGGAGCGAATGGAAGGAGAGGAGGCCAAGCAGCCAAGCAGCCGGATCGTGGAATGGTGGAACTTTGGCCAAGGAGGACTGGGAGTGAGTGCATGGGACTGGAGGAGGTAAGCCAAGCCTGCACATGGCAGCATTTACCATCAGGCCGTGCAGTGGACCATCTAGCTGCACGGCACTAAATGCAGACTGAGGCCTATGTGGCTGAAGAGGGCAGATGGATGGGGCCCTTTAAAGGGGCTGAACTGCGATCTTTCCCATCTGCCGGACTTTCTTTTGGACTATCTGACTTTACCCCTCCTACCCCTATGGATTTACCATCTCCTATTATGTTTATTTGCACTGTACACTGCCACTTTACACCTGCACTTTATCTGGACTCTTTCTAACTCTAACTTTAACATTAACTTGCAATTACGTTCCCCTGGTCTATGCAGCCTTCGTGTTCCCTAGAAATGTATTCAAGGCGTGACCTCCTTTGCCTGCGAGATTCTGCCATCTTGCAGGCTTGGCCCCCTAGTTTAACTCGGGCCCACCTCGAGGATGGACTTATTGCTCCTGAGAGGTGGGCGAAGCGCAAACTCAGGGGGTTCCTTTTTAACTTTTTAATTCAGATTTTAGGGGGTTCCAGGGAGGGAGGGGATAGTCAGGTGGGGGGATGCCAAATTATAAGGCCGGCCGGCGGAAGTAGAGGAACGGAGGAGGGGGAAGGGGGGGTCGTTTCCACTGAGGTATTCTCCATCAATTCGGTCTTGGGGAGGGGCAGGGGTGGTGGGAGACGGGATGGACATCGGTTGGAGGACCGTGGCCGCTGGTTACAGGTGGTCACGCGCTCCGACCTCCCATGCTCCCATCGCAGACTAGGTGGGCAAGAACCACAGACCCGGGGCCCTAGGCTGATGCTATGCAACGCCAGGTCCGTGGTACAAAAAGCCCCCCTCATGCATGACCTTGTGTCAGAGGGAGACCCGGACCTGGTAGGTATTACGGAAACCTGGTTGGGCCATGAGGGAGGACATCCCCTCGTAGAAATGTGCCCACCAGGATACCGAGCCTTCCATCAGCCTAGGGCCCTAGGGAGGGGTGGGGGGGTGGCGATTATGGTTAGGGAAGGTCTTGAGCCAAAGGAGACCATGATCCCTCAGACGACCGGGTGCGAGTCCCTCCTTGTGAAGTGGGGCCTAGGGAGGAAGTTGGGCGTGTTAGTTGTATACCTGGCTCCTCGCTATACAACAACAGCCCTGCCCGAGCTCCTAGAGGTGATAGCCGAGGCGGCGGTTGAGACCCCCAGACTGTTAGTCATGGGGGACTTTAACCTGCCATCAGCAGGCGAAACCTCTGGGTTAGCTCGGGAGTTCATGGCTTCCATGACAGCCATGGACCTGACCCAAGTAGTTGTAGGCCCTACCCACGAGGGTGGACACACCCTGGATCTAATCTTCGTCTCGGGACAGTGGACAGTGATCTGGGAATAGGGGATCTAGTCATCACACCCCTGTCATGGACAGATCACGCTCTCCTTCGGCTCGACTTTCCGATCGCCGCACCTCACTGCGGGGAGGCGGAACCGGACATTCCTATATGGTTCCGCCCCAGACTCCTGATGGACCCGATAGGGTTCCAAAGGGAGCTTGGGCCAATTTCTGTGGACTTGCCCCGCGACTCAACTGAGGACCTAGTGGCAGCATGGTTAAGTGCGGCCACGGGGGCCTTGGACCGAGTCGCGCCCTTGCGGCCTCTCTTGCGGCAACGAACCACCTGGGCTCCTTGGTTTACCGAGGGGCTTAGGGAGATGAAACGCCACAAGAGACGCCTAGAGAGCAGATGGAGATCTTCTCGCTCCGAAGCCGACCGAACACTAGTGAGAGACCATATTAGGACTTACTTAGTGGCGATAAGAGTGGCCAAACGTGAGTATTGTGCCACTCTTATTGCATCCGCAGATAACCGCCCTGCCACCCTGTTTGGGGTGACCCGCTCCCTCCTTCAACAGAGGCCGCGGGAAGCCCCTTTACAGGGTCGAGCAGAGGAATTTGGGATTTATCTGCAGGATAAAATCACTCGGATTCGGAACGAGCTACCCTCCATCGACAGTGGTCCAGTCGAGCGGGCCAAGGCTGTTCTTGTGACACCATCTTGGGAGGAGTTTGATTTTGTTACCACCGAGGATATGGACAAGTTGTCAAAGAGACTTAGGGCTACCACATGTTTATTGGACCCGTGTCCCTCCTGGCTTGTACTGGCATCCTGGGAGACGACACGAGGCTGGCTCCAGGGCATTGTCAACGCATCTTTGAGTGAGGGGTCCTTGCCTGCCGTCTTGAAAGAGGAGATAGTAAGGCCCCTCCTCAAGAAGCCGTCCCTGGATCCAGCATTATTAGAGAACTATCATCCCGTCTCCAACCTCCACTTTCTAGTGAAGGTTGTTGAGAGTGTGGTAGCTCAACAGTTTCCGCGACACTTGGAGGAAGTTGATTATCTAGACCCGCGCCAGTCCGGCTTCCGACCCGGGCACAGCACCGAGACGGCATTGGTCGCGTTGGTTGATGATCTCTGGAGGGCGCGGGATAGAGGATATTCCTCTATCCTAGTCCTATTAGACCTCTCAGCGGCTTTTGATACCATCGACCATGGTATCCTATTGCGCCGACTGGGGGGGTTGGGGCTGGGAGGCACCGTTTTGCGGTGGTTCTCATCCTACCTCTCTGGTCGGTCGCAATATGTGTTGGCAGGGGGGCAGAGGTCGGCCTCGAGACCCCTCATATGTGGGGTTCCTCAGGGGTCGGTCCTCTCGCCCCTACTGTTCAACACATATATGAAGCCGCTGGGTGAGATCATCCGTGGTTTTGGGGTGGGATATCATCTGTACGCTGATGATACTCAGTTGTACATATCCACCCCAGACCACCCCAACGATGCCGTCGAGGTTATGTCCCGGTGTTTGGAAGCATCTGGATGGGTGGTAACAAACTCAAGCTCAACCCGTCCAAGACTGAGTGGCTGTGGCTTCCGGCGCCCCGGTTCAGCCAGATTATTCCAACTCTGGCCATTGGGGGCGAAACACCGGCCCCCGTGGAGAGGGCGCACAATTTGGGTGTCCTCCTGGATTCCCGGCTGTCTATGGAAGATCATGTGGCAGCCGTGGCCAGGGGGGCATTTCATCAGGTACGCCTGATGCGCCAATTGCGCCCCTTACTGGACCGGGGTGCCTTACACACAGTCACTCAAGCACTCGTCACCTCTCGACTCGACTACTGTAATGCTCTCTACATGGGGCTCCCCTTGAGGTGCACCCGAAAGCTGCAGCTAGTCCAGAACGCAGCCGCGCGGGTGATTACGGGAGCGCCTAGACACTCCCACATAACACCTATCCTGCGCGAGCTGCACTGGCTTCCTGTGGTCTTTCGGGTGCGCTTCAAGGTTTTAACGACCATCTTTAAAGTGCTCCATGGCTCGGGGCCTAGTTATATGCGAGACCGCCTCCTGCCCCATACATCCCTCAGACCGATACGCTCCCACAGAGAGGGCCTCCTCAGGGTGCCGTCGGCTGGGCAATGCCGACTGGCGACAACCAGGGGAAGAGCCTTCTCTGTGGCGGGCCCAGCCCTCTGGAACGACTTACCCCCTGAACTCCGCACCATCTCCGACCTCCGCCTCTTCCGCAAGTGTCTGAAGGCACATCTATTCCATCTAGCCGGCCTAGCGTAACCTCCATTACTGACTATTAGACAGTTTTAAACTTGGGATTTTTAATTTGGTTTTTAGTGCAGGGTTTATTTATTAGAATAAGTTTTTTAAATTTTATATATTTTATATATTTTGTATGTATTTTAATATCCCTGTGCGCCGCCCTGGGTCCATTTGGAGAAGGGCGGGGTATAAATTTAATAAAATAAAAATAAATAATAAAATAATAATAAATAATAAAATAAATAAATAAAATAGAGAGGGACTTCTTCGGGTGCCATTCACTAGGCAACGCCAGCGGGCAACGCCCAGGGGAAGGGCCTACTCTGTGGCAGGCCCAACCCTCTGAAACGACCTATCCCCGAACTACCACGGATCTCCGCTCCTTCCGCCAAAAGATAAAGACCTATTTTTTCCATCAGGCCAGCCTGGCCTAATTCTATCTCACCTAGCCTGCAGTCTGAAGTCTAAATTGTTTTAAATCGGGATTTTAAGGGATATGGTTTTAAGTTTTTAATGATTTTAGCACAGGGTGATAACTATTTAATTTGGGTTTTAAATATATATATTTGTTACGTATATATGTTTTTTAACTTCCTGTGCACCGCCCCGAGTCCCTTCGGGGAGAGGGTGCGGTTTATAAATTGAAACAAATAAATAAATAAATAAATAAAGCACTTGAGGAACCCGCCCCAGGATTCTCAGAAAGCTGAGAAGAGCGGTGAGAGAGAATTTTTTCCCCCTTTACCTCTAGTGTTGTCAGCACCTCAGGATCCCAGCTTCATTGCCAGTATTGAAGACTAGGTCGAATATAAGCTTCGGAGTCACTGAGGTAATTTAACAGGCTTTATTTAACATAGAACACAAGCTCAGAACAAGAACAGCAACTTCAGCACCTTGCCCTGCGTCACAGCTATTTATACAGGAGCTGGCAAGCAAGGCAACCAATAGAAACCCTTTAAATTCCTGCTTCAGCCCGGTGTGTCTAAACCAATAGCTGTCAGTCATAAGTCAAGGACTTGCGGCCGGTCATAAGTCGAGGACCCAAGACCGGTCGCGAGGACTTCACAACAATAGTTATTGGATAATTACTATTTTCAAAAGCTAGATTACATGAAATGAGTTTCATATTGTCTTCAACAATTAATCAACTGCTATAGATTTCAAAGCTTAAATGAAGAATATGCAGATCTCAAAGAGAAAATATCTGGGAGTTAATTTTTAAAACCAAATTTTGTTAATATTGTTTCTAAAACACAGTTGAAATATTGCAGGTACTGCATACTTGCAAATAATATAAAATGTTCAGGCAATAAATAATCTAACAACACTGTGACAATTTATTTGGCATATTCTACACATTCTGAACAACTTTCATAATCTCTTATAATTGTCAGTAATGGTGTAAACTCCATGAACAGTTTGCCATAGCACTATAAAGTTATAGTTATCATAATGAAGAATCTTTTTTAGAAAAAGAATGACTTTGCTGGGCATTGTTACTAAAACAAAATAATATAAATATATATATATTTAGAAGCTTTAATCATCTTGAATAAGATGGCTGAACACAAAAAGGTATATAGCCAAATTATAAGGAAATGGGCAATCAAATTGTATACACAGTATTACTTTTATTGTATTATTATTAATCGAATGATGATAGGAGTTACTTCAACTTACAACATAGTACTTGTGTTATTTTATTTCCAAAATTTGCCTTACTATAAAATTGAAAGCAAATTTTGAATATCCCTTTCTAAACAAATTAATTTGTATTTGTGAACAACTGTGACTATGTGTGTGTGAACATGTTTGATAAATTGCTTGTACTATTTTATAACTAAAACACTTATTTATGCAAATCAACAGCTTCACGGGTTTCATTACACACTAGCCCCAAAGGTATACAAGTAGTCCTTAACTTCCATAGCAATTGAGATGAGAATTTCCCCTGCTGGATAATATGGTCATAAAGGACAACCAATCACTTAGTGACAGCAATCTCACTTGCAAGTCCCAGAAAGCTTGTAAGCAGGCTGGCAGCCAGGTAAGTGTGATGTCTCCTGTAGATGACTCCTCCTCCACTTCTTTCCCAGAAGCCTCAAGAGAGAATGAGATTGTTCCTGGCACATTATTGACCCTGAACTGCCAGCTGAACAGGCATCAGCTGGCGAGAACTTGCAAGCCAGGGAGAAAGAGGGTGAGGAGCTGCCTAAAGCAGTGAATGCCAGCGTACACAGGGCAGGGAGCAGAGGTGGGTTCCAGCAGACTATTGCTGGTTTGTTCAGGGACGCGGATGTGTGCTGTGTGTGCATGTGCAGTACAACTAAAATTGCTCCACGCATGTGCAGAAGCAAAAACAAGATGGTGGTACCTATGATGCCACTGGGACAGTTCAGGGGCACAGCAGGTCTCGGTCACTGCCAGTTCCAGTGACCTAGGCCACCAAGCTACTACCGGTTTGGCTGAACCAGTCCAAACTGGTACTAACCCACCACTGGCAGGGAGGCAGGTTTACCAGATTGCTAGGGAAATGGCCCCATCCCTCTTGAAGGGCTGCACCAGGAGTTATTTAGCATGGCAGACAGAGTGAGGCATTGCTGGAAGCAACAGGTGTGGGTTGTGGCCAGATGTTTGTTTGTGAGACGCTGCAGTGGATTTAGTTTTAGTTGGTGGGAGAATCTGTGTTCATGTTTTGGACCCTGTTTGAGTAGCTGCTTATCTATTTGATGGACTAATTGGCCATTGCCTAGAAGTTTAGTCTGGGGCTTGTTCGTGGCTGACTTCTTTTGGAAACAACTCTCTGAATTCCTGTCCTGTTCCTGTGACTTCTTGTAAACCCTGAAACTCTGACCACTGGACTAGCTGACAAACCCAATGGGAAGTTCCAAACCTCAGATTGGATTTTGACTTCTCTTTTGAAACTATCCAGGCAAAGCCTATATTTCCGAGACTGTTTTGAGTTTGCGGTACAGTATGTTCATTTCTTTGTTATCTACTTGGTCTGGAGCCAAATTGCTGTTCTAATTTAGCAGCTGTGAATGAGCTGAAACCGGAAACAAAACTGCTGGGGGAAATATAAACTGCTGGTTTCTCTAAACTAACACTAATGTGTGGATGAGTGGGGCAGCACAGTAAGTAGATGCTGACAGGTGGGAGAAGATGAAAGGGGTGTGTGAGGTACCGGTAAGTGCAGCAAGGCTTGGGGAGGGTGTACAAGGAAGTGAGGGAGGAACAATGGACCTTTCTTCTGATTGGTTAAAAAAAAAACTGGAAAGAAATCGTCTCATAGGTTAACTGGCCCCAAGCCCTGAATATAAAACTACTACCACCTTGAATTACACTAGAAACAATCTGGCAGTCAATACAGCAGTAATGTCACACATGCTGAATAACTGGCACCATTAACTGTCAAGACTGCTGCATTTTGAACCAGCTGAAGTTTTCTTCACCGGTAGTCCCCTGTACAGACATTTAGTAATCCAAATGAGAGATCACATGTTAATTTGTTTGAAAACTTTAACTTTAACTTTAATTTCATTTCTATACTGCCCTATCTCCCGACATGGGACTCAGGGTGGTGCACAGGAGCTATAAAACATAAAATATAAAATATAAAAGTACAAACAATCAAATACTTAAAATTAAGATTAAATAAGATTAGACCCGTGCTAAAACGTTAATTAAAACCCAATTAAAATAGTAATAGCTGTACCAGCTATGGCAGGCCAGCCAAACGAAAGAAGTAAGTTTTTAATGTCCGACGGAAGAGGCGAAGGTCTGTGATTGTGCGGAGATCTGGGGAGAGCGGACGGGTCAAGTGGAGGTATGTGGTAGTAGCCGGTCCGGTAAGTAGTCAGGTCCGCTGCCATGGAGCACTTTAAAGATGGTCACTAAGACCTTGAAACGCACCAGGAAGGCCACAGACAGCCAGTCCAGCTTGCGCAGGAGAGGTGTTATATGGGAGGATTTTGAGGCTCCCAAAATCCCCTGCGCGGGCGCATTCTGCACTAACTGGAGCCTCCGGGTGCATCTCAAGGGGAGCCCCATGTAGAGAGCATTACAGTAGTCCAGGCGGGAGATGATAAGAGCTTGACTGACTGTGTGTAGGGCGCCACGATCCAGAAAGGGACGCAACTGGCGTATCAGGTAAACCTGATAGAAGGCCCCCCTGGCTACGGCTGTCAGGTGGTCATCTAAGGTCAGCCGAGAGTCCAGGAGGACACCCAAGTTGCGGGCCCTTTCTGCGGGGGCTAATAACTCGCCCCCAATAGTCAGAGATGGAACTAACTGGCTATGTCGTGGCGCCAGGAACCACAGCCACTCGGTCTTGGACGGGTTGAGTCGGAGCCCGCTCTTCCCCATCCAGACTCGCATGGCTTCCACGGTCATGGACATCACGTCGGCAGCATCGTTGGGGTGGTTAGGGGTAGAGATGTACAGCTGGGTGTCATCAGTGTACAGATGGAACTCTACCCCAAAACCACGGATGATCTCACCCAGTGGCTTCATGTAGATGTTGAACAGGAGGGGCGAGAGGACCGACCCCTGAGGCACCCCACATCTAAGAGGCCTCGACGTCGACCTCTGCCCCCCTGCCAACACAAATTGCGACTGATCGGAGAGGTAGGAGGAGAACCACTATATAATGGTGCATCCCAACCCCAAGCCCCCCAGCCGGTGCAATAGGATACCATGGTTGATGGTATCAAAAGCCGCTGAGAGGTCTAACAGGACCAGGATAGAGGAACAACCTCTATCCCGGGCCCTCCAGAGATCATCTACCAATGTGACCAATGCCATCTCTGTGCTGTACCCAGGTCGGAAGCCGGACTGGCGCGAGTCTAGATAAGCAGTTTCCTCCAGGTGCTGGGGGAACTGTCATGCCACCACACTCTTGACAACCTTCGCCAAAAAGCGAAGGTTGGAGACCGGATGATGGTTGGATAAAACAACTGGATCCAGGGATGGCTTCTTGAGGGGCCTCACCACCGCCTCTTTCAATACAGTTGGCAAGAACCCCTCACTCAAAGAAGCATTGACAGCCTCGTGTAACCTCCCGGGAGGCCAGTACAAGCCAGGAGGGACATAGGTCCAATAAAAAAGTGGTGGCATTCAGCTGCCCCAGTATCCTGTCCATGCCATCAGGGGTCACAGGATCAAACTCAACCCAAATAATGGTCTCAAGACTTGTCTTTGTTATCCCGCCGGGACTAACCCAATTGGAGGTTAACTTGCCCCGGATTTGAGCGATTTTATCCTGCAGATAACATCCAAATTCCTCTGCACAACCCTGTAAAAGAGCTTCCCGCGGCCTCTGTTGAAGGAGGGAGCGGGTCACTCTAAACAGGGCGGCAGGGCGGTTATCTGCGGATGCAATGAGAGCAGCAAGATGATTCCGTTTCGCTGTTCTCATCACCACAAGATAGGTCCGCAAATGCGACCTAACCCGTGTCCGGTCAGATTCAGCGCGAGTGGACCTCCAGATGCTCTCTAGGCATCTCTTCCGGTGTTTCATTTCCCTCAGCTCCTCGGAAAACCAAGGAGCCAAGGTAGATCGACGCCGAGTGAGAGGCCGCAATGGCGCAACCCGGTCCAGGCCCCCCGTGGCCGCATTATTCCATGCGGTCACTAGGTCCTCAGTCGAGTCGCGGGCCAGGGATTCAGGAATTGGCCCAAGCTCTGTCTGGAACCTCTCTGGGTCCATCAGGCACCTGGGGCGGAACCATCTTGGCACATCTGGTTCCACCTCCCCACAGTGGGGTGTAGCAGTTGGAAAGTCAAGCCGAAGGAGAGAGTGATCTGCCCATGACAGGGGTTCGATGGCTAATTCCCCTAATCCAAGAACACTCGTCCATTGGCCGGAGACAAAAACTAAGTCCAGTGTGTGTCCCCCTGTGTGTGGGGCCAAGAATTACTTGGATCAGATCCATGGCTATCATGGAGGCCATGAACTCCCGGGCCGTCTCAGATGTCTCGCCCACCGATGGCAGGTTGAAATCCCCCATGACTAAAAGTCTGGGGGTATCAACCGCCACCTCAGCGATTACATTGAGGAGCTCGGGTAGGGCTGCTGATACGTAGCAGGGAGCCAGGTACACTATCAGCAAACCCAACTGCTTCCCATGACCCCACTTCACACAGAGGGACTCACAACCAGCTGTCTGCGGCACAGTGGTCTCCCTCGGTTCGAGACTTTCCTTAATAACAACCGTCATCCCCCCCACCCCGACCTTGGGCCCGTGGCTGATGAAATGCCCTGTAACCTGGCTGGCACATTTCCACGAGGGGTATTCCCCCCTCATGGCCCAGCCAGATCTCTGTGATACCTACCATGTCCGGCTCCCCCTCCGACGCCAAGTTGTAGATGAGGGGGGCTTTGTTGACCATGGACCTGGTGTTGCATAACATCAGCCTAGGGCCCCGGCTCTGAAATCCCTGACCTCCTGGGTTACAGGAGGAGCCTTGGAGATCGGAGCGCGCAACCGCTTGTAAACAGTGGGTGCGCCCTCCCGACACATGGTATGGTCTCCGGCTCCCGCCATATCTACCCCTCCCCCAGACCGTCCTGATGGTATAGCCCTCTGTTAAGTGAACCCTCGCCTCCCTCCCGATATCAGACCCTACGGCCTCCCCATCGAGACCATGGGCTGGGCTGGAGGTGTTACCCAGATCTATCAAGGAGTAAGCCTCAAAACTGGATTAAATACTAAACAGTAAAAAATGTTGTTGCTACCAAATTAAATGACGATATTTTATAGTTCCTAATACACTCATCTCATTCCATAAAAGAAATTACTATTTGTACAAATAGTACTTAATGGTTAACCTCACTTAAGAGAGATTTCAGGAGACTTCATTTCCTTAGAGTCCTGCGGAAAAATCAGGTGGAACAACGGCTGATGACCTCTTTCTATCGGTCCACCATAGAAAGTGTCCTCACATATTGTATCACAGTGTGGTATGCTGGTTTAACAGTTGCGGAGAGGAAGGCACTTCAGAGAGTGATCAATTCGGCACAAGAAACCATTGGTTGCCCTCTGATATCACTGGATAACTGCCAGATCTCGCTGCTTTAGCAGAGCAAGGAAGATTCTCAAAGATGATTCAGGCAGAAGATATCAAAGTATAGCCAGCCAAGCAAAAAAAGGTTTAAAGATAGCTTCTAACCTTGGGCTGTGAGACTTTTAAATTCAACCGCAATGACTCCATGCACATGCTAGTTTTTTCTTTCTTTTCTCTTTTCTCTCTTTTTTGTTTCTGTTAAAATTTTGTACCAGTGAAGTTAAAACCAATTTCATTGTAATTTTAGTACAATGACAATAAAGATTATTATTATTATTATTTACTTTATTCATAAAACATGAAACTCAGCCAGCTGAACATTCAAAAATGCATTGCAAATACTACTGACTGGTGCCAATGGCTGATACAGTTTGCTGCCAGCATCCTAGGTATCAACCAAGTATCTTCTTAGGATGTAAGATATTCCAAGTAGTGCAGTTTTTTGCAGTTCCGCTGGTGTTATTGCAGGAAGCTGCAATTTGCTGAGATATTTAGTAAAATTCTTGGACATGGTGCGAAGTGCCCCGATGACAATGGGTGTCACTGTGACATGCTTCATCCATAGCCGTGTGGTTTCAATGGCCAGGTCATGATATTTCATTATTTTTTCTAGTTCTTTTTATTCGACTCTGGCATCTCCATCATCATCATCATCATCATCATCATCATCATCATCATCATCATCATCATCATCATCATCATCATTTCCTTTATTCATAAAACATGAAACTCAGCCAACTGAACATTTAAAAATGCATATTACAAATACTATTGACTGGTACTAATTGTTGATACAGTTTGCTGCCAGGTTGTTGTTGTTGTTGTTGTTGTTGTTGTTGTTGTTATTATTATATTATTAAAATAATTTTTTAAAAATTCATGTAAACTTAATATAAAAATGGTTAGATACAAATAAAAACGCATTATAGTTAACTTTAAAATTAACATAATTGTAACTTTTCATTAGTTTCATTAAACTCCTAGTTTATATGATATTTTTATTTTTATACTTCTTTTGAAGATAACTTCTGTCCTGTTAGACCTCTCCCTTTAGAGATATTTCCTTACCATACCATACTTCAATGTCTTCAACAATGACAACCTCTAGGGTGTTGCCTTCACTGAGATATATGCAGAGATGTATTTGGCTTAAAAATCATCCATGTTGAACTGCATAATGCAGTCAAATGTCAGCACAGGAAATATTTTAGGACATTTTATATTGTTTTATAAACTGTTTTATGACAACTTTTACTTCATAAAATGTTTTAGAAAATTCACCAAATTTCAATTTTAATAGGTCTCATAGATTTTGGATGCATTAATTTTGGATACCTTTAAGTACATTAGTCCAGTTGAGGTACCTTAGTTCAAAAATGGTTACCCTGTGACGAACTGTTTCACCCAATTAAAGGTTACAGGAACAAGATTTTTAGTAGCTTATTTTGTGTGTGTGTTTTACTTCATATTTCCCAGAGACCTTCAGGTATTGGGAAGATTTTTAGATAAGTGAATTTTAATAAATAATAAATAAAAATGTTACAATGATGAGTATGCTAGATTAATTTCCAAATCCAGAAACCAAAGTAATTGTGTTTTATTGGGAAAATGGAGAAACAAAAGCTAGTTATAAAGGTAAAACTGGAGCAAGTAGATAGATTTGGGTACCTTAGTAGAAAGTTCATTAAAAATAGGATAACTGATGGAGAATTGTTCAGATCTGCTAGTAGAAAAGTAATGGATAGTAATTTGTTATCTTGCAAGAATAAATACTTGTCAAAAAATAGAAAATAACTGTTCATTATAGCATTCTTCTGCTCATTAATATATAAGGCATTTAAAACCTATGTGTGATAAACAAAGCGGGATAAGGTAAGAATTAATGAATATTGAACAATCACTGAATATGAAATGAAAATTACTAAAATACTTCACAGTGATTTGGGCATATAGTCAAATTATATACATTGCAAAGCAAAAAAATATAAAAAGGAATTAGTTAAAAATGAATTATATTAGGGAATATTAAAACGAAAGATAATGTACAAAGAAGTTCATGGATATTATAGAAATAAGGTTAGATAATAAGAACAAAAATATGGAGAGATATGAAGAACAGCATTGGTATAAACTACATACAGATAGTCCTCAACTTACAACAGTCCATTTAGTTACTGTTTGAAGTTATAATGGCACTGAAAAAAGTGACTTATGACCATTTATCACACTTAATAAATCATTGTAGCATCCTCATAATCATGTAATCAAATTCAGATCCTCAGTAATTGACTCATATTTATGATGGTTGCAGTGTACAAGGATCATGTGATAATCTTTTATGACTTTCTAACAAGCAAAGTCAATGGGGAAGCCAGATTCACTTAACAGCTATGTTACTAACTGCATTGATTCACTAACAAATGTGGCAAGAAAGGTCATAAAATGGAGCAAAATTCACTCAACAACTGTCTTACTTGGCAACAGAAATTTTGGGCTCAATTGTCGTAAGTTGAGGACAATCTGTATAATTCAATTTATTTTCTTATTATATTCTTTTAATTTATTTGGCTGATTAATTATTACTTCCTACTGCACTTTAGGAATAAAATATTGTTTCATTCAAAGAAAATGTATTTATTTTTGGTCAAATTCATATCCCACTGCAATCACATGGACTCTATCTAGCTAATGAAAAGAAAATATCATCACCATAAGACACCTACAATTCAACACAAAACCAAATATCAACACCCAAATGCCATTTGAAACAAGCTCATCTTCAGTTGTTTCTAGAGGATGAATAGCATCAGAGTTAATCCAACTTCATGCAGGAAGCCAGAGAATTCCAATTCCAGAGAATTGGCCCAATCATAGAAAGCCAACACTTCTAGACTTTGACTAGTCTAACATCCCAAAAATGAGAAATATCCACTGCTTCTCCCAATACCAACAAAGAAGTTGAGCTAACTGAAATGGAGAAACACAGCCTTGAAGATAGCACCTTATCGCTTCACTTGCTAGGGAAAAGCATAATATATATGCACTTATGAGTATGTACCTATAAATATTTGTGCATAAGATGATATATTGTACTTTACCATTATAAATTTAAGTCAATTGTAAAAATGCATATTGACTTCAGACTATTTTAAATAATTTTGGGGATATGTAGTAAATGACAGTACTCACATCATCAGTCATGAGTGTTGCTATTGATCGACCAATTTCATGATACTGAGGTGCTTTACCTGCTGGTCCCAGCAACAGAAAAAGGAAACTGTGGAATTATGAAAAAGGGTTGCAAGGTCAAATATTATAGCAGGAATTCAATAATATCTGTCAATGATAAATAGAAATTTTACTATTGAATATCGCACATATAACAACTAGAAATTCTATGAATTCCAACCATAGGATTAGCCACCCCAGTAATTGCTCATACATAATTTAACTTTATTCATAATTTTATTCATCACATGTTTTTAAATGGTTCACTCCTCTGAAGTTTTATATTCTGATACACGTTTTATATGTTGTATTGGTGAATGTTTACGCATTATGCTGTATTCTGTATATGCTATACAAAATACTACTACCACTATTACCATACTTGCTACTAATGAGAAATCAAGTATTGTAAGTATGGACTATGACGTTAATGAGGTTTTAAGCCAACATAAGATAGAATCTGCATATAAGTTTTTAAACCAGCATGATAAATTCATAACAAAGAGACAGCAGCCTCTTTTTTCTTTCTAAGAAAAAAAAATGTTGAATTACATAATATAGATAAAAAATAATACAGAGAATTAAAGTTCTACTGCATTATATTTTTATTTTACCGTGTAGGAACAGGAACCTCTGTGAGACCAGTGAGAAGCACAGCTGGAGACAGCCTCACAAAAGCAATAATTGGTCTCTCCAAAAAATCAACTTCTCCAATAAGCACATTTGATGCCTCTGCACCTATGGGAATCTTCCTCATAAAGTTCATATCCACCTATTTTCAAAGAATGATTAATAGCATATTAAAATATTCTAAAGCATTTTGAAACTGTCATTTATAAATAAGTGACAAGCAAAATATACTGTATTATTAAAGTGTCATATATGTTATAAAATTTAATAACATTTTAATTTCCATACGTACAAACACTGTGTTTCATAACTATGTTAAAATATAACAAAAACATATTAAATCTATCTTAGGAATAACATGATTTTATACTAAATAGCTACAAATTCCACTAAATCAATGTAATTATATACACAATTGCTTCATTTTTAAAATTCAATCTAAAAAAGAATATTTATGGAGAATACATTCTTTATACAGTAGTGTTCTTCAAATTACCCATGGGAACTGTGTATATAATTATAAAAATTCACCAACATAATATATAGCATTATACAAACTACTTGTTCACATAAAGACAGAAACACAAAAATCACTGAAACTAACACACAAGTTGCACAGCTATCTAGAAAAAAAAAACACTTACAGCTGGCCTCTTGAGTCCCACACCAAGTGTGCCACAACTACAGTGCCAGGAGGCAGAATCCTGCCCAACAGGAGACAAGGCAGGTGCAGAGGAGAACAGGCCAAGTAAAAATATAAAAGCTGTGACAGAGGAGCTAGAATAGTGGCATTTGCCATGGTTAAACTATCATATAAATTTGTTTTGTCAAGAGAACTTTTAAGCAGAATTACATTGTTTTTCTGAATTATATATTGGAACCAAAATATTGAAAGGAGAAATACTATATTATAAATTATACAAATAATAACTTCATTACAAGTTAGCATTATTTACACTAAAGCAGCAGTCCCCAACTTTTGTTGTACCAGGGCCCAGTTTCTTGAAAACATTTTTTCATGGACAAGGGGAGATATTTTCAGTTTTGCTTACTCGCCTGCTACTCACCTCCAAATGTGCAGCCCAGTTCCTAACATTCCACAGACCAGTACTGGTCCATGATCCAGGGGTTAGTGACCCCTGTACTAAAGGAAGCAATTCTGTGTAGATCATTCAATAAAAAGGAAACATACAGGTTTTAACTCTGTACTTGGGCCTTCAACCTACAATAGTCTATTCATTTAAACTCAGAGGTTCTACCCCACTTACAGTTCTAAATAAACTTTATTCATATTATACCTGGAAGTGACAATGTTAGCTGAGGTACGCCATTCAGGATTCTCTATATGCATCTAAAATGGATTATGTCTATGCTACAGCAGAGTTTCAATGACATGATAAGGGCTCTTCTTTAAATCTTATAGCCCACTACACTGAAGGAAAAGTCAATGATCTTAGTATTACAGAACTTATGCAGATAGTCCTTGACTTACAAATATACATTCAGCAACTGTTTGACATAACAATGGCATTGAATACATTGAACCAATGCTAAATTATGGGCAATGTAATTGTGATCTGGGCCCTGGGCAACCCATTCACATTTACAATGGGTTACCAAGCCCTCTGCAATCATGTGATCACCGTTTACAAGTCAACAGAGAAGCTGACAGGGTTAGGTCACAAGCTGCTTTCTCTCTCTCTTTTTCTCTAGCTCAGAGACAACATGCTGCTAAGAGAAGTGAAGCTGGGACAGCTTTGCTTTTCTGCACAGTGCACCTCCTTTCTGTCCTGTTCCAGGCAGGAGAAAAAGACCTTCTAATTCTGTAGCACATGCTAAGGAGCAGAGCAGCTGCCTACCCTTTTTCAGCAAGCAGCTCTTTCACTCTGCTCAACCTACCTATGCAATTGCTTACGAGCCACATTTCACTGCAACATTTTGTAATTGTAATAGGCAGACTCAATTACAGTCATAATTTGAGGATTATCTATATAGTAACAATTATTATGCATCAGAATATGACTGGACAAGTCATAAATATATTGTTCTAGTACAGGAGTGTCAAACCTGCATCGTCACGGCATCATCACGTGATGTATCGTGACTTTTCCCCCCTTTGCTAAACCGGGCATGGGCATGGTCAGCAGATGAGACATCTGGCCTGCAGGCTGCAAGTTTGACAGCCCTGCTCTAATAATTAAAATATATATATAGTGAATCTTTAAAATATAAAGTAATATTACTAAGATTAATTATTAACAGCAGTACCAAATATTTGAAAAAAGCATTTGAAAAGTTTTTTAACCTGGAAATCTTAAGAATTCTGATAGGAATAGTTTCAATTAACAATGTTAATTGTTAAAAATTAGGTGGGATTCTTATCATAAATATTTCATTATATTTAATGTTGTGGTAAGCCCCCATGAATTCGGTGGCATACATATTTAATCAATAGCAACAACAATAGCACAAGATCCATGCATACATTTCTACAATATATTTCAATTTGCTTTTGTTGCCACCCTAATTATGGCCCTCACATGATAATCAGGAAGAAAAGGAAGCTACAACATAAAAGAAAAGATAATAAATCTTAATTCTGCAAGATTAGTTGTGCTTTTGCTGTTGCCTTTAACTATAGCTACTGAACAATAACAACAATAAATGAAATACTATTAAAATAGCAAATTATCTTGAAAGACATTTACAACCTTATACAATTTTAGATTAGAACTTTTATGAAGTTCCACATTTTATCAATTTATTTATGATATATCCAGCCTTCAGTTTTAAGACCTTAAGACAACATACTAGCACTCTTTCCATTATTTTCTCACAAACAACTTTGAGAGATAGGTTGTATTGAAAGAGTATAACTGATCAAAAATTAGTAGACTCTCATCTTACAATTTGTAAAATAAAACAACATGCTTAAACAATTATGTAGAATTTATCACATAAGTGATAAATAACAACATAACATAACATAACATAACATAACATAACATAACATAACATAACATAACATAACATAACATAACATAAAAAGTGGCCCAGCCTATGTATGTACAAAAGAAATCATTAGAAATAAATGTCAACCTTGAACATTGATGATTTACATGGACAAACGCTTGAAGTTTTCTTAGCAACATTTTCAGAAATGTTTTGAAGTGATTACTCCAAAGTCACCCAGTTGGCTTCATTCTTAAAGTGAAACTAGAACTTAATCCCCTAATTTCTTTTGTTTTTAAGCATTATACCAAAGTGTCTGTAACTGATATTCTATTTTCAGGTAATTACTAAAATATACCCATAGTTGCTACTAATTTGTTCTAGAACTTTATTTTAGAGAGTAGACTATATACTACAAGTGCAAACAAGTATGTTTTGAAGATAAAAGCAAGCTTCCATAAAATGAACAAAGCTGTGTGTTCTCTAAAAGCTTAAAAACGTTACCTTGCTGAAGTCAACCGTACTGTTTTCTCTACTCCCTCCTGTTCCACTAATTTTAAATTCTCCATTTTTTCCAATATCCAAATTACCAGGTGCAGATTGTGGTGATGCTAAGAGCCCTAAAATTAGAATAAAGAAGTATGTTTAAAATAATCTTGCTTAGAAATAGGCATGCTTGCATAACAATTGTGACAGCTTTCTAAAAGCAAATGTGAAAGTTAATAAATAAAAAGTGCATTAGTACCAAAATTGCCAAACAAATTAATTTTTTCTGGAAAACAATGAAAGCTTATTAAGTGTTAAAATTAGCTATTACCTAAATGATGGCCTTTTGCAAAATTCACCGAAAAGATATTATTTTTAAACTTTAAAATGTGCATATAACGACCAATGTGGATCATGCAATTACAAGAATTTCATAATTTTACTGGAATTCCCTTGAACAATCAAGAAATAAAGCAAAATGTACTTTAGAATGCTTAAATAAATCCTATATCACAGTGAACCATTAGAAAGTTAGCAATCATCCATTAGTGCATCCTATAGCAAGAAAACTTTTAAAAGTAGCATCTGGCTCATGATCCAAATAATTCATTTATTTATAAGTAAAGTTTGAATTAGGGGTGGGGGTTATTATTTTACTCTGTATATTAAGAGTTTTATATTTTGTAAGCCACCTAGAGCAGGGATGTCCAAACTTGGGAACTTTAAGACTTGTGGACTTCAACTCCCAGAATTCCCCAGCCAGCATAGCTGGCTGGGGAATTCTGGGAGTTGAAGTCCACAAGTCTTAAAGTTCCCAAGTTTGGACATCTCTGACCTAGAGTAATGGAAAGTGAGTGGATGGCCATATATATTTCATATATGTATTCTTACAAAGATAAGCAATACTTAAAATTCCATTTTAAATGGTTGTTTACTTTTTATTTTAATTTTACTTATTTGTATCCTGCATTTATTATTTTTATAAATAACTCAATGCAGATAACATATCCAAGACATCTTCCTCCAGCAACCCTGTAAGGTGAGTTGGGCCTAGAGAGAGTGACTGCTCAAGGTCATCCAGCTAGCTTTCATGGGTAAAATAAGAAAATAATAGATATGTACTGTACTTTATTCTGGAAGCAGAATGTTGCAGAGGACCACAAAATGTTCTGTTTCTCTGCTGCACTGTACCATTCTAACCAAATATTAGTTTTTGGACATGAATGTAAACTGTAGGTTAATCTTTTAAGAGGAAAATTATTCTTTATATTCAATATATCAATTTTGTGTAACAGATCCATGAGAATGAGAAACATGACAAACTTTTTATCATTTAAAATAGGCATAGGAAACCTGTAGTTTTCTATATATTACTCAGCTACAGTGCCCAGCAGTCGTGGACAGCGTGACCAATAGTAGATATAAGAAATAAGTTCAATATCTAAAGGCCCATGACAAAAAACAAAGCATGCCAAGGAGACGAAACCTAGCA
Source organism: Rhabdophis nuchalis (assembly GCA_039707465.1). Lineage (NCBI taxonomy): Eukaryota > Metazoa > Chordata > Lepidosauria > Squamata > Natricidae > Rhabdophis > Rhabdophis nuchalis. The sequence goes on from CM077647.1 coordinate 60,393,259, forward strand.
AATGCTAATATATAATATGAACATATGTAATTTTGCGGGGATAACTGGACATATTAGGGATTCTAAAACTTTGCGATATGATGATCTCCTAAAAAAGTAAATGAATTTATGTGACAACACCCCCCCCCCCCATATGAATAAATCTGTTAGACTGCACTTTAGTCTAGCGCCTATTGTCAAGCGTACTTGTTCTGCCTGAATAGATCCAGAAGATCTATGTTGTTAATCTGGACAGTGTCAATAGCTAGAGAATGTGCATGTATCCAGACAGAGAAAGAGCAAGTACCACCATAGTATATACCCTCTTAAAAAGTATTAAATAAAAATAAACATTCTCGGCTATCTACTTCAGTGTGTTTCTGACTTGATTTTAGAGGTAATAACCTTGTTCATTCTTGATAAATGAATTACAGCACAGATAGAACAGAATCTTCTGAAATTCTGTAACACCGTTGTAATGCTGCTTTGAAGGAAATAGGAGATATTATCTAACAAGTAAATAAATAGCAACTGATCTGGAAAAGAATTTATCAAGGCTCATAAACATTTTAATTCCGTCACACTCGGATTACTAAAATAAACTTCACCTTGTTTAGTACTAGAAGCTTGACTAAGACCAATAATTTAATAGTTGGTACACTATTATTTTATGAATGACACTACTTTCTGCCCTATTTTCAAACCCATTTCTAGGTAATAGCTGTTTGTTAACATAACAAATTTGTATAGCTATCAAAGGCCGGATATTAAGAAATTTATTTCTTGCTACTAATTAATACTCTTGAGAAAAGCAAGATAGTAGTTTTCCAATACAGGTAGTCCTCAACTTAAAACCACAATTAAGCTCAAAATTTATGTGTTAAGTGACACATTTGTTAAGTAAGTTTTGTCCCATTTTAGACCTTTCTTGTCTCAGTTGTTAAGTGAATCACTGCAATTAGTTAATGTATCAGTTGTTAAGTGAATCTGTCTTCCCCATTGATTTTGCTTGTCAGAAGGTCGCAAAAGAGTATCACATGACCTTGGGACACAGTAACAGTCTTAAACATGGACCAGTTGCCAAGCATCTGAATTTTGATCACATGATCATGGGAATGCTGCAAAGGTTGTAACTATGATAAAATTGTAGTGGTCCTAAGTCACTGCTATTGTTACTTTGAACAGTCACTAAATGACTGTTGTAAATCAAGAACTATTTGTAATAGATTCTTCCTTAAACACATGTAAATTTTCTTTTGCAGTTCAATTTTTAATGGATACTTACAATTTTTAGTTTTCTTATTTTTCATACTGGTTTTAAATGATTTGGTCATTTCAGAATCACTTAAAAAGAACATACTAAAATTATTATTTTGATAATATCTACAGCACACTATCTACAGACACCACAATCTACAGTTGATGATGAACAAATTCTCTGAAGCTGCTATGCTCTTTGGCCTGACTATAAGCCTAAACAGAAAAATTAAAATACTTCACCAGCCCATGTCTAATAATAACAAGCCAATAGAACCAAAAATCACTGTTGATGACACTCAGCTAACAAATGTAAACAACTTCAAATACTTAAGAAACATCATCCTGACTGATTAATCTTTAGACAAGAAAGCAACTCTAAGGTTAGTAAGGTTAGCCAAGCATTAATGCAGGTGTGTACAAGAGTTCTCAACCAATACAAGAGCCACATTAGAGACAGAAAGAAAGGTAGAGGGAAATGGAAATGGAAAAAGAGAGGGGGGGGAGAAAAAAGAAAGAAAGAAAGAAAGAAAGAAAGAAAGAAAGAAAGAAAGAAAGAAAGAAAGAAAGAAAGAAAGAAAGAAAGAAAGAAAGATTTATAGAATATTTTGAGCAAACTACGTTCAGGAAAATCAAAGCAGAATGACAGCCTCATAAATGAAGGATGTTTTTGACTTCCGGTTGACATCATGGCACTATTAGACAAGAAAAGTCTTTGAACTCCTTTCATTGGAGTCTTTGAACTCCTTTCATTGGAGGGTCCCATAAGGGACTAAAGTCACCCTGTAGGGGTGACAAAGAGTAGAGGGGTGACCTGCAGGGTGCAGAGAGGGCTAATTCCTTCTCAGCCAATGATGAAGAGGAGAGGCAGCCATTATGGCTGCTGTGAAGCTGGGACAGCCATTATGGCTGTCATGAAGCTGGGGCAGCCAAAGAAACAAAGACTGTACTGGAGTGGTGTGGATTAACTGGAACTTGGTGAGGTGACTTTTTTTTACCTGAAACCTACCCTAAAGAAAATAAATTCTGGAAAAGGGACTCTTTGAACAGTTTGTTTAAGGGGCGAACAATGACAGAGAGAAAAATCATACACCCAAAAGAAAAGAAAAGTATATTAAGAAAAAAGCGCAAAACCTTTAAAAACACAGAAAGATTGGATCTCTAATTTTTATTGGCAATAAGGCATTTTAAAATGCTGGAATGACTTTTCAGAATTTTGATTGTTTGAATAAATACAAACAGAACTTGTTAGAATCTACGCAATGTTGAAATTAACTGAAAGGCGCCATCTACTGGTGAATGGAATACAGTATATTTCTACAACTAAAAGTACTAATAACACAGAGGAGAAAGTGGAAATAACACCTGGAGGACTGTTATGCTACTATTGCTTTATACTTATCTATTCCATGACTACTGTAGCTCTGGTATTGAAAATAAATCTAAGTAAAGTGACTTTTAAATATCTGGAGTTATGATTTAATTTATAGCATGGACATAAGGAGACATTTGGAAATTTTCCTGGATTACCTAAAAAGAGTGTGGGATATAAAGAACCTTATTACTCTATTTCCAGAGGAGCAATATCAGGATTGAGTAAATGGTTTCCAGTTCGACTTTCTGAGGGCAAAAATAATTAAAACTCTAGAGAAGTTATAGAACATTGACAAACTACTGAGTGAGCCATCTGTACTGTGTACTGTACCATCTGTACTGTGAGTGGGAGGGGCAGGTATGGCGGGAGCTGAGGGCCATATCATGTAAGGGGAGGGCACACTTGCTGTCTTAAAGCGGTGGCGCCCTCCGGCCTTCATGGCTCCCCTTGTGGCCCAGGGGGTTTAGGATCTCAGGGCCTGGGTCTCCGGCTGCTGCTGTGTAACGCCAGGTCCGTGGTCAATAAAGCTCCCCTCATTCATGATCTAGTTTTGGAGGGGGGTGCAGACCTGGCGGGTATCACAGAGACCTGGTTGGGCCAAGAGGGGGGTGCCCCTCGTGGAAATGTGCCCACCGGGTTACCGTGCATTTCACCAGCCAAGAGCCCAGGGTCAGGGTGGGGGGGTAGCGGTTGTTTTAAAGGAGAGTCTGCATCCGAGGGAGATCACTGTGCCTCAGATAGCCAGATGTGAGTCTCTCTGTGTGAAGTGGGGTCATAGGATGCAGCTGGGCTTGCTGATTATGTACCTGGCTCCCCGCTATGTGTCAGCAGCCCTACCCGAGCTTCTCAATCAGTAAGCGAATCATCTGAGATAGCACGGGAGTTCATGGCCTCCATGACGGCCATGGACCTGACTCAGTTAATTCATGACCCCACTCACACTGGATCTTGTTTTTGTCTCTGGCCAGTGGTTGAGTGATCTCGGTTTAGGGGAAATAGTCATCGAACCCCTGTCATGGTCAGATCACTCTCTCCTTCGGCTTGACTTTCCAACCACTGCATCCCACCGCGGGGAGGTGGAACTGGAATCGGTGAGATGGACCCTGAGAGGTTCCAGATGGAGCTTGGGCCGATACCTGAGACCCTGACCCACAACTCGACTGAGGACCTGGTGGCCGCTTGGAACATTGCAGCCACGGAGGCCCTGGACCAAGTCGTGCCCTTGCGGCCTCTCACCCAGCGCCAAACCACCTTAGCTCCTTGGTTCTCCGAGGAGCTGAGGGTGATGAAGTGTCGGAAGAGATGCCTAGAGAGCAGTTGGAGGGCCACCCACTCTGAGTCTGACCGGACACTGGTAAGGTCCTATTTAAGGACCTACCTAGTGGCAATAAGGGCGGTGAAACATAATTATTTCTCCGCTCTTATCGCGACTGCAGATAACCGACCAGCCGCCTTGTTTAGGGTGACCCGCTCCCTTTAGGGCGCAGTATACTCCCTTGCAGGGTCGAGCGGAGGATTTCGGGCATTATCTGCATGATAAAATCGATCAGATTCGGGATGGGTTAGCCTCCGACTGGACTAGTTCAGACGGGCTGACAGAGGCAGGTCTTGAGAATGTCATCTGTGAAGAGTTCGATCCTGTGACTCCTGAGGACATGGACAGGATGCTGGGGTGGCTGAACACCACCACATGTTTATTGGACCCGTGTCCCTCCTGGTTGGTACTGGCCTCCCGGGAGGTTACAAGAGGCTGGCTCCAGGGAATTACTAATGCTTCTTTGAGTGAGGGGTTTCTGCCGGCCGCCTTGAAAGAGGCAGTGGTGAGGCCCCTCCTCAAGAAGCCCTCTCTGGATCCGGCTGTTTTGGCCAACTATCGACCTGTCTCCAACCTTCGTTTCATCATCAAGGTTGTTGAGAGTGTGGTGGCGCGACAGTTCCCTCAGCACCTGGATGAAGCTGTCTATCTGGACTTGCGCCAGTCCAGCTTTCGGCCTGGGTACAGCACAGAGACGGCATTGGTCACATTGGTCAATGATCTCTGGAGGGCTCGGGATAAAGGTTGTTCATCTATCCTGGTCCTATTAGATCTCTCAGCGGCTTTCGATACCATCGACCATGGTATCATGCTGCACCAGTTGAAGGGGTTGGGAGTGGGGGGCACTATTTTACGGTGGTTTTCCTCCTATCTCTCTGACCAGTTGCAGTTTGTGTTGGCAGGGGGGCAGAGGTCAACATCAAGGGGCCTCACCTGTGGGGTCCCACAGGGGTCGGTCCTCTCACCCCTCCTGTTCAACATTTATATGAAACCGTTGGGTGAGATCATCCATGGTTTTGGGGTAGAGTTCCATCAGTACGCTGATGACACCCAGCTGTACATCTCTACCCCGGACCGCCCCAATGATGCCGTGGATGTGATGTCCCAGTGTCTGGAGGCCGTGCGAGTCTGGTTGGGAAGGCATAGGCTCCGACTCAATCCATCCAAGACCGAGTGGCTGTGGCTTCCGGCGTCATGGTATAGTCAGTTGATGCCATCTCTGGCCATTGGGGGCAAGACACTGGCTCCCGCAGAGAGGGCTTGCAATTTGGGTGTCCTCCTGGACTCTCGGCTGTCTCTAGATGATCACATGACAGCCGTGGCCAGGGGGGCTTTCTATCAGGTCCGCCTGATGCGCTCGTTTCTGGATTGTGACGCCTTACACACGGTCACCCAAGCCCTTGTTACCTCCCGTCTGGACTATTGCAACACTCTCTACATGGGGTTTCCCTTGAGGTGCACCTGGAGGCTCCAGTTAGTTCAGAATGCGGCTGCGTGGGGGATTCTGGGAGCTTCTAGATGCTATCATGTGACACCTCTCCTGCGTGAACTACACTGGCTGCCTGTGGCTTTCCGGGTGCGCTTCAAGTTGCTAGTGACCACCTTTAAAGCGCTCCATGGCAAGGGACCTGGTTACCTGCAAGACCGCCTCCTGCTGCCAAATACCTCCCTCCGACCAGTTCGCTCCCACAGAGAGGGCCTCCTCAGGGTGCCGTCAGCTAAACAATGCCAGCTGGCGACCCCCAGGGGGAGAGCCTTCTCTGTGGCAGCACCCGCCCTCTGGAATGACCTACCCCCTGGACTAAGGACGATCTCAGGCCTACATCTCTTCCGTCGGGCCCTGAAGACGCATTTATTCTGCGCTGCCGGCCTCTCGTAGTTTTTAAAGGGATTTTATAGTGATTTTAGTATGGGGTTTTAAAATGTAGGCCATTTATTTAATATCTTTTTAACATATTGTTTTAGATTTTGTACCGTTTATTTTATTGTGGCTATACACCGCCCTGAGTCCCAAAAGGGAGAAGGGCGGTATATAAATCAAATAAACTATAATTAAACTATAACTAACTATTGCAAATCCATCAAACTGTTGAAGAAGAAAAACAAAGTTTGAATGATTATGTGAACCAAAGTACAGAAAGATTGCTACAGCTGTGAAAACGGAGAACATTATAAAAACAACATAAACAAAGGCAGAATGTAAGGAAAAACAGATGGATGACAGATTAAATTGATGGAAAAACCAAAGCTTTGCATGGACAGCACTTCAAAAACACTGAAGAGAAATGTGATAACAACTTGACATGGACTTGGCTTAAGATAGGAAACCATCAAGAAAGAAACAGAAGGTTTAATAGTTGCTGCTCAAGAACAAGTATTACAAACTAATGCCATAAAAGCAAAGATATAAAAATCCACTGACAATCCAAACTGCCGACTTTCCAATGGCAAAGTTGAAACTGTTTCACATTTAATATGTGAGTGCAGCAAAATCACACAAACAGATTACAAAGCTAGACATGATCGAGTTGCTAAATTAATCCACTGGTCACTATGTAAAAAATACATCCTACCTGTACCCGAAAAGCCATGGGATCATAAAAGTGGAAAAAGTTACAGAAAATGAGACGGTGAAGATTCTGTGGGACTTTCAAATACAGACAGATCATCATTTGGAACCCAACACACCAGATATCATGGCTGTTGAGGGCCAAACGAACAGTTTATTGATATTGCTGCACCAGGAGATGCCAGAGTCGAAGAAAAAGAACTGGGGGAAAATCACGGAATATCACAACCTGGCCATCGAAACTACATGGCTATGGAAGAAAAATATAACAGTGATACCCATTGTCATTGGGGCACTTGGTACCATGTCCAAGAATTTTATGAAGTACATCAGGAAACTGCAGCTTCCTGCAATAACACCAGCAGAACTGCAAAAAACTGTGCTACTTGGAAAAAACATAAATTTTAAGAAGATACTTGGCCGATACCTAGGATGCTGGTATCAACCATCAGAGCCAGTCAATGATATTTATGATATATTTTTTAATGTTCAGTTGAATGAGTTTCATATTTAATGAATAAAGTATAAAATAATAAATTAATAATAATTAATAATATGTAATGGACATACTTTTCCATACATTAATAGAAACCTCTAAGTCCAAATAAATATGAAACATTAAATATCTCAAATTATAGAACTCATTCAAGCTAAGAATGAAAAATAAAAAAAAGAAATTGTTTCCTTCTCATGTTAATATGCTTGAGAGTCTATTAACAAATAAATAACAAGTCCAAAATCAAACTTCAAGTGCATATGCAAACCTTAAATCACACTTTATAAAGCATATAGGAAATGTGAAAGAGTGCACTTAAAGCCCTACAATTTGTAATCAAGTCTCCCTATCAATTCCAGGTGCATGGGCTTGGCAGGTTTTAACCATGATGTAATTAGTACTTGTCATGCAGCAACCAAGTATCCTAGTGTAAACAAAGACAAATGCCAAAGTGTCTCTGCAAACATCATCATAAAGATAAAAGTTTCCTCTGTCCAGTCGTATCTGATTTTAAGGTCTGGTGCTCATTTCCATTTCAGATGAGGAAGCCAGCGCTGTTCAAAGACACTTCTATGCTTATGTGACCAACATGACTATATGCCAAGGCGCATACAATACTGTTACCTTCCCACCAAAATTGTGCCTATTTATCTACTCACATCTGCATGCTTTCAAACTGCTAAGCTGACAGGAGGCAGAAGCATTTGAGGCAGAGAGACCTGCTTATAAAGAATGGTTGGAGGCTTAAAGGTCTTTCCCTGAGATAAAACAAATAAAGTAAGGTTCCAAAGGTGCTTTTTCAGGAGACAACTGAACTTCTTTGCTTTTTCTTTTGAAGATGTTTTGCTTCTCATCCAAGAAGCTTTTTCAGCTTCTTGAATGAGAAGCAAAACATCTTCAAAAGAAAAAAACAGGAAAATTCAGTTGCCTCCTGAAAAAGCACTTTTGGGATAACCATGACCTGGATGAGTGAGAATCTCTACAGAATTTTAAATAAAGTGAAGAAAATGTTCAGTAGAAATATGATCAGTTTTCATCTGTTATTCTTTGTTTGGCTTGCAGGTACTTTGGAAAATAGGTTGACCCCTGCCATTCTGCAACAGCCTTTCAAATATTGGAACACTGCTCTCATGTCAACTTGGATACTTCTGTTCACTACATTAGCCATGCCCAGTTCATATAACCATTTTTCATATGTTTTAGCCTCCAGTCCCCAATCATCTTTGTTGCTCTTCTGTGCACTCTTTCTTACCTTATGTGATCTTGATTGAATCTCTCTTAATGCAATTTAGGATTGCATTGGCTTTTTGGATGCCACTACACAGTTGGCTCATATTTAATTGGTTGTCCACTAAGACTCCAACTTTCCTCTCACAGTTACCGCTATTAAGGCTAATTTCTCCCAATCTATATGTGTACTTTTGTTTTTTCTTGCCTAATTCTTTACTTTTCTCTACACTGAATTTCATTTTATTAGTTAGGTCCCAGTGTTCAAGTCTGTCAAGATCCATCTGGCTCTTGAGGCTATCATCTAAGATGCCGGCTATTCCAGCCAGCTTAGTATCATCTGCAAATTTGATAAGTTCCCCTTCTATTCCCTCATTCCCTAAATATCATTTAGGAGATATTGAAGAGTACTGGATCTAAGACAGAACCTTGTGGTACCCCATGGCTTACCTCCCTCCATGCAGACGTAGTAGCATTAAGGACTACTTGTTGAGTACGATTTGTCAGCCAATTACAAATCCATCTGATGTTGATATTATCTGTCCCACTTTTTTCTAGTTTACAAAGAAGTAGGCTGTGGTCTACTTTGTTGAATGCCCTGCTGAAGTCTAAGTATACTATGTCCACAGCATTTCACTGGTCTACTAATTTAGTCACTATATCAAAGAATGAAATAAGATTGTTTTGGCATGATCTGTTTTTAACAAACCTATGCTGACTTCTAGTTATTACTTTACTTATTTCTAGATGTTCTCATATCTGTTTTTTATTATCTTTTCCAGATTATCTTTTCCAATAACCCTAGGAATGTCCATTATAATTACAAGCAGTTGCCAAGCAACTAGTCATATGTCAATATGTGTGCATGTATGTATGTGTATGTTAAAGACTGGAAAAATAGTTCAGTATCAATTAAGGAGAGCACTGTAGATATGTAGAAATCTATTTTTGGTGAAATATAATTGCAATATAATTATTATGAAAACGCATATCCTAAAAAAATTCTGCTCAAAGTTTTTAGCAATTTTAAGCAACTTATATTACTTCATTATTGCTACATGATTTTTATAGCGTAATTATAATCATGATAACAAGGACAGTGTTCATGTTTCAAAGCTGCTCTGAAGGCTTCTTTAGTTAAAGGATAAAATGTTTTATATAACTAAGCAAATGAAGAAAAGGGTAACTTGAAACTGAATCAATGATTCATGGTTAGTCACATTTTAGCCAGAATATTATTCTCTGGGACTAACAAATATCTATGTATGAAAAGTACGGGATATCCAAAAAAAGAAATATCATACAAGAATTGTCCATACCATATTCATACTACAAAAGTTGTCTCATCATACAATTTATTTTTAGAGCCTAAGTAGACTTGCAGGGTTCTTTTTCTATTTAATTATCTCTTTAATTGTTGCATCACGTAGTATAAAATATTCTGTATTCCCATTCAGTTTCATGTAATGGGCAAAGTAGCAGTAATAATTACTGGTGTACTACTATAATCTTGAAATTAGGTAGAAATTTCACAACAGAGACCATGATATTTGAATTTTTAGTGTACCTTCCCTATGGGAATTAGGAGTTTTGAAAATGAGAAAAAGGCCACCATTTTTAGTTTACAAATGTGTAACTTATCCCCCCTATACACACACACACACACACACACAAACACCTTTTTTATCTTTTAAAGCAGGAGCACTTGCTGAATGAATTCATTTTGTTAAGAAACAAAAAAGTATGGAGAAATGTTCGCACATGTAATTGCTTTCAATGTATTAATATTTATGTTAATATTAAGGATAAAATCTTTTATCTATTTCAAAATACCAAATAAAGTTCTCCGAGAAAGTATCACACAAAAATAATGAGGCATGCAAACAAATAGCAGACTGATGTACAATTTATGGGTGCTAAAGCTGTGTGATTAAATCGCAGTGGGAGTGATTCAGCTGCAGAAAGCACCACACATGGATAATTTGAGTTCAAATAGTTGCCTGGTGTTATGTCACTATTTTCCTCTGTCCTCTTCTTGCCTTCCTGAGCTTCTAAATCTTCCTCGGGTGGATGAATTACTACTTTAGGAATATCATCATTAGAAGGAGACAACTGATGCTCGATTGGCTGGAAATTTGTGGTTCCCTTAGAATCACACCTAGGACTGGAAGGTGGAGTGCTTTGCGGGGTAGGTAAAGGGGTTGTACACCTTGAGGTTGTTGGAGATCCAGGAAGTAGGTAATTGAGAAGAAGGGACAAACGATTCTCTCCTCTCAGGGAAATATTTGAGGCAGAGAGACCTGCTCGTAAAGAATGGCGGGAGGCTGAAAGGCCTTCCCCTGAGATAAAACAAATAAAGTGAAGAAAATATTCAGCAGAAACATAACATCATATCATCTGATACTATAAAAGATTTTAAGGGCATAATTTCATAGGTGAGATAAGCAAAATATTCAGTGCTAAGCAGAATTTTAGATGTTAAAAAAGTCAGCATGCAGCATATATACACATAATAAACATTTAAAAGTCATAGATATAGATATAAATTGTGATTAATTCAGTTCACAGTTTTGAAGAAAATAACACGATAAACCATTCACAGGATTGATTGATTTATGAATGATATTAATTGTCCCCCAAGTCACTGAATGTTAATAGTTTTTACAACCCCAACAGAATGCTATGCTTATAATAGAAATCTATTTATTTTGAATATACAACAAAACATTAAGATTCTTTCTTAATGCAAATTTCAGAAAATATGCAGTGAACAAAAACATGCATGTCTATATGAATCCTTACCACAACTATAAAAAAGCATTTGACAATTCCGGACAGATGTAACCTCACAATAGATTCAAGGTTAAATACTTAGATCAGCATCTTTTAAAAACCTGCATTTATTATTAGTTTCTAATATAATAAACAATTCACTGGAAAGCTATTCAATTTCTGGTTAGCAATTTATATCTTTAGGCAGTTTACACCAAATTAAGTAATCTAAGAAAAGAAAATTGTTCAAAAGCCAACAAAGTTGCAGCAATCAGAATGAAAAATTCAGATAACGTGATTAAAAGGAACATTACCTGAAAAGATGTCAGACTTTCAAAAATTACTCCAATTGTGACAGGGAGGAGCAATCAATCAATAAAGAGCACACAACCTGTATATCCTATAATATTATATTTCTATAATAAATCATATATCTGCGATATATAATATTCACAATTGCAAAATCAGGATATCTTTTTAGGCAAAAAACACTCCTCTCCCCTCCCCCCCCAAATCTGACTCTTTAATTAGTACTAAAGGAATGCTAACATCAACACTGTCATTAACAAAAAAACATGATTTTACTGAAAATGATGACAGGAAGATGCAAAAACCAAGGAGAAATAGACAACACATATGTAATAAAATATCCAGCGCTTTTCTTTTACATATATCATGCTAGGGTACTAGCATGCTATACCCTAGCTATACCCTATACATGCTTTTACATATATCATGCTAGAAAGACAAAACTATGAGTTCAGTGATGCAATAATTGCCCTAAACTTTCCAAGTTTAAAAGATACATATATAATTTTATTTTCTGCACAATTGTTCTTACAATTTATTTTTTGCTGGGAAAGAATTCTAATCTAATTTTTGCATGTGCTGACTTTTCTCACATCTCTGCATTATATTATTAAACCATAAATAACTGGATGCCACAACTTATCTCACCATTTCTTTCAAGCAAGAGAGGGTCAGAATGTTTCTTGCCTATATCTGCAAAGGATCGGACGAGGGGAATCCGATTACTAAACTTTTTTTCATTCTGATGATGATGTCTTTTCAGAAGGGCTTCTCTGACATTTTCTCTCATTGATTCATCAAGGTGGCCAGAAGCTATCATGTTATCCAATACCATGTCTACAAAAGAAAAATGAAATTTAAAATAAATATGAAAGATTGATATATCTGAGAAACATCTTCAAGCCTTGGATATGTAGGAAATGTTTAATAAGATAGTATTAAAATGATTAGGACTAAATCATACCAAAAATAGAGTATGCTATGATTCTGTGTATTATCCAGCTGGGATTTTGTAGACATAGATTTTATTTAGGATATTTGTTGTGTTTTGGTATTTTCAGGAAGTATAAGGGGAAACGAATAAAGAAAAAAAATCCTACATAATTCAACAATGCAACAACTACCACTGGTGGCTGCTTGCCAAAATTTATTTTCCCCATTTAACAGCTATTCACAAAAAATAATTATCATCAACTTCATTCCTATTCTAGAAAAACTTTTTCTAGCCTCAGTACCCTCTAGATCAGGGGTCCCCAACCCCCGGTCCGTGGACCGGTGCCGGTCCGTGGCTTGATAGTAACCGGGCCGAAGTGAGCGGCGGAGAGAGTAGCGCAACTCTTAGGAAAGTGTAGCAAACGCTCCGTTATCCTGGCAGCTGGCCGGGGCGCTCCCCGGGGGCAGGGCGGGGGCAATGGCCTGCATTGGGGGAGCTTGGGACACCACCCGGCCCTGCACGGGGGAAGTGGCTGCCAGGCCCTTCTGCCTGGGACGCAGCCCGTCCTTCCCTGCCCCAGCCGAGGATCCTTTGCCCGGGACCCCTGGCAGCTTTCCCACCCAGTTGCATGTGACTGCCGAACGTGCGCGCGGCCCACGTGACTTGACTCACCCGCTGGAGGCTCCCACCGGTCCGCGGAATTTTTTTTACATGAAACCAGTCCCTGGTGCCCAAAAGGTTGGGGTCTAGATGTTTAGCATTTAATTCCCAGAATTTTCAGCAACAGTTAAACCACTTCAAGAATTTAATACACCCATCTGGAACATTTTCAAATCAAGGAAAGCTACTTTGGATAATAATATTTGGTGTAAACCTAAAAATATTAGCTTGGAGATGGTCTGTTGCAATTCATAATGGAGCTTGAAAATCACTAGAGGAATGAGAGTGTGCTAGGCTAAAAAATTATGATTTGAAAAAAGGAAAGATTCTATCCTAAACCAAGCATAATTAAATAATATTCTTGTTACTGCTTCCAATAAAAAATGCTATTTCTAAAGCCACGAAAAAGGTGGTGAAATACAAATGTCTGATTTAATTTATACTCTGCTGAGCTGCATCAAGAGGATTTTGAAATATGATTGCAATATTGTCAATAGAAATTAGAGCATAGAATTGCTGTATGATTTTTTTGCAAACATAAGACACACATATATTTTAATTACTTTACAAAACATATAAAACACATTAAAATAAAATCTTAAGTAAAATATATGTGACCTGCTATTTCGTCCAGTGAATTGGCTCTCATATCTAACATGACCGTTCCATTTAAAATGCAACTTCTCAATTCAAACAGACTATGAAGAGACAGAGTAGCCACATAAGGTTTGCTCCACCGCTCACCACCATCTTCAACATCTTCTTCAAATTTTAACCATCTACAATATATGAGTATAATGAACATGTATAGTAAGAAAAATCTTAGTTTTTAAATGCAAACATTTAATCTTAAATTTAAGTTCTTTCAATTGTCAGTTTATCTTAAATTTCTTTCAATTGTCTCAGTTCCTGAAATCTGTATTTGATCTATACTTTTCCAAGTATCCTATACAATTTAGTAACTTGTTTTTAAAGAGACTTAGAGATTAACATCTGTCTATGCAGAATTAAAGTCTAGACTTCAATAGGACCATGTGTAGGGTTCTACTTTTATTTTAGCTTACTTTTTTAATGTTGCAAAAAGACAATGATTTTAAAAAGTGAGAAAACTCAACTTAAACAAAGCAGTAATATCTACAGCTAGAAGAAATATACTTAAGGGTTTTGAAACTTCAGTTACTTAATAGCCTTCAAATATTCAAATGTATGCCATTTTTCTTAATGTATTATTATGAATGAGAAGCAAAAGGAATTATCTTCCAAGTTACCTGGCAGTTTCTTTCCATTCATATTCTTCTCCTTCTCTAAAACAAAGTTCATCCATTTCAGTAAAAAGATCATGTGGAATGTGTTCTTCATCATCATCCTCTGTACCAAGGATAAATTGCACTCTTTGGGATGGTGTGTCTTGATGAAAATTGAATTTGAGACACTTATTCAGTAAATATCTACATTCTTATCCATATCAACACATTACCAATCATAAATGTATTTGTGAAAGAATAAGACAGAAAAAAGCAAATAAAAGATTATATTGTCCCTATAAAACTATCATTAATAGTATTACTAGATGTTTAGTTTCTCACATCTCAATATAATTGTAAGTAGTAATTCTGTTATGTGTGTGTGTGTGTGTGTGTGTGTGTGTTACGTTATCTCAGGGAGACTAAGATAGATCTATTTCAAGCTTTTTAGCTCTCATCAGTTAGCCATACCCTTACTGGGATTCGAACCGGGGCTGTATTAAATGCCAGGCGAGAGCCTTGCCATTAAGCCAGCTCAGTTCTCTTCTTGTCGGTTCTATAATTGTGGAAACAATTATATATAACTATCCTCCTGTCTCAGCTGACAAGAAGAGAACTGAACTGGCTTAATGGCAAGGCTCTCACCTGGCATGTAATACAGCCCCGGTTTGAATCCCAGTAAGGGTATGGCTAGCTGATAAAGAGTTAAAAAGCTCGAAATAGATCTATAACTAGTCTCCCTGACTTATTTATTGATCAGCTCAAAAACATAACACACATATAAAAAAATTACACAACGGAATTCATGGCTTTCTGTCTAGATGGTCTCTGGTAATGAGCCGAAAGGCAGAAAAGGAAAAGCAGTATGCTTCCTCCCTTAATTGGGGTCCTAACAGGGTGTTGTGGAAACAATTATAAAGTCCAAAATACAAGTCAAGCCTACTAGTCTTAACCATTACTGTGTGAACTAAACTTAAACCACTACTAAAAGTACAAGGATAAAAATTAAAACTTATTACTATAATGTTTTAAAAATGGATAAGAATCGTATTTAAGAAACTTTATTTAAATCATTTAAAGATAGAATGAACATTTGTAAATGATCATCATTAGCAGCGTTTTTATACATAATCAAAAGGATTTCAAAGAACTGATTTATATATTAATAAATCAATAGCATGAAAATAAAGCCTCCCATATTTCACTATATCCATGTTGCTTCTAAAGGCTGTTTTCTTATCGCTCTTTTTTATTTTATTGTCTTCTCAAATAAATAAAGCTGTGTCTTGTCTCCTTTATAGACTAAAGCAAACATAATACAATAATCAATATTGTATTATGATTGCTTTAGACTATAATAATCATGTTACTCACCGGTCAGGCACTTAACCACAAGAAGATGAGCAAGTAGGATTTATAAAATTTAAATCTGTACTTCACTACAGTTTAGCCATACATAACCTAGTTTAAAAAGTATGGTATACTTGAACAATGGTCATCACTCAAAAAGCTTTATAATGTCTCTATTGACAAACAATGCATATTCAGATCAATACAATTCACTTGTTATGAGGATTGGAGTGGAGGAAAATCCCATTCCTGCCATCAAAATACCTAATAGGATTTGTGTTCTCCTTCTTTTGACTCCCATTTCCATAAGTTCCATTTCCTAAAACTATCATTCCAGAATGTCACTATTGCTCCATGCAATTGTTGCTTTTTTACTGTTTATAGTTAGCCTAAAATTATTTTGTGCATAAATGTATTAAAGTTTGCAACATGGCCACCAATTTCAGCAAAATAAAGGTTTTTGGATTTTTTATTTCTATGCAGGCTTCCTTTGATTATTAAATTATTAATACATTAGCATTTGTTAGACAATACTGATATTTCCTTCTCCCACTCCTAGATCACTGAAAAACAATCATTCTGTTTACATCTAATAGTGCCTGGGGCTATAATATAGTAGACATTATCTTCCTGCTATATACCAGATGTTTAATGTTTAAAACTTTGTTTCATTTGTTACAAGGCATTTGTATTTGGATTATAGGTGTGTATTTAGAACAATTTGGTGTTTCACTTGCACATACACTAATATATCCCAACATTTGCATTGCATTTAGAGGCAATTCTGCCAAACACATGTGTAAAAAGAGCAGCTATCATCTATATAAATAAAAATGTAAAATAGTTTGTACGAAGCTGCTAATCTCAAAAACTACTGCACTGATTTACACCAAATTTTGACACAATGTTCCCAAGGACTTCCGATAATAGAATACGTACTCATTTTGTGGCTAGCACACGTATGTCATGTGCAAGGTACACAAATGTAAAATGTACCCACTGATCATGTTTTCACCTCCCTGTAACTCCTCCCACCTGGCATTTCCAATAGTCATTTCATCAAGAACACTGTACAGAGGCCTAAAAGGGCCAAGACAAGGCACAGAGATTAGCAAACTCCCAGGTGGCCCGTAGAGAGAGGGGGGGGGGCAGAAATACAGTTTAATAAAAGAGGGACTAGGAGAGACATGATAGCAGCCTTCCAATATCTCAGGGGTTGCCACAAAGAAGAAGAAGTCAAGCTATTCTCCAGGGCACCTGAGGGCAGAACAAGAAGCAATGGGTGGAAACTAATCAAGGAGAGAAGCAACTTAGAACTGAGGAGGAATTTCCTGACAGTTAGAACAATTAACCAGTGGAACAGCTTGCCTCCAGAAGTTGTGAATGCCCCAACACTGCAAGTCTTTAAGAAGATGTTGGATAGCCATTGAAATGGTATAGGGCTTCTTGCCTAGGCAGGGGGTTGGACTAGATGACCTCCAAGGTCCCTTCCAACTCTGCTATTGTATTATTGTATTATTGTATTACAGTAGGTAGGTATATAGGGGAATAGATAGAGAGGGAGAAATACGGTAGGTAGGTAGGTAGGAGGATAGATAGGGAGAAACACAATAGGTAGGTAGGTAGGGTGATAGAGAGGGAGAAATACAGTAGGTAGGTAGGTAGTGAGAGGGAGAAAGGAAGAAATATAGTAGGTGGTAGGTAGGTGGATAGGTGGTAGGTGGATAGATAGAGAGGGAGAATTACAGTAGGTAGGTAGGTAGAGGAAGAAAGGAAGAAATACAGTAGGTAGGTATGTAGAGGAATAGAGAGGGAGAAATACAATAGGTAGGTTAGGTAGGTAGGTAGGTAGGTAGGTAGGTGGATAGATAGGGAAAAATACAGTAGGTAGGTAGGTAGGGGGATAGATAGGTGGGGAGAAATACAGTAGGTAGGTAGGTAGGTAGAGGGATAGATAGAGAGGGAGAAATACAGTAGGTAGGTAGGTAGGTAGGTAGGTAGGTAGGTAGGTAGGGGAATAGATAGAGAGGGAGAATTACAGTAGGTAGGTAGGTAGAGGGAGAAAGGAAGAAATACAGTAGGTAGGTAAGTAGAGGGATAGACAGGGAGAAATACAGTAGGTTAGGTAGGTAGGTAGGTAGGTAGGTAGGTAGGTGGATAGATAGGGAGAAATAGTAGGTAGGTAGGTAGGGGGATAGATAGATAGGGAGAAATACAGTAGGTAGGTAGGTAGAGGGATAGATAGAGAGGGAGAAATACAGAAGGTAGGTAGGTAGGTAGGTAGGTAGGTAGGGGGATAGAGAGAGGGAGAAATACAGTAGGTAGGTAGGTAGAGGGATAGGGAGTGAGGGAGAAACACAGTATGTAGGTAGGTAGAGGGATAGATACGAGAGGGATAAATACAGTAGGTAGGTAGGTAGGTTGGGGGTTATATGGTGTGTGTGTGTATGTGTGCAGATGTAGATCTACACACAGATTGGTTGGCCATTTAACCAGACTGGGCCACAGCAACGCGTGGCCGGGTATAGCTAGTAGCATTTAAAAGGCCTTTCAATCCACAACAAATGTTTAAGATTCAGAACACAACAAACAAGTAATAACTGCAAGTACATTTGCTGAACAAAATGAAAGATATGAGTAAATTATAGCAATAGAACAAATTAATAGTAGCATGTAAGGGAAGTAAATTCTCTGGAAGTTTTGTTCCAGTACCCATGACCAGTATGATTGTTAGGATATTCAACCTTATATTGGGTTGACAATATATATGAGCCTATGTTCTTAAGAAATTATGTAGCTTTAAGAACTGAACTAATTGTGTTTGATTGGCTGTGCTGCTCAGCATTACCATATAAGCAAGTCAGGAACACAGTCAATTCCCTGATTGATTCCTTGTGATCCTGTGTTTTTCCTGATTGCTGTTTGAGAAGCTGAAGAAGGAGGAGGTTTTGTTTGCATCACTGTAAGATAAACTCTGTTTGATGTAGGACTGTTGTTATCATTGTTTGAGAAGTTAGTCAGAAGAAGTATTTTAGTTGATACAAAGTAAAGACTATTTATTTTAGTTGATACAAAGTAAAGACTATTTATTTTCTTACTATCACTGTTTTAGAGTTCGTTTGTGGTTTACAGCAACGTATCTCTTTACTGTCTGGTGAATTACACTATTCCGCATGTATTAGCTAACATTGGTTATGGGACCAGAGTTCTAATACTGGTTCTGAACCCAGAGTTGCTAACATTGGTTATGGGCCCAGTCTGCACAGTGTAAATACCGGTTTACAGTTATAGAGGAGTTGCTAAAACAAACTACTCTGGTGAAGATGGCACAAGTCCAGGGTCCAGATTTGTCAGTTATTAGGTGGCTGGATGGCACCAACTACGTTTCCTGGTCCACCAAGTGCAGTTTGCTGTTGCGCAGAGAGGGGCTATGGGAGGTTGTGGCAAATCCACTGGATGTGACTGCCTGGAGCGAGGATAATGCCGAAGATGCCAGAAAACTTGCAGAGTTTAAGCAAAACAACGAAAGGGCACTTTGCATCATAGGCTTAACACTTGATGACTCCCAGCTAGTGCATATTCGGGGCGAAGTTTCTGCTGCAAGATGCTGGGAGAATTTAAAGAGACTGTATGTTCGTGACACTGTGGGAGCACATATACATTTAACCCGAAAACTGTTTAGGACAAAGCTCAGCAAGGAAGGAGACATGTTAGTCCATATTAACTGCATGGAGGACATGTTTCAAGAGTTGCACGAAAAGGGACTGAATTTTACAGACCAGCAGCAGGTGTACATACTACTCTCATCACTGGATGAAAGCTACGATGCTGTGGTAACATCATTTGAAGTACTGCCTCAACAAGAACTTACATTAGCCAACATCTCTTCGCATCTGTTGGAAGAGTCAAGACGGCGAGTGGAAAGGCAACAACTTAGAGCTGAGCCAGAAACTGTTGATGTAAATGTAAATGTAAATAACCATGTATATACTGTAAAATGTTTTAATTGTGGGGAAAAGGGCCAAATAGCTAAGTATTGCAAAAGAGTTAAACCACAAAACATGGTTAGAAGGAAAAGACATCACTGTAATGTAACTATCTCGAGTAAGGCATCAGTGAACCACGATTTGTGGGTTATTGATAGTGGAGCCTCACTATGTATCACTAGAGATAAAGGGAACTTTAGAAAAATGTATCCTTCAAGTACCAAGGTTTCATTAGCCAATGGATGGAAGTGAAAGGCAGTTGGGGAAGGAATGGCTAAATGTAAATTTGTAAAGGAGGAATTGCATATGCGGTATGTTCCTAAGCTAAAATTTAATTTACTGTCTAAGTTTTAGTTAAGCAGGGTTATACAGTTACATTCAAGGAGAATGAATGTTTGTTAGAGAAGGGTGGAACCAAGGTTACTGGAACATTGAAAGATGGTTTGTATGTATTAACTAAAAATCATATAGCTAATGCTGTATGCTCAAATGTAAGGCCACATGATGAGTGCATTCACCTTCTACACAGACGTTTAGGGCACATTAATTTTCAGAAATTGAAACAGACTGCTAAGTTGGTTAATGGGTTAAGGTTGAAAACATGTAACCAATATCTGAGTTGTAATGTGTGTAACAAAGAGAAGAGCAAACAAACACCTGCAAACAGGTTAGATGGGTTCAAGACGAAGAAACCACTGGAAGTCGTGTTTGCTGATCTTATAGGCCCCATGAAGGCTAGTTTAGGGGGAGCTTACTATGTACTTAGTATAGTAGATCATTATTCCAGGTATGGGTTTTGCTATCTACTCAAAAACAAAGCTGAAACATTTGAGAAATTAAGGAACTGGATAAGGTTTGCCGAGAGAAAAGCAAAGGGAAAGATTGTAACCATAGTCACAGATAATGGAACAGAATTTGTGAATAGCAAGGTTAAAACCATGTTAGATTCAATGGGGATACAACACCAGTGTTCTGCTCCATATCGACCAACTCACAACGCACACATGGAAAGGCGGGGTCAAACTCTGCAAGCCATGGTAAGAACCATGCTGGCTGATGCAGGTTTACCAATAGCTTTGTGGGGAGAAGCAATGTTACGTGCAAACAGTCTTTTAAACAATGTAGTGAATTCGACTACAGGTAAAATTCCATATACATTGTGGCATGGCAGAAAACCTGATCTGAGTTATATTCACACGTTTGGGTCACCTACTTGGGTGCATATACCATCACAGTTAAGACAAAAGGGGCAAAGTAGAGCTCAACAATTGATCTTTGTGGGTTACAATTCAAACCATAAGTCTTACAGGTTTTGGCAGAAAGGCACAACGAGGATGGTTTGCAGTCCTAATGCCAAGTTCATGGAGCATTTGAACTGGGATAAGCTGGAGAATGGTAAGGAAATAAATTTTGAGACCAGAACTGACAATACATATGTAGGAAGGGGAAAGGCAGTAGAGACTACTCAAGAGGAGGAAAGAGAGCAGGAACAAATAAAGGTAGAGAGCCCATCCACGAGTCCTGAACTGCCAAGGAGGTCGAAGAGAGAAACCAGGCCACCTGATTGTTATCAGGCGACCATGGTATATCAAACAACTAAGGTTCCTGCAACATACACTGAACTAACTACATACCCAAAGGACGATCAAAAGGTGTGAAGAGCTGCGGTGGATAAGGAGTTGAACTCATTAAAGAATCTGGGAGTTTACGAGCCAGTTGCTATACCACAGGGGAAGAACATAATTGGATCAAAGTGGATATATAAGGTAAAGACAGGAGTATCAGGAGAGGTAACATACAAAGCAAGATTGGTGGCACAGGGTTTTAATCAGGCTGTAACTGATTATGACGAAGTGTATGCACCAAGTCTTAAAGCAACAACTCTCAGGGCAGCATTAGTGTGGGCAGCTAGGCACAAGTATGTCATAAATCATCTAGACGTAGAGACAGCATACTTGCATGCATCGTTAAAGCATATAATATACATGCAGAGGCCAATGGGTTATGAGGAAGATGAACAACCACAATGCTGGTTGCTTAAGAAGAGTTTATATGGATTGAGACAATCTGGTTTTGAGTGGAACCAGTGTATTGTCCAAGCGTTAAATAAAATAGGGTTCAAGGCAGGATTGGCAGATCCATGTCTGTTCAAAATGGAGAGGGATGGTATGACAGCATTATTATTGCTGTTTACTGATGACATAGCTCTGGTAACAAAAACACAGCAAAATGCAGAGAACATAGTTGATCAATTAAAGGCCCATTTCAGAATTAAGAACCTTGGGGAAATACGGCAATACCTAGGATTAAGAATCGAGAAGACCGGTAAAGGCTTTAAGATTTCACAGACTGAAAATATCAATGCATTATTAAAATGGTATAACATGGAGCTATGCAAACCATCAAAAACTCCAATGGGTCAGGAGTTCATTAATAGCGACACAGAGAGCTCATTGTTTGACAGAGGGATATACCAATCGCTAGTAGGTAGTATAATGTATATCAGCAATTGGTCAAGGCCCGATATTGCCTACAGCATTAACCAACTGGCAAGGTATAGTGCAGAACCGAATGAGAGGCACTGGCAAGCTGCAAAGAGAATATTGAGATATCTGAAAAATACTATGCATCATGCATTATATTTGGAACCGGCAGAGGAGTTAGAATTAACAGCGTGTGCAGATGCGAGTTTTGCCACTGACATCAACTTGAGAAAGTCTACCTCAGGATTGCTATATTTCTAGGTAGATCATTAATAAGTTGGTGTTCCATCAGACAAAAGCATCTTAACCTGCCTACAATGGAGGCAGAATTTTCATGCCTGACACTGTTATGTACTGATTTAATAAGTGTAAAGCAATTGTTGGTAGATTTAGGTATAAAAGTAAGGTGCCCTGTTACTGTATATGAGGACAATCAGGCAGCTATACAAATGGCTACGAATATAGCTGTAAAGACAAGATCAAAGCACACTGATCTTAGGTATTTAAATGTAAGAGAGTGTATTAAGAGTGAAATGGTAAAACTTGTCTATTGTATGTCAGAAAATAATGCGGCTGACCATTTTACGAAAGCTCAAGGAGCAATAAAGCACAAGGAGTGTTGTGATGCTTTAGGATTAAGGATGTAAATATATATTTATCAACCCAAGGGGGAGTATGTTAGGATATTCAGCCTTATATTGGGTTGACAATATATATGAGCCTATGTTCTTAAGAAGTTATGTAGCTTTAAGAACTGAACTAAATTCTGATTGTGTTTGATTGGCTGTGCTGCTCAGCATTACCATATAAGCAAGTCAGGAACACAGTCAATTCCCTGATTGATTCCTTGTGATCCTGTGTTTTTCCTGATTGCTGTTTGAGAAGCTGAAGAAGGAGGAGGTTTTGTTTGCATCACTGTAAGATAAACTCTGTTTGATGTAGGACTGTTGTTATCATTGTTTGAGAAGTTAGTCGGAAGAAGTTTTTAGTTGATACAAAGTAAAGACTATTTATTTTCTTACTATCACTGTTTTAGAGTTTGTTTGTGGTTTACAGCAACGTATCTCTTTACTGTCCAGTGAATTACACTATTCCGCCTGTATTAGATAACATTGGTTATGGGACCAGAGTTCTAATACTGGTTCTGAACCCAGAGTTGCTAACAATGATGATGTCAGAAATCTTAAGATTATGAATCACATTAACCTTATATTGATTATAAATGTAAAGTATTAATAAAGTTCTTACCATAAGAAGGAGATTCCCGCCCATCTTCTCTATCAGTCTCCTTTTCTTTTCTTCGTCTATGACGTTTATGACCATGATGTTTATGACGGCGTCGACCTTGTTTTCCAAAGGGCACGTGAACACCAATATATACAGCTCTATGACCTTAATCAAAACATTATTCAATATATTAGATTGGACTGGATTGGATTTATATGGCGCTCTTTTCCCAAAGGACTCAGGGCGGCGTACAACATAAGAAACACATAATACAAAAGTTTTAAAAAGATTAAATAAAGAATCCAATCTATATAAATAAAAATGTTTTGTGCAAAGCCACTAATCTCAGAAAGTACTGAACCGATCGACACCAAATTTTCACACAATGTTCCCAAGGACTTCCAATGCAATCATATGTACATTTTGTGTGGCTGGCAAACATGTGTCATGTGCAAGCAGCACAAACGTAAAAGGTACGCACTTCTCAGGTTTTCACCTCCCTGTAGCTCCTCCCATCTGGCTGCTTCTTATGATGCGTCACGCACACACCCCTCACAATTCCAACAGTCGTTTCCTCAGCAACCAAATAAGCTTCCAATGTTCCCACACTGCATGGAGGCCTACAAGGCCCAAAACTAGGTATGGGGGGTTACACGCTCCCAGATGGCCCATTTTTGGTCTCAGGAGGATGTATGGACGTCTACTAGGCCCAAAACTAGGCATGGGGGGTGGCACACTCCCAGGTGGCCCATTTTTGCTCCCAGAAGGTTGCATGGTAGGTAGGTAGGTAGAGGGATAGCAAGAGAGAGAGGGGAAAATACAGTTGGTAGGTAGGTTGGTAGAGGGATAGAGAGAGATAGGAAAAATACAGTAGGTAGGTAGGTAAGTAGAGGGATAGAGAGAGGGGGAGAAATATGGTAGGTAGGTAGAGGGATATATATATAGAGAGAGGGAGGGAGAAATACAGTAGGTAGGTAGGTAGAGGGATAGAGAGAGGGGAAAATATAGTAGGGAGGGAGGGAGGGAGGGAGGTAGTGGGAGAGTGGGGGAAATACAGTAGGTAGGTAGGTTGGGGGTTATACAGTGGTTGTGCGTACATGTTTGTGTGTGCAGGTGTACATCTACACACAGATTGGTTGGCCCTTTAACTAGACTGGGCCACAGCAATGCATGGCCGGGTACAGCTAATAAGCAATAAATTAACAATTTACATATTAGATTTAAAATAAATTAAATTAGCAATTAAAATTAATAAGTTATTTTGTCCAGGCCAGGCCGGCTTGCTGAAAAAGCAGCTTTTTAGGACGTGCCAGAAGGATAGGAGGTTGTAATTATGTGAAGCTCCGGGATAGCTCATTCCAAAGGGAAGGCACTCTCACAGAGAAGGTGTTCCCCCTGAGGGTCGCAACCCAACACTGTCTGGCTGATGGCACCATGAGGAGGCAAACTCTGTGGGATCGTACTGGACAGTGGGAAGCTACCGGTGGCAGTAGATGGTCTCGCAAGTAACATGGGCCTAAGCCATGGAGTGCTTTAAAGGTCATAATTAGTGCCGCCTAAAAGGGGTGTAACATGGGAGTACCAAGATACCCCGATGATAACCCACACAGCTGCATTCTGGACCAGCTGAAGCCTCCAGGTGCTCTTCAAGGGCAGCCCCATGTAGAGAGCATTACAATAGTCCAGGCGAGAAAGGACGAGGGCATGAGTGACTGTGTACAGGGCATCCCGATTCAGAAAGGGGCGCAACTGACATACCAGGCGAACCTGGTAAAAGGCCCCCCTGGTCACTGCCTTCAGGTGTTCTTCTAAGCTAAGTCGCGTATCCAGGAGGACTCCCAGATTCCAGGCCCTCTCTGAGGGAGCTAAAGTTTCTCCCCGTCACCAAAGTTGGAACAAGGTGAACAAATCGGGATGACAGGAACCACAGCCATCTTGGAAGGATTGAGACTGAGCCTGTTCCTCCCCATCCAGATCTGCACAGCCTCCAGACATTGGGACATCACATTGAGGGTATCACTTGGCTGGTTTGGGGTAGAGATGAAAAGTTGGGTATCATCAGCGTATTGATGATACCATACCCCGAAACCATGGATGATCTTGCCCAGCGGTTTCATATATATGTTGAACAGGAGGGGTGAGAGAACCAACCCTTGGGGCACCCTACAAGTGACAGGCTTCAGGGTCGATCCCTGTCCTTTAGTCAACATGAATTGCAATCCAACAGGCAGGAGGAGAACCACTGCAAAACAATGCCCCCCACTCCCAACCCCCCCCAAGTTGTCACAGTAAAATATCATAGTCGATGGTATCAAAAGCTGCCAAGAGGTCTAATAGGACCAGGAGAGAGGACCAGGAGAGAGGAGCAGCCACTGTCCTGGGCCTGCCAGAGTTCATCAACCAACACAACCAATGCAGTCTCTGTGCTGTACCCGGGCCTGAAACCCGACTGAAACGGATCCATGTAGGCAGCTTCATCCAGGTACTGGGGAAGCTGACATGCTACCACATCTCAACAACCTTCACTGCAAAGCAAAGGTTGCAGACCGGATGATAGTTGGCTAAAGAAGCTGGATCCAGGGAAGGCTTCAAGGAGAGGCCTCACCACTGCCTCCTTCAGGGTGGTAGGAAAGAACGCCTCTGTCAATGAAACGCTGATAATCACTTGAAGCCAGCCTTGTGTCACCTCCCGGGAAGCCAAAATTAACCAAGAGGGACACGGATCCAGCACACAAGTGGCAGCACTAAGTCTCCCCATAATCCTGTCCATGCCCTCGGGGGTCACAGGATCAAACTCATCCCAGATAGTCTCCACAAGATTCATCCCCCGTCGACTCGCCCAAATCTACCCAGTCGGAGTCCAAGCCTGTCCGAATCTGAGCGATTTTATCCTGCCGATACGGAACAAATTCTCAGCCTGGCCCTGCAAGGGGTCTTTCCCAGTTCCTTGGTTAAGGAAGGAATGGGTCACCATAAACAGGATGGCTGGACAGTTATGTGATAAGAGCGGAAAAATGTTGCTGTTTTGCCGCTTTTATCGCCACTAAGTAGGATTTAATATGAATTCTAGTGTTTGATCAGATTCAGACCGGCTGGCCTTCCAACCGCTCTCTAGGCACCTTTTCAGGCATTTCATCTCCCGGAGCTCCTTGGTAAACCAGGGAGCTACCTGGGATCAGCATTGGGTCAGAGGCCGCAAAGGCATAATGCAGTCCAAGGCTCCAGTGGCTGCCCTATCCCAGGCTTCCACTAGGGCTTCAGTCAAGGTGTGCGCAAGGGATTCAGGAAAAGTCCCAAGTTCCATCAGGAACCTTTCAGGGTCCATCAGGTGCCTGGGGCGGAACCATCTAGTCGGTTCCACCTCCCTGCAGTGAGGGGTAGCAGTCAGGAAGTCGAGCCTAATGAGGAAATGATGACAAGGGTTGGATAGAAATATCTCCTAAATCTAGATCATTCATCCACTGTCCAGAGACAAAAATCAGGTTGACCGTATGTCCCGTTATGAGTAGGGTCTTGAATTAACTGAGTTAGGTCCATCATGGAAGCCTTGAACTCCCGAGCCAACTCAGATTTCTCACCAATGGAAGGCAGGTTGAAATCCCTCAAGACCATAAGCCTGGGGAAATCAACTGCCAATCTGGCTAATACATCTAGCAGCTCCGGCAGGGCCAATGAAACGTAGCAGGGAGATAGGTATGTAACAAATAGGCCCACCTGAAATCCAAGACCCCACTTCACACAAAGGGACTCACACCCGCCTATCTGAGGCACAGTGACCTCCTGAGGTCCGAGACTTTCCCTAATAACTACCGCCACCCCCACCCCCACCCTGCCCTGGGCTCTTGGCTGGTGAAACGCCCCCTCTTGTATGAGGTTGTAAATGAGGGGAGCCTTATGTACCACAGACCTGGCGTTAAGCGATACCAGCCGGAGACCAGGATCCTGCAATCCTGAGCACCCAGGTGTGCGAGTAGGGCAATGAGGGTTGGAACGCGCGATCGCTCTTAAACAGCGAACCCGCATCCCCTGAGCATAATTTGGCCCTCGGCCTCCACCATATCTGCCTCTCCCATAAATAGTAGAGATGGTAAACCCCTGAATGTAAAAAGAATTAAATTGTCCCCAAAAAGAAAAAAACATAGAGCATACTACAGGCTTATAAAATAAATTTGATTTGCTGCATATTCACTGTTGAAAAGAGCAACAGCAACAAAAATGATTTACCAGATCTGCTAGGTTAGAATTATTTAACTTTTTTACCTTAAGGTTTTAAAGACAGAAATGAAAATGTTACCCAAAAGTGTCATATTGGAATTCATTGTTCATATGATTAGAAATAAAACATGGTTTATTTTCTAATGAAAATTCAGTGTCTCTTCCCCTTCAAAGTTTATTTTTATATTTACTGTAATATTTCTGAATTGTCCATGTCCCTCAAAGAGAGATTCTTGGTGGTGTATAATAAAGCATTAAAATATAAAACAGAATGTAAAAATTATAATGTTAAAATTTAAATTTAAAAAGTATTTTAAAATATTAAGGAGGGAAGAACCTGTTAAAAATTAGTTGACAAAGACAAAGATGGATTCTCATGGCACCAGCCAACCCCACTGCATGCTCCTTTGGAGCCTGTCTCACTTTTGGGAGAAGAATATTCCATTGGGTAGAGAATATTCCAATGGGATCTGCAACATATCTGTCTCCTCAACATGGTGGGATGAGTTAATGTTATGGATGAAGCAGGTTCTATAGGTAGCCTGGCCCCATACCATGTAGGGCTTTATAGGTCATAACCAACACCTTGAATTGGACCCAGAAGCAAACTGGCACCCAATGCAATTTGTGGAGCAGAGGTATTATATGTGCCTTTCTATACCCAATATAGCTTATGCAATGCCACTTTGCACCAGCTAGAAAGTTTTCAGATGCTTTTCAAGAGTAGTTCCATGTAGAGTGCATTGTAGTAGTCTCAAACAGGAGATGACTAAGGCATGAGTGAGTAAGTGGAAAGCTTCCCTCTCCAGGAAAGGGTATAACTGGCACACAGCATGAAGTTAAGCCCTCCTAACCACAATTACACTTGCTCTTCGAGCAGGAGCTGTGACTCCAAAAGGACCACCAAGTTACGCATCAGATCTGTCTGGGGTAGTGTAAATCTATTCAAAACAAAGATGGATACAGAGAAGCTCACTCTTCATCACTCCATCTTATCAGGGTTCAGATGAAATTTATTGTTCCCACTTCAGCCCCTCCAAAACCTCCAGACACCAAGACAGACATCCAATGCATCACTCACTTCACCCAGGAAGAAAATATATAATTGGATATCATTAGCATAGTGATACCTTATCCTTATCGTCTCGGGACAGTGGAGTAGTGATCTGGGAATAGGGGATTTAGTCATCACACCCCTGTCATGGACAGATCATGCTCTCCTTCGGCTCGACTTTCCGATCGCTGCACCTCACTGCGGGGAGGCGGAACCGGACATTCCTATATGGTTCCGCCCCAGGCTCCTGATGGACCCGATAAGGTTCCAGAGGGAGCTTGGGCCAATTCCTGTGGACTTGCCCCGCGACTCGACTGAGGACCTAGTGGCTGCATGGTTAAGTGCGGCCATGGGGGCCTTGGACCGAGTTGCGCCCTTGCGGCCTCTCTTGCGGCGACGAACCACCTGGGCTCCTTGGTTTACTGAGGGGCTTAGGGAGATGAAGCGCCACAAGAGACGCCTAGAGAGCAGATGGAGATCTTCTCACTCCGAAGCCGACCGAACACTAGTGAGAGACCATATTAGGACTTACTTAGTGGCGATAAGAGTGGCCAAACGTGAGTATTGTGCCACTCTTATTGCATCCGCAGATAACCGCCCTGCCACCCTGTTTGGGGTGACCCGCTCCCTCCTTCAACAGAGGCCACGGGAAGCCCCTTTACAGGGTCGAGCAGAGGAATTTGGGATTTATCTGCAGGAGAAAATCACTCGGATTCGGAACGAGCTACCCTCCATCGACAGTGGTTCAGTCGAGCAGGCCGAGGCTGTTCTTGTGACACCATCTTGGGAGGAGTTTGATTTTGTTACCACCGAGGATATGGACAAGTTGTCAAAGAGACTTAGGGCTACCACATGTTTATTGGACCCGTGTCCCTCCTGGCTTGTACTGGCATCCTGGGAGACGACACGAGGCTGGCTCCAGGGCATTGTCAACGCATCTTTGAGTGAGGGGTCCTTGCCTGCCGTCTTGAAAGAGGCGGTAGTGAGGCCCCTCCTCAAGAAGCCATCCCTGGATCCAGCATTACTAGAGAACTATCGTCCCGTCTCCAACCTCCACTTTTTAGTGAAGGTTGTTGAGAGTGTGGTGGCTCAACAGTTTCCGCGACACTTGGAGGAAGTTGATTATCTAGACCCGCGCCAGTCCGGCTTCCGACCCGGGCACAGCACCGAGATGGCATTGGTCGCGTTGGTTGATGATCTCTGGAGGGTGCGGGATAGAGGATATTCCTCTATCCTAGTCCTATTAGACCTCTCAGCGGCTTTTGATACCATCGACCATGGTATCCTATTGCACCGACTGGGGAGGTTGGGGCTGGGAGGCACCGTTCTGCGGTGGTTCTCGTCCTACCTCTCTGGTCGGTCGCAATATGTGTTGGCAGGGGGGTAGAGGTCGGCCTCGAGGTCCCTCATATGTGGGGTTCCTCAGGGGTCGGTCCTCTCGCCCTTACTGTTCAACACATATATGAAGCCGCTGGGTGAGATCATCCGTGGTTTTGGGGTGGGATATCATCTGTACGCTGATGATACTCAGTTGTACATATCCACCCCAGACCACCCCAACGATGCCGTCGAGGTTATGTCCCGGTGTTTGGAGGCCGTACGGATCTGGATGGGTGGTAACAAACTCAAGCACAACCCGTCCAAGACTGAGTGGCTGTGGCTTCCGGCGCCCCGGTTCAGCCAGATTATTCCAACTCTGGCCATTGGGGGCGAAACACCGGCCCCCGTGGAGAGGGCGCGCAATTTGGGTGTCCTCCTGGATTCCCGGCTGTCTATGGAAGATCATGTGGCAGCCGTGGCCAGGGGGGCGTTCCATCAGGTACGCCTGATGCGCCAATTGCACCCCTTACTGGACCGGGGTGCCTTACGCACAGTCACTCAAGCACTCGTCACCTCTCGACTCGACTACTGTAATGCTCTCTACATGGGGCTCCCCTTGAGGTGCACCCGAAAGCTGCAGCTAGTCCAGAACGCAGCCGCGCGGGTGATTACGGGAGTGCCTAGACACTCCCACATAACACCTATCCTGCGCGAGCTGCACTGGCTCCCTGTGGTCTTTCGGGTGCGCTTCAAGGTTTTAACAACCATCTTTAAAGCGCTCCATGGCTCGGGGCCTAGTTATATGCGAGACCGCCTCCTGCCCCATACATCCCTCAGACCGATACGCTCCCACAGAGAGGGCCTCCTCAGGGTGCCGTCGGCTGGACAATGCCGACTGGCGACACCCAGGGGAAGAGCCTTCTCTGTGGCGGGCCCTGCCCTTTGGAACGACCTACCCCCTGAACTCCGCACCATCTCCGACCTCCGCCTCTTCCGCAAGTGTCTGAAGACACATCTATTCCATCTAGCCGGCCTAGCGTAACCCCCATTACTGACTCTTAGATAGTTTTAAATTTGGGTTTTTAAATTCGGTTTTTAGCGCAGGGTTTATTAGAATAAGTTTTTTAAAATTTTATATGTTTTATATGTGTTTTAACATCCCTGTGCGCCGCCCTGGGTCCGTTTGGAGAAGGGCGGGGTATAAATTTAATAAATAAATAAATAAATAAAAATCCTGTGGTGATGGAGTATCTTTCCTAATGGTTTCATATGGATGTTAAAAAGGAGTAGAGAAAGCAACGAGACCTGTGGCACCCTCCAAAGTAGGAGCTGTGAACTGGATCTCTTGCTTACTATTAACTTAAATTGGGACCAGGCGGAGAGGAAGGTAGTGAACCAGCACAAAACAATGCCAACCACCCCAATTCTCTAAGTCAGCCCAAAAAGATACCAAAGCCACCAAGAAGTCAAGGAGGGCAAGGAGAGATGCACCACCTCCATCCCACTCCTGCTGGAGATAATCCAGGAGTGAAACTAATGCAGTTTTGATTCCATGTCCAGGCCTGAACCCTGACTGGAAAGTGTCCAAATAATCCATTTCCTTCAGGGTCCTCTAGAGTTGCAATGCCACTAACTTCTCAATCATCTTTCCCCAAATAGAAAGATGCGAGATAGGACAAAAATTGTCCAGAATGCTAGGGTCCAGAAATGGCTTCTTAAGTAGGGGGCATACCCCTCCAACTAGGATGAATTCATCATCACTTGGACCCACTTATATATCACCTTCCATTTGATCCATCATGTATTTGTTAATTTAAAAGGGCATGATGAAGATCTTTTGAATTTAAAATTTAACCATTGAACATAGAAATGTAAGTCTCTGATACTTTCTCATTTGTTTTGTTTCAGATTTTATTTTTCTCTGCAATGAAGATTCTAAACCCGGGATGGCAAACCTATGGCATATGTGCCACAGGTGGCATGTGGAGCCATTTGTCAGGGCACACAAGTTCAGCCATTTTTAGAACTATTTTTCACGTTTCCCAGGTTTTATAAGAGCCTGGGAAGGGTGAAAACTGCCACAATGTTTTTGAAGACTTCTTTATTTATTTAGACTTTTTCCAGATACACTATTTGTTTTCCTCCTTCATCAAGATATGGGCATTTATCCTCTTCCTATCATCTAACACTACACTAACTGACAGCTTATTTTTATATTAACTTAAGAAACATCCTAGTGTCAAGTTAAATTTCCAATAACTTAATTAAACTAATGTTTCTGGGAAGAAATAAGAACTGACAATGTTTTGAAAGTTGTACTAAATTTTAAAAGCCTTCAAAGAAACATGTTTCCCTTAAAGTTTTTCAGTACAATCAGAATAAAACTGTTTCTTCAAAACTAAATTTCTTTTCCCCACAATGGATGAATAGCTGCAAAAAACAATGGAGTTAGCAGAGATGGCCAAATTGACTGTTTTGATTAAAGAAAAAAAACCCTTTATTTCTATTTGGAAACCACTTCTGAACTCTGTGCTTGAGGTGGGGAAAAATGAAACTTTGATTTTGGGTTTTACCAATT
This sequence comes from Rhabdophis nuchalis, assembly GCA_039707465.1. Taxonomy (NCBI): domain Eukaryota; kingdom Metazoa; phylum Chordata; class Lepidosauria; order Squamata; family Natricidae; genus Rhabdophis; species Rhabdophis nuchalis. Next base: position 60,425,609 of record CM077647.1, read on the forward strand.
AGATAGATTTGTTGTTATAATACAATAGCAGAGTTGGAAGGGATCTTGGAGGTCATCTAGTACAACTCCCTCCCTAGGCAGGAAGCCCTATACCATTTCAGACAAATGGCTATCCAACATCTTCTTGAAGACTTCCAGTGCTGGGGCATTCACAACTTCTGGAGGCAAGCTGTTCCACTGATTAATTGTTCTAACTGTCAGGAAATGTCTCCTCAGTTCTAAGTTGCTTCTCTCCTTGATTAGTTTCCACCCATTGCTTCTTGTTCTGCCCTCAGGTGCTTTGGAGAATAGTTTGACTTCCTCTTCTTTGTGGCAACCCCTGAGATATTGGAACACTGCTATCTTGTCTCCCCTAGTCCTTCTTTTTATTACACTAGACATATCCAGTTCTTGCAACCGTTCTTCATGTTTTAGTCTCCAGTCCCCTAATCATCTTTGTTGTTCTTCTCTGCACTCTTTCTAGAGTCTCCACATCTTTTCTACATCGTGGTGTCCAAAACTGAATGCAGTATTCCAAGTGTGGCCTTACCAGGGCATTATAAAGTGGTATTAACACTTCACGTGATCTTGATTCCATCCCTCTGTTTATGCAGCCTAGAACTGTGTTGGCTTTTTTGGCAGCTGCTGCACACTGCTGGCTCATATTGAAATAGTTGCCTACTAGGACTCCAAGATCCTTTTCACAGTTACTGCTATTGAGCAAGGTACCACCTATACTGTACCTGTGCATTTCATTTTTGTTGCCTAAATGTAGAACCTTACTCTTTTCGCCATTGAATTTCATTTTATTAGATAGTGCCCAATGTTCAAGTTTGTCAAGATCCTTCTGTATCTTAAGCCTGTCTTCTGGAGTGTTGGCTATTCCTGCCAGCTTGGTGTCATCTGCAAATTTGATGAGTTCCCCATTTATTCCCTCGTCCAAATCATTGATGAAGATGTTGAAGAGTACTGGGCCTAAAACAGAGCCTTGGGGGACTCCATTGCATACTTATAGAAATGGCTCATTTATATTATTATGAAAAAGTAAAAAGTTGAGGGTAGATACTAATACCTTATTTTACTCACCAAAGGAGTTGGAAGTCAATGCCTTTTCCCCCCCTTACATTCCCCCACTTCCCTTTTTCCTTTTCCTTCTCTAATTTCCCTAATATTTACTCTTTATTATCTTTGTATGTCATATTATAAATTAATTAAAACTATATTATAAAAAAACTAAGTTCTTTTTGTTGCATGTAGCTTATTTGTGACAAAAAGCTAAACAGCCATGTTTTAATGTATTAAGGACATCAACTCTTTGTTTCGTTTTACAAATTGCAATATTGTACAAGTTGTTTTGTCAGATATATCTTTTAATAAAATTTCCTATCAATTAATTTGATACTAAGAAACTATTAAAGAAGTAGAAAAAGATAGGAATTACTTTGGTAAGAAATTCATTATTACCACTGATATTTCTGAATCTAGTTTGAACAATGCCTAATATTCTTATCTAGCACAATGAATCATATAGCTTATTTTGGCAGGAACATTAAAATCTGAATGCATTCCAATTTAATTACAAATGTATCCAGCTGTCCTGTGGCTTCTTCCTGGTTGTTTGGGTTCTAGAATCACTCTTTCTGTTGTTGAATCATTCATTCTCTCAAGAGGGGAGCTGGAATTCTTTTCTTTTCTTTTCATTAGTCAGCCTAATACATACTAAAATTCTCAGAACTCTTTACCAATTAGCCATGGTGTCTGGGCTTTAGAAAACTATCATCCAAACCATCTGGAAGATAACAAGGTAACTATCCCTAGTATAAAGCATATAAGTTAATTATTACCTAAATTTCAGAAAGCTCACCTGCACCACAGCTGTAACATACTGCTCCCATACAAAGCCTGTTACAGTATTAGCTTAAATCACTATTTATAACAGCTTTAACATAATGTAGGATACTAAATATAGAACAGATAGCTCCAAGATGGCTTGATCAGATATGTCTTTATCCAAGGTTACTTGAGAAAATTTACAAAGTATATTTGGTTACTAAGGTCAAAAACACTGAGATTTTGTTTTTTAAATTAATATTTATCACATTTATATAAATTGCACACCATACACACAAGACCATTTCAAGTCAACTGATTTTATAAATACTTATAGAACCTAAAAATAGCACAGTTGCTAACTTCCAATACAACAAATGCAAATGTATAAAATTGATATTTTTTTAAAATAACACTAAAGACATACTTATGCTAACAATGAATTCTCTAATGCAATTTTTTGTTTCAGTTTCATTATTGCTATATGTATTTGAGTTTATGTATATTTTTGACAAAAGTATGTGAAAAGGTACAATAGTTACTTCAAACTAATTGTTTTAAATTATCAGTACTATTAAATTCAAACAATTATATCTGATTAAAAAAATAAAGTAAAATGCAAGCTAACTGCCTCTTCCCCATTATATGTGCTCTAAAATTGACTGTATATGCTGACACAAGTCAGTTTTCTCAAAGTTCTTCCAGGAGCCTCATTTTAATATAAGTAAATGCTCATTCACTTTAAAAAATTGCAGCTGAAGCCTTGAACCTTTTGTGCAGATTATTTTAAATACCACAATCCTAGTTTTAAATGTTTGACTAAAATTTGTAGTGAGCTTCCTTCTATCACATTTTACACAATAAAAGATTTCAATTACACTGACTACTTCAACTATGATATAATCTTTTCTAAATAGTTATCTAATCAAGTTGCTTAATTTTCTCCAGACAACAAGCTAAAAAAAGAAAGGTTAAAAACACAGTGAAAAGCATGGAGATAGTATTCTATAAATTAGTACTCTAATTTTAATTGGTTGTATGAAGAAAGCGCAGAGTATTAATACTCTGGGGGATCTTCCTTAAACATTTTACTACAACTCCATTAACAAAATATATTGAAATCTAGGCTTATTGTGTGGAGCTCAATAGTGTCAGTATTGCATTGCACTGAAACATACTATGTAATATAGCAGTGGACACTGGGGGCATCAGTATTTTTGTGTAGACTGAAATAGCCTACCAATGGGAGAGAACAAACAGACAAGCAAGATTTTCATAATCCTTTTAATTCCTCTGGATAAGAAAGTTGAAAAGCTCACTCAGGTTTCTTGTTCAAGTGTGTTTGCCCTCTGTGTAACTTTCTCATCTGGAAACTGATTACCAGCCAAGAACTTTCAACTCTGTCCTTCATTTCCAGGCATATCACTCTGAAATGGAGAACTACTTAAGAGAACTCTTCAGATGTGGCGTTACTGTTGCTGCCAGCTACATAAAAGTTCACTCCTACTTTCTCAAGTAGATTATATATTATGAGGAGGGCATGGCAAAACCAATTTTTTGCTTGAAATATAAATATCTTATTAATATTATGTAATAAGATCACTACGCAGCCAGAAATTCCAAATAGTGCTATACATTATAAAATACTTTTTTTTTTACAAATAGGGAACTGGGACTCCTCATTTATTTCATTTATTTGTACTTAGATTTGAAAAAGTAATTTAATATTTACTTTCTAATTCTTCTTTCTCAAAGTTTGTGTTGATAGTAGAACTGATTTTGCCTGTATCCACAACAGCTTCTTCATCATGACCCTAGAACAAAATAAAAAAGAATATTTCATTCTATTTTTCATTTTTTTCATTCTATACAAATCATTTGACATCCTTGATGCCATTATTATTTCTGCTGCATTCTTCAGATAAACACTATTAAGCTACTATGATAGTACACATATTTTTAATAAAACAGTCAATTGGGTATTTTTCCTCCTAAACCTAGCCAAACATAGTACTTAATGATTTATATCAAGGTAATGTTAAAAAGTAGCAAATAATTATATCTACAGTGCTATGGATTCTTGAAATGTTACATAAGTCAAATGTTTGATCTTTTATGTTCACAATTTTTAAATACTCATACTTTATCAAAGCTAAAGATTTTTAATGTCAGGACTCTACAACCATTTCTTTTCTCTCATGCTAACAAAAATGTGCTAATCGTTCATAATATGTAAAATATAGATTTCTACAAAACTGACTTTAACATTTCATGTATTCCCTAGTTATAAGAACCTCTACTATTAGAAGATGGTGCTAAATCACCATTCTGGTCACTAGCAAGTTGGAAGGCTGGAAGGATTGATAGAATGGCCACAGAAGTATGGCAAGCAACAGAAGTATCAATAAAGGTCCTAACTAAGTTGCAGCAGCAAATCTGCAAAAAAACTGGCTAACAGATTAGAAGAGGTCAACATACAGTCCAATAGCAAAAATGAGATTTAATGGTGGGTGCAAACTATCATAAAGTACTTTTAATTTTATAAACTAGTAAATTTATGCTTACTTCTGCAAGGTAAGTAGATTGGAGTCCTACATGGAAAAAGATATTTAAGCTGGCTTTGCAAAATTATTTCAATTCACTGACATTATAGAATGGTTTTGCATAAATTAATCACTTTATATCAGGCTACAATACTTCAATAAAATTAAGATCCCACTCAGATATATCAAAACATAAAATCTGGCTATAGATACTGTATTGTGGTTTTACATTAAGGATAATTGTGCTGCATGATTCATGTTTAGTTATAGTTCATAAAGTGATAACCTGACACTGTCCCTAGAATTTTTGTTACGATCTAGAGTACATCTTTTTTTCAATCATTACGATACCATTCTCCAAACCATAAAACCTCTACCATCTTTCATAGTTGGGATGAACATCTATTGAAATGGAGTGGTTTGCTTTCTCCAAGCATAACATTTTTCAAAAGTGTCCAAGGTTCCATTTCCATCATATCTGTCCATAGTGCATTATCTGAAAGCAATTAAATCACTCAGGTAATACTTAGCAAACTTGAGATAAGTGGCAATATGGTTTCCCTCTTGTTATCTTCTCATACACATCATTCTTGTACTGTGTTTTCCTTATAGCGGTATGATGAACAACAGATAATGCAAGAATGCAGATTCTTTGCCAACCCTACTCTGCTGAAGGGTTCTTTGTAATGTCTGGGGTAATATAAACCTTGCTTTTGTGGTGATTAATGAGGGAGGAGGAATGGCTTACCCTAGGAACTCTGCAACTGAACTCTGTTACATTTTCTCAATTTGCACATTATCTGTCTGTTTATAGATTGATTTGCATTTCAGAGATTTGCATACATTCCTTTTTTTCACATATAATTTACTTCTATACATTTGTGTCATGAATATGATTTAATAGCAAATACATTATTTTTATATAGGAGCTCCCTCAAACTCACATGATTGCCATCATGTGAGTGATGACTAGACTACTTGATTCTGCTACTTTTTAACAGACTTGATTATTTTGAGTCTAATTTTTTTCCTGAATGACACTGTCCTGTCCGTCCATCTATCCAATTTTGAAACTGCCCACTTTTCCCACAGATGTTCTCTGGGAGGTGTACAAATAAAATATTAAAGCATGTGAATTATCTTACTATTTAAGATATATGCAACTGCTTTAAAATGTTTCCATTGTTTCCACTGCCTTTTTTATATCCCAGAATATAAATATCCATGTGCTTATAAACAGTAATAAAAACAAAATTCTCTGCATGATTTAAACAGTATTTCATCAAACTGTACTCCTTTTATTGCGTGTGTGGCCTTCAGGATGCCTTCGTATTCAAGGTTAGACCTCCTCTGCCTGCAGGAGTCTCCACTCTCGCAGGCCTGGCCCCCTGGTCTAACACAGGCCCACCTCGAGGATGGACTGATTGCTCCTGAGAGGTGGGCGAAGCGCAAACTCAGGGGGTTTTTATATACATTTTTAATTCGGCTTTTAGGGGGTTCCAGGGAGGAGGGGGGGATAGTCAGGTGGGGGAGCGTCAAATTATAGGGCCGGCCGGCGGAAGTAGGGAAACGGAGGAAGGGGAAGGGGGGGGGGTCATTTCCACTGAGGTATTTTCCATCAGTTCAGTCTCGGGGAGGGGCAGGGGCGGTGGGAGACGGGATGGACATTACCTGTTGGAGGACTGTGGCCGCTGGTTATGGGCGGTCACGCGCTCCAACCCCCCATGCTCCCATCGCAAACTAGATGGGCTAGAACCACAGAACTGGGGCCCTAGGCTGATGTTATGCAACGCCAGGTCCGTGGTACAAAAAGCCCCCCTCATCCATGACCTTGTGTCAGAGGGGGACCCGGACCTGGTGGGTATAACGGAAACCTGGTTGGGCAACGAGGGAGGACTACCCCTCATAGAAATGTGCCCACCAGGCTACCGAGCCTTCCATCAGCCGAGGGCCCTAGGGAGGGGTGGGGGTGGCAATTATGGTTAGGGAAGGTCTTGAGCCGAAGGAGACCACGATCCCTCAGACATCCGGGTGTGAGTCCCTCCTCGTGAAGTGGGGCCTAGGGAGGCAGTTGGGCGTGTTAGTTGTATACCTGGCTCCCCGCTATGTAACAACAGCCCTGCCCGAGCTCCTGGAGGTGATAGCCGAGGCGGCAGTTGAGACCCCCAGACTGCTGGTCATGGGGAATTTTAACCTGCCGTCAGTAGGTGAAACCTCCGGAGCAGCTCGGGAGTTCATGGCCTCCATGACGGCCATGGACCTGACCCAGGTAGTTTTGGGCCCTACTCACGAGGGAGGACACACCCTGGATTTAATCTTCATCTCGGGACAGTGGAGAAGTGGTCTGGGAATAGGCGATTTAGTCATCTCACCCTTGTCATGGACAGATCACGCTCTCCTCCGGCTGGACTTTCCAATCACCACACCCCACTGCGGGGAGGTGGACTGAGATTCGTAGATGGTTCCACCCCAGGCTCCTGATGGACCCGGTAAGGTTCCAGAGGGAGCTTGGGCCAATACCTGTGGCCTTGCCCCGCGACTCGACTGAGGACCTAGTGGCCGCATGGCTGAGTGCGGCCGCGGGGGCCTTGGACCAAGTCGCGCCCTTGCGGCCTCTCTTGCGGCGCTGAATCACCCAGTCTCCTTGGTTTACCGAGGAGCTGAGGGAGATGAAACGCCGCAAGAGACGCCTAGAGAGCAGATGCCGACCGAAGCCGACCGAACACTAGTGAGAGCCCATTTTAGGACTTACTTAGTGGCGATAAGGGTGGCCAAACGTAAGTATTGTGCCACCCTTATTGCATCCGCAGATAACCGCCCTGCCGCCCTGTTTGGGGTGACCCGCTCCCTCCTTCACCAGAGGCCGCGGGAAGCCCCTTTGCAGGGACGTGCAGAGGAATTTGGGACATATCTGCAGGATAAAATCACTCGAATTTGGAATGAGTTGCCCTCCATCGAGAGTGGTCAGGTGGGATTGTCCGAGGCTGTTCTTGAGACACCATCTTGGGAGGAGTTTGACTTTGTGACTACCGAGGATATGGACAGGTTGTCAAAGAGACTTAAGGCTACCACATGTTTATTGGACCCGTGTCCCTCCTGGCTTGTACTGGCATCCTGGGAGATGACACGAGGCTGGCTCCAGGATATTGTGAATGCTTCTTTGAGTGAGGGGTTCTTGCCTGCCGTCTTGAAAGAGGCGGTAGTGAGGCCCCTCCTCAAGAAGCCTTCCCTGGACCCAGCATTATTGGAGAATTACCGTCTGGTCTCCAACCTTCACTTTTTAGCGAAGGTTGTAGAGTGTGTGGTGGCCCAACAGTTTCCGCGACACCTGGAGGAAACTGATTATCTAGACCCGCGCCAGTCCGGCTTCTGACCCGGTCACAGCACCGAGACGGCATTGGTCACGTTGGTGGATGATCTCTGGAGGGCGCGGGATAGATCAGAGCAGCAAAAAGAAGCTACTATGAAAAGCTAAGGAATCCGTTCTCAACAAATGAATCAGCAAACATGTGGAAAACTCTTTAAAATATCACTGGTTACAGCAAACATCTGTCCCATGCTGAAGGAAATCAACAACTGGCAGATGATCTGAATGTGTTTTACTGTAGGTTTGAGAGAAAACTACTGCCACCCATCTCCACAATCTCTATCTCAGACACACCAACATCAGCCAAATCTCCTACAACCTCCTGTTTTTTCTCTGTGAAATAGACCTTGCACCTCATTCTCTGTAATCATCAAAAGTGGTGGGCCCAATGGGATGGGGTCTATTTCACAGACAAAAGCCAGGAAAAGCACCAGGCCGAGACAAGATATGCTGAAGTGCTGACCAATTGGCCCCCATCTTCACCCACATCTTTAATAAATTACTAGATATATGCTACGTTCCTTCTTCCTTCAAATGCTCTACTATCATCCCAATGCCGAAGTAAAGCTCCAGCAAGGAACTGAACGACTTCAGACCAGTTGCTCTAACATCTGTAGTTTTATGAAGACTTTTTAAAGACTAGTGCTGGCCCACCTAGAAACCATCACGGATCCGTGTCAGACCCCTTGAAATTTGCCTACCAAGCAAATAGATCGACAGATGATGCTGTTAATAAGACTCTGCAATACATGCTTCAACATCTTGAATCTCCAAAGACCTATGCAAGGATCTTCTTTGTAGACTTCAGCTCAGCATTCAGTACAATAATTCCAAATATTCTTCTAACTAAACTAAATTTGCTAGCTGTACCTGACTACATTTGTAAATGGATCATAAGATTCCTAACACCCAGGAAGAGCAGGTGAAGCTAGGCAAAATCACATCAGATACCTGTAAAATTAGCACAGGAGTCCCCTAGGGCTCCACCTTTCCTCTCTCTATATACCAATGGCTGCATCTCAAAAGAGCCCCCTGTTAAACTACTGAAGATTGCACATGATTCAACAGTGATTAATCTCATTTGAGACAACAATGAATCTGCATACAGATAGGAGGTCGAACAACTAGCCTTGTGGTGCAGCCAGAACAATCTTGAACTAAATACACTCAAAACCATAGAAATTAGGAGAAACCCTCCTGTACTACCACCTCATACAATACTAGACAACACAGTATCAACAGTAGAGACATTTACGTTTCTAGGTTCTATCTATCTATATCTCAAGACTTAAAATGGAGACCTAACATCAAAAACATCATCAAAAAAAGGACAACAAAAAATGTTCTTTCTGCACCAACAAAAAAGCTCAAACTGTCAAAAGAGCTGCTGATTCAGTTCTACAGAGGAATTATTGAGTCAAGGTAATGATAGCACTCCAGATTGAGTTTAGAAGTTAACTGGCAACCAATGTGATTTCAAAATAGGTGTACTGGGATTCAAACCAGGGTAGTATTACATGTGAGGCAGTTGTACACGTATATACTTATTTCCCCTGGCTCAGCTGATCAGGATAAGAACCAGTGGTCTAGTGGCAATTACAACTGCCTCACATGTAATACTGCCCTGGTTCGAATCCCAGTAAGGGTATGGCTAGCTAATGAGAGCTAAATAGTTTGAAATAGATCTATATTAGTCTCCCTTGATTATTTATTTATCAGCTCAAAACGTAAACACAAATGGAAACAAAAGGCAATGAAACAAATAGCTTTCTGTCTGCATGGTCTCTGGTGATGAGCCGAAAGACAGAAAAGGAAATCAGTTTGCTTCCTCCCTTAATTGGGGCTTACCAGGGTGTTGTGACACAAGTATATACTTATTCCCCCTGGCTCAGCTGATCAGAATAAGAACCAGTGGTCTAGTGGCAATTACACCTATTACATGTAATACTGCCCGAATACAACGACCAGCATACCTACACCCGTGCAAATCTACAAAACACACAAACACACACACACACACACACACACACACACACACACACACACACGATTTTATTCCTGATATCAGGTACCTAAACATATGTAGTATCATTATTAGTCAGATTACATCTTATTTCTCATCCTTAAACTTGGGAAGAATTCATAGCATCCTCCCATATTTTTTATGATATTACTGTAATAGCAAACCACATCCAACATTATCAATGTGAGCCTCTCTTAGCTTAGTGAAATTTGTCATCACCTCATCCTGGGAATTTGAGTTTTGTATTATGGGGAAGGTGTTCCAATTTTTTAGCAGATTTATAAAGGCATGTAGAACATGAAACTGTAAATACAAAGATATTAATGGATATCAGCATCACTCTATGGCAAAAAGATACTAAAAAGAATATGTAACTCCAATAACCTGGCTCATAATGTGACGTTTTTCAAAACTATTCTAATTCTACATTAGTGATAGAATTCTTGCTTGCTTGCTTTTCTATTATCTACTCTTTTATTGATTTTTTAAATTCAATAGTTGTATAAAAACAGTAATTAAGTAAGCCTTTACTCAATTTTTTATTAACAACATTCCAAAATATATTCCTTCATAGTAGATCCATTTTATGAAATATAACTAATAATCACTGATGGATATTATCTTATGAATTTATATATTATCTTTTAAAGACATTTAAATTATTGGTCATATTTCTATTCTATAAAAGTAAATTCCATTATTATGCATCATAAGGAAAAAAACCACAGTGCTCTAATCCAGTAAAGACCAGGTTAAGGACAGATGTTATAGAGAAAAGCTATCTATATAGTTGCTAAGAGCTGACAACAATTTGATAGCAGATAAATAAATAAAAATTACGGCATAATGACAGAAGTCTCAGACTAGATTATGGCGATTCTGTTCAGATCAGTATTCAGCCTTGAAATTCACAACATGATCTTAGCCATAGCCAATCATGACTGCTTAGATTAACTTTACTCAGTTGTTTTAAGGATAATTGTCCAATCTAAGCTTTTTGAGTGTCTGTAAATATATTTTTAATCACAAACTACAATTATTTATTACTTGAGTTGGATTAAAAAAGAAAATATGAATTAAAAAGAACATCTATATAGTCTTAAAACTGTACATTAGATGCTTCATATTTGAATGAATTATTTCTGTACATTTTTTTAGTAGTTGGAAGTTCACTTTGAATATATATTAGCCAACATTATACACTAGTTTCCAATCTCATAAAGGATAATTACCATAAGGTACTTTTAATTTTGAGAATTAGGGTAATTACTGCACTATTCAAATACTTTAACAAGTAATAGTGAGAAAAGTTAGCTAGCAGAATGCATTAACCAATTTTCCCCAAACATGCATATTTTTCCAACTAAGTTTTTTCAATGTCTTAGCATAAATATATGCTATAACGCACTTAACTAACAGTAGACACGTAATTTCCTTCCTATATTACTTTTTAATATAAATATCTGAAATAATACAACACAACTGAGAGTTTCCAATCTCATCAACAGAAAATTTGAAACCGAGGTAGAACATAGGTTTTCATTTGAATGTAACATGAGCCAATAGCCTAATTTTTTATTATTTTTTTCTAAAATGTAGGCCTTGACTTTATCACCTTTGCAAACCTAGAATTATAGAACATTCTCAAATTACCAACTACCCAACAGATGTAATGTTTGAAATAGGTAATTATAAGAATGATGCATCTGCTGTACTTAGTTGCAACACTTAACTGTCTGATAATAATTTCCATCTATTTCTGCACTGATATTGATGTTTTATAAAACATGTATTTAATAAAAATAGATTTATTTATTGCTTAACACTTATAAAGCATTTCTAGGATTTTATAATAATTTGCTGTGAACATCTCATCTAACAAGCTAGAAGCAAAGTTAACACAGGTTGAATTTTTCACACATAAAAAATAATTGAACTAAATATACTGTGTCGTACACATTTCCAGTGTTCAGCTGCATTACGTCTCTGTTAAGTCACTTAAGAATTTACAGTTGTAAAATATATAGCATGTACTCTATAGAAATAACAATCCATGAAGTAACCAATGTCATCATTCATATTTGTGGACTAACTTCTCCATTTTAGAAATTTTCCACAGATTACAGAGCTTTTTAATTGAATTTTATATCAATCTTTTCATCCAGTTACTTTTTCTTTTCCCTTGTGTTCATTGATTTGCCAAGTTATACAGAATATAAGGGAATAATAGTAATCAAGGCTATATCTAAATCTGCTCTTAAATGCTTTCTGCAGTTTTAAACTGTCAAAAGTACTATTATTTTTCTTAAAGCTATAAGAGAAGTTTTCTTCTTTCTTGTCAAGTGTTCTTTCCAATGTTATTCATGTTAGAAACCTGCTTTTCTGAGATTTAAAGTCATAGATATTTTTAAACCTCTTGGCTTTAGCAGGGTAAAGATCCGGGAGAATCAGTGCTCACAAAATTTTAAAAAAACCAAAACAGTTCAAACTAACTCAGAAATCTCCAATACAGAATACTGCAACCAATATAGGATGGAGAAAACTTTTCAACATAACTGGGCCTCTGTTAACCTAGGAGTGCTCTTTTTCATCCTTCCTATGTTTAAGGGTCTATTATTATGGATATCCACAATTCAAAATAAGTAATTAAGAAGTAATTCAAACAAAAATAAAATGATAGAATCAGCTATTTAGGCAATCACATTTCTAGAGAATATTTTCCAAGTTACTGTTTCTGTAGTGAGAGAAAAATTGAAGTGAAAAGATAGGAGTCCTTTCCTTCTCCTTGTGTGCAGAATATGAAATAGTTTTTAGGTTTATGCATCAAATTCTTCTGGGCTGAACAACTATATGATACAATAGTGTATATAATATGCAAAACTATGTATATGGCTACACACAAAAAATCAACATTTTGTGAAGGCTCGGGCACCTTATTCTTGGGAGATGTCATAGACGCTCCAATTAGTGCAGAAGATAGCAGGCAGACTGCTGCTGGAACAATCCCACCACTGCAATGACACTAATTTTGAATTGCCACACTCACTTTGCATTAGCTTCTAATTAACATTAGAGTGATAATTATATCTAATAATAAATCATTACAGCATCAAGGAGAAGCAACCTAGAACTAAGGAGAAATTTCCTGACAGAACAAATAATCAGTGGAACAATTTGCCTCCAGAAGGTGTGAATTCTCCAACATTGGAAGTTTTAAAAAGATTGGATAAACATTTGTCTGAGGTGGTGTAGGGTTGCCTGCCTAAGGAGGGGGTTGGACTAGAAGACCTCCAAAGTCCCTTCCAACTCTGTTATTCTATTCTATTGATTGCATTGTGTCAAGATTCTATATTGCTATAGTTGACTCTGCTCATCCAATCATCTCATGGAAGTCCTCCTCCCTGATGAAATTCCATGTCTTAATTGTGGTGTCTCCTTCATTATGAAACATGCTTCCCCCAAAGGCTCAATTAGTGTCCTTGCTTACATGCCAGAAAACCATGTAAACCTTGTTATTTCATTAAGCTTTAAGTACTGTTTGATTGATTGATGGCATTTATCTGAGCAGTTGTTAAATATTGTTTTTGTATCCTATCCTCCAAAATGAGTATCAGAGACTATAAGCAAGTATAACATAACCCATATTCAAAATGGATCAGAATCCATCCTAAAGGCAAAATTTGATAAATTTGTTTTTTTCCAATAGTACCTTGAATATATTAACTTAGACTTTGAGAGGAAGCTTTCGATTTTGTTTAAGATGTTCATCATTGATCCTTCTGTCCCTTACTGACTACATAGAGAACCTTGAAGTACCTTATTTTTATTTATGTTACAGGAAAAAATAATGGTAGCAAGCATTGCTGCTTGATCAGAATGCAGCTCAAGCTTTTCACAAGAAAATAGCAGGCAAGGAAATTTAAAAAATGCCTTCATATGTGGCATAATCCTGTTAAATTACATATTTATAAACAACTGCTGCAATAGATTCATTCTGATTTAACATGTCCCTCTTTACTACCTATTCAGATAATGATGACTATTCCTTTATGACATCTGAATCAAATTTTAAGTGATATAATACTCATACATCATTTTCAATAAGAATTCAAGCTAGAGTGTTATCGTATTAAAATTATTTACAGCAAAACACACAAAATCAATAATGTTTTTGTAGCATATAAAAATGAGATGTGCCAATTTTTAAGAAAGCAATGCAAAGGAAGGATGATAAAGAAATCTTAATAGAAACATATTTTAGGCAAATATTCCTCTATTAATTGCTATTCAAAAAGCCACTATAATAGATATCCCTCCCCCATCCTTCACTGAAAAGATGTTAGCTAATATGCAGTACAAAAAGCATTTCATTCAAAGATTTTAATGCACTTAACTTTCTGCATCTAAAAACAACTTTGCAATAAGTCATTAAGGGTATGATGACGAATTTGCATTTGTAAATTTAATCAGTTTGAAATGTACTATTAACATTTTGCACCATTTTTCAGATGATAAATAATTATGCACATTGGGAAGGTAAACTAGGAAGTACGTTAGTAATGTGAAAAGATAAAAAGGAAAAAATATATTTACATACAGGTAGCAGCTCTCTGTCTAGATGCATTGCTTCCATGCTGATGCAGAAAAAGAAAATGTCCTTGTAGAAAACTGCAGTGTAATGTGCTCCAAGATATCAGACTGTACATAAACATAACCTTTTATAACATTATATCCAACATAGATGTATACTGCTACAAAACTCCCTGCTGCAGCCAATTATCTCACAGAAATACTTAATCTTTCAAGCCAGTAACTACAACCAGCACAGGGTCACAGAATAACAGAATTGAGGAACATGGCATGGCTTCAATTCCCACAGAGGGAACACCAAAAAAGGAGCTGAAACTATGTGGTTTGTGACTTAGCATTTAGCTACATCAGTAGCTAAAACAGCTTCCCAACTGAAATATTATTCTTTGAAGGCTAAAATTTCATTATTACTAACTACAGATATTTGATTCAAATTCCAAAATGTAAAAATAAAAGTTTAAGCATTAAAAAATACTTAAGACAGTATGTTTGTATCAGAAAAACATTTCCTAAATGTACCATCATTTTAAAAAAAAATCACTCTTAGGGGTTTCAGAAAACTTAAAGAGATTGAGATTGTCCCCATTGAAAAAGCACAACTCAACACTTATTTTTATATTTCTTAAAAGCTATTTATTTGAAATATAACCTCTGCATGTTTTTCTTTTTAATCTTTAACTTTTCACACCCGAACATACTTCCATGTATTAGCCATTTGTGTCCCTCTTTGTTTAAAACTAGCTATCAGGACAATTTTGCTTTAAAAAACCTCCACTCAACTACCATATCAACTTTATAATAACAATAAATCATATACTTAAAATATTCAGAATTTTCATAGCAGTCTTTATTAAATAAACCCACTTTTTCTCAGTAAATTTGTATATATAATTTTAACTGTTAGTTCAAATAAATTAATGTTTCAAAATCTCTTTTAGATAAATTTCCTATTTTTTTTAAGTAATAAAAACTATCCAACATTTTAATAATGTACCATTCTGTCCAGATGATTCTAATGCACTCTAATCAGACCTATTTGTGAAAATTGGAAATTTTAAATTTTGAATTTTTATCATGCTGAACAGAGAATGTAATTCAGATATTTATTAACGTAATTAATTTCTTGATTTTATCTACCCCGTTTCTCTAAAAATGATCTCCCCAAATAATAAGCCCAATCGGGCTTTTTGAGTGCATGCTCTAAAATAATCCCTCCCCGAAAATAAGCCCTCCTTAAAAATATTCACAGCAGCAGCCATGAGGTGACCATGCTTGCCGCCTCCTGCACCTCAATAAGACCTCCCTGAAAATAAGACCAAGTGCTTATTTCAAGGTCAAAAGAAAATAAGACCCTGTTTTATTTTCAGGGAAACATGGTATGCCCCGTTTAAACTACCAGTATCAGCTGTTAAAAGCTCCAAATAAAAATTTATTTATTTTCTATTTTTGCTTTTGAGAGCTATATTTTAACAGCCTATAATTAACAATAACAATTTCTTAAATGCATATGCTGCCCAACATCATTGAGGGCCACATCAGGGTTGGGGGGGGGGGTTGCATGACTGGGGTGGATATGGCGAGAGTGAGCATGGTCAGCTTCTCTGCC
This sequence comes from Rhabdophis nuchalis, assembly GCA_039707465.1. Taxonomy (NCBI): domain Eukaryota; kingdom Metazoa; phylum Chordata; class Lepidosauria; order Squamata; family Natricidae; genus Rhabdophis; species Rhabdophis nuchalis. The sequence continues at coordinate 60,441,547 of CM077647.1, forward strand.
TCCTTCCTTCCATCCATCCATCCATCCTTCATCCCTCCCTCCCTCCCACCCTGCCCTCCCTCCTTCTCATTCCCATCTCCTTCCTTTCCTCTTCCCCCTCCCTTCCCTTTCCTGGAGGAGAAATTGACTTACCCTCTTCCCCCCTCCTGCTTTTAAATGTGGCTGATATCAAGAGCCAGGGATACCTTATCGGATACCTGCTGCTTGTATTTTCCCAAAATAAAAAGATAAATCATTGGCCCAGGGTCAGCATCATAACTTTTCAAAAATTTGAAAAGCTCTTCTTTTAATTTTGGGTTTCACTTCCTGAGACAACCCGATTTCTCCTCTCTACAGCTCCTTTTTTCGAAGAACAAAAGAAATCAGAGGGAGAAGAAAAGGGGGAGAAATAAAGCTATGCACACACACTCACAGAGGGGGGAGAAGGAGAGGGGGAGGGATGGGGAGGGAAGGAGTGAGAGAAAGAGACAAATCCAAAATCAGAGAAGGGGCCCTTACTAGCCTGAAACACTGTTTCCTCCACTCCTTGCTTCCTTGCTTCCTCCCTCCCTCCCTTCTTCCTTCCCTGCCTCCTTCCTTCCCATTCCCATCTCGTTCCTTCCTCTGAACTCAGGAAGAGATGAATGGAGAGAGATTGGCAGTGCTGTCAGTGGTCGTACTTATCGCATCTATGGCTTTCCCACTGGAGCCAGGGCAGGGGCAGTCCCAGTGAAAGGGAAGCCACACAGGCTGCAAGGCCAGTCCAGGAACCACGCCATGGAGATGCCGGTGGTGAGTGCAGCACTGATCTATAACTGGATAGTGACCATCCAGTCTGGAACATGGTGAGCCTTAAATCTGTGGGGCAGTCCAGGAGTCAGCTAGGGGCCACCCTCATCAACTCAGCCCCACTACCTGGACCTGTGCAGAGTAGGCAGCAAATGCCTGGAGAGCAGGGTGGAGCAGGGCAATTCCTCACCAGCTCCTGGGTGACCCCATGGGACAAAGATTGATTGTGTTCCAGTACAGATGATAGCCATCAAGTTATAGCTTAGTGCCTTAATGGCCATCTTGGATACAGGATGAGGTGTCATAGGCCAGTCCTTTACTGTCTCAAAGGCAGCCCCACATGCCTGATCTAACCACACTGTGGGCTGGATTTGTCCACAGGCCCGTTCTATAATGTTTGTCATATGTGTGCCTTCTTCATGCAATTTGCTTAACTGAGGCAGTGGGAGGACTTCAGCACTGTGTTGTGGGAACATCAGAAGGGATCAATTGTTCTATTTAGTTAATTTTGAGGGGTCAAAATTCCTTGTTTGTTTATTTAAAAGGTTTATATGGTTACACATCTTAAGCAACTCTAGGTGACTTACAATACTAAAGCTTGATTTTCTTTCGCTTCCAGTGCTCCTACTCACAAAGTGCATATTAGGATATGCAGCCTTATATTGGGTTGACAATATATATGAGCCTATGTTCTTAAGGAGTTATGTAGCTTTAAGAACTGTCTTAAATTCTGATTGGCTGTAATTATCAGCTCTACCATATAAGCAAGGTCAGGAACACAGTCCGTTCCCTGTTCGATTCCTTGTGACTCCTGTGTTTCCTGATTGCCGTTGAAGAAGGAGGAGGATTTGTTTTGCATCACTGTGAGATAACTCTGGTGAAGGACTGTTGTTATTGTGTTTGAGAAGTTAGTCGGAAGAAGCATTTTAGTTGCTACAAAGTAAAGACTATTTATTTTCTTACTATCACTGTTTTAGAGTTTGTTTGTGGTTAAAGCAACGTATCTCTTTACTGTCCGGTGAATTACACTATTCCGCATTCATTTGCTAACACTGGTTAAGGGACCAGAGTTGTAACACTGGTTCTGAACCCAGAGTTGCTAACATTGCATACACCGTATTTCTGGATTCTGCAGACTTCCACACGAGGAGCCGATTCTGGAGCAGATGTGGGCAAATTCTTTGGTTTGTCTTTGTCCAGAGAAGCTTAGATGAAACAACTAATTGCAGTTCTGGCTTCAGAATTTTAGGTACTCCTCAACTTACCACAACTGAGCCCAAAATTTATGTTGCTAAGTGAGACACTTGTTAAATGATTTATGCCACATTCTGTGATCTTTTTTTGCCAGAGTTCTTAAGTGAATCAGTGCAACTGTTAAGTTGATAACATGGCTGTTAAGAGAATCTAGCTTCCCCATTGATTTTCTAGCCAGGTCACAAAAGGGGATCACTTGATCTCGGGACACTAATTGTCAGGTATCTGAATTTTGATGGCATGTCTGTGGGGATGCTGCAAGAGTCATGTGTGAAAAATGATCATAATTCACTTTTTTCAGTGCCATTATAAGTAAACAAACTGTTGTAAGTCGAGTACTACCTGTATTTCTTTTCAGAGAGATGCCAGTCCTGCATAGAAGAATGACTGAAAAAGCAAGCCACTTCATTGCAGAATTCCCTGCCAACTTCAGATAGCAGGGAATACTCTATCCAAAGACCTCCAAGGTCCCTTCCAACCCTATAATTCTATTTTTTTTATTATTATATTAAAACAAAGACTAAGTAGATGAGTCAAACCAAACATTTGTTGCCTTTTAATGGGAAAGCAGCTAGTATCATCATAAAGCTTTCCAAATAATTACCAGGTGCAAAAGCTTTTAAGGATTAAAAAGCACTTCCTGGAAAAAATATGGGTGTGATCAAGTAACTCCAAATTGGATGTGATCCAATTAATGTAACTATGATGAGATTTGAACATTGACTGACAATCACCTAAAAATATATGTTTGCTTCCTAAACTCCATCAGTAAAAAAATAGGTGCAATTTTATCTTCTGGGGACAAAGCTTATATAAGTTGTATTAGTTTAAAATCTATTACCAAGAATTGGGAAGGGAAACATACCTTATTTTTTGGACTATAAGATGATCCAGACTATAAATTGAATCTAGGTTTTGGAGAGGAAAACAAGGGAGGTGAATCTGCCTCTGCCCCCAACACCCATCCAATATTACAATACAATACAATAGCAGAGTTGGAAGGGACCTTGTAGGTCTTCTAGTCCAACCCCCTGCATGGGCAGGAATCTTATACCATTTCAGACAAATGGCTGTCTAACATCTTTTTAAAGACTTCCAGGGTTGGGGCATTCACAACTGCTGGAGGCAAGCTGTTCCAGAGGTTAATTGTTCTTACTGTTAGGAAATTTCTCCTTAGTTCTAAGTTGCTTCTCTCCTTGGTTAGTTTCCACCCATTGCTCCTTGTCCTGCCCCCAGGTGTCTTGGAGAAAAGTTTGACTCCCTCTTCTTTGTGGCACCCTCTGAGATATCGGAACACTGCTATCATGTCTCCCCTGGTCCTTCTCTTCATCAAACTAGACATACCCAGTTCCTGCAGCCGTTCTTCATATGTCTTAGTCTCCAGTCCTCTAATCATCTTGGTTGCTCTTCTTTGCACTCTTTCCAGAGTCTCCACGTCTTTTCTACATCGTGGCGACCAAAACTGTATGCAGTATTCCAAGTGTGGCCTTACCAAGGCACTATACAGTGGCATTAACACTTCACGCGATCTAGATTCTATCCCTCTGTTGATGCAGCCTAGAACTGTGTTGGCTTTTTTGGCAGCTGCTGCACACTGCTGGCTCATATTTAAATGGTTGTCCACTAGGATTCCGAGATCCCTCTCACAGTTGCTACTATTGAGCAAGGTACCACCTATACTGTACTTGTGCATTTGGTTTTTCTTGCCTATATGTAGGACCTTACTTTTTTCACAATTGAATTTCATTTTATTAGACAGTGCCCAATGTTCAAGTTTGTCTAGATCCTTCTGTATCTTAAGCCTATCTTCTGGAGTGTTGGCTATTCCTGCCAGCTTGGTGTCGTCTGCGAATTTGATGAGTTCCCCATTTATCCCCTCATCCAAATCGTTGATGAAGATGTTAAAGAGTACTGGGCCTAAAACAGAGCCTTGGGGGACTCCACTGCATACTTCCTTCCATGTAGATGCAGTTCCATTGAGGACTACACGTTGAGTGCGGTTGGTCAGCCAGTTACGAATCCATTTGGTGGTGGTGCTGTCTAACCCACAATTTTCTACTTTATCTAATAGTAGGTTATGGTCTACTTTATCAAATGCCTTACTGAAGTCCAGGTAAATTATATCAACAGCATTCCTCTGGTCCACTGATTTTGTTACTTTGTCAAAGAATGCAATTAGATTCGTCTGGCATGATCTGTTTTTGACAAACCCATGTTGGCTTTTGGCTATTACTTTGTTTGCTTCTAGGTGTTCACTTATTTGTTGTTTAATTATCTTTTCCAGAATCTTTCCTGGTATTGAGGTCAGGCTGATGGGTCTATAGTTTCCTGGATCTGTTTTTTTTCCTTTTTTGAAGATGGGAACCACATCTGCTCTTTTCCAGTCTTCTGGCAGTTCCCCGGTGCTCCAGGATCTCTGAAAGATATAGTTCAGTGGTTCTGAGATCTCGTCTGCCAGTTCCTTCAGAACCCTGGGGTGTAATCCATCCGGTCCTGGTGATTTGAACTCGTCCAGGGCAGACAGGTGCTCACTTACCATTTTCTTCTCTATTTCAACTTGTGTTCCTAATCTGATATTTGTGGTGCTGTTTTTGATTGATTGGACTGTTTTATCCCTTTGTGTAAAGACAGATGCAAAGAAAGAGTTAAATAGTTCTGCTTTCTCCCTGTTGCTTATCATCTTCTTGCCATTTTCTCCCAGCAGTGGACCAATTGTTTCCTTAACTTTTTTCTTATTTTTAACATGTTGGAAGAAGCTTTTTTTGTTATTTTTTACTTTTTTGGCAAGCCTTTCTTCATTGTGAGCCTTAGCTTTCCTCACTTAATCTTTACAGGCTCGGGCTATTTGCTGATATTTTGCCTTGGTTATGTCCCCCTTTTTCCACTTTTTATATTTATCCTTTTTGTCTTTCAATTTGTCAGAGAGTTCTTTATGCAGCCATGCTGGTTTCTTTTGGGAACTGTTATTTTTCTTCTTCATTGGTATTGCGCTGGACTGGGCTTTTATAATCTCATTTTTCAAAATTTCCCAAGCTTCTTGAGTTGTTTTCCCCTTGAGGATTCTCATCCATGGAATCCTTCCCAAGCTCTCTCTGAGTTTGTTGAAATTAGCTCTCTTGAAGTCTAAGACTCTAGTTTGACTTTGTTCAACTACTTTTGTTTGCATAATGTTGAATTCCAGTATTTCATGATCGCTTGCCCCCAAAGTTCCTGTAGCTTCTACACCTTCTATCATTTCCTCTCTGTTAGTGAGAATTAAGTCCAATATTGCTGATCCCCTTGTTCCCTTCTCTACCTTTTGGGAAACAAAGTTGTCTGCTAGGTTTGTTAGGAACCTGTTGGATCTTCCACTTGGTGCAGAGTTTGTTTCCCAATTGATGTCAGGGTAGTTAAAATCTCCCATTACTATTGCAGTGTGCTTCCTACATACCTTAGTTAGCTGGTTAGCAAAAAGTACATCCACTTCCTCTGCTTGGTTGGGTGGCCTGTAGTATAGACCTATGACAATATCATTCCCCCCCCAACCTTTAATATTGACCCAAATACATTCAAGATAGTTCTCATCATTGTTGTGCTCTATTTCTGTAGAGATGTAATTATTTCTTATATATAGTGCAACTCCACCTCCTCTTTTATTTGGTCTATTTCTTTTAAATAATTTAAATCCTTCTAGCTGTATGTTCCATTTGTGGGTTTCATCCCACCAAGTTTCTGTAATGGCAACAATATCGTATCTGCCCTCATTTACTTGAATTTCTAATTCACCCTGTTTATTCCTCATACTCTGTGCATTGGTGTATAGACATTTGAGTCCATTTTGATTGACCCTGTGTTTTCTGTCTACGAAACCTGTGTTATGCCTGACTATGGTTCTCTTTGCCCCTATTTCTTTGCCACTTGTATGGTTCATGTACATGGTATGGCACCCACTGTTAATTGTTTGGTTTTGCTTGACAGCAGTGTTGATAATATTACCTGCACAATTATCTATGTTACACGCACTGATAACCCTATGAATTTTAGTTTGCTGGGGACAGAAATATTCTTTATCTATTGATTCTCTGTCCCCACTATTCAGTTTAAATGTTTAGCCAGGAAATCTGTGAATTTAGTGCCAAGTAACTCAGTCCCTTTCTTGGATGGGTGCAAACCATCTCTTTTGTACAGTTTATCATTGGACCAGCTGCAGGCATCATGACTAATAAGACCAAAGCCTTCCTTTTTACACCACTCCTTTAGCCACACATTAAACTCTGCTATGCGCTGGCCCTTTCCTTTTTGTTCCTTGTATACTGGTATAACCTCTGAGAAGATAAGCCTACAACCTGTACTACTAAGTTCGTACCCCAAACTCTGGAAATCATTCTGCACAGAAGCTACATCTTTTTGGGACAGATCATTTGTGCCAAGATGTATAATAGCATCAACTTCACAGTCATTACTTGCATTCGTGACTATCTTAAGAATACGCCTCTTGTCTCTGCTGGCTGTAGCACCCGGTAAACATCTGACATCTTTCAAAACCTCCATATCCTTACCTAAGTTTACATCTCTTACGATTGAGTCACCAATCAGGAGGTGACTTCTCTTTTTGGGTACCTTGCTCATATTCATCTGACCCGTTTGCTGTGGCCCATTTGCTACAGCCTGTTTGCTGCCACCACGGCTCATTCGCTGTGGCCCATTCATTGCCACCCATTTGTAGCAGCCTGTTCCTGGCTACTGCAGTCCATTCCCTGCCACGGCGACCCGTTCCCTGCCACCTCTGCCCATTCACCACTCCCACAGCCAATTCTAGAACAGCTGATCAGCGCTGCGCACACACCCCGCCGCAATATTCGCTGTATAAGATCCACAGACATTTCCACCCATATTTGGGAGAGGGTCTTATACTTCAAGAAATATAATTATCATTTAAAACTATATATGCCTTTGTCTTAGCTATGTCATTTAAATATAGTTAATAACAAAGTATATCTTTTAATCTGATTGTTTATTTTTAACTAAGCACTATGTTTGCAAAATATAGATTAAGAAGGTTCTATTGCAGATGGTTAATTTAGATGAATAATAAAGAGATAATACAGAATCAGTGAATATATGAAATCTGTTTAGAAAGTGAAACAAAGGGTTTTTTTTAAAATATAAAACTAGGTCACCAAATTTTTAAGTATGGCCTTCCCTTCATCAGTGAGACAATATGCTGCACCAAACTATTACCTCTTGAAATTAGGTACATAATCCGTTCAGCATATTATGTACCAATGAAAAGAAATTAGGTCAAGCTGTTCTAAAGTATTATTGATAATATATTTTGAACTCTCCCCTGAAATTACATTCCAACTCTAGGACACAAAGTATGTACACAGAAATTTATGAACAAATTTGGATACACATACTGTTTTTTCATGAATAAAATCTATGCATGAAACTAATACCATATTTGATAACACACAATTATTTTTTATCTCCTCTAACTAGACAGAAATCGGAGCAAATCATAAATGGATATTTTTAAACAAAGTCAGCAAGAAAACCTGTTTCTTCAAAAAAAGCAAGTCTGTTGGAGGTGTATATTTCACAAGAGACCTTCTGGCACAGGAAGCATGTGGTGTATTCTTGCCCTTTTCTTTTTTACTTGTATGTCTATTTAATGGTGCACCTTTCTTTATAACTGGAACATTTATGTCCTAGACTAGCAGGATGAAACCTCCCTATACTCCTCTATGCTGATGACATCATCATAATTTTCATAAAACTCAATAGGGTTGAAAGGGGCAATGGCAATAATATTTTGGTGCTGCAGAAAATCAACTGGTTTTTAATTTTGAAAAATCTAAAATTTTCATTTTGCTAAAATAGCTATTCAATAATCCTGCACAGCAAAAATAGTAGAAAATAGAGCATTTAAATACAAAGGGAAGGTTTTTTACTTTAAAGGCACCTAAATGCCCAGAATCATATAGTGATTAGATCTTCAAGTTTTATAAAGCTCTTCTTTTGCACAAGTGGAGGCAGTGGATCCCCACTACATTAAAAATTTTTCAGATCAAATCATTGCCCTAAATCCATTACAATGCTCAAGTGAGAATTTATGCAAAGAAGAATGCAATAGCATCAGTGTAAACAAAATTATTATGGCCAATCTTTAATGCACCCAATGTAACAGAAAACATCCCATTAAGATTTGGTCAGGAATATCCATAATCCCAGTAACAGCCTAGAAGAGGATAAATTACTAGCTGAAATTCCAGTTAATAATAATAATAATAATAATTTTATTTTTCTATACAGCGTCCTCTCCCCAGGGGGACTCGGAGCGGTGCACAGGGAAAAATTAAAACAACATAAAATATATACATAAATAAATACAGTAAAAACAGATTAAATCTAATTATCCCTGCACTAAAATCCCACTTTTAAAATTAACATTCCCTAACCCCTGAGGTAGAGACTAACCTAGGCAGGCCAAGCAGAAAAAGTGTGTTTTTAATTTCTGACGGAAGGAGCGGAGGTCCGTAGTTGTTCTAATGTCGGGGGGAAGGTTGTTCCAGAGGGCTGGGCCCGCCACAGAGAAGGCCCTTCCCCTGGGCGTCGCCCGCTGACAAAGTCTAGTGGACCCGGAGAAGTCCCTCTCTGTGGGAGCGAATCGGCTGTTGTTTCCAGCCAGCTTAATCCATGAGTTTTAAAGGATAATTTTCTTTCTCCCTGGAAACATGGCATGGAGTTGGCATTGTAGTTTTTCAGCACCATTCCTAATTTCTTTAGGAAACAAACAATAAATGATATGGAGTTCCAAGCTATATTAATAGGTTGCCCCAACATTGTAGAAATTGGATACATAAGGGCATTTGGGAATTAATAAAATACATAATGTAACTTTTTCCAAGACTGAGAATAGCATTTTTCAAAACCAGGGATAGTATCTACCATTCACACAATGCTGCAAAGCCAAGCACCCCCCCCCGTATCACTGCCGTTGCCTGGATCACCATACTGTGCCCCTCCTCTTGTGACACCATGGACTGGGTCAACAGAGTACAGCCCTGGCAATGGATATGAGTGCGGCTGGCACGGACAGAGCTCAGCTGTTGGAAGTGTTGGAGCCGCCGCCACCGCCGCCATCTTCACTGCCACAATCATGGGCCGCTTTATCATCTTGCAATATACTATCTGCTGCAATTTTGACATTTGGCCGTTACCCCTACATACTGTCTTTTACACCAACCACTGCTATGATGGACATAAGCCTCCCACTACCCTGTCGGCTGCTACCCCATGGACATGTCATCTCTGTATTCCATCTCCCTGGGATGCCATTACATTTGGCTGATGCCACACTCCTCTGTGTTATACTGTGACAGAACTTTACTCCCTTCTGGAACTCCCCTTTCCCAGGGATGGCCTTCTTGCCTATCAAGATGCTTCCTTAATGATGGATCTTGGGATCCCAAAAGATGGCATACGAAGAAAAGTCTTCTTAGGGTTTTTTTACTGGGTTTTAAAAATCAAATGTTAAGGGGGGCGGGTAGTTGATTCAGATGGCTCAGACAGGCTTGAGGGGGGGAGTCTGGCACAGGCCAGAGCTAATTAATGAACGCGGGTCAGGAGCGCTGGGAAGGGTTGGGATTCTGGGGGAGATGTTAAGCCATTCCATTGGGGGGTTTACCATCTCTACTATTTATGGTAGAGGCAAATGTGGTGGGGCTGAGGGCCAAATTATGTTGGGGGACGCAGGTTCACTGTTTAAGAGCGATTGTGCTTTCTGACCCTCATTGCCCTCCTCGCACCCCTGGGTGCTCAGGATTGCAGGATCCTGGTCTCCAGCTGGTATCACTTAACGCCAGGTCCGTGGTACATAAGGCTCCCCTCATTTACTTCCTTATACAAGAGGGGAAAGTGGACCTGGCGTGCATTACAGAGACCTGGTTGGGCCATGAGCCCAACCCTTAGCGAATTATGCCCACCAGGCTTCCGGGTGTTTCACCAGCCAAGAGCCCAGGGCAGGGGAGGGGGGGTGGCAGTGGTTATTAGGGAAAGTCTCAGACCTCAGGAGGTCACTGTGCCTCAGATAGCAGGTGTGAGTCCCTTTGGGTGAAGTGGGGTCTTAGAGTTCAGGTGGACCTTTTTGTTATGTACCTATCTCCCTGCTATGTTTCATCAGCCCTGCCGGAGCTGCTGAATGTGTTAGCTGGATTGGCAGTTGATTCCCCCAGGCTTATGGTCCTGGGGGATTTCAACCTGCCTTCCACTGGCGAGACATCAGAGTCAGCTCAGGAGTTCATGGCTTCCATGGCGGGTTATGGACTTAACTCAGTTAATTCAAGACCCCACTCATAATAGGGGACACACGCTTGACCTGATTTTTGTCTCTGGACAGTGGATGAATGATCTAGATTTATGGGATATTTCTATCCAACCCTTATCATGGTCAGATCCTTTCCTCATTAGGCTTGACTTCCAGACTGCTACCCCTCACCACAGGGAGCAGAACCAATTAGATGGTTCCGCCCCAGGTGCCTGATGGACCCTGAAAGGTTCCTGATGGAGCTTGGGACTTTTCTTGAATCCCTTGCTCACAGCTTGACTGAAGCCCTAGTGGAAGCCTGGGATAGGGCGGCCACTGGAGCCTTGGACAGCGTTGTTCCTTTGCGGCCTCTGACCCAGTGCCGATCCCAGGCAGCTTTCTGGTTTACCGAGGAGCTCTGGGAATTGAAATGCCGGAAAAGATGCCTAGAGAGTGGTTGGAAAGCCAGCCGTTCCAAATCTGACCAAACACTAGTAAGAATTCATATTAAATTCTACTTAGTGGCTATAAAAGCAGCAAAACGGCTCTTATCGCGTCCGCAGATAGCTGCCCTGTTTATGGTGACCCATTCCTTCCTTAAGCAAGGAACTGGGAAAGACCCCTTGCAGGATCAGGCTGAAGAATTTGTTCAGTATCGGCAGGATAAAATTGCTCAGATTCGGACAGGCTTGGACTCCGACTGGGTAGATTTGGGCGACTCGACGGGGATGAATCTTGTGGAGACTATCTGGGATGAGTTTGATCCTGTGACCCCCGAGGGCATGGACAGGATTATGGGGATACTTAGTGCTTAGTGTACTGGACCCGTGTCCCTCTTGGTTAATTTCAGCTTCCTGGGAGGTGACACAAGGCCGGCTCCAGGCGATTACCAATACTTCATTGAGAGAGAGGTTCTTTCCTACTGCCCTGAAGGAGTCGGTGGTGAGGCCCCTCCTTAAGAAGCTTTCCCTGGATCCAGCTTCTTTAGCTAACTATCGTCTGGTCTCCAACCTTCGCTTTGTAGTGAAGATTGTTGAGAGTGTGGTAGCACATCAACTCCCCCAGTACCTGGATGAAGCTGCCTACCTGGATCCGTTTCAGTCGGGTTCATATAATTCCCAATCTCCTGTCCTTCCGGCGCACCCTTAAAAAGCTGGCTTTTTCAGCAAGCCGGCCCGGCCAGAACAAAATAACTTATTAATTTTAATTCCAAATTTAATTTATTTTATATCATGTGCAAATTGTTAATTTATTGCTTTTTGCTTATTGGATTCTTTGTTTAATCTCTTTTTAACTTTTGTACTATGTGTTTCTTATGTTGTACGCCGCGCTGAGTCCTTTGGGAGAAGGGTGGCATATCAATCCAATAAACAAACAACAAAGATTCCAAAATTCCATTAAGCATACTTGTCCATGCATTAACAAAGAATCAAATCCATTCTCTCATATTATTACACAGTATATTCTATATGGATATTGGGCAGGGGTGAAGTGCTACCGGTTTGGGCCGGTTCGCCCAAACCAGTAGTAAAAAATGCTACCATTCACCCAAATTGGTAGTAAAAATGCTTTAAAAAGTTTTTAAAATTTTCGACGGTCAGCTGTGCCATGCAATTGTAGGAATTTTTTTAGTATTTTTTTTACTACTGATCAGCTTTGTGACAATCAGTTGTGCCTGATAATCTGTGAGGTTCCTGCTTGTTGCAGGGGCCATTTTGTGTGAAGTCCAGCTGCTTTTACATTGTGTTGTGAGACAGTTGTGCAGCCATGCCCTCCTGATCACATGACTACCAAGCCATGCCCACCCAGTCATATGGCCACCAAGCCATGCCCACAGAACCAGTTGGGAAAATTTTTGAATTTCACCACTGATATTAGGTCTACTTACATTTTGCAGATAATATATAAATTCTCAGAAAGGCCAGACAATTTTAGTGAATCGTACTTATTCAGTAAGATTTTACTTACAATAACAGAATTGGAGGGGACTTGGAGGTCTTCTAGTCCAATCCTCTGCTTAGGCAAGAAATCCTACACCACTTCAGATAAATGGTTATTCAATTTCTTCTTTAAAACTTCTAGTGTTGGAACATTTACGACTTCGCAAGATAAGTTGATTAATTGTTCTGTCAGGAAATTTGAGGGCTCCTACAGTCTATTTTCCAAAGCACCAAAAAGATGATAAGAAACAGAGGATGAAAACTAACCAAAGAGAAGCAATTTAGGACTAAGAAGAAATTTCCTAATCAACCAATGGAATAGCTTGCCTTCAGAAGTTTTGGGTGCTACATCACACACAAGCAACAGAGTTAGAAGATAATTTGAAACCTTTACAGTCTAATACTGTAAGCTAACTCTTAAATGCTGAAAATGCAGGATCAAAATACATAAACATAGAAACAGCATTGCAAATCTATTCCAAATTAATAAAATCAATTCTGCTAATTAGAACTTGTATTTAAAAGACATAAGAACTCTGACAAGAAACTCCTGCTTTGTATTAACATTTTAAAATCTCCTTCACTGGCTTAATCCTATCAAGAACAAGGAGAGATTCAACCTGCAAATAAGGAGAAATTTTCTGACAGTAAGAACAATAAACCAATGGAACAGCTTGTCTTTGTAAGTTGTAAAAGCTTCCTCCCTGGAGGCTTTCATGAAGAGATTGGACTGCCATTTGTCACAAATGATGTAAGATCTCCTGCTTGGACGGGGTGGGTGGGTTGGCCTAGATGACCTATAAATTGGATGATCCTTCCAAATCTGTTAATCTGTATGATCAGTAAATTTCTATTGTTTTTGTGCTGACTGCATTCCTGTGGTTTTGTATTGCAACTAAGTATTCACCTGTTAAATGGTTCTTGGCTGTCTGCCCAGAGCTATTAACTGAAGGAGTAGAGAAGAAAAAGACACCTCTCTTTCACTTTATTTCCCCACCTGTTTTAAAGGGGCTAGAATTGTTCTACTGAGGAAACCTTCCTTTGGTTAATTACAAATGAGCAGGAACGTCTGAGGTGTGTGTGAGCTACTGGAAACGTTAGGCAGGCAGGCAGCCTGCCTTGATTATTCAGCCAGTTCACAGAACTCCACAAAGAGTTAACAAATAGTTTTCCTGAATCGGTGCAAACTGACTGAATCCCACCACTGGGTGGTGGTGGTGATAGTTGTAGTTGTAGTAGTAGTAGTAGTAGTACCACTACCATCTAACTTGAAGCACAATTCTGGCCAACTTAAAACAATACAATCACAAAAGCATAAAAACCATATCAAAATCTGAAAACCTAGAAGTCTAAAAGAATAAGGGCCTGCTGGATTGCTGTGAGAGAATATTCCAAAAGTTAAGGCCACCATGGAACAGACATGCTTTTGGCTCTCATTGGATGGAACATTTTATTTTTATTTTATTAAATTTATACCCCGCCCTTCTCCTTGTTAGGACCCAGGGCGGGCGAAAGAGAAAGGATCAGAGAAAGAATCTTTCAGAGAAAGGATCTGAAATGTGCTTTTTCTATCAACCTCATGAGGTAAGTAGCTATTCTCAGATAGTAAATAGATAATTTTAATCATGTAAATCAGTAAAAGTACTACAGCAAAAATTATCAGAGAATCGGCCTAGTTTTAAAACTTAAAAAACAATCCTCTATCCAATTATACAATCAATCAATTAGGAATCCTTATCTAAAAGTAGATTGATATGCCACGATATATTGCTGATCACATAAATTAGTTAGTCATAATTAGCCAATGCTGCAAATTATTAGCCAAGTACAATGATTTTTTTTATTTTTTTACATTTATAAAGTGATTTATATTTAGCACTTTCTACAATCACTTCAAGAAAATATACTCAAATATTCTGATTCTTTGTGTGATGTGAAAAGAAAATGAATCCTTTTACCATTATTTGCCACATATTAAAATAAATTGTCAATATGTGACTACTCAGAAGCCAATCCCAATGAATTCAATAGAATTTGTAGACAATACTCTATAAGCCTAAGAGTAAGTTATAATTGTAGTATCAGTCAATTTGCTATTTGTCTTCTACTGTACATATTCTTGTACATTCTAATCAAGACATGGGGACAGTGCCCTCTAGTGACACTGCAAAAAAAATTAATGTTTTTTTAAGACATTAAACACAAATTCACATTGATGATGTCTGATAAAAAAAATACTCATGAAGTTTATATTCGGGCATAGTATATTGAAACATGTTAGCTGATTGGCTTCCCAGTTTTGCATTTTAAAAAAGGAGATAGAATAAATGTTTGAATTACCAAGTAATGGCAGCAATGTTTTGCCTGCTTTCTGCTGCATCAGAGTGTTGTCCCCAATAAAATCTAATTTGGATCGCAGATCAAAAATCTGATATAATAAAAAGTAATGTGGAAGCCTTCTTTTATGAAAGGACTATTACAATTGTTATTATCTTTGAAGAACGTTGTTAGTCTTATTAAGAATTGCTTTCCTCAGTTCTTCAAACTTTTAAAAATACAAATTTTCTCTATTATTATTATTCTGTGGTTAATCTTTGGTGAGATTTACAGCCTTTGGGGCTGGTTGGTAGCTGAACAGCTTGAGTCCTAACCAAGGACCTAGAAACTATCAAGGTAACATCGGAGGATATAAGCTGTTCCAAGCAGGGTGTTCCAATTTGCAAGCCCCGGTATTTTGTGATTTTATCTTGCTGCTTATTTTCAATTCGTGCATCACCAGGTATTGCAAAGTCAACGAACCATACATCATCATCATCATCATCATCATCATTATTCTACATTATATTTTATAAACTTCTTGATTCATCAACTCAGCTACACTTATTTCTTGGAGGAATTTTTGTTGTTATTATAGCTATCTAGGCTACAATTTACATTACACTAGTCCTCAATTTACAACCATTCATCTAAAGTCTATTTGAAATTACAAGTGAATCATTGCAGTTGTTAAGTGAATCATGCAGTCATTAAGCTAATCTGGCTCCCCCCACTGATCTTGCTTGTCAGAAGTCATCTGGGAAGATTACAAATGGGGATCACATGACTCTGGGGTAGTGTAAATAAATACATGCCAGTTGCCATCACCTAAATTTTGATCATGTGACCATGGGCAGGCTGTAATAGGTGTGAAAACTAGTCATAGGTCAATTTTTTCAGTGCCATTGTAACTTTGAATGTTTACTAAACAAATGTGAATTGAGGACTACTTGTAGTGCTTTATGGCAACTCCTTAAAGCAGCAATTATTCAATGATTACCACAAGTAATGATTTGTAGGAATGATCTTGGGAGATAGGAGGAAGAGTTGCAGCCTAGACAATCATGATACAAAAAGTGCTGTCAGTCCAGAAAAGAAAAAGAAAAAGGTTTGAGAAACATTTCAGACAGGATCTGTCCTAGTTTTCTGGAAAGCAAAATTAAAGGAAGGTTTTCAGATTAAAAGAAGTGTTTTTAGAGTTGCAAAGCTATGTTACTGTAATCTTACAATAACGATAGTTACTACTGATGGTTTTCACTTACAATAAAGACACTATCACTACCTGGACTGCTTCAAAAGGCTGACAACACATAGTCCTCAGCTTACAATGATTCATTTAGTGACCATTTGAAATTACAATGGCACTGAAAAAAATGACTTTTGACCATTTTTCATACTTACAACCATTGCTGCATTTCCATAGTCAAGTGATCAAAATTCAACTGCTTGGCAACTGATTAATATTTATGGCAGTTGCAGTGTCATGGGATCATGTGATCACCTTCTGCAGCCTTCTGACAAGCAAAGACAATGGGGAAGCCAGATTCACTTAACAACCGTGTCACTATTTGCAGTGATTCATTTAAACAATTGTGACACAAAGGTGGTAGAATTGGGCTCAACTGTCATAAATCGAGGATTACCTGATTATCTGTACCTCAGGAAAATACATATTTGAGATAGTATAAAGGCAACAACAGGTTGCAGCCATATATCACTGATATGTGACTACTTCTTTAATCTCAGATATGTACCGTATTTTTCAGAGTTTAAGACACACCTTTTTACCTCTGAAAAGAGTCTGAAAATCTGGGTGCATCTTATACACTGAATACAGCATTTGTTGCCTCCTGAAGCCCCGCCCCTTCACCAAAATGGCTGTGTATAGCTTTATAGAGACTTTCAGAGAGTTCCTGGGGGCTGGGGAGGGCAGAAATGAGAAAGAAACAGGCCAATTTTTGCTCATTTTTGCCCCCCTCCAGCCCCTATAAGCCTCCATAAGGCTATACATGCAATTGTTTTCACAAAAAAACGTGAAAATGGGCCATTTTTTGCTTATTTCTTGGCTCCCCCACAGGAACACTCTGCAAGCCCCCCCCCAAGGCTATTATTTATTTGAAAAACAAATCTGCCTGTTTTCCCGAAAAACAGGCCATTTTGGGAGGTTTGCAGAGTGCAAAAACCTTTTTTTCCTTTCGAAAAGCTGTTTAATTAGAGTGGTTGATGAAAATTACATTGGTCAAGTGCTGTGCCAGCAGAAACAAAATTTTACGTGCTACAGGTTGTCATGGATTTCCTTTTCTAGCACATGGATAAATACACCTGGAAACATCTACCTACCTTTTTTCTAACTCTCTCTCTCTCTCTCTCTCTCCCTACCTACTGTATTTTTTTCTATCTCTCCCCCTCTATCTACCTATCTACCATGTTTTCCCAAAAATACAACAGGGTCTTATATTATTTTGACCCACAAAATATGGCCTTGGGCTTATTAGAGGGGGAGGGCTTATTATTTTCTGTGGCAGGCAAGAAGCAAGGTGTACCTTTTACCATTCCAGCTCCATCACGTTCTTCACCATTGTGTCCAGGAAGCCACTGGTAAAAAAAACCCCTTCTCGCGAGTTCTATCAAACTTCTTGAAGTCGCGAGAATGGTTTCTTTTTTTTTACCAGGGGCTTCTCTGGACACAATGGCGAGGACCGCAGCGGACCTGGAAAGGTAAGAGCCAAACACCACCCACCTCGCAGCCAAACACCACCCACCTCAGCCCAATGATAAAGGCAGCCTGCCTGGTTCCCTTCCCCGCCGTCCCTTTAGTGAGGGGGGGCAGGTGGGGGAAGAGAAGTGAGGCGCACCTCTTACCTGTCCAGCCCAGCCTCTTACCTGTCCTTGTCCTTTCGTCCAGTGAATCCCCTTGTAAAAAAACCTGAAGAGTTTAACTCACGAGTTTTTTTTTTTACAAGAGGATTCACTGGACAAAAGGACAAAAGGTGGAACACAGCAGGGCTGGACAGGTAAGAGGTACGCCACGCTTCTCCCCTCCCACCCCTCGCTAAAGGAGCAGTGAGGAAGGGAACCAGCAGGCTGCCTTTATGATCGGGGCGGGTGGTGTTTTTTGCGCGAGGGAACAGGCGGGGGGTGATCACATTGCTGGCCTGCCGCTCTTTTTGCGGCAGGTTCTTTTTGTGCTTAAATAGTTGGGGGCAGGCTTATTTTGGGGGGGAGGAGCTTAATATGGCGCATGCTCTGAAAAGCCCAATTGAGCTTATTAGCAGGACATGTCGTATATTCGGGGAAACATGGTACCTACCTACTCTCTCTCTCTCTCTCTCCCCCTTCCTACCTATCTACTGTATTTCTCTCTATTTTTCTCTCTATCCCTCTACCTACTAACCTATCTACACTCTCTCTCTCCCCCCCCTCCCTACTATATTCTCTCTCTCTCTATCTATCTATCCTTCTATCTACCTATCTACTTTTTTTTTTTTAATTGCCTTTTCAAAACCTGGGTGCGTCTTATACTTCGGTGCATCTTACACTCCGAAAAATACAGTATTTTCCAAAAATCTGTATGGGTACAACTATAGTCTCAAAAAAGATATATTCCTTTAAGGAAGTCCTAGTTAAATATAACACGGTTGCATATTCCAGGAAACATAAATAGTTACAAATAATGTTTACACTTAAGACACAGTGTCAAGAGAAGAGAATATATGTAGTTCAGGGTTAGACTGGAGAGTCCTTCATGAGTTTGGCTGGTTGTTTGCAGATGTTTCATATAGACAAGTAGGTAACATCATCAGTGCTAATAACTATGAGTTTGTCTCCGTTAGCTTGCCATTCTAGTTTTGGTGGGGGCGAATTGATGATGTTACCTAGTCCAATTCTTAAATGCCTGCAAACAGCCAAACTTAGACAGCATCAGGGACTCCATAAGACACACTTTGCTTGTTTTTGTAAAAATTTTCCTTAGCTATCAATTTCTTGCTGGCAACAACTTGGCTTTTATTTTTTTATTTTTTTTCCATAGCATATCTATTCTCTAAAGGATTTCATAAATAAAATTAATCAGCAAATCAAAGCTGAATTCTTTCTAATCAATTTTACAGTACCTGCATTAGATTTTCATTTTATGTAAGTAGCAAATACCATACAGCAAAATCTTAAAAGTAACAAGATACTCTTCCAACTTCCGACATATATTGTATTTACCAGATGGCAAAAAATTACTTGCTCCATGTACCTGTCTTAAAAACAGTTTGCGAAAAAGCTGATTTTAGAGAAAAATGCATTAAGAAAATCAGATAATTCTCTATGTTTGTTTAAAAAAAAAGAAAATGAATTGGAGTATGCATTGTGGATTTCAAAACCTAGATAGGTGAGATATTGGTGGAATATAGCACATGTAGAAAGATAAGGCAAATCAATTTTTATCAACTTTTCACAGTAAAAAGATGGAAAGTATGAATTTCCCAAATAAGAATAGAGATTCTAATTAATAATTCTGATTCTAACTTCTAATTAATTCACAAATTATTTGAAATTAAGGGTGAATGGTAATGCAGTACTATTTAAATAAAGAATACTTTATAACATGTAGGCAGTTAAGCTCTCCAAAATTATTTCCTAGACATCTCTTAACATTGGTTACTAGAAAAGATTGACTTTAATTTGCTCATGCTTTTGTGTTCCAGTTATGCAGCCTTGAAAGATGGATTTTGAAAAATAATCCTGGTAGTACTAAGGGAGTAGGCTAGAGTACTTACAGGCTGCAATATAAATTAGACAGTAAAAACAATTAAATAATACAATAGCCAAATAAAACTTCCTCTATTTATTTTTAGGGTGGACTCTTTGAAATCATCAGATCTAGAGTCAGACACAAATTTTAAGGAAAAATTATTGCATATAATACTATTTATCTCCTTATGAATCCCACATTACAACTTCAAACTGTTTTCATAGTGTTGTATTATCTATTTATAGGTAATTGTATATAAATAATCAGTAATACTGCATCAAACACAATATTTAATTGTGGTGAACACCAATGGCAAGCCTTCTTGCAAGCCACGTTGTTTAAGCAATCAACTAGAAACATTTATTTTCACTATTTAGAAACATAATACAGGTAGTCCTTGTTTAGCAATCCAAATTGGGATTGGCAACTCTTTTACTAAGTGAGACTGCTGCTAAGAGGAAGATCACATGACCATAATTGACCATAATTTTCCCATTCACCCACTCTTTAGAATGTTTGCCCCAGTGGTACTGGGACATCTGGCTGAAAACTTACAAGACCAATCAATTTCACACCTCCAGCTTTTGTTTGACTTCCAACTACTCTCCACTTTTGAAATGCTCAGCTTGGTGCTGGAATAATTAATAAGACAGAGCTAATGTTTGCATATACATTCATTGGACAAGATATATTACAAAAGTCATCTATAAGCTTATAGTTATACAGTGGTACCTCGGTTCACGAACTTAATTCGTGAACTGACTCTGTTCGCGATCCGAATTGGTCGTGAAGCGAGGCACAATTTCCCATAGGGTTCAATGTAAATCCGGTTAATCCGTTCTGACCTTGTTTTTTGGTCGTGATTCTTGAACTAACTCTGTTCGCGAACAGAATTGGTCGTGAACAGAGGCACAGTTTCCCATAGGGTTCAATGTAAATCCGGTTAATCCGTTCTGACCTTGTTTTTTGGTTTTTGAAGCACCCAAAATATGAAAAAAATTACAAGACACATTTGTACAGCTCACCTTGTACTGTATTTTGGTTTTTGAAGCACCCAAAATATGAAAAAAATTATACATTTGTACAGTTCTGCCCTGGTTTTTAGGTTATAGAAGCACCCAAAATATGCAAAAATTACACATTTGTACAGTTCCGACCTGGTTTTTAGGTTATAGAAGCACCAAAAATATGAAACAAATTACAGGACACATTTGTACAGTTCTGCCCTGGTTTTTAGGTTATAGAAGCACCCAAAATATGCAATAATTACACATTTGTACAGTTCTGACCTGGTTTTTATGTTATAGAAGCACCCAAAATATGAAACAAATTACAGGACACATTTGTACAGTTCTGCCCTGATTTTTAGGTTATAGAAGCACCCAAAATATGAAACAAATTACACATTTGTACAGTTCTGACCTGGTTTTTAGGTTATGGAAGCACCCAAAATATGAAAAAATTACACATTTGTACAGTTCTGCCCTGGGTTTTAGGTTATAGAAGCACCCAAAATATGAAACAAATTACAGGACACATTTGTACAGTTCTGCCCTGGTTTTTAGGTTATAGAAGCACCCAAAATATGAAACAAATTACAGGACACATTTGTACAGTATGGTAATGTACAGTATACAGTAAAGAGAGAACACCAAGCTTGCTTGAGATGACTTCTGGCATGGATGAAGGCAGGTGGGAGATGGTTATTGTTTGTAGGGAGAGTCCCCCTCCATAAGGACATCAAGGGGATCTTCTTCAGGGCTTTCCTCTCTCCTTTGTCTCTTAGCTGCAGGTTCAGTTTTGCTGAAAAATCTGTCCAATGTCACTTGTCTTTTCCTGCGCTGCAAAACCTTCCGGAAATGAGAGACCACATTATCATCCATGAGATTTAACACTCTGTTCGTGACAGTTATGTTGGGGTGGTGCTTTTCAAAAAAATCATGGCACTCATGCCATTTTACCATAATGGCTTTTATGGCATCACTGGTAACCTCCTCCCTCTCTTCCTCCTCCTCTGTTGAATGCTCCTCAAGAAGTGCCTTTCGCTGCTCACTGTGGAGTTCAGAAAGTTCCTCAGTGGTCAGCTCCTCCCTATGTTCCTCAACAAGGTCTTCCACATCAGCACCGTCAACGTCCAGACCCATACTCTTGCCCATGGACACAATTTCGTCCACTACCTCTGTGTCAGACCCTTCTAGGTCTATGTCATGTTCCTGTTCCTGTTCAGTGGCACATTCTGGCCACAGTTTTCTCCAGGCTGAAGTTAGGGTTCGGGGAGTGACCTCTTGCCAGGCTTTGTCAATGAGGTTAATGCAGTGGACAACATTGAAATGTTTCTTCCAGAACTCTTTTAAAGTCAATGACGTCTCTTCAGTGACATTATAGCACCTAGTGAAGAGCGCCTTTGTGTACAGCTTCTTGAAGTTGCAGATGACTTGCTGGTCCATTGGTTGCAGAAGTGGTGTTGTGTTGGGGGGGAGGAACTTGACCCTGATGAAGTCATACTCAGCATCCATATCATCCACCAAGACCGGAGGGTGTGCTGGGGCATTGTCCATTAGAAGAAGGCACCTTTCAGGCAGCTGGTTATCAGAGAGATACTTTTTGACGGTGGGTGCGAACACCTCGTGCAGCCATTCCATGAACAATTGCCTTGTCACCCAAGCTTTGGCATTGGATCTCCACATGACAGGCAGTCTGGCCTTGTTGACATTTTGTTGCCTAAATGCACGAGGGGTCTGTGAATGGTAAACCAGTAGTGGTTTAATTTTCAGATCGCCGCTTGCGTTGGCACACAGCAAAAGGGTCAATCTGTCCTTCATGGGCTTGTGCCCTGGTAGTGCCTTTTCCTCCTGCGTGATATAGGTTCTGTTTGGCATTTTTTTCCAGAAGAGCCCTGTTTCATCACAGTTGAAGACTTGTTGAGCGACGTATCCTTCTGTCGCCATGAATTCTGCAAATTCTACCTTGTAGGCTTCTGCTGCGGCCTTGTCAGAGCTGGAAGCCTCACCATGTCTAATCACACTGTGGATGCCACTTCTCCTGCGGAATTTTTCAAACCACCCCCTACTGGCTTTAAATTCGTCACTTGTGGCACTTGTAGAGGGGCTTCTTTGCACTAAATCACTGTGCAATCTCCTGGCTTTCTCACAGATCATAGTTTCACTAACGCTATCACCTGCCAGCTGTTTCTCATTCACCCACACCAACAAACGTTTTTCCACCTCTTCCAGCACTTGCGTCCTCTGCTTGCTTAATCTTGTTACGCCTTTTGCAACATCAGCTACTTTGATGGCGGCTTTGTTTTTCAAAATAGTCGAGATTGTTGACTTTGGCATCTTGTACTCCGAGGCCAGATCAGTCACACGAATGCCACGGTCATGCTTTTCTACAATTTCCTTCTTCAGCTCAATGGTTATTTTCTTCCCAGCCTTGCTGTCACTTTCATTGCTCCTCCGCACTTTCTTCTTTCCACCATGCTTGCGCTGCACATCCTTGTCACCTGCATTCCCAGGTTGCACATCATCTCCTGCATTTCCAGGTTGCACATCATCTCCTGCATTCCCAGGTTGCACATCAAGTCCTGCATTCCCAGGTTGCACATCATCTCCTGCATTCCCAGGTTGCACATCATCTCTTGCATTTCCAGGTTGCACATCATCTCCTGCATTCCCAGGTTGCACATCACCACTTGCATTCCCAGGTTGCACATCATCTCCTGCATTCCCAGGTTGCACATCATCTCCTGCATTCCCAGGTTGCACATCAAGTCCTGCATTCCCAGGTTGCACATCACCACTTGCAATTCCAGGTTGCACATCAAGTCCTGCATTCCCAGGTTGCACATCACCACTTGCAATTCCAGGTTGCACATCAAGTCCTGCATTCCCAGCTTGCACAACATCACCACTTGCATTCCCAGTTTGCACATTGTCACCTGCACTGCTGCTCCGCACTTTCTTCTTTCCACCACGCTTCCTGAGAGCCATTTTGCAGTCAGCTTCTCTGTGTCATTTTCTGTGTCTCTCTCCACGAACGTTCGTACAGGAAGGAAGTCGCAACCATGTGACAAAAAGGAAATACGTTCGTAGATAAAATGTCCGCGGCTCCGGTTCGTGAAGCGAGGCGGGGTTCGTGAATCCGAGCATTTTTACGAACTTTTCTGTTCGTGAAGCGAGGGCGGAGTTCGTGAAGCGAGGCGGAGTTCGTGAAGCGAGGCGGAGTTCGTGAAGCGGAGCATATTTTTACGAACTTTTCCGTTCGTGAACCGAAACGGTGTTCGTGAACCGGGGCACATTTTTTGGGAAATTTTTGGTCGTAAACCGAATTGGTCGTGAACAGAGGCGTTCGTGAACCGAGGTACCACTGTATTTAAATTATCTTCCAAGTAGGAATTATTAAAGATAAAAAATTTAATAAAAATATGAAACTAAAAATACATTGGGATAGTAAGAAAACAAGAACTGTAACAGGTGATTTGCATATTTAATGCGAAAACTCTCTAAAACGAATACTATCAACTATCTACAAACTTTTAAATGTATTTGTAGGCTAGGAGGAAAGCACCATGATGTTTATTTACAGCAATTATATAATACCCCAATCAGATTGATTCTTGGAGATATACAAGAAATCCAACAAACAAAATATTACAAAGCAATTAAAAACCACACTAATCAGTAATTAAATAATATTAAAAATAGATATAGATCACATAAAATCTAAAGATCTATTGAAACAACATGATTTTAAGAGCCTTCCTGAATGAAAGGGAGATAAGAATCAACTGTTCATTCAGATTCTATAGAAGGGCAGATGTGTATATGGGGGGAGGGAGAGAACTAAGATAAGTATGATCAGAAAGAACTGATTAGGAACCAGAAAAGAAATAACAAATGAATACCCTGCTTTTAAATAAACTACAGTTCTGGACAGTTAAATAGCTGTCAGCAGTTATAGAATTGAATAAATAAACCGATACTGCACAAGATACTGAGACATATTTCTATTTCATTATATAAGCATTTAATTTGCATAAATTAGTGCTCTCTTTGCTATAGACAAGAAAATGGACCAGAGCCCATTTGAGATCTATCAAACTCATAGATCTTTAAGAATTCTAAAGCTGCACTATTATACTTCAACTATTTTTTGATTTAAAAAAATCACATACAATGTGTCAATGAAAAATTGAATTTTACCGAATGAGACAATAGCTGAAGTAGTGGAAAAAGGATAAACTATTTCCATATAGCCAAAACCATAAGAGAATAAATAATATGATCAAAATTCTATTCCCCTCTTCTCAATATACAACATCAAAAACAATCAATCTCCTCAAACACTTAGCCTTATAATATTTAGAAGATTCAAAAAGGCCCTTTAAGTATTATATATACATAAAAGCAATCCAAAGACATAATACTTAAACTCTACAAAGTGAATACTAATGTATTTCTTCCCAAACTATGGTAAAGTAGCAGAAAAAGCACACATAATTTCCTCAAAACTTTGTTAAATCCTTCTCTTCACACATTGTACCATTTAAGGAGGGAAATGAAAGAGAATCTGGCTCAAAAGGCAGGCCAAAAGTCTCTTCCCTGTTTTACTATGGCCAATATCACAAGAATATAAGGCTTGTTTCACAATAAAGTCTTGCTAATAGGCATTTCAATCAACTTTGAAGTTGTTCATTTAAAACTTTCAGCCATATGTGGACTTCAGAAATCATTGCTACTCCTGAAGACCTCTTTATAGCTATGATGAGGTGTTTAAATGAGCCCTGCCTGGGAACAATTAGTAAACCAGGATATACATTTTAAATGTCATTGTTTTGAATTCAAAATGTGCAAATATCAGAGTGATCTGAAAGATCCCACTAGATATTATTTAAACTGCTTTTCTGGGGCACAGAGATGTTATTCAAAATGTTTACCCACTATCTTACATTATGAATAATGTGTATTTTGGTCAAAGCTACTGTTTAGCTTCTTTATTAATAGAGTTACAGAGTAGGAAAAGTAACAGTTAAAAAAAAAGCTTCTACAGCAGAGTATTTGTTTGCTTATCATTCTGTCAGGAAAGCTTTCCATTACCTAGTGCCCATTTTTTACTACCCAATTAAATTAGATTAATTGCCAAACTATAGCCTCAATAAACCTTGGCAATTAACTCATAGTTAGTATCAAGATAAATGGCACAAACTAAACAAAAAACAAACATAAAACTTTCACCTAAACTGAGCTACCCCACCCCACCAAACAAAAATCACACTTCCCCAAAATCAAAGTGGGAAAAAACCCAGTAGTGTTACTGAATAGGCAGGTGACTGCTTCATTTCAACTCCAGTCTCAAATGGAAATAAAGTGAATTACTGTTATATTATCCCTTGATGACCATCCCCATAAACAGTAGCAATGAAAAGGACCTAGAAACAACACACCATTTCCTTATGACAGCAAGCTCTGAGGACAAAAGAAGTGGTCCTGGCAAGCCATGTGTCTGCACTCCCAGAGAGAGAGAGAGAGTGAAATGGTAAAGAACAGAGTAGCAGAGCTTCACAAGCAGTCATTGCAATTGCCCCAGAGATTTATCTACAGTTATTACTCTAGCCCCGAACATACACCAGGTTTGATCTTACAGTCTTCTCCTTGTCCTCTTTTACCTTACTTGACACTCTTCCATGTGTATTGCGGTCTGAAATTCTGAAATGAGTGTGTGGATGAAAGAGACAGAGAGAGCTGGGTGGGGAACAAAGAGACCAAGCTCCCTGTCTCTGGCCTGCCCTCAACATATCTAGAGCTCGGCCTAAACAAAAGCAACGAAAGCAACGAACAGGAGGCTGTAAAAAGAAAAGTCTCTCTCTCTCTTTGTGTCACGCATACACAGAAACAGGAAACGAGCAACTGGGGCATGAGAAGATGCTGACGAGAAACATTTCGCCCAGAGGAAAGGGAAGAATTAACACCAGAATTAAACGGATGGCTGCCCAGATTATCCTACCCATCCCCTGAATTCACGAGGCGACAGCAGTACTGTTATTTGGGGCTCTGGCTGGCTGCACGCACTGTTGCCTGGAGATGAACCGAGGAAAGGAGAGCCGAGGAAGGAGGAGGGCGAAGTCTTCCATAGCCCTCCCCACACGGCTCCTGCACTGACACCTGTGACAGAGGGAGAAACCGACAGCAAGAAGCCGAGCTGTGGATTAAAGTGCCCGGCGGCGGCGGCGGCGCTTCCTTAGCCACCGGGCTACCGGGCAAGAGAACAGACGCCGGGCTCCGCCCCCACAAAGGGGAACAGCAGCAACCGCAGGCAGCCCCCGGCTGGCTGGGAAGGGGGACCCTCCTCCCGTCTCCCCAACTTTTCCCCCCAGCCTCTGCCTCCTCGCTCTGTTACCGTTGTGAGTAGTGGCCTCATCTGCTCCCCGGCCCGCTCCTCCTCCATGGCGTGCCCTAGACGGACAGCGCTGGGAGTCGAGGTCTGCGCTCGCTGCCTGACTGCGTAGGGCGAGGGGGGGGGGGTAAAAAAGGAAACGTCGCGGCTCCGGCAACAACGAGGCTTTGACTTGGACAGCCGCTTCTGCTCTTGCTAGAGCCTAGCCGGCTCGCGCCTAGCTACGCCCCTCGGCCGCCCGATTGGCAGCAGGCCCAACCAATCCCCGCGAGAATGCGGCTCCTCCTCTACGCGGAGAAGAGGCGCTGAGAGAAGAGGCGGGAAGGGACTTTCGGAGGGTAAAGGGGATTAAAACGCGACCTTTCTCCGCGTTCAAGGGGAGCCGCTTCAGGTGACCGGGCTTTCTCTCCTGCTTAGAAATAGAAACTGGCCCGCATTTTTATTTTTTTGTCTCGGAGCTAAGATAAACGACAGCTTTCAGGGTTCAGTCGCTTTCTTTTGGAGATGGGTCCCTACTTGTGGGACTGCTGCTCCCACGACATTCTACCCTAAAAACTTTCGGGCCCCTATTTTGCTCCAACTAGGGGTTAGGTTGCAATCTGGATGCATTTTCGGTCCAGTTCAGATTAGTAATGATATGATCTCTTAGTTTTAGTGTGGAATCAGAGAGACTGCTCCAAAGTCACCAAGTGAGTTTGTTTGGGGAGGGGTGGGGTGGGCAGAGAGATAGTACAAATTACATTTCCTGGCTCAAAACAGTAGGAAACTTTTTCCTCCTATCAACTATGGTTAGAAAATGATGGAAACTGTCACAAAAAGGTATTTTGAGATTCTCAGCTTTTTGGGGAGGACTATAGTAAATGTTGGGCTTAATCAGATTTACTGATACTGCTTTTGGTACATAATTGAAGATAAGCTGTCTCAGACTCTTCTCTTAAAACAGAGCTCTTATAAAATTGAACATTAAGTAACTTGCTTATTTACATTTCAAAGCTTTGAACTGGAGGAATCAGCAGATGTATGACACTTTAGTCATTAGACCAGGGTTGTCCAAACTTGGGAACTTTAAGACTTGTGGACTTCAACTCCCAGAATTCCCCAGCCAGCCATGCTGGCTGGGGGAATTCTGGGAGTTGAAGTCCACAAGTCTTAAAGTTCCCAAGTTTGGACAACCCTGCTCTAGACCAATATTTAGCAAGATATTTAGTATATTCCACTGCTGGTTGACATTTATATCCAAAGAAACATGCAAAGAACTGGAGCTTTCCATTAAAATGAAGCCGCTTGTGAACATAATATAGCCAGGAGCAAATATATCTTTGAATATCTATTGGTTCCACTCATAAATTAGTTTGGTTAAACAAATAAGATACAAACTAGCTTAACATGGTTTCTTCCCTTACAAATAAAACCTTACCTTTGTTTGATTAGCTGCATCTCCTCATAAACACACTCAATAGGAGCATGCAACTTTATGGTTTAGTGAGATATATTTGGATACTTTTAAGTAAACAATACAAGCCAATTTGCTGTAGTGATTAAGGCTAGAAACCCGTTGGACACCTTTGAACAAAAGAAAAAAAGTAAACAATATTTCAGTATGCAATTTAAGGCCTATATTCCTCTCTAATGAACCAAATTCATATGTTAATGCAATTACTTACTCTGTCTGAGAATATCTCTTCAGACATGACCAGAATCTTCAGCCTTTTTTATTGCATCTTACAAATAATAATAAAAAATGACTCTGTATACAATACATGTTCTTCAATAGCACATTATCTATCCCATATTCATTATTTTCCTTTTTCAAGTATTAATTTGAATCAATTTCAGCCTTTCTTCTGGGGACAGAAATTAAAGTGTAACTGCCAAAAAGGCCTTTTTTTAGATGTGGTACACAATATGTATCATGTATGTATTATTTTCTACGTAGGAAATAAATTAGACAATATTGTGTTATTTAAAAATATTGTGAAAAATTGTGGTTCAAAATGGAGTAACTAGAGCTTTATTATAAAATTGTATGCAAAATAATGAGCAAATGTAGGATTTGTTTATTATTTTATGCAAGTTAATAAGTTATTGTTTGTAATAAATACTTCCATTATTCAATAATATTGCAGATGCTGACTTTACTTGTGTTTGGAAATACATGATCTTCAGCTTATTAACAGTAATTTTTTTTGTAATAAAATATGTAATTTTAATTAAATAAAAGAAAAAGAAAAAAATCATCCTTCATTACATCCTGTAGAAAACGTGTCAATTGGTTATATATAGCTCTCGTGCTTTTCTTCCACCATCATTATTCATATTAAATTACACACATTAAATCATTGTATATCTTAATATCCCCATAAAAAGTTCTCCTTTAACCACATTTATTTAAATGTGCTTTTCCCTCTAATAATTCACACTCAGCCACAAAATGGCATTCATTGACTATTTCAAGAAACCTCCAATAACCTTACACCTTGTAAACGTGTTCTACCTAAAGATCAAATAACACTATTTCTACACCCCCTTTTTTATTAAACAATATCCTTTAACCTTCCTTAATGGTTAACTAATATATATGTGTGTGTGTGTGTGTGTGTGTTACATTTTGGAGCTGATCAATAAATAAGTCAGGGAGACTAGGATAGATCTATTTCGAGCTTATTAGCAGCTAGCCATACCCTAACTGGGATTCGAACCAGGGCTGTATTACATGCCAGGTGAGAGCCTTGCCATTAAGCCAACTAGGTTCTGTTCTTGTCAGCTGAGACAGGAGGATAGTTATGTATAATTGTTTCCACAACACCCTGTTAGGCCCCAATTAAGGGAGGAAGCATACTGTTTCCTTAATGATATATATATCATTAAGCTATATCCATTA
Organism: Rhabdophis nuchalis; assembly: GCA_039707465.1. Lineage (NCBI taxonomy): Eukaryota > Metazoa > Chordata > Lepidosauria > Squamata > Natricidae > Rhabdophis > Rhabdophis nuchalis. The sequence goes on from CM077647.1 coordinate 60,471,126, forward strand.
TTATTTCATTATTCTTCTAATGAGATATTTATTAACTATTAGTCCTTCAGATGCAATCTAAAACAATCTAAAAAGAAATTACTAAATTTCTACTTAGGGGTGACTAATCTTTTATTGTCAAACTTTCGATATCAGCCAGTGTCTTTCCAATAACGAAACAATCTTATCTATCTTGCCATTTGTAGCTTAAGTCTTTTTTGGTTCTCCCTTGTATTTAGTATTAGTATTTATTAAATTGATTTGTATACTGCACCTTCTCCCTTTTGGGACTCAGGGCGGTGTACAGGCAGCAATAAAAATCAATAATACAAAACATAAAATATATTAAAATATATTATATAATTAGCCTGTCCTTAAAACCCCTATTAAAAACCCCTACTAAAAAACAGTTTAAAACTACGACAGGCCGGCCGCACGAAATAAATAGGTCTTCAAGGCCCGACGGAAGAGGCGTTGGTCCATGGTCGTCCGTAGGTTAGGGGGTAGGTCATTCCAGAGGGCAGGGGCTGCCACAGAGAAGGCTCTCCCCCTGGGGGTCGCCAGCTGACACTGCCTAGCCGACGGCACCCTGAGGAGGCCCTCTCTGTGGGAGCGCACTGGTCGGTCGGAGGCATTTGGCAGTAGGAGGCGGTCTTGCAAATAGCCAGGTCCCTTGCCATGGAGCGCTTTGAAGATGGTCACTAGTAAAGTTCTTATGATTTTTTTTCAGCACTTTACATTTCAAAGCAACTCTCAGATAGTCTTATTGCCCACCTTCTGTGTTAAAAGTTGTCTATCTTTGGTTGTCAAACGTGCTTCTAGAAAAGTTTCTCCTCTTACATCCATCATCAGTTCTTTATTTTCCTCTTCTTCTTGGAGAGTGAGAGTGGGGTTCAAATTCTTCAGGTTCCCTTTTCAAAGTTCCCATCTTTCTGCTTTTTTGCACCTTTGATCCATTAGCAAAATCTTCTGTTATCTTTATCTTCAACTGAGAGGGGTATCACTTTATCTTCTACATTTTCTTCCTTCTCTTTAATTTTTGGGACCCCTATCTCTTCATGTTTTGTTGCGATAAGGACCAGTTTTCCCAGTTTCTCATCTATTCTTCTATATCCTTCCAAAAGATTTAAAATTCCAGCCAAGAAATTTTGGTATTCCAAAGTATCCTCATCTGGGTATTGAATCATGTTGCCAAAAGAAAAGAAGTTAATCCCCACTGCCACCCTGGTCTAAGGCCTATTTTATCTCTTCCTTTCAAGTTGATTTAAATCACTGGTTCTGTTGTACTCTTCAAAGGAGAAGGTCAATTTTCAAAGAGCACCTGTAAAAAACAATCTGTGCCCTTGGGTCTTTATCAGTTACTATAAAAAAATTATAAGCCCTTCATCCCAGTAACGATTTGGTTTTACTTAAAGAAAAAAAGTTTCTTTAGCCAGAGTTATTTAAAAAGAAAAAGAAAAATACCTTTCCAGATGGACCCACTTTCTCTTACAGCTTCCTTCTGGAGCCGCCCTGTCTTTGTCAGCCTGGGGGTGTCTGTTTGCCGCTTAGCAGAAGCACTCCCCTTGGGTCAAACAGGGACTTTGCGATGTCCCTGTGACTAGCAAGGCTTCGTCTTCCTAGTCGCCATCCCTCCTAGCAGACTAATCAGTGGCAAAAGTGTCAATGGAGGTATCAGATTGCTGAGACCCCGCGTTGTATCGATGCAGCGCGGGCTCCTCCCCTCCAGCTTATTAACAGTAATTTGATGGCTTGTTGGAGATGAATTTACAGGCCTATTTAAAAGTACTGATCCAAGATATAATCTAGTGTTATATAGGTAGTCTTCAACTTACAACCATTCATTTAATGATCACTCAAAGTTACGACATCACTAAAAAAAGTGACTCATGTCTGTTTTTTTACACAGCCATGGCATTATCCTCATAGTCATATGACCAAATTCAGACTCTTGAAAAATTATATTTATGATGGCTGCAGTATCTTGGGCTCATATAATCACTTATGTGATCGTTTGACAAGTAAAGTCCATAGAAAGTCAGATTCACTTACCAACTGTATTACCAACTTTATAACTACAATGATTCACTTAACAACTGTGACAATAAAAGTTATAAAATGGGGGAAATCTCACTGAATAACTGTCTTGTTTAATCACAGAAAGTTCGGGCTCAATTGTGGTCATAAGACTCAGTGATTTTCTTGCTAAGGAAGAGCTTTTTTCTGTCCCAGAAAAAGAGATTTCAAGGATCTCTTGAATCAGTTCTTAAATGATATTGTGAGATATCCATAAATTATTTTTTATGTAAAATGTTTGCATTCTGCAAGGTGTATCATGTACATGGAAGACATTGAAACAGTAAGGTCATTGATTCAATGGAAGTGTGAGAAAAGCCACAATAGCAATAGCACTCAGTCTTATATACCACTTTAAAGTACTTTTCAGTCCTCTCGAAGTGGTTTACAGACTCAGTGTATTGCCCCCAACAATTTGGGTGCAGTCAGCAGAAGTACTTGCAGTACTGCACTCTAACCACTGCGCCACCAAGGCTCATTATGTATATATAATTAAAGAAAGAGAATCCGCTTTATATCTATTTCAGTTGATAAAAGGTTATAAAATTCCTTAAATGTATTTTGAATTAGACACCACACATAATTGCTCTTCTTATCAAACATAGACATATCTTGGTTGTACTTTTAGAAAAGAAGACTATGATACAAATGTAACAATAAAATAAAAGTGGTTTTCATAATAATTATCTCAGTAAAGAGTCGCTCCAGTTTAGAGCTGTTAAATATGTTCAAGCTGAATCCAGGAAATTTCTGCATGATGAAATGCATGATTGGACACTAGCAGTGTCTGATCTTTTGGACACCAGCAAGTAAATACATTAAAATATTTGGTTTCATTTGTAAAGTTTTTAAAATAATTTTTATTATAGATAATTTTGATCACAGTCATTCCAAACCTAATTTAAAGTTTCCAAAATTCAAATTTCTATTTAGCTAACTATAGACAGAGGGACTATAGCATTCCAAGGATTTCAGTTTTAATCCTGGGTATCACCTATTTAAGGGGGGGGGGGGGATCCTATAGTACAAAGTATTACAAAGTTTACAATATGCAATCTTACATATGTTTCCAGCACTGAACAAGTAAGACCAAAACTAACAAATGCTGGGAATTGAAGTTCTGTAATAGTTGGAGAGGTTTTCCAATAGCCCAATTTTTTTTACCCTCAAATTCTTGAATAAAAATTAGCTGTTTTATATACATAGATGTCAGTTTGGTATGGTAGTTCAAATGTCAGTCTAGAAACCAGGAGACTGAGTTCTTGATCTCCTTTAGATGTGAAAGCCAGCTGGAGTGACTATGACCAGCCACACACTTTCACAGGATTATTGTTGTGGAGGAATATAAGAAGCATGAATTTGGGTAATGTTTGCTGCCTTGGATTTATCAAAGAGGGTGGGATAAAAATCTAATAATAATAAAAATGGTGGCTAAAGAAAACATATTAAGGCAAAATCTTAAAATGATGACTTAATCCCTTCTCTAGGCATGGTATATATTCAGCTATTATAAAACTGTACTTTAGATATTTCCTAAAGTATTCCAAGTGTTTCTTTAAAAAAAACACCTCCAACTCCTGGATCATGAAACATTATTCTTATGGTAGTGTATTTATTTGCTTAGTGGAGTATAATTGCTTCTAAATTCTCTCCTAAATAAAGGAGCTGCATATGTAAGTTCCATAGAGTTCAGTATCATGTAATTGAGTTAAATAAAATGTTAATTGAAACCATATTTAAATTATAAACCAGGTCTTTTTAATCTATTATACAATATACAATTGCATAATTTCAATGTTCCATTTATGAATAAATCTGCCAAGAGAAACCTGGTCTAGAAACTAATAACAAAAGTTGTCCAAAAGTATGCTGGTAAATTAAGAAGACTACTCCTTAGCTTGAGGCCAGTTGCTAAGGAGGAGATTTAAAATATTCGTAATAACAACACAAAGCAGAATGAAAAACCTGTTTGTAAACTAACATAACCGATGAGGCCTCATGCTATATCTCTTTTCTCTCAAATTTTATTTTATGATATTCTAAATTTATATTAAATCAACAGTTTGCATTTTTAATTTTTATAGTGATTTTTATTAAAAATTAACAATTGCAACAATAAATAATGCAAACTTAAAATATAAAAATAGAATGTGCCAAAAAGAAAAATAAGAATAAAATAAAGAAAAAGAAAAGTAATATGTAAAGAAATGATTTCTCCCTGCATCACAAATATAAACATTAGTACTTATTATCTTCTCTTAAATACAATAAATTATCTCATCATCCTATTTCCCATATCTTATCTATAAACAAATTCATAAAACCTTATCATTTCAGTCCTGGTGTTAGTAGAAGTCCATTAGAAGTTCTTAGAAATAATGAAATATCTATTTTAATCTGCATCTTATAGACAAAATTTATATTCTTTCTTCTAACAATCTTGATCTTTAGTCGCTTCAAGTAATGTCCTAGAACTTGATTTATTTTTTTCTTTGTCCATTCTCACAAAATTCCTCAAGCTTTAACAAACCTCTTTTGTAAACCCAATATTGGAAAATTATCATAGTCGCTCTCTTAGTTTATTTGAAACTTTTTAATATCAAGACATGAATCAGTTTCTTTTGCATGTCCAATGTAACATCTCTTTTTCCTGCCATTCTTGTAACATATAATGCCTTCTAGTTTTAAAACATAGTTCTGTGTTCTCTGAGGAAGTATAAAATGATCTCTGGGGCAAGAGTGTATGGAGGAGGATGGAAGAGATCTTTATCAATGTAAATCTAAATTATTCCAATACTTATCCAGAAGTTACAGCCCTGATGTAGTTTTTGTTAATTGTGTAAGTAGACAATCTTCTAAACCATTTTAAGAGTTCCAGGCTTAGATTTAAGCTTATCATATAGATATGTAAATAACATGGAGCCAGTTTTCTAACCTTTATGATATCACTTTGTCCTACTAGTCCTTCAATGAAATTCTTAGCCCTAGGTAAGAAAACAGATAAATGTTTAACTAGAGTGTAATTATGCCATGTTATGGTGGAGAAATTGATATATATTGTGGGAAGCCCTCCCCAGAGAATGAAATTTTGGGGGGAATATTTTAGATTTACCCACCACCATTAGAATAGCAGAAACACAAGGCTCACTAAATTGCACAACACCCTGGAGCATCGCAATCACCAAACTCCAGAACCCTATAAAAATCTATCCACTCACTCAGCCATTTTGTCAGCCATCCCAGAAACATGCTGCTGCTACTGAAGTTTATAGAAACCAAATAAACAAACCTTCTCTCCTTGTAGACAGCCGCCATTTTATTTCCAGTATTTTTCTCCCACCTTGGAACCAGACTTGTTCACCACCACCAACCAATTTGGCATGCCAGATGGGACTCCAAACTAACCTGACCAATGGACCTGGCCCGGGTAAACCTCCACCTTGCTGATAGCAGACCCCTTGTGTCTGTGGGTGGGTTCCTTGAATTTTGCCTACTTGGAGCAAGGGTAGTGAAGGAAGATTGAGTCTTGAGTTCAATGGCTACTTGGAGAGAAGGTGAGTACCTCTAAATTTTAACTTAAATCCCAGGAGATCAAGAGAAATGTATATTTGTCTGTGTGGGTGTGAGCAAGAAGACCCTTCACCTAATCACAGCTGAATCCTGCTTCCTCCGTGCCTTTTCTAGCCACATCCAGATTTGTTCAACCAACAGATCCTGGAAAGCAAGGGGCTTTGGACTTTCTGAGGTGAGAAGGGAAGCTGTGTGAAAGTGGAATGGAAAAGTGAGTGAGAGTAACTGACTGAAATCTCTAAACAAAATTCCACTCTTCTAGGGAGGAACCTCATACTCTGCAAAAAGAAGTCAGAGTCCTCCCAAACCCCTTGTGGTCTGAAACTGGGGCACCAAGAAAGGGCCGCTTCAAAAGTCACCTTGCACAAAACTAGTATGGCTAAAAAAGTCAAGGATAGATAGAGAATCTACCTTTAACATTTGTTTTAAAATAGACCACATTATTTTAGAGATTGGAAAATGTTTATTTGTTCCAGGATTAGTTCCATTGTAGTTTTACTGATTACTGGTAGATTCTCCATGCCCCTCACAAATTATACACAATAAAATTCTAGGCTTATAAAATAATGTGGAACTTTCATTCTCAAGATAGCTAGTATTCTCAAGATGCCAGTCCTTAAGTCCTCTTTAATATATGTTTTACAAAATGTATGCATTTGTTCATTTTTAGAGGTGGAACCTTTCATCTTTTCTTGTTCTCTTTCATCACCAGACATGTTTTGCCTTATTTCCAGAATCCAGCTTCTCTTTTTTCTCATCTGTGGTATCCCCCATTTTGTTGTAACTGGTTTACCCATTTCTTTAACAACTGCAATATTATATCTTTTCATATTCTGCCTGCAAGCGAAATCCACTCTACTCCATCTCGCCATCTCTCATGCTCTGTTCTTCTTTGTCACACCAACAATGCCTTTTCTGGGAGGGTCACCCACAAAGCGGGGAGGTGGTCTTGTTCACATACCTTTCAGCCTTGTACATATGACTCCACAACCTATGGAAGCAGAGCACAAGACACTGACCCAGACACTGCCTCCAGAGGAGACTTTCTATTCATTTGAGCCAGGGAATTTAGTCATGTACTAAAAAGTCATCACTGCAACCAGATGGTGTTTAGTATAGATAATTGTTTTCACAGCTTCCTGTAAGGGCCCCATTAAGGGAGGAGACATGCTGTTTCCCTGGTTCTCTGTCTAGATGGTCTCTGTTTATGAGCCGACAGGCAGAGAGGGAAACAGCATGTCTCCTCCCTTAATGGGGCCCTTATAGGAAGTTGTGAAAACAATTATCTATACTAAATACTCCTGGATTAGCTGATGAAATGGGTAGAACCGATTAGGCTGAAGTGCTAGGCTTCTGACTTGGATTCATTACAGCCCCGGTTCGAATTCCAGTGGGGTGTGGCCAACTGATGAGAGCTAATAAGCTCGAAATAGATCTATCTTGGTCTCTCAAATTAAAATTTATTGATCAGCTCATAAAAAACTAACATATACATACATACATACATACATACATACATACATACATACATACATACATACATACGTAGGTTCTGGTTTATTTGGGTCTTTTCCCGTGTAAAATTAAAGGTGTTTTTGCAATGTTTCGATGGGATCACACCCATCATCATCAGGCTGGAGCTTTTGTTTTCTTGCGAGTGAGCTGTGTTCGAAGTGGCAGTTTCTCGGCGATGGGGAGCGGGAGGCATCACGACAGGGAAATCCTCAATGCCTATTGGTCCATCAGACTGAGAAACTTAATTAGGCCACGCCTACTCCTCCTTCCCCATTCCTTTCTCAGTCTGATGGTCCGAAAGGCTGAGGAAATTTCTCTCTCGAGTGCTTTTTTGATATTGAGTAGTGAATGAATTTCTCTGAACGTCTGGATTGAATTTGGCTATTTGACTATTTAAAAAAAAGAAAAGTTGTTAAAATTGGATTGCTGATCAGAGATTGCTGCCGCCAAGGCCGCTGTGGGCCGCAGCCACCTTCGCCGAGGGACAGCCGGGCCTCTGGCTTCAAAGGCCTTCCCTGGCCTTCCAGACTCGCGGGGGTGAGTTTTGCTCGGCTGGGGGGTGCGGGGCTGGCGTCGGGGCGTCCCGTTAACCGGGTGATTTCCCTGGGCAAGCTAGGCCTGGGCTGTTTGAGGCCTTCTTCCCGCCCTTTTTGGACGCTGTTTAATCGCCCCCCCTTCTCCCTCTGCAGCTTGCCACACCTTTTAGGTGGCCCGGCTTCCTCCGGCTTGCTACAGCCGATTGGAGGGTTGATTGGGCGGCGGAGGCTTGTGTGCAGCCTCGAAGAGGACCGCCGGAGTTGCCCGGGCCCACTTTGGCGTGCTTAGTGCGGCCATTTTGTAGTCGCCTCGTGGCGGGCGCCATTTTGTGTCTGACCTTTGCTGTAGTTTACCTCAGCCAAGTCTCTAGACGTTTTTCTTTTGGACGACGGACATTCTTGTGCATCCTGATCGGACGAATGGACATTGAATACAGTTGTATATATTTGTACATAGTTGAATAGAGCTTGTTCTTATAAAAAAAAAGGACACTAAGCGAAATTTGGTTGTTAAGTGAACTGTGACTGAAAAATTTTGTGTATTTCAATATTTTGTTGCTGCCATCTGTCCAGCCTGCTGAGAGATGTCTTCTAGGGCGGATGAGGTCCCCAGGCACAAGACGTGGCACTGCCGCCTCCTAGGATGGCATCTATCCCATCCACCTCGAGGCCATCATCGGACAATCGTCCTTCTAGAGCTACGCTGTGCGATGAGCAGAGAAGGCAGCGTGCGTTGGAGAAGGAGGTCGCTCGGGCCGAGAGTCGCCGGAGAGAGCGTGAGTCTCTGGAGTCCATGTCCACCTCGGGCATCTCCTCCCCGGCCCAATCCAGGGATCCTTCTCCTGCCTTGCGTGAGGTCAGAGCCAGAAGGGAGATCTCTACGTCCCCCTCTGTGTCGCCCTCAGCCATCAGAGGCGTGATGGGCAATCCGCTTGAGGGCACCTCCAGAGATTATCTGGTGCCACATCCCTCCTTGCCCCTGCATGGGGGGTCCCTTCGAGGGGAAGACTCTGAGGAGGAGGAATTTGAGGACTTGCAGGACTTACCTCCTAACATTCAGAGGCTCGTTTCCGCCGCTATTGCCAAGGGGATTTCCGCGGGCATGAAGCATCAGGCTCGTCTGGCCCCTCCTCCTCTCCCTGCTCCGCTGTCCCTGACTGCTGTCCCCAGCAGACCGGCTGAGTCGTCTCGTGTCGCCCAACTGGAGGAGGGCAAGTGTCCAGGCTCTCCCTCCCTCGCAAGTGAAAAGTCTGTCCTGGGCGAGGAACCGGTTACAGGAATAGTGCTGTCTGATGATGAGGATGCTCGCAAGGAGGAGGAACCCGCCTTTGCGGATCTGTTCCAACCTTCCCTGTTTAAACAGCTTCTAGGGAAGGCTAAGTCCACCACAAAGCTTGAGGGCACTGGGGGCCAGGCTGCTACCAGTCGGAAAGACCCGAGCCAGGCCATTTTCATCCGCACTCCTCTGGGTAAGGAGGAGATTCCAGCCCCTCCCATGTTCCTGGAGGTGGTCAAAGGTCAGTGGGCTCAACCTGGATCCTTTCCTGCTCCAGGTGCGAATGATAGGTGGCTATATAATATGGATAAGGATTTTTCCCAGGCATTGCAGGTTCCGGAGGTAGACACGCCGGTCGCGGCTCTTTCCTCTTCAGCGACGGTGGTGGCCGGTGATGCTGCGGACAAGTTAAAGCCGGAAGATCGCAAGGCTGAGCACATCTTGCGCAGGGGGTATGTGGCGGCAACCTGGGCCATCAAGGCGGCGGCCGCCTCATTCTTCAATAGGACGGCTGTCCTGTGGCTCCAGCAGCTCCAGGCCCGCACCCCAGCAGATGATACCCGTACCTTAAGCGATATTGGTAAGATCCTGGCGGCTTCGCAATATTCTGCGGGCGCCACCTTGGATGCAATGAAATTTTCTTCCAGCGCTCTTTCAGCTTCGGTGGCATCCAGAAGGTTGCTGTGGCTTAAGAATTGGCAGGTGGACAACAAATCCAAGTTCTACGTGGCATCTAGGCCTTACGTAGGTGGCAAGCTATTCGGGGATCCGCTAGATCACGTGCTGGTTGAGAACAAGGAGAAGAAGGTGATGCCATCATCTTCTTCCAAAAGGCAGGAGAACCGTCCGACTCCTTACCGCAGACGGCAGTTTTACCGCCCCCCTGACTCGGATTACCACCAGTCGAGGTATTATGGTTCCAGGGGGGATCGCTTCCAGTTTCGTCCCTCGTTTCAGGACAGGGGCCGTGGCCAATTCCATTCCCGACGGCCGTTTCGAGGGGGAGGCGGTCGTTGTTTCCGCAGGGGCAGACAAACCTGAGCACGCTTTCCCTGTAGGTGGCCGTCTTCAAGCCTTCAGCTCGTTTTGGACTCAGATCACTGCCGACGCCTGGGTGGTGGATACTATCACTAACGGCCTTAAGCTTGAGTTTCTGTCTCGCCCCCCAAATTTATTTCGCTCCTTTCCCTCCTCCAAGAATCTGGAGAGGCTGGCGCTTGTCCGGTCGGCCATCCAACATCTCCTGGATATCCACGCTATTGAGCCGGTGCCCCCCGGGGAGGAGGGCCGGGGTTTTTACTCCAACTTGTTTATTATCCCAAAGATTTCTGGGAGGTGGCGATCCATTTTGGACCTAAAACGTTTGAACAACTATATCGTGTATCGCCGCTTTAAGATGGCTTCTCTAAGATCCATCTTGCAAGGGGTGAGGAAAGGTGATTTCATGGTCTCCATAGATCTCACAGAGGCCTACTTGCATATCCCAGTCTGTGTTTCCCACCGCAGATTCCTGCGATTTTCCCATCAAGGGCAGCATTTCCAGTACAGGGCCCTGCCCTTTGGGTTGGCTTCGGAGCCTCGAATTTTTACCAAGGTGTTGGCGGCGGTCGCGACTTACCTGCGATCCATTTCCATCTGGTTGCAGCTTTACCTTGATGATATTCTGCTCCAGGCTCACTCCTTTGATCAGACCGTCCGGGATCTCAACCTTACTATTGAGATTCTTCAGAAATTGGGGTTTTCTGTCAATTTTCCCAAAAGTCATCTCACTCCGTCTACCAGGATCCTCCATTTGGGGGCGATCATTGACTCAGTAGAGGGCATGGTGTTCCTGTCCAAGGACAGGAGGGACAGGCTGCAGCAGCTGGCCAGCTCTGTCAGGTCCAACCAGGTCTCCCCCATAGTGACCTTGTCCCGCCTTCTGGGGTCCATGATTTCCTGCGTGGGTATAGTTCCCTGGGCTCGTTTCCATTCCAGGGAATTGCAGTGGGTGTTGATCCCATACCAGAGGCAAATGATTAGTAACTCCCATGTGCCAGTCCCGGTGTCCCCCCGGGTTCGTCTCTCCCTCCGATGGTGGCTGTCCCCGGCGATTGGGCAGGGATCCCCCTTTTGGGCCCAGTTAGAGTCACCGTTACCACAGACGCCAGTTTTTTTGGTTGGGGCGCTCTGATGGGGTCGCAGATGGCGCAGGGCCGCTGGACTGCCTCGGACTTGCGGCGCAATATAAACTTCCTCGAACTAAAGGCTGCGCGCCTGGCCTTGCATCACTTTCAAAAAGACTTGTTTCATGCTCATGTGTTGATTCTCACAGACAATATCGCCACGAAGGCGCATGTGAACAAACAGGGAGGTACTCACTCCAGAGGTCTTTGGACAGAAGCACACAGACTGATGAGCTGGGCGGAGACTCATGTGAGCTCTATCGAGGCGGATCACATTTCCGACCTCTTGAATCACCAGGCAGATTGGCTGAGCCGCAGCACGGTGGACCATGGAGAGTGGCAACTCGATCCGTTGCTGTTTCTGCGAATTTGCCGCAGATTCGGAAATCCGGTGATAGACCTTTTCGCGATGCCGAAGAATGCACAGCTCCGGAGGTTCTTCACCCGTTACCAGACCTGGGGTGCCGAGGGCACCGACGCACTCCGCTGCTCGTGGCCGACCGGTCTCCTTTATGCCTTCCCTCCCCTTCCCCTTCTCCAGGGCACAATCAGGAAGCTGGTAGCAGTGGGGGCCGAGATGGTTCTCATAGCCCCAGACTGGCCCAGACGCGCTTGGTATGCAGATTTGAAGCACCTGTCAGTGTCCCCTCCGTGGAGGTTTCCAGACAGGGAGGTCAGGCTGCTCCAGCACCCAGACCCTAGGTGGTTGAAACTGACCGCCTAGTGCTTGAGCAGTAGAATTTGAGTACAAGGCACATTTCTGACAGGGTCATGCGCACCCTGGAGGCGGCTAGGCGCCCCTGTACCAATAAGATTTACAACACTACCTGGACTGCCTTCACCAGATGGTGTGAAGGGTCTTCCATTGTGCCTCAGGCTGCCTCGGTTTCCCAAGTCTTAGACTTCTTACAAGATGTCCTAGGCAAAGGGTTGGCTTATAACACCTTGCGCCGGCAAACTGCGTTGTTAGCCACTATAATTCCGGGTGAAGGTCGCACGCCCCTTACTCATCTTCCCTTGATTAGGAGGTTTCTTAAGGGGGCAGCTAATCTGCCGCCCCCCCCCCCCCGTGGTTCATAGGTTCCCAACTTGGGATCTTCCCTTGGTCCTGCAGGCCCTGACGGAGGCTCCCTTTCAGCCCATCAGGTCTGTATCCTTACAGATGTTAACATTGAAGGTGGTGTTCTTGGTTGCAGTCACTTCGGCTCAACGCATTTCCGAGCTCAACCCCCTTTCCTCGCGCAGTGACCTCTGCCTCTTCCACACGGATAGGGTAGTCCTGCGTTTAGACCTGACCTTCCTGCCTAAGGTCAATACTCCTTTCCATAGGTCCCAGGAATTGGTGCTGCCCAATTTTTGTCCATCCCCTTCTCATGAGAGGGAACACCTTTGGCATAGACTGGACGTTCGTAGGGCCCTTCGGATATATCTGAAGCAGACTACGACCATACGTAAATCTGAGGCCTTGTTCCTTTCCTTTCAGCCGGCTTCTCAGGGAGCCAGGGTCAACCCTAGCACCATAGGCAGGTGGATTAGGCAGACTATTGAGTTGGCTTATAGGGCCAAAGGCAAGACTCCTCCTCATGGTATCACGGCTCATTCCACGCGTAGCGCTGCCACAACAGCGGCCTGGGCTACCAGGGCTTCATTTGAGGACATTTGCAGGGCGACCTCCTGGTCGAGTCCCTCTTCATTCATCAGGCATTATAAGCTTGATGCTTATGCGTCTGCGGATGCGGCATTTGGCCGTAGGGTTTTGCAACAGGTGGCTTCGGCTACTGGCGCTGTTGATTAGTATCTCCCACCCTAGGACGGTAGCTTTGGTACGTCCCTGTTGTGATGCCTCCCACTCCCCATCGCCAAGAACGTTCGTTGGTACTCACGTGAACGACGCTTCTGGTGATGGGAGCGGGAGGCATCATGTCCCTCCCTACTTAGTTAGTGGCTGGATGGGGGTGGCTACCCCTCCTTGTTGTGATTTTTGTTCGCAGTTTCGGTCATGGCCTTCGAAAGGAATGGGGAAGGAGGAGTAGGCGTGGCCTAGTTAAGTTTCTCAGTCTGATGGACCAATAGGCATTGAGGACTTCCCTGTCGTGATGACTCCCGCTCCCATTGCCAGAAGCGTCGTTCACGTGAGTACCAACGAACGTTTTCTATAAGTGGAGGTGGGAGGGGTTGGAATATTGGCTCTGCTGCTTTAAACGGATTGGTTGCTGATTTGTCACATCCTGATTGGTAGATGGAGTTGATGTTTGTTGAGAATGATTGATGATGGTGTCAGTGTTTGTGGCTGGGACTCGTTTAGTGGCACAGCTCACTCGCAAGAAAACAAAGACTCCAGCCTGATGATGATGGGTGTGATCCCATCGAAACATTGCAAAAACACCTTTAATTTTACACGGGAAAAGACCCGAATAAACCAGAACCTACATACCTATACCCGTGAAAATATACGAAAACAAATTATACATACATACATACATACATACATACATACATACATACATACATACATACATACGTACGTACGTACGTATGTATGTATATATATTTGTTTTCGTATATATATATGTTAGATTTTTGTTAGATTTTTAAGGGCTGAAAATAAAGAGACCAGGATGGATCCATTTCAGGCTTATTAGCCTTCTTCAGCTGGCCATACTCCTTCTACTGGGATTTGAACTGGTGCTTTCCAGCATATGAGGCAGGCTTCTCTATGCCTTGAGCTATCCGGTATCCCTGATACATCAGCCAATTTACAGGACTCTTAAATGAGAGAATATTATCACAGCTCCTGTTCAAGGGTCCCTTTAAGGGGAGGAGACTTAACGTCATCCCTCTCAAGGCATAGAGAAGCCTGATGAGAGCTTATTAGCTCTCATCAGTTGGCCATTACAGCCCCGGTTCGAATCCCAGTGGGGTGTGGCCAACTGATGAGAGCTAATAAGCTAAAAATAGATCTATCTTGGTCTCTCAAATTTAAATTTATTGATCAGCTCATAAAAACTAACACATATCTAAAAAATATTACACAACGTAACTAAAATTGGTTCTCTGTCTAGATGGTCTCTGGTGATGAGCCAACAGGCAGAGAGGGAAACAGCATGTCTCCTCCCTTAATTGGGGCCCTTATAGGAAGTTGTGGAAACAATTATCTATATATATATATCTATCAACAGTATCAAGAACAGAAATGGTAAATCTAGGTTTGTTAATTTCTTTACAATGCTTATATTTCACTGGCTCAAAATTGATCATAGCACACTACAATGCAGTAATATTCAGGAAAGATTTACTCTGAAAAATAGTATTCAGTTTTAAAATCTGCTTAATTATTTATTTGAAACTCCAAGAATAAGAATGTTAATCAAATCTGAGTTAATTGAGCCAAATTAATTTTTTTTAAATCTGCTCTAATCTGAGTGTGAAATTCTGCTTCACCTAACTCTGTACCTGACTATTGTCTCTTTTTTTCTTCAAGACCTTTCAATATTCTAACAGAAGACAGAATGATGGGGAGGTCTGCTCTAATTGATTTTTAAGATGTTTCAATAAAGGAGAATATTTGTAGGTGAAGATTGAAGTGAGAGGGTTCTTGGTCGTCTCTAAGTTTGGTTCTAAGTTTATTATTATATTTATTTATTGGTTGTTTTCTTGCAGATGTTTCATTACCCAAACTAGGTAATATCGTCAGTGCTAGTAAAGAGTGAGGTTTGTTCTCAATTTCTATTCTAGTGGCTTGTCCTGGGGGTGTTCTTAGGGATTCTTTGATTGGGATGCTTACTGTTGGCTTCTTTGACAATTCCCTGATTGGAGTATTGTTTACTTGATTGTTGTTCTGATGTTAATCTGGGAGTTAATCTATTCTCATGCTGATTGCTGTTGGGGAGATATTTTGGATCTTTTGTTATCTTTTTGGTTTGTTGATTGTCTCTTTTGCCTAGTATATAGATATTGTTTATGTCTATATGTCTGTCTTACTAATTTGTCAGAATGCCAGGCTTCTAAAATTTCCTGGCATTTTTAGACTTGGACCAAGAAGTCCGGCACCAAAACACCTACCCATCAGCAATCATTTATAAAGCAGCTTGAAAGGGATCTTCATGCAAAACTTCTCTGATGCAAATCTAGCACACCCATAGTGTATCATTAAACCACACTTCATAGAAACATTCTAGCATGAACATTTTATTTGGAGTGCAGCCAAGATGATACATCACAAGCCTTTACATGTTGCAACAGCAACACTGTTTTTGTCAGAGTGCAAAAAAACACCTCTCTTGGTAATAGTTACAAATATTTCAGTATTGCTCAACAAAATATTTCAGACGAGAAAAGAAGTAATGGTTGCTTAACTTCCAGTCACAATGGAAATGTCAGTGTCTCACTAAAGGCAAAGATGAAGAAGGAAATTGAGTTAGCCTGAAAAATTTAGTAATTTCAAGACAATTAAGTACAGTTAACTGGATCCTATCCATACTCTTAAACCCAAATTCACTCACTACTCTAATGGTTTTGATTAATCTGTTGTGAGAACTAATTTGTGATTGTATACAAAAGAACTTGTATAATGTGATTTATAGCATGTTTGGTTTAATATTACATTTGAATGGCTAAGCAAAAAAACCCATGTATTTTATTCATATATTATTCATATCATATTTTAATAATATTCATCAAAATTAACAATACAATACTGCAGTACATTTTTATTTTCTGTGAATTTGAATTCTTGGAATTTTATCAATATATGTTTGGATTCAGCACAAATATCATACTATATCAAATTAGAATCACAGAGAATGGACTAGATTATTATACAATAATACAATAGCAGAGTTGGAAGGGATCTTGGAGGTCATCTAGTCCAACTCCCTGCCTAGGCAGGAAGCCCTATACTGTTCCAGACAAATGGCTATCCAACATCTTCTTAAAGACTTAAAGACAGTGTTGGGGCATTCACAACTTCTGCAGGCAAGCTGTTCCACTGATTAATTGTTCTAACTGTCAGGAAATTTCTCCTCAGTTCTAAGTTGCTTCTCTCCTTGATTAGTTTCCACCCATTGCTTCTTGTTCTGCCCTCAGATGCCTTGGAGAATAGCTTGAGTCTCTCTTCTTTGTGGCAACCCATGAGATATTGGATCACTGCTTTCATGTATCCCCTAGTCCTTCTTTTCATTAAACTAGACATACCCAGTTCCTGCAACCATTCTTCATATGTTTTAATCTCTAGTCCCTTAATCATCTTTGTTGCTCTTCTCTGCACTCTTTCTAGAGTGTCCACATCTTTTGTGGTGACCAAAACTGAATGCAGAATTCCAAGTGTGGTCTTACCAAGGCATTCTAAAGTAGTATTAACTCTTCCCGTGATCTTGATTCTATCCCTCTATTTATGCAGCCTAGAACTGTGTTGGCTTTTTTGGCAGCTGCTGCACACTGCTGGCTCATATTTAAATGGTTGTCCACTAGGACTCCAAGATCCCTTTCATAGTTACTACTATTGACCAAGGTACCACCTATACTGTCTCTGTGCATTTCATTTTTGTTGCCTAAATGTAGAACCTTACTCTTTTCACCATTGAATTTCATTTTATTAGATAGTGCCCAATGTTCAAGTTTGTCAAGATCTTTCTGTATCTTAAGCCTATCTTCTGGAGTATTCCTGCCAGCTTGTTGTCATCTACAAATTTGATGAGTTCCCCATTTATTCCTTCATCCAAATCATTGATGAAGATGTTGAAGAGTACTGGCCTAAAACAGAGCCTTGGGGTACTCCACTGCATACTTCCCTCCATGCTTTCTCCCTTGCTTGTCACCTTCTTGCCACTTTCTCTCAGCTATGGACCAATTGTTTCTTTAACCTTTTTCTTGTTTTTAACATGTTGGAAGAAGCTTTTTTTGTTATTTTTTACTTTTGTGGCAAGCCTTTCTTCATTGTGAGCCTTAGCTTTCCTCATTTCATCTTTACAGGCTCGGGCTATTTGCTGATATTTTGCCTTAGTTATGTCCCTATCTTTCCACTTTTTAT
Organism: Rhabdophis nuchalis; assembly: GCA_039707465.1. Taxonomy (NCBI): domain Eukaryota; kingdom Metazoa; phylum Chordata; class Lepidosauria; order Squamata; family Natricidae; genus Rhabdophis; species Rhabdophis nuchalis. Next base: position 60,488,271 of record CM077647.1, read on the forward strand.
ACTTATCTTTTTTGTCTTTCAATTTATCAGAGAGTTCTTTATGCAGCCATGCCGGTTTCTTTTGGGAGCTGTTATTTTTCTTCTTCATTGGTATTGTACTAGACTGGGCTTTTGTAATTTCATTTTTCAAAATTTCCCAAGCTTCTTGAGTTGTTTTCCTCTTGAGGATTCTCATCCATGGAATTTTCCACAAGCTCTCTCTAAGTTTATTTAAATTAGCTCTCTTAAAATCCAAGATTCTAGTTTGACTTTGTTTGACTTGTGTTTGCATAATGTTGAATTCCAATATTGCATGGTCACTTGCCCCCAGGGTTCCTGTGGCTTCAACACCTTCTATCATTTCCTCTCTGTTAGTGAGAATTAAGTCCAATATGGCTGATCCCCTTGTTCCCTTCTCTACCTTTTGGGAAACAAAGTTGTCTGCTAGGTTTGTTAGGAACCTGTTGGATCTTCCACTTGGTGCAGAGTTTGCTTCCCAGTTGATGTCAGGGTAGTTAAAATCCCCCACTACTATTGTGGTCTGCTTCCTACATACCTTGGTTAGTTGACTAGCAAAAAGTTCCTCTACCTCCTCTGCTTGGTTGGGTGGCCTGTAGTATAGACCTATGGCAATGTCACTTCCCCCTCAACCTTTAATATTGACCCAAATGCATTCAAGATAGTTCACATCATTGTTGTGTATTTCTGTAGAGATGTAGTTATTTCTTATATATAATGCAACTCCGCCTCCTCTTTTATTTGGTCTATTTCTTTTAAATAATTTAAATCCTTCTAGCTGTATGTTCCATTTGTTAGTTTCGTCCCACCAAGTTTTTGTAATGGCAATAATATCATATCTGCCCTCTTTTAATTGAATTTCTAATTCACCCTGTTTATTCCTCATACTCTGTGCATTGGTGTATAGACATTTGAGTCCATTTTGATTGACCCTGTGTTTACTGTCTATATAACTTGTGTTATGCCTGACTGCCCCTATTTTCTTGTCACTTGTATGATTCATGCACATGGTTTGGCACTCACTATTAAATGCTTGATTTTGCTTGATAGCAGGAGTGATAATCTTACCCATATAGACATCTGTGTTACATGCGCTGATAACCCTGTGAATTTTAGATTGCTGGGGACGGAAATATTCTGTATCAGTTAATTCTCTGTCCCCACTGTTCAGTTTAAATGTTTATCAAGGAAATCTGTGAATTTAATGCCAAGTAACTCAGTCCCTTTCTTGGATGGGTGCAAACCATCTCTTTTGTACAGATTTTCATTGGACCAGCTGCAGGCATCATGACTAATAAAACCAAAGCCTTCCCTTTTGCACCACTCTTTTAGCCACACATTAAACTCTGCTACACGCTGGCCCTTCCCTTTTTATTCCTTATATACTGGTAAAACCTCTGAAAAGATAAGCCTACAACCTATACTGTTAAGTTCGTACCCCAAGCTCTGGAAATCACTCTGTACAGAAAGTACATCTTTTTGGGACAGATCATTAGTGCCAAGATGTATAATAGAGTCAACGTCACAGTCCTTACTTGTATTCTTGACTATCTTAAGAATATGCCTCTTGTCTGCTGGCAGTAGCACCTGGCAGACACCTGACTTCTTTTAAAACCTCCATATCCTTTCCTAAATTTACATCCCTTACGATTGAATCACCAATCAGAAGGTGACTTCTCTTTTTGCATACCTTGCTCTTCTTGTGCGACTGATGTGTGATACCTGGTTCCCCATTTCGCCTCTCCGAAGTAAGTTCTTCATTTTGGACCACAATTCCCTGCTTATTTGAGTCATCATTATCACAACTACCTTGACCTGTCTCTTTAATGTCCCCTTTAAGGTCAGCAAGGGGGCTATATCTGTTATGCTGTGTCACAGCAAAAGCTTTGTGTTTAAGGTTCACAGCTCTCACCCTGCCAGATCCCATGGTTGTCCAGACTGCTCTTCTCCTGCAGGATATTTGAGGTGGGAGGGGGGGGGCTTATAGCATGGCATTTCCATAGGGTGGAATGGCCAAGTTGAACATCTAATTTCTGCTTGGAGAGCACAGATTAGAGATTCTAGATAGGCAATCTGTCTATGTAGACTAGTAATTTGTTTACAAAGGGGACAGTGTCCAAGTTTGAATAGAGTACTGTGAAAGACAGTTGCAAAACAGCTATTACATTGAACTAAGCCGGTCATTTTGAAATAGAATAAAATAAAATAAAATCATAATTCTAAGCGCACTAATTCAGAATGTATTATTGCTATTTTGGTTTATGGATATGTGATTTGCACTCCATTAGGCACGCGGGCCACTACCTGCTCCTCCTTTTTGTGTCTTTGATTCCCCCCTCAAGCAGCACCTCCAATCACCACCAGCCACAGGAAAAGTTCAAAAAAAATTATGTAATTATATGTTTAATATATTATCATTCAGGAAATCCATTAAGACATTGCTATTCTACACAGCGTTTGAAAGAGAAATGCAAGACGTGAGGAGATAATCATTATGTTGATATTAATTTATGTAGGTTGTTTTGTGTATTGATCATTTTTCTATTTTATGGTTTTAGTGTATGTTTTATTAAATGAAAGCTTCATAGTATCTTTGGATGACACAACATGCAAATAAAATAAATAATAAACACCAAACCTAAACCCAGATATCTTCCTTAATGAATATAGAGTAAGGTTGCCAGAAATAGAATGAGAAACTATACTTTGATAAAGCATCTCAGGTTTTAGTAGAGCAAATCAAGAAATTCAAGGTTTGAATTCAGGATCCACCTTAGATAAAGGATGGAATCTCTCAATCCATGCCCAAGCCAATTAGAGCATTGCTTGGTTTTGTGCGTATGTATCTAAAATAAAGTATGAGTATATTTAGTGAATCTTTCATCTCAAGGGTGTAAGAATAAGACTACACCTTCATAATTGCCATAACTTCCCTGGCAGCTGCTGCATTCAGACTGTCAGCAACCTGGGATGTAAAACATTAGCATGATCAATCACACATCTGTTTCGTTTTGTTACCAGAAAAGAAAATAGCAAATGATCCAGAACTCAGAGAGTTGCAATCCCATGTAATGAAGAGCATATGGGAAAAAAGAATCAAAAGCAAAATTTCTATTGTCTGGACAAGAAATAAAATAAATCATTCTAGTGTGACAACTGGTTTAAACATTGTTATTAAATGGAAAAGAATTATAGTCAGTCCATGTCAATTATCACTCATTCTAGCAAATAACGGAGTATTATAATTATCTTAATAGTACAAAAACAACAAATAAATACTCAAATAAGCATCAGTGACTCAACTTTAAGCTATCCAAAAAAGCATCAAGAACTTTTTCAAAGAAAATTACTGTATTTGTAGAGTTCTAGTGAGTAATGCCAAGTATGCCTTACTTCATATCATATTTTCTGTCATCTCAGTCAATGTAGCCCTTAATATTTGAGTTTGTGTGTGTGTGTGTGTGTGGGTGCATGTGGGTATGTATGTATGTATGTATGTATGTATGTATGTATGTATGTATGTATCCGTTAAGATTGAATGTTTTTGCAGCTTTCTCTCACACTCTCTAGCAACTTATACACCATGCTTAGTTTTATGAAATCATCTGAAAATATTTCTCTTGAATTGGAGGAAATTGTTTCAAATCCCAGTTTCATGTACAGTAGAAAAAAAAGCGGAAAGGCAGGAAATAATACTTCTGGAAGGAAATAGAAAACAGAAAGATATTGAATGAATAGCCATATGAGTTTTAATCACATACAAGAAAAGTAATTGTATTTGAAAAAGTGGAAAGGTGTGGTAATTGCAAAGTTTACATGACTCATGGGGGGGGGGATAATCCATTCATTTTTAAGGGCTAGATGGAAGCTTAACTAAATGCACATTTTAATACACATTATCCAACTGAATGTATAGTAGGGAAAGACTACCATTTGAAGTCAGAATTTTACTTCTTACTCATCCCACTCCACAAATTATCATATAAAATAATATGTTTCCTATTTACCTAAATTTGAACTATAAAGCAAGAGATATGAAAATTATAATTAGATGTTTATATCCTCCTATTGAAACCTTTAAAAGCCATATTAGAAAAGAATGTATGAATATGCTTAGAAATAAGTAAGTGTAAGAAAATGAATTTCTCACAGTAACTATGAGAGGAATCTATGTGACCTAGTGGATAACCACTTAAGTATGAGTCAGCACTGTGCTGTATATCAAATAAATAAGCAGAAATGCCCCACTGTGGCCATTTTAAATTTCAGCTGTTATACTAGAGTTGTCCACAGCCCTTAATTTCTTCTCTTGTAAATGTATTTGTCTTATTTGTGTACTTTTCTTGTTGGAACCTGAAATTGTTAAAAACATTCATGTCTTTCAAGGGATGTCTTACATGTATATCACAGTTTCAGAGAAACTATTTTAATGGAGCACAATATATGAGGCAACAATCTAATATTCAGGAGACCCTTTTTAAACAATAGTTGATTATAGAATTCCTAGGTGACTTTAAGTCAGTCACTGTTTCTCAGTCCTATCTGTCACATAGGAATAAAATGATGGTGATCGTCATACAAGTTTCTTTGCTTTCTGATACAAGAATAGATATAAACGTTGTTGTTACAAATATACTACCTCTAGAGCTATGGTATTTCATTTTGAAGTTGACTTCCACCTCAGAGAAGCACCATCAAACTTCCAGAGAAGTGAAAAAGTATGGGAGCTATTGTTTAATCACATCTTGAAGAACCATACTTTTCCTTCCCTGCTTTTAGGCAGAATGATCTGGTCAGTTTTTGAAAAGGAAATGTGACTGGGAACACTATCTTGTCATCTGCTTTTGGTAGCAAAATGTTTCAATCGGGTTCTGCACCTCTGAATTCACAAAAAAAGAATAATTGAAATGATCAGTCCTATGGAAACAGAGAGAAATTACTATAGAAATGTTGTCAAGGAAACAATTATCACCCAGGGAGCCAAGAAAAAAAAAGCTCTTCGATGTTAAGCCTCAAATAGCCAAGGTACAATTTCAAGTATAAAACAAATAGAACCAAAAGCTCAGAAATTCATTGTGTCTTTTAAAGCATAGTCCTCTGCTGATAGAGTGGAAAGAGGGCCCCATGAAACTGATTAAATGCTTTAAAGCAGGGGTCCCCAACCTTTGCAACTTTAAGTCTGAAGGACTTCAGCTCCCAGACTTCTCCCAGGCTGGAGAATTCTGGGAGCTGAAGTCCTTCAGACTTAAAGTTGCAAAGGTTGGGGACCCCTGCTTTAAAGGGCTTTTACTTGGAAGGGCGACTCAAAGGACCATAAGCCTGATAACATTCTTTCAGTATTGGAAGCCTGAGGTTTTACTACCAACTTCTGTTTTGTTGTTGGAAGAATATTTATAATGAATTAGAAGCAAGACTTGGAAAAAGAGAGACTCAAAGTACCGTAGGTACAGTATCTAGCTGAATACATTGCAAATTAGTGGTAACTTTTGGAGCTCCCACTTAAAACAGTCAATAAAAGATACATAGGAAATCCTAACTACAGGTAGTTCTTGACTTATGATTACAATTGGATCTGAAACATCTGTTGCTAAGCAATGGAGTCATTAAATGAATTGTGCCTGATTTTATTATCTTTTTTCGTGTGGTTGTTAAGCAAACCTGACTTCCCCCTTGACTAGTCAGAAATCCCCTGGGAAGATTTCAGATCGTTATTGACCCTTGGAAAACTGCAACTATTGTAAATACATGCTGGTTGCAAAGTACCAAAAGCTGATTATGTGACTGCAGGAATTCTGCAAGAGTAGTAACTGCAAATGCTGGTTATAAGTTACTTTTTCCAGCATAGTTGTAATTTGAACAATTGTTAAACAAATATAAGTCAAGAGCTGTCTGTATTTTCCAATAAACTATCTTTTCACTGGCATGTTTAAAGTCTATTTCTAATCATATATAGAATAATCAGAACTTCCAAACCTTGGTCTGACAAAAAGTGAATCTCATGAAGGACTGGAGTTGTTTCTACAAGCAGAACTGTGAAACACTATGACTAACATTCCTAAGAAATATATTAATTGTTAAATAAATTTAAGTTCTCTCAAGAAGGAAGGAGTAGTGTACTTGCTTATGAACTGGGAAAAGCTCCAACCAGCACTTCCCAACAAAAATCACAGCATGTTTTGATATCTTGTATCCCATGCAGACAGTAGATCAAGTTCCAACTCTAACAATTCAAACCCATCTGAGACCATCATCTATTACCGCAAGCCACTTTGCATATCAGTCAGGAAGGAAATCTTAAACCTCTCAGTGTTTCACCTCTTGTCCGAATAATCCCATTTCAAATTCAGAAATCCTTAAATTGATCCCCCCAGGAGTTTTTGAAAATAAATCCAAATTGGTAGGCCTCTGTATCTGTTATCCTATTTTTACTTCCAACAATTCCTTATTGCTCTCTAATGAAGTTATTCCATCATACTTCCAATCTTTAGAGTATGCAAGCATTTTTACCTTTGAGGGCGAAGTTTCATTTTCAAAGCTTGTGAGTGAATTCTGAGTTCATAGGCTGGTTGTAGGTCAATATGTCTTTTGATGAAATTGCTTGTAGAGTGCCAGGCTTTAATGAACTCAAAAGTGTGGCAGGTAGTAGCATGGTTGATTATTTTTGTGTTGTTCCAATTGAACTGCTACTGTTTGGTATCGATATGGTCAAGATTTAGGTTTGGAATTGTGGCATTTGACTGCCAGCTGGTGTTCATTGATTCTGTTTTTTAATTGACATGATGTTTGTCCATGTATAATTGATTGTAATTATTATAGTTATTTTGTGGATTACATTGTTTCTTTCATCCTTTTGTATCTTGTCTTTGGTTCTGGATAATTCCTGGTGGAATGTGGCTGTGGATTTGTGGGCTATTGCTTTTCCTAGAGATTGTGGAACTTCTTATAAATAACTTCTTATAATTGGAAAATAAATTCAGCAAGTCAAGAACTTTAAATATTTAGGTTTTCATTTCCAACCATATACCTCCTGCAGTTACCAAATAAGTAAACTCTTGTCAAGAGCACAAAAGCCTCCAACAAGATTATCAGATTTACACGCCACAAATGCAATAACTGTGTGCTTGAAATAATCAAATTATTCAGAACTTTTAATAACTTTCTCCTTATGTTACCTGCTCAATGGCGCACAATTGTGTATATACAAGAACCATTCTGTCTTGGAAGCCATTCAGTCCATCTTTCTAAAAGCCATAATCTATATCTTTCAATCAACCATCAACATACTTGTCTGCATCTTTCTTGAGATTCACCTGATCCAAATTTTGACTAACAAAAACTTCTTGGATGAGTCCTTCATCTAGCTTAAATCTTGGGATAATTGTGTCTCCTCTGACAAAGCAAATAGACTATAATTTGTCTTATTATCCCCTCCAGCAATATGCTTTATAGATCCAGATAAACTTTGGCAGGAAGAATGCTTTGAACCTGGATGTCCAAGCAACAAAGGGAGACAAAATAACATCTTCACTTTTGGGAGTTTTCAGATATTTATTTTCTCATTTCTAAATATCAAAACCTTCATACCCGTAGACAGCCAGAGAGATGACCTGAAGAAGGAATTCAGAAGTCATTAGGGAAGCACCAGGTATAGAAAAAGCATGTGTAAATTCAGAAAAGCAGAAGCATGTTATGAAAAGATTCAGACTAGCCCTCATTCTCCCTCCCCCACAATTCCCCGAAATGTAATATGGAAAGAAAGGAAATTGCAGGCAATCCTGAAGCAGTGGTTAGAATGCAGTACTGCAGGCTACTTCTGCTGAGTACCATCTGCCTGCAATTTGGCAGTTTGAATCTCACCAGGCTGAAGGTTGACACAGCCTTCCATCCTTCCGAGGTGTGTAAAATGAGGACCCACATTGTTGGGGGCAATACGAAGGACACTTCGTAAACTGCTTAGAGAGGGCTGTAAAGCACTGTGAAGTGGTATACAAGTCTAAATGCTATATTGCTACTGCTATTTTATTATAGCTCTAAAAGTGGCTTTTGCCTTTCTATGGAGTTTATTTCCTGGTCTGGCTTACCTAGTGGAATTAATTTCTTCTTAGACCTGCAAAAGTATTTTTTTTTAAAGTGACAGAATGTGAAAATAATGGACGGAGTATTCCACAAAGCTATCCATAGAACCTTATCAACCACCATAACACTATTTTCTGCCAGTTATCTGTATCATGTTAGCTTTTACTATGCTTTTAGTATGTATTTTAACATTTTTGCTTGTATGTTTTTAATTTGCCTTTTTATATGTTAAAAAGAGCAAGTTTAGTGTAAGACACAGTTTAGTGTAAGACATAGTCTAGAAACCCTGATTATGAGCTCTAGTTCTGCCTTAGCACAAACTTAGCCAACTGGGCTCTCTCTCAATCCTAGGAGGGTGACAGTGGCAAACCACTTGTGAAAAACTTACCAAGAAAACTGCGGGGATTACTCCAAGCAGTCACCAGGATTCAAAAACTGATTCAAAGACTCAAAAAATAATAAAAGTACTTATTTCACCATGAGTTTAAATGGATTCTTAAACACACCAAGAGAAAATGAGAAACATGGTAACACATTAATTTATTTCCATATTATGTTGATGATTTTTATTATTCCAGGATTATAGTAGTCAAAGAGCTAGGCACAACTTGAACATTTTTTTCTTTTTCTTTTTTCCATTTGCCTCAGCCATTTGGGCATGGGATATGGATTGGTTCATGGCATTTTCTACAATTGAGAGTCAGCAGAAATGATTGCTGAAGATTGTTTACAGAGGGAAAGAAGATAGGGAAAAAAGGGATATGGTGTTGCCATCTTTACCCATAAATCTATCCTGTAATTTGATACATTCATGCCTATCACGTTATCCCCTTTGGGGTAAACAAATGTATGTAAAGTGCAGCAAAAGAGGAAAAAATCATAAACAAAGTAAATTAAAGCCATCGGGTAAGAGAAAATGAAATATAGCTAAATCTATTTTACAACCATACTGCTGACTAGACTTTTTCATTCTTTCTGCCTTTGCAAATAATATTTTCTTCTATTCATATAGTATCTTATTGCTTTTCACCTCTTTTTGACAATATTATTAACTCCATTCAATCATGATATTCACTTTCCTTTTGACCCATTTGTTCACCATTTGATTTTACAGTGATTATATGACCAAGCCACTTTAATATGTATCTTTCATACCAGTCACACGTTTGCATTTAGTCCACATTTCTTATTCCCATATCACCTACAGCAGCATTCCCTGCTAATTGTTACAATATTGTCACATTTTGGATAGTATGTCAAAAGTGCAACCAAAGACTAGTTTAGCCCATGCATATTTAACTGTTGGAGGCAAAGGCAATGTATTAATACATAGGATAACCAATAGGCTTAATGCTATTTACTTTTTGCTAAATCATTGCACCAAAAAGCCTTAAAATAGAAAGTATTTTAGAATTCTTGTTTTTAATGAGATATTAATCTTTCTGCATTTTCTTTAGAGGTAGTTTTAATGAGCTTAAATGTTTCAACCTTTGTGATATCCTGCTGTATACTGACTAATTGTTCTAATATAAAAATTGAGAAAGCAATTTAAATTTAAAAAATAATCTCTGAACTATCTCATATGCATATAAATAAATGCAATAATTTACTTATACCATTTATACATAGGCGGTCTCCAGAACATTTCTCTTCATGTTGAAATCCAATATCGAATGCTGGGAAGTGTCACAGAATGAATATTATGTTTTTATGTGCAATTCTCTTTGATTTTCATTTGTCCACTGACATTTATTGGCTTAGCTATATTGACATTTCCAAACATGACTGGGTCAGCATTTTAGAACCAACTCAGAAACCTAATGGAGTATTAGGCCATTATATCAGTTTTTCTTGACTTCAACTATTTAAGATGTGTAGATTTCAACTCCCAGAATTCTGAAAGTTGAAGTCCACATCTTAAAATGGTGGAAGGTGAGAAACAATGTATTAGAAGGTTGCAACATGCAAAGGAAAGGGACATGGCTTGTGTCACAGTGATGCAGCATTGCTTCCATAACTTTTAGCCTGGTTTTCTCTGGCTGGTCCTACAAGTGTTCCATATATTCCTCACATTTTTATTTGCAGATGTGATTCGCAATTTCAAATCGCTTTCTTAAAAAAAATTTTTTTACATATCTTTGGAAAAATAACGATCAGTGCAAAGTTATTTAAATCCTGTGGTGAATCATGCTTGGGTCTTGATAGAAAACAGGTGGGAAGAGATCCCTTGCAGATCCTTTTTGCAATGTTAAAAGTAAATGGGAAGAAAGAACTAGACCTCATTCAGAATTATTGTTGGGAGAGTGAATGTGTCAATTGAAAGCTGAGAGAAGTAGAAAACACCATCATCATGGTTCATTATAAAACAAATTTAAATTCTTGGTTAATAGAAAAAAGGTCATACTGTACTAACTTCATTAGTACAGAAGAAATTCTTTGAGTCCCTAGAGTGGCCTAGGTTACACAACTAAGTGTCAATTTACTTCCAGATTCAATTCAAGGTGTTGAATGGCATGGGGCCATGTTGAGGAACTGTCTCAACCCAATGGAATTTGCCTGTCTCAGCTGTGGTGGCAGAAGAGGCATGCTGCATAGCCCAGTCCCCCCAGCCCCTGGCCATGTGACCCACCACTGCATTGTAGCTTATTCAGAACCAGTTCATGTAGCCCAGTTGCCCTCCCCCCCCCATCAGCCAGGCCACCAAGCTGCAAAAATTGCAGACCACTGACATAAACTGTTGATCAAGGAATTTTGGCTGGGGGGCAGGGGATCCAGGAAGAAATTGAATTCCAGAGAAAGTCCTTTTCCCTATGTCCCCTCCTGAACATCATGCCTCCCTGAGGTGAGATCCACACCCACCCTTGTGGCTTTCTGAAAGGGCCTGAAGACCTGCTCTCCCAGGTAATGGGGGGTCCTGATGTGGGAAAGCATTTTAGAGGTGAGTTGGGAACGACTAGCACATATGTGTGAGGGGAACCTTTACTTTTAATAAATTACCTCCTCCCCATACACACTTCATTTCCTTCCACTCCATGTTGGTTAATTGAATTTTAACTGTATGGTCTTTATTGTTTTAATGTTTTTATGGTATTTTGTTCAATGAATGTAGGTTGCCTAGAATTGGCTTGAAGTTATAGAAATAAATATAAATAAATAAAGGCACAATTAGGCCAGGATTAGACAATTAAATAGCAGTCAAATGTTTCACACTGATAGTTCCTGATAGCTGATAGCTTCAAACATATTTGAAGCTCAACATTTCTAGAAGATTGCCAGATTGTCTTCCCTTGGTCATGGCAATGCTAAAAAAGAATACTGCACTGTAGTATTCTTTTGTGGAATAAAAGAATAGGAAGTGCATATGAAAAAAATACTGCAGACAAATGCCTCAGAGAGAAGTGCAATTTAGATTCTGCTCAATGGAGCATACCACTTGCATTCTTTGCCTATTCATTTTCAAATATATAAACCACCCCAAAATTGGACTGAGGAGGCAAAGTTAAAACTGCAGGCTTGCCTCAACTACAAAGACTGGAATGTTTTTGAAGCTGCCTCAGTGGACTTGGATGGTCTCACTGACACTGTGACATCATACATTAGTTTTTGTGAGGAGTTATGTGCGCCAACCAAAATGCTTCACATCTATAGTAATAATAAATCTTGTGTCACAGCTAAGCTCAACCATCTACACCGTGCCAAAGAGAAAGCCTACAGGAAAGGAGATTAGGCCAGGAATGTATTAACAAGGGAGATCAGAGCAGCAAAGAGAAGCTACTCTGAAAAGCGTTGGAATCAGCTCTCCACAAATGAACCAGCAAATGTATGGAAAAGCCTGAAAAATATCAATGGCTAAACTAGACCTCCTCCTCTACTGAAGAGAATCAACAACTGGTAGATACCCTGAATTTGTTCTAGTGTAGATTTGAGAGGAATCCACTGTCAACTATCATTACCCTCTGCATTTTAGATACACAAACAACAGCTACATACGATTCCATCCCTCTGGGTCCCCCACCCCTGTTGATCACAGAAAAAAATGTGTGAGATCTACTTCACAGACAAAAGGCAGGAAAAGCACCTGGCCCAAACAGAGCAACCTCTGCTTGCTTGAAAGTCTGTGTTGATCAATTGGCCTCCATCTTGATTCACATTTTTAATAACTCAAGGGAGATGTTTTATGTCCCTTCTTGCTTCAAATGCTCTATTATCATCCTTGTGGCCAAGAAACACTCCATCAAGGAGATGAATGACTACAGACTGGTTGCTCTAACACCCAAAGTTATAAAAACCTTCAAAATGTTAGTGCTGGCCAGTGATGGGTTGCCAATTTTTTTACTACCAATTTGTGTGTGTTCCTGCACGCACTTGCATCCAACATTTCTGCACATGCGTAGAAGCGTCCGGGTGGGTGGGCAGAGCCTCCCGCCACCACTACTACTGGTTTGCCCGATCCGGGACAAACTGGGAGCAACCCACCTCTGATGTTGGCCCACCTGAAAGCCATCTGCATCTATACCCCTTGCAATTTTCCTACCATGCAAATATATAGGCAGATGATGCTATCACTATGGCACTGTACTGCATCTTATAACATCTAGAACCCCCAAAGTAAGGATTTTTGTAAACTCCTCAACATTCAATACCATCATTTTAGAAACCCTTCTCTCTAAACTGACTCAGATAGCTGTGCCTGATCACACTCATAGATGGATTATAATCTTTCTAGAACTACAAGAGAGTAAGCTGCATTTCCCTATTTGAACTTCTTGAGGCTAGAGGGAGGAGCTTTTGGCCGTGGGAGGGGAGGCCAAGAAACACAGAGGTCTAACATATCTATAAAGCAAAAATAGAAATAATAAATTCTAGATTTGTGCGCTTAAGACTGTGATTGTATTTTATTTATATATTTATATAAATATATTTATATATTTATATATTATAATTATAATTATGTACTCAAAGGCAGACCTTATGCTACTGCGAGAGTCCCCTCTCTCGCAGGCCTGGCCCTCCTCTTTAACGAGGGCCCACCTCGAGGAGGGATTTATCAATCCAGAGAGGTGTGCAAAGCGTGGTCTTAGGGGTTTTTTAGTTAGACAGTTGTTATGTATTTTGGGGGGTACCAGGGAGGAGGGAGGGTTTAAACAGGTTAAGGAAGATAGGAAGGAAAGGGGTGAAGCCGGCAGAGCGAGGAAGGAAGCGGAAGGATCCATCAAGAGGGGGGATACACAAGCCGTTTCCATAGAGGGTCTACCCATCAAGACGGTCGTAGGGAGGGGCAGGTGCGATGGGAGACAGGCTTTTCCTTCCCAGTTGGGGGCACACGACCGCTGCTTACAAGCGGTCAGATGCCACAACCCCCGCAGGCTAGGTGGTCAAGGATTACAGAGCCAGGGCCCGAGGCTGATGTTCTGCAATGCCAGGTCCGTGGTCAACAAAGCCCCCCTCGTCCACGACCTTGTGTCGGAGGGGGAGCCGGACCTGGTAGGAATAGCGGAGACCTGGTTGGGCCACGAGGGAGGACTTCCCCTTGTAGAAATGTGCCCATCAGGTTACCACGCTTTTCATCAGCCACGGGCCCTAGGCAGGGGTGGAGGGGTAGCGGTTATTGTTAGGGAAGGTCTTGAGCCGAGAGAGACCACTGAACCACAGACTACTGGCTGTGAGTCCCTCTGCGTGAAGTGGGGCCTAGGGAGGCAGTTGGGTGTGCTGATTGTATACCTGGCTCCCCGCTATGTAACAGCAGCCCTGCCCGAGCTCCTTGAGGTGATCGCCACGATGGCAGTTGAGACCCCCAGACTGATTGTCATGGGGGACTTCAATCTGCCATCGGTTGGCGAATCATCAGAGGTAGCTCGGGAGTTCATGGCCTCCATGGTGGCCATGGACCCAAGTAATTCAGGGCCCCAGACATGAGGGAGGACACACGCTGGATTTGATCTTTGTCTCTGGTCAGTGGAAGAGTGATCTGGGTATAGGGGACATAGCCATCACACCCCTGTCATGGTCAGACCACTCACTTCTCCGGCTCGACTTTTCAATCGCTACACCCCACCGCGGGGAGGCGGAACCGGATTTACCTACATGGTTCCGCCCCAAGCGCCTGATGGACCTGGATAGGTTCCAGACGGTGCTTGGGCCATTACCTGTGTCCTTGACCCGCGCCCCGGCGGAGGACCTAGTGGCCGCGTAGAACATCGCGGCCACGGGGGCCTTGGATCGGGTCGCGCCCTTGCGGCCTCTCTTGCGGCGACGAGTCACCCAGGCTCCTTGGTTTTCCGAGGAGCTGAGGGTGATGAAGCGCCACAAGAGACGCCTAGAGAGGAGGTGGAGATACACACGGTCTGAATCTGACCAAACACAGGTGAGAGCCCATTTACGGACTTACCTTGTGTTGAGAGTGGCCAAACGTCATCATTGTGCCACTCTCATTGCATCCACAGATAACCGCCCTGCCACTCTGTTTAGGGTGACCCGCTCCCTCCTTCAACAGAGGGCGCGGGAAGCCCCTTTGCAGGGTAGAGCAGACGAATTTGGGGAATATCTGCAGGATAAAATCGCTCAGATTCGGAGCGAGTTGGCCTCCATCGAAAGTGGCCCAGTGGGATGCCCCGAGGCAGATCTTGAGACAGTTTTATGGGAAGAGTTTGACTCTGTTACTTCCGAAGATATGGACAGGTTACGTGGGCAACTGCGAGCTACCATGTTTATTGGACCCGTGTCCCTCCTGGCTTGTACTGGCATCCTGGGAGGTCACACGAGGCTGGTTCCAGGAGGTGGTCAACGCTTCTTTGAGTGAGGGATTCTTGCCAGCCTCCCTTAAAGAGGCGATGGTGAGACCCCTCCTCAAGAAGCCCTCTCTGGACCCAGCATTATTGGTAAATTACCGTCCGGTCTCCAACCTTCACTTTCTGGCGAAGTTTGTAGAGAGTGTGGTGGCACAACAGTTCCCCCGCCATCTGGAGGAAATTGATTATCTGGACCCGCGCCAGTCCGGCTTCCGGCCCGGGCACAGCACCGAGACGGCATTGGTCGCATTGGTGGATGATCTCTGGAGGGCCAGAGATGGGGGTTGTTCCTCCATCCTGGTCCTATTAGACCTCTCAGCGGCTTTTGATACCATCGACCATGGTATCCTATTGCATTGGTTGGAGGGGTTGGGGGTGAGGGGCACTGTGTTGCGGTGGTTCTCCTCCTACCTCTCCGGTCGATCGCAATTTGTGTTGGCAGGAGAGCAGAGGTCGACCTCGAGACCCCTCACTTGTGGGGTGCCTCAGGGGTCGGTCCTCTCGCCTCTCCTGTTCAACACATATATGAAGCCGCTGGGCGAGATCATCCATCCGTGGTTTTGGGGTAGAATACCACTTCTACGCTGATGATATGCAGCTCTATGGCATCGTTGGGGTTAGGGTTAGGGTTAGGGTTAGGGTTAGGGTTAGGGTTAGGGTTACAGCTGCATATCATCAGCGTAGAAGTGGTATTCTACCCCAAACCACCCCAACGATGCCATAGAGGTGATGTGCCAGTGCCTGGAAGCTGTGCCGGCCTGGATGGGAAGGAACAGACTCAAGCTCAACCCGTCCAAGACCGAGTGGCTGTGGTTCCCGGCATCCCGGTACAGCCAGTTGACTCCATCACTGGCCATAGGGGGCGAACATCTAGCCCCTGTGGATGGGGCACGCAACTTGGGCGTCCTCCTTGATGTACGGCTGTCCATGGAAGATCAAGTGACAGCCGTAGCCAGGAGGGCGTTTTACCAGGTTCGCCTGGTCCGCCAGTTACGTCCCCTACTGGACAGGGGTGCCCTTTGCACAGTCACTCATGCCCTCTTGACATCCCGACTGGACTACTGCAATGCTCTCTACATGGGGCTCCCCTTGAGGTGCACCCGAAGACTTCAGCTTGTCCAGAATGCAGCCGCGCGGGCATTTATGGGAATCTCTAGGTTTTCCCATGTAACACAGCTCCTGCGCGAGCTGCATTGGCTGCCTGTTGTCTTTCGGGTGCACTTCAAGATGTTGGTTATCATCTTTAAAGCGCTCCATGGCACGGGACCTAATTATCTGCGGGATCGCATCCTCCCCCTTCCATCCCTGTGGCCGATTCGCTCCCACAGAGAGGGACTTCTCCGGGTGCCGTCCACTAGGCTGTGCCAGCAAGCGACGCCCAGGGGAAGGGCCTTCTCTGTGGCAGGCCCGACCCTCTGGAACGGCCTTCCCCCCGATATTAGAACAACGACGGACCTCCGCTCCTTCCATCAAAAATTAAAAACACATTTCTTCTGATTGGCCGGCTTGGGATGACTTAACTGTTTTAGGGGTTTTTAGGGGTTTGTTTTAGCTCTGGGATTTTAGCACAGGGTTCTGTTTAATTCTTTTTAATATTGTATTGTCTGTAATTTTATATGCATTTTTAATTTCCCTGTGCCCCACCTCGAGTCCCTTTGGGGAGAGAGAGCGGGTTATAAATTAAATTATTTGTTTTATTTATTTTATTTTATTTATTTCAAAATGACTGGCTTAGTTCAATGTAATAACTGTTTTGCACCTGTCTTCTGCGGTACTCTTTTCAAATTTGGATACTGTCCCGCTTGTAAACAAATTAATAGATTACATAGACACATTACATATCTTGAATCTGTAATTTGTGCTCTCCAGGCAGAAATTAAGTGTCCAATTCGGCCATTCCACCCTATGGAGATGCCACTACCAGCCTCCTCTACCGCAAAGATCCCACAGAAGAGCAGTCTGGACAACTGTGGGATCTGGCAGGGTGAGAGCTGTGAACCACAAACACAAAACATTTGCTGTGTCCCAGCATCACAGATATAGCGCCCTTGCTGATCTTAATGGGGACACTAAAGTGACAGGTCAAGGTAATAATGATGACTCAAATAAGCAGGGGATTGTGGTCCAAAGTGAAGAACTTACTTCAGAAATGCAAAAGTGTAAATCAGGTATCACGCATCAGTCATACAACAAGAGCAAGGTATCCAAAAAGAGAAGTCACCTTCTGATTGGTGACTCAATCGTAAGGGATATAAACTTAGGAAAGGATATGGAGGTTTTGAAAGACGTCAGGTGTTTGCCGGGTGCTACAGCCAGCAGAGACAAGAGGCGTATTCTTAACATAGTCAAGAATGCAAGTAAGGACTGTGAAGTTGACGCTATTATACATCTTGGCACAAATGATCTGTCCCAAAAAGATGTAGTTTCTGTGCAGAATGATTTCCAGAGTTTGGGGTACGATCTTAGTAATACAGGTTGTAGGCTTATCTTCTCAGAGGTTATACCAGTATAAAAGGAACAAAAAGGAAAGGGCCAGCGCATAGCAGAGTTTAATGTGTGGCTAAAGGAGTGGTGTAAAAAGGAATGCTTTGGTTTTATTAGTCATGATGCCTGCAGCTGGTCCAATGAAAAACTGTACAAAAGAGATGGTTTGCACCCATCCAAGAAAGGGACTGAGTTACTTGGCATTAACTTCACAGATTTCCTGGCTAAACATTTAAACTGAATAGTGGGGACAGAGAATTAAGAGATAAAGAACATTTCTGTCCCCAGCAAACTAAAATTCATAGGGTTATCAGTGCATGTAACATAGATGCTTGTGTGGGTAATATTATCACCACTGCTGTCAAGCAAAACCAAACAATTAACAGTGAGTGCCATACCATGTGCATGAACCATACAAGTGACAAAGAAATAGGGGCAAAGAGAACCATAGTCAGGCATAACACAGGTTACGTAGACAGTAAACACAGGGTCAATCAAAATGGACTCAAATGTCTATACACCAATGCACAGAGTATGAGGAATAAACAGGGTGAATTAGAAATTCAAGTAAATGAGGGCAGATATGATATTGTTGCCATTACAGAAACTTGGTGGGATGAAACCCACAAATGTAACATACAGCTAGAAGGATTTAAATTATTTAAAAGAAATAGACCAAATAAAAGAGGAGGTGGAGTTGCACTATAAATAAGAAATAATTACATCTCTACAGAAATAGAACACAACAATGATGAGAACTATCTTGAATGTATTTGAGTCAATATTAAAGGTTGGGGGGGGGAATGACATTGCCATAGGTCTATACTACAGGCCACCCAACCAAGCAGAGGAAGTGGATGAACTTTTTGCTAACCAGCTAACTAAGGTATGTAGGAAGCACACTACAATAGTAATGGGGGATTTTAACTACCCTGACATCAATTGGGAAACAAACTCTGCACCAAGTGGAAGATCCAACAGGTTCCTAACAAACCTAGCAGACAACTTTGTTCCCAAAAGGTAGAGAAGGGAACAAGAGGATCAGCCATATTGAACTTAAGTCTCACTAACAGAGAGGAAATGATAGAAGGTGTAGAAGCTACAGGAACTTTGGGGGCAAGCGATCATGAAATACTGGAATTCAACATTATGCAAACAAAAGTAGTAGAACAAAGTCAAACTAGAGTCTTAGACTTTAAGAGAGCTAATTTCAATAAACTTAGAGATAGCTTGGGAAGGATTCCATGGATGAGAATCCTCAAGGGGAAAACAACTCAAGAAGCTTGGGAAATTTTGAAAAATGAGATTATAAAAGCCCAGTCTAGTGCAATACCAATGAAGAAGAAAAATAACAGTTCCCAAAAGAAACCAGCATGGCTGCATAAAGAACTCTCTGACAAATTGAAAGACAAAAAGGATAAATATAAAAAGTGGAAAGAGGGGGACATAACTAAGGCAAAATATCAGCAAATATCAGCCTATAAAGATGAAGTGAGGAAAGCTAAGGCTCGCAATGAAGAAAGGCTTGCCAAAAAAGTAAAAAAATAACAAAAAAAAGCTTCTTCCAACATGTTAAAAACAAGAAAAAAGTTAAGGAAACAATTGGTCTACTGCTGGGAGAAAATGGCAAGAAGATGATAAGCAACAGGGAGAAAGCAGAACTATTTAACTCATTTTTTGCATCTGTCTTTACACAAAGGGATAAAACAGTCCAACCAATCAAAAACAGCACCACAAAAATCAGATTAGGAACACAAGTTGAAATAGGGAAGAAAATGGTAAGCGAGCATCTGTCTGCCCTGGACGAGTTCAAATCACCAGGACCAGATGGATTACTCCCCAGGGTTTGAAGGAACTGGCAGACAAGATCTCAGAACCACTGAACTATATCTTTCAGAGATCCTGGAGCACCGGGGAACTGCCAGAAGACTGGAGAAGAGCTGATGTGGTTCCCATCTTCAAAAAAGGGAAAAAAATAGATCCAGGAAACTATAGACCCATCAGCCTGACCTCAATACCAGGGAAGATTCTGGAAAAGATAATTAAGCAACAAATAAGCGAATACCTAGAAGCAAACAAAGTAATAGCCAAAAGCCAACATGGATTTGTCAATAACAGATCATGCCAGACTAATCTAATTGCATTCTTTAACAAAGTGACAAAATTAGTGGACCAGAGGAATGCTGTCAATATAATTTACATGGACTTCAATAAGGCATTTGATAAAGTAGACCATAACCTGCTATTAGATAAAGTAGGTTAAATGTGGGTTAGACAGCATCACCATTAGATGGATTCGCAACTGGCTGACCAACCGCACTCAACGTGTAGTCCTCAATGGAACTGCATCTACATGGAAGGAAGTATGCAGTGGAGTACCCCAAGGCTCTGTTTTAGGCCCAGTACTCTTCAACATCTTCATCAATGATTTGGATGAGGGGATAAATGGGGAACTCATCAAATTTGCAGACGACACCAAGCTGGCAGGAATAGCCAACACTCCAGAAGATAGGCTTAAGATACAGAAGGATCTTGACGAACTTGAACATTGGGCACTATCTAACAAAATGAAATTCAATTGTGAAAAAAGTAAGGTTCTACATTTAGGCAAGAAAAACAAAATGCACAGGTACAGTATACAATACAATACAATAGCAGAGTTGGAAGGGACCTTGTAGGTCTTCTAGTCCAACCCCCTGCGTGGGCAGGAACCTTATACCATTTCAGACAAATGGCTATCTAACATCTTTTTAAAGACTTCCAGGGTTGGGGCATTCACAACTTCTGGAGGTAAGCTGTTCCAGAGGTTAATTGTTCTAACTGTCAGGAAATTTCTCCTTAGTTCTAAGTTGCTTCTCTCCTTGATTAGTTTCCACCCATTGCTTCTTGTCCTGCCCCCAGGTGCCTTGGAGAATAGTTTGACTCCCTCTTCTGTGTGGCACCCTCTGAGATATTGGAACACTGCTATCATGTCTCCCCTGGTCCTTCTCTTCATCAAACTAGACATACCCAGCTCCTGCAGCCGTTCTTCATATGTTTTAGTCTCCAGTTCCCTAATCATCTTGGTTGCTCTTCTCTGCACTCTTTCCAGAGTCTCCACATCTTTTCTACATCGTGGCGACCAAAACTGTATGCAGTATTCCAAGTGTGGCCTTACCAAGGCACTATACAGTGGCATTAACACTTCACGTGATCTAGATTCTATCCCTCTGTTTATGCAGCCTAGAACTGTGTTGGCTTTTTTGGCAGCTGCTGCACACTGCTGGCTCATATTTAAATGGTTGTCCACTAGGATTCCTAGATCCCTCTCACAGTTGCTACTATTGAGCAAGGTACCACCTATACTGTACTTGTGCATTTGGTTTTTCTTGCCTATATGTAGGACCTTACTTTTTTCACAATTGAATTTCATTTTATTAGATAGTGCCCAATGTTCAAGTTTGTCTAGATCCTTCTGCATCTTAAGCCTATCTTCTGGAGTGTTGGCTATTCCTGCCAGCTTGGTGTCGTCTGCAAATTTGATGAGTTCCCCATTTATCCCCTCATCCAAATCGTTGATGAAGATGTTAAAGAGTACTGGGCCTAAAACAGAGCCTTGGGGGACTCCACTGCATACTTCCTTCCATGTAGATGCAGTTCCATTGAGGACTACACGTTGAGTGCGGTTGGTCAGCCAGTTGCAAATCCATTTGGTGGTGGTGCTGTCTAACCCACAATTTTCTACTTTATCTAATAGTAGGTTATGGTCTACTTTATCAAATGCCTTACTGAAGTCCAGGTAAATTATATAAACAGCATTCCTCTGGTCCACTGATTTTGTCACTTTGTCAAAGAATGCAATTAGATTCGTCTGGCATGATCTGTTTTTGACAAACCCATGTTGGCTTTTGGCTATTACTTTGTTTGCTTCTAGGTGTTCACTTATAGGTGGACACCTATATACCACCTATATACCATATATTCTATATACCACCTATATACCATATATTCACTTATATACCACCACGTATAGGTGGTACCTTGCTCAATAGTAGCAACTGTGAGAGGGATCTTGGAATCCTAGTGGACAACCATTTAAATATGAGCCAGCAGTGTGCAGCAGCCGCCAAAAAAGCCAACACAGTTCTAGGCTGCATAAACAGAGGGATAGAATCTAGATCACGTGAAATGTTAATGCCACTGTATAGTGCCTTGGTAAGGCCACACTTGGAATACTGCATACAGTTTTGGTCGCCACGATGTAGAAAAGACGTGGAGACTCTGGAAAGAGTGCAGAGAAGAGCAACCAAGATGATTAGGGGACTGGAGGCTAAAACATATGAAGAACGGTTGCAGAAACTGGGTATGTCTAGTTTGATTTATTTTTATTTTATTTTATTAAATTTATATCCCGCCCTTCTCCAAAAGGACCCAGGGCGGCGAGAAGGACCAGGGGAGACATGATAGCAGTGTTCCGATATCTCAGAGGGTGCCACAAAGAAGAGGGAGTCAACTATTCTCCAAGGCACCTGGGGGCAGGACAAGAAGCAATGGGTGGAAACTAATCAAGGAGAGAAGCAACTTAGAACTAAGGAGAAATTTCCTGACAATTAGAATAATTAACCTCTGGAACAGCTTGCCTCCAGAAGTTGTGAATGCCCCAACCCTGGAAGTCTTTAAGAAGATGTTAGATAGCCATTTGTCTGAAATGGTATAAGGTTCCTGCCCACACAGGGGGTTGGACTAGAAGACCTACAAAGTCCCTTCCAACTCTGCTATTGTATTGTATTGTAATGAGTAGGAAGCAGATAAAGCTAGGGAAAAATCACATTGAATACCTGTTCAATTAGCACAGGAGCCCCCTAGGGCTGTGTGCTCTCTCAATTTCTCTTCTCTATATATACCAATGACTGCATCTTGAGGGATCCCTCTGTTAAAATACTGATGTTTTCAGATGATACAACATTTGTGGCAATGATGAATCTGCATATAGACAAGAAGTAGATTGACTGGCCCTGTAGTGCAGCCAAAACAATCTAGAACTGAACATTCTTAAAACTCTAGAGATTATAGTAGATTTTAGAATAACTTCTCCTATTCTACCACATCTTACAATATTAGACAATATAGTATCAATAGTAGAGATCTTCAAGCTCCTGCGTTCTATTGTCTCCCAGGGCTTGAAATGGCTACACCTAACATTAGAATCACCATTAAAAAGCCACAACAAACAATTTTGTTCCTGCATAAAATCAGAAAGCTAAGGTCGCCCCAGGAACTGCTGATATACTTTTACAGAGAAATTACTGAGCATGTTATATATACCTCCATAAATGTCTGATTTGGCACAGCAACCAAACGGGATAGATACAGACTTCAACAGATAGTTATCCATGTAGTAGGCTGCTACAAGAGAAAATTTCCTTGTGTGTCCAATCACACATTGCCAACAAAGTATCCTGTCCTGTCCTGTCCTGCCATATCCTGTCCTGTCCTATCCTATCCTATCCTATCCTAAATATCCTGAAGATTAAAGAATTGTATGGGTTCTGATGCAAGTTCAAAAGTCCTCCAATATGGGTTACTACCAAAATATGGGTTACTACCAAAATATATCAGAATGAATGTACCAGGGGCAGAGCCTGATTAGTGATGGCTCCATATTTTTAGATGTCTATTCTTGAAAATTATATCCAAGTAAGTAATTTTTAAATGAAGTTGTTTTTTAAAAAAAATTCTGCTGAAATAAATGGCTTCATAATCTTATTACATATTTACTGGATTTATTTTTTGCATATGTGCATGTATCTGTATTTCTGTAATTGCTGTTATACAGTTGCCAAGACAAAAATATATTCAAAAATATGTACTGTATTTTTGAACAATAAGATGCACTCCACTCCCCCCAAAAAGTGGGTGGAAATGTCTATGCATCTTATAGACTGAAACGTGTCCTCTTGTTGGCCTCCTGAACGTGTGTCCCGTTTTGGGTGAAAATGGGACATGTGAGGATTTGGGAGGCCTGTAGAGTACTCCTGGTGGGGGGTTTGGGAGGCCAAAAATGGTCCCATTTTTTGCAAAAACCGGATGCACAGAGGGTTTAGGAGGCCTGCAGAGTGCTCCTGGGGGCCAGAGGAAGGCAAAAACCAGATGCATGGAGGCCAAGAACTGATTTTTCTTCTTCTTTTCCTCTTTGAAATCACCCAGTTTCCCTTCCTGGATAATAAGCCCAATTGGACTTTTGATCGCATATTCTAAAATAAGCCCTCCCCTGAAAATAAGCTCTCCCTGAAAATACTTAAGTGCATGTATAGCTTGTCTCCACCATTTCCTCTGGTTGCTTGTTGTACAAAAAATATGAGATGAGACAAGGCCTGAGGGGGGGAGGGAGAACATGCCCCACGCACCCCATGCACCCTTACCTAACAACTGCTCCTGCAACCCTAGCCATTGTGCCCATTCTGTCATGCTAATGGCTTACGCAAAAAGAGTGACAGGCCCAGCAACACGCCTTACTGTTTCAGCAGCACAACATAGCAGCAGTCATGAGGTGACCATGCTCGCTATCTACTGCAACTCAAAAATAATAAGATCTCCTTGAAAATAAGGATTATTTTCCTCCTTATTTTGGGGGTCAAAAGAAAATAAGACCCTGTTTTATTTTTGGGGAAACATGGTAAGTGCATTTTATACTCTGGTGCATCTTATAGTCCAAAAAATATGGTAAATATATTAATAATATGAAGAAGTTATATAGTTCATCCTGAAATTTTGCATTTTTAGAAAAAGTATCAGGAAGAATACTGTAAGGAATGTACTAAGGAACAATGACAATGTCATTTAGTGTAGATGCTTACCAGATGTGAAAAACAATATAGTAACTTCTCATATTCTGTGTATAAGATGAGAAGCAATTTAATATTTTCAAGCATTGCTGAAGGGACAGCTTTCTCCACCTCACCTGATGGAAGTACTATATTTTTTGGAATGTAAGACACACCTTTTTTCCTCTAAAAAGAGGCTGAAAATCTGGGTGCATCTTATACATCAAATACAGAATTTTGTGCCTCCTGAAACCCCACCCCTTCATCAAAATGGCCACACGCATACCCTTATGGAGGCTTCCAGAGAGCTCCTGGGGGCTGGGGAGAGCAGAAATGAGCAAAAAACAGGGTGTTTTGCCCGCTAGCCCCCAGCAGCACTCTATAAGCCTCCATAAGGCTATGCATGCAATTATTTTGACCAAAAATGGCCTGTTTTCACGAAAAAAACGGGCCGTTTTTTCCTCGTTTTGCCCCCCCCGGAGCACTCTGCAAGCCCCCCCAAGGCTCTTCATGTCTTTTGTTTGAAAAAAAAACAGGCTCATTTTCACGAAAAACGGTTCATTTGGGGGAGGCTTGCAGACTGCAAAAAGGTTTTTTTTCCCCTTTTGGAAAGCTGTTTAATTATTTATTTATTTATTCGATTTATTAATTAGAGTGGTTGATGAGAATTACATTGGTCAAGTACTGTGCCTACAGAAACAAAGATTTGTTGCAAAGGTGGTCAGTGATTTCCTTCTCCAGCACATGTATAAATACACCTGGAAACATCTACCTACCTACCTACCTACCTACTCTCTCTCTCTCTCTCTCCCTACCTATCTAATGTATTTCTCTCTCTCTCTCTCTGTCTCTCTCTCTCTCTATCCCTCTACCTACCTATCTACACTCTCCCTCTCCCTACCTATCTGCTGTATTTCTCCCCCCATATACCTACCTACCTACTCTCTCTCTCTCCCTACATATCTACTGTATTTATCTCTCTGTCTCTATTTCTCTCTCTCTATCCCTCTACCTTCCTACTTATCTACACTCTCTACCTACCTACCTACTGTATTTCTCTCTCTCCCCTCTATCTACCTATTTACTTACTCTCCCTCTCCCTCTACCCATCTACTGTATTTCTCTCTCTCTATTTCTCTCTCTCTATCCCTACCACACTCTCTCTCCCTATCTATCTACTGTATTTCTCTCTCTCCCCCTCTACCTACCTACCTACCTACCTACCTACTCTCTCTCTCCCTACCTACCTACTGTATTTCTCTCTCTTTCTCTCTCTCTCTCTATCCCTCTATCTACCTACCTACTTTAAAAAAAATTGCCTCTTCAAAACTTGAGTGAGTCTTATACTCTGAAAAATACGGTACGTTGTGTTAAAGAGAACTGTATTGATGTTTTATGGTTGCAATACCTGGTCCTTGGAAAAGTTACCCCCTTCCCCAGAAATCTGCATGGCTTCCATCATAAAGGTGTTCAGAAGTTTCTGACAGTCTGGTCATCACCTCAAGCATTAGATTAGGTGTTAAGCTTCCACAGAATTTCATTTGTTTGAGGAATTGTTTTTCTGTATGATACATGCTTTGCGTTTCTATTATTATTATTATTATTATTATTATTATTATTATTATTATTATTATTATTATTATTATTATTATTCTGTGGTTAATCTTTGGTGAGATTCACAGCCTTTGGAGCTGGTTGGTAACTCAACAACTCGAGTCCTAACCAAGGATCTAGGAATTGTTAAAGTAACTGTTATTATTGTTGTTATTGTTGTTGTTGTTGTTGTTGTTATTATCATTATCATCATTATTATTATTATTATTATTATTATTATTATTATTATTATTATTATTATTATTATTATTATTATAATCTTTGGTGAGATTCACAGCCTTTGGGGCTGGTTGGTAGCTTAACAGCTGGAGTCCTAACCAAGGAACTAGGAACTGTCAAGGTAATGTCAGAGGATATAAGCAGTTCCAAGCAGGGTGGCCCTTTGTAGAGTTAGAATGTTCAAGTCCGGCAAACCTAGAACCTCCACATAGCGAGGCAGTCCCCTAGGTATTGCTCCAAGGGCTCCAATCATAATCAGGATAACACACGACTTTTTCTTCCACAGTCGCTCAACTTCAATTTGCAAGTCTCGATATTTTGTGATTTTTTTTTCTTGCTCCTTATTTTCAATTCGTGCATCACCAGGTATTGTAATGTCAACGAACCATACTTTTTTGAATTTTGAATTTATTTCAATTTATATACCGCGCCTTCTCCATCGAGATGGACCCAGGACCATTAGTTTCTTTTCAATTATTGTTATATCAGGTGTATTGTAGGACAAGTGCCTGTCAGTCTGAATTCTAAAGTCCCACAAGATCTTGACTTTCTCGTTCTCTAAAACTTTCTCAACCTGATGTTCCCAGTGATTTTTACTGTACTCAAATCCAAACTTCTGACACAATTTCCGGTGAATGATCTTAGCAACATGGTCATGGCTTTGTAGGTAATCAGTTTGTGAAATTTTGTTGCACCCACTGATCGGGTGGTCGACTGTCTCATTTTTCTCATTACAGAGGTGACATTTGCTGTTGGTGGTAACATGTTGAATTTTTGCCTTCATGCAGTTTGTGCCTAAGGCTTGTTCTTGAGCTGCCAAAATAAAGCCTTCTGTTTCTTTTTTCAGTACTCCCGATCCTAACCAGTTCCAAGTTAGTTTTTGGTCAGTTTTGCTTTTCAAGTATTGGCTATGCATAGCTTTGCTTTTCCAATTTTCAGCTCGTTTCTCAATTACTTCTTTCTTATATTCAGCTTTTGACTTAGTTGTCTTTAAAAGGCCTTCTTTATTTACTTCCTTAATCATTGGTTCTTCACTTTTTTGGATGTAATCATTCAAGCTGTGTCTTTCTTCTTCCACAGTCTGCTTTACTTGTAGGAGTCCTTGACCACCTTCTGCTCTTGGTAGATATAATTGGTCAACATCACTTTTAGGGTGCAAAGCATGATTCATTGTCATAAGCTTCCTCGTTTTTCTGTCCAAATTGTCCAACTCCACCTGGGTCCAGTCAATTATTCCTGCAGAGTATCGAATCACAAGTATAGCCCAGGTATTTATGGCTTTTATGATGTTTCCTCCACTCAATTTGGACTTTAATATCTTGCGGATTCGTCGAATGTACTTGGTTGAAGTTAATTCCTTGACTTCATTATGCATTAAGTCAGAGGCCTCTAAAATCCCCAAGTACTTGTAGCCTTCTTCTGGTTTTACTGCCTTTATCATTTCTTCATTCTCAAGTTCTATTCCATCATCTTCTATGACCTTGCCTGCTTTGGTTGCCATTGTTGCACATTTGTCAATTCCAAACTGCATACCAATGTCTTGGCTAAATTCTTTTGTGCTTTCAATTAATAAATTCAGTTCAGCTTTTGTTTAACCAAACAGCTTCAAATCATCCATGTACATCAAGTGCGAAATTTTCAGTCCTTTCTTTGCAAGTTTGTATCCACAGTTCATCTTCTTCAAAATGATTGTTAGTGGTAGCATTGGGAGTATAAAGAGAAGAGGTGAAAGGGAATCACCCTCGAATCGAATCGAATATTTATTTGTATAACCGCGTCCTCTCCCCTAGGGGACTCGGAGCGGTGTACAGGGAGGAATAAAACAGCATAAAATATATACATGAATACAATAAATACAATAAAAACAAATTAAATTTGATTATCCCTGCACTAAAATTCCCATTTAAAATTAACAATCCCTAATCCCTGGGTAGAGACTAACCTAGGCCGGCCAAGCAGAAAAAGTGAGTTTTTAATTTTTGACGGAAGGAGTGGAGGTCCATAGTTGTTCTAATGTCGGGGGGAAGGTCGTTCCAGAGGGCTGGGCCCGCCACAGAGAAGGCCCTTCCCCTGGGCGTCGCCCGCTGACAAAGTCTAGTGGACGGCACCCGGAGCAGTCCCTCTCTGTGGGAGCGAATCGGCCGGGAGGATGTATGGGGCAGAATCCGATCCCGCAGATAGCTAGGTCCCGAGCCATGGAGCGCTTTAAAGATGAGAACTAACACCTTGAAGCGCACCCGAAAGACGACAGGTAGCCAGTGCAGCTTGCGCAAGAGCGGTGTTACATGGGTATACCTTGCGGTACCCATTATTGCTCGCGCGGCTGCATTCTGGACGAGCTGAAGTCTTCGGGTGCACCTCAAGGGGAGCCCCATGTAGAGAGAGTTACAATAGTCCAGTCGGGATGTCACGAGAGCATGGGTGACTGTGCGAAGGGCGTCCCGATCCAATAGGGGGCGCAACTGGCGAACCAGGCGAACCTGGTAAAACGCCCTCCTGGCCACGGCTGTCACTTGATCTTCCATGGACAGCCGGGCATCCAGGAGGACACCCAAGTTGCGTGCCCCATCCACTGGGGCAAGATGTTCGCCCCCAATGGCCAGTGATGGAGTCAACTGGTTGAATCGGGCAGCCGGAAACCACAGCCACTCGGTCTTGGTCGGGTTGAGCTTGAGTCCGTTTCTTCCCATCCAGATCCGTACGGCTTCCAGGCACTGGCACATCACCGCTACGGCATCGTTGGGGTGGTTTGGGGTAGATATATACAGCTGAGTATCATCAGCGTAGAGATGGTACTCTACCCCAAAACCACGAATGATCTCACCCAGCGGCTTCATATATGTGTTAAACAGGAGAGGCGAGAGGACCAACCCCTGAGGCACCCCACATGTGAGGGGTCTCGGGGTCGACCTCTGCTCTCCTGTCAACACAAATTGCGATCGGCCAGAGAGGTAGGAGGAGAACCACCGTAAAACGGTGCCTCCCACCCCCAACCCCCCCAGCCGATGCAATAGGATACCATGGTCGATGGTATCAAAAGCCGCCGAGAGGTCTAATAGGACCAGGATGGAGGAACAGCCCCCATCTCTGGCCCTCCAGAGATCATCGACCAACGCGACCAATGCCGTCTCGGTGCTATGCCCGGGCCGAAAGCCGGACTGGCGCGGGTCTAGATAATCAACTTCCTCCAGGTGACGGGGAAACTGTTGTGCCACCACACTCTCAACAACCTTCGGCAAGAAGGGAAGGTTGGAGACTGGACGATAGTTGGTTAAAAGAGCTGGATCCAAAGAGGAATTCTTAAGGAGGGGCCTCACCATAGCCTCTTTTAGGGAAGCAGGCAAGGAACCCTCACTTAAGGATGCGTTGACAACCTCTTGGAGCCAGCCTCGTGTCACCTCCCAGGATGCCAGTACAAGCCAGGAGGGACACGGGTCCAATAAACATGTGGTGGCTCGCAGTCGCCCACGTAACCTGTCCATATCCTCGGAAGTAACGGAGTCAAACTCCTCCCAAACAAGATCTGTCTCGTGGCATCCCACTGGGCCATCAATGGGGGCTAACTCGTTCTGTATCTGAGCGATTTTCTCCTGCAGAAAAGTCACAAATTCCTCTGCTCTACCCTGTAGCGGGGCTTCCCGCACCCTCTGTTGGAGGAGGGAGCGGGTCACCCTAAACAGGGCGGCAGGGCGGTTTTCTGCGGATGCTATGAGGGTGGCACAATGATGGCGTTTGGCCACTCTCAGCGCCACAATGTAAGTCCGTAAATGGGCTCTTACCTGTGTCCGGTCGGATTCAGAACGGGTAGACCTCCATCTTCTCTCTAGGCATCTCTTGTAGCATTTCATCACCCTTAGCTCCTCGGTGAACCAAGGAGCCAGGGTGGCTCGCCGCCACAAGAGAGGCCGCAAGGGCGCGACCCGATCCAAGGCTCCCGTGGTCGCAGTATTCCATGCGGCCACGAGGTCCTCCATCGGGGCGCGGGTCAGGGGTACAGGAAGTGGCCCAAGCGCCGTCTGGAACCCATCAGGGTCCATCAGGCGCCTGGGGCGGAACCAAATTGGTGACTCAGGTTCCGCCTCCCCGCGGTGAGGGGCAGCGGTTGGAAAGTCGAGCCGGAGAAGTGAGTGGTCTGTCCATGGAAAATGCCTTGTTTAATTTCAACTTCACCCAGTTCTTCATTAGCCATAAGTTTTGTTTTCCAGAGATTCATTGAAATTTCCATGAATTTTTGTATGTTGCTGCTGATGCCCAGGATTTTCAGGTATTTCTTGAACTAGCTGTGTGGAACTGAATCAAACACTTTCTTATAGTCTATCCAAGCCATGAACAGATTGGTTCGTCTTTTCTTTGAATTCTTTAGGATTAGCTTGTCAATCAGCAGTTGGTCCTTTGTTCCTCTTGAATTTTTGCAGCATCCTTTCTGTTCCACAGGAAGGAAGTTATTTCTTTCCAAGTATCCATAAACTTGGTTTGCAATGATACCAGTAAGGAGCTTGTATGTTGTTGGCAAACAGGTGGTTTTCGATCAAAAATGTCCTTCCAGTTGTCATCCATTCATCATTTTCAGGTGTTTTTAAGATCTGGTTCATTTGAGCTGCCAATCTTTTGTGCACACTTGTAAGTGCCTTTAACCAAAAGCCATGTAACTCATCTGGTCCAGGTGCACTCCAGTTCTTCACTTTTCTTGACTGCCTTTGCACCATTTCTTTTGTTATTTTCACATCTTCCATTTTATGCACTTTGATAGAATCCTCAATCTGTTTGACCCACTTTGCATTTCTGTTGTGCTTCTTGTTGTTTTCCCACAAATTCTTCCAGAATTTCAGAGCTTTCTCTTTATCAGGCTTTTCATTTGTTGTTACTCCACCTCCACTTTCTAAGCTCTTATAAAAGGGGTGCTGATTTGCTCTGAACTGTGAGTTTTTTTTGAACTCAGTTACTCGGTTTTCATACCTTTTAATCTTTTCAGCAATGGCAACAACCATCTGCTTCAGCTCTTCAATTACTACTGCAATCTCCTTATTTTCTAAATCGTATCTTGCTTCCAGGCTGTTTTTGATCTGTTTGTTCTTTAGCTGACCTTGCCTTAGGCTCTTCAAGTTGCTCAGGTCTCCACAAAATTTTTTGATCTTCAATTCCAACTGAATTTTCCACTTAGGCTTCCTCTTCTTGCCTCTTTGGTTCTTTTGTATTTTCAAACCCAATTTTTTGGTGGTTGTGAAAGCTGCTGCATACATCAGCTGGTTTGTTTCAGCTAATGTAGTGGTTTGAATGGTTTGCAAAGCCTCATTGACCTTTTTTAGTACCTTTCTCAATTATTTCCGGTTCACTTGGTTCAGCTTTGGCAATCGTGTTCTTTCAGCATCTTCCATTTGATGCTTTATTTTCCCAGCTAATTGAGCACTATCGGTTGGTGTTTGTTCTTCAGTGCTTCCTTGTTCTTTATCTTGATCCACTTCAGCAGTCTCTTCCTCCCTTTCTTCCTAAGTTTGCTTTTGAGTCTGCAAATCATTCTTGATGTTACTCTTCTTTGTTGGTATAGTTGCTTTCTCTTCGATTCCTATTAATTCTGCTTTAGTGAAAATTTGTGGTTTAGAATTACACGTTGTTGGTCCATTAGCCTTTGTTCACTGATATTACTGTCCATGTGGTTCATCTTCCAAATCTGATACATTCGTTTTTGAAATCCACGTTTTGCTGGCTCAGATTGATAGTAAGCTTCCATAATAGAGATGTTTTCTTCCCTAGTCCAGATTTTTTGCTTTTTTGCTTTTTCTTCCAGTAGCTTGTCAGCTCCGTGCCCTGGTTGCCTAGCAGAGGGAGCTGAGCCTTGTAGCTCATTTTGCGCAGAATGCCCAGGAGCCATAGCATCCAATAGAACCCTTGTTAATCCAGGCGACGGTTCAGCCGGCATAAATTTCATTTTTATTTATTCACCATGTTTGAATGGGTTGTGGAGCAAATTTTGTCTGGGCCTTCACCTAAGACCTGTCTGATATGGTTGCACCTGTTCAGCATAACCCTTAGGATCACTAGATTGCACAAGCCCCTCCACCATGACAAGGTAAAGCTTCTCAGAGGGATTATTATTTACTTTATTCATAAAACATGAAACTCAGCCAACTGAACATTTAAAAATTCATATTACAAATACTATTGACTGATGTTAATTGTTGATACAGTTTGCTGCCAGCATCCTAGGTATCAACCAAGTATCTACGTAGAATATGACATGTGCCAAGTAGCGCCGTTTTTTGCAGTTCCGCTGGTGTTATTGCAGGAAGCTGCAATTTGCTGAGATATTTATTAAAATTCTTGGACATGGTGCCAAGTGCCCCGATGACAATGGGTGTCACAGTGACATGCTTCATCCATAGCCGTGTGGTTTTGATGGCCAAGTCGCGATATTTCATAATTTTTTTTCTAGTTCTTTTTCTTCAACTCTGGCATCTCCAGGAACAGCGATATCAATGAACTGTACACTTCGGCCCTCTACAACCGTGATATCTGGTGTGTTGTGCTCCAAATGACGGTCTGTTTGTATTCAAAAGTCCCACAAGATCTTCACCCTCTCATTCTCGATTACCTTTTCTACTTTGTGTTCCCAAGACTTTCTGGATACAGGTAACCCATATTTTTTACATAATGACCAGTGGATTAATTTAGCAACTCGGTCATGTCTAGCTTTGTAATCAGTTTGTGCAATTTTGCTGCATTCACATATTAAATGTGAAACAGTTTCGACTTTGTTATTGCAAAGTCGGCAGTTTGGGTTGTCAGTGGATTTTTGAATCTTCGCTTTCATGGCATTAGTTTGTAGTGCTTGTTCTTGAGCGGCCAGTATTAAACCTTCCGTTTCTTTCTTGATAGTTCCCATCTTAAGCCATGTTCATGTGAAGTTGTCATCACATTTTCCTTCAATGTTTTTCAAGTGCTGTCCATGCAAAGCCTTGGTCTTCCATCTATTTAATCTGTCATCCAGCTGTTTTTCCTTATATTCTGCCTTTGTTTCTGTTGTTTTTATGCTGTTCTCCATTTTTACAGCCTGCAGCAATTTTTCTGTACTTTGGTTCACATAATCATTCAAACTTTGTTTTTCTTCTTCTACAGTTTGATGGATTTGCAATAGCCCCCTGCCCCCTATTTTTCTTGGCAGGTACAACCTGTCAATGTCACTTCGTGGATGTAAAGCATTGTATATATTCAAAAGTTTGTGTGTTTTCCAGTCCAGGTTTTCCAGTTCAGCCAGAGTCCAGTTGATGATTCCAGGTGAATAGCGTATCACTGGAACTGCCCATGTATTAATGGATGATGATGACTATTATTATTATTGTTATTGTTATTGTTATTGTTATTGTTATCATTATCATTATCATTATCATTATCATTATCATTATTATTATCTTTATTCATAAAACATGAAACTCAGCCAACTGAACATTTAAAAATGCATATTACAAATACTATTGACTGGTGCTAATTGTTGATACAGTTTGCTGCCAGCATCCTAGGTATCAACCAAGTATCTATGTAGAATATAACATGTGCCAAGTAGCGCCGTTTTTTTGCAGTTCCGCTGGTGTTATTGCAGGTAGCTGCAATTTGCTGAGATATTTATTAAAATTCTTGGACATGGTGCCAAGTGCCCCGATGACAATGGGTATCACTGTGACATGCTTCATCCATAGCCATGTGGTTTCGATGGCCAGGTTGCGATATTTCATGATTTTTTCTAGTTCTTTTTCTTCGACTCTGGCATCTCCAGGTACAGCGATATCAATGAACTGTACACTTCGGCCCTCTACAACTGTGATATCTGGTGTGTTGTTCTCTAAATGACAGTCTGTTTGTATTTGAAAGTCCCACAAGATCTTCACCCTCTCATTCTCGATAACCTTTTCTACTTTGTTTTCCCATGACTTTCTGGATACAGGTAACCCATATTTTTTACATAATGACCAGTGGATTAATTTAGCAACTCGGTTATGTCTAGCTTTGTAATCAGTTTGTGCGATTTTGCTGCATTCACATATTAAATGTGAAACAGTTTCTTCTTCTACAATTTGATGGATTTACATTAGCCCCCTGCCCCCTATTTTCTTGGCAGGTACAACCTGTCAATGTGACTTCATGGATGTAAAGCATGGTATATATTCAAAAGTTTGCGTGTTTTCCGGTCCAGGTTTTCCAGTTCAGCCAGAGTCCAGTTGATGATTCCAGCTGAATAGCGTATCACTGGAACTGCCCATGTATTAATGGCTTTAATTATGTCTCCGGCATTCAGCCTTGATTTTAATATTTTGCGGACCCTCCTGATGTATTCCTTTTGTGTTGACTCTTTGACTTTTTCATTCAAGATCTTATCTGCTTCCAATATGCCTAGGTACTTGTAACCATCATCCTTTGCTATTGCTTTCACTAAATTTCCATTTCCCAGTTCTATTCCTTCTGTTTTTTTCCATTTTTCTGCGCTGCATGGATAATATAGCACATTTTTCAAGTCCAAAGTTCATTTTGATGTCACTGCTGAACAGTTGAACTGTGTTGAGTATTGATTTAAGTTCAGTAGGGCTTTTCGCATACATTTTAAAGTCATCCATGTATAGTAGATGGTTTATCTTGCCATGTTGTCTTGAGATTTGGTATCCCAGTTTTGTGTTCCGTAGGATTATTGTCAGGGGAACTAATGCAATGTTGAACAGTAGTGGTGAAAGTGAATCTCCTTGGAAGATTCCTCGTCTGATGTTGACTTCACCAATGTTCTCCCCATTTGTTGTTAGAACTGTTTTCCATTTTTGCATATCTGCTTTCAAAAATGTACAGATATTTTTGCTAATTCCAAAGTTTTCCAGACAGGTGTTAATCCAGCTGTGGGGTAATGAGTCAAATGCCTTCTTGTAATCAATCCAAGCCATATTTAAATTTGCTTTCCTTCGTTTTGCATTTTTTAGCACCATTTTGTCTATGAGCAGCTGATCTTTTGTTCCTCTTGATTTTTTATAATTTCCTTTTTGTTCTACTGGATACAAACTGTTTTCTATCAGGTGATTGAATATTGAATTTGCCAGTATCCTTGTAAAAAGTTTGAACGTTGTTGGCAGACAAGTAATTGGGCAATAGTTGTTTGGTTCTGTGCCTTTTTCTGGATCTTTCATTATCAAGTAAGTTCGTCCAGCTGTTAGCCATTCTTTGCTTGTTGCATTTTGAAGCATTTGATCAAATTGAATGGCCATGCGATGATGTAGGCTGGTCAGATGTTTTAGCCAGTATCCATGCAGTTCATCCAGGCCAGTTGCACTCCAGTTCTTGACCTTCTTTGCTTGTTTTGTCACCATGTCAGTTTTTATTACAATATTTTCCATCTTGTTTTGTATTGTTTGTTGTTGAATATCTTTGATCCAGGAGGCAGTGTTGTTGTGTTCTACTGGGTTTTCCCACAGTTCTTCCCAAAAGTTCAAAGTTTTTTCTTTACATGGGTGAATATAAGTTTGGATTCGACTTTCATCAAGAGACCGGTAGAAGAGGTGTTGGTTTCTTCTGAACTGGACATTTTCACGATACTGTTTTATTCGTCCTTCGTATCTTTCAATTTTCCTTGCTGTTGCTATCGCACGTTGTTTTAGTTCTTCCATAATTTCTGTTATTGTTTTTTTCTCCAGGTTGTATTTTTTGTGTAAACTATTTTTCAGCTTTTTGTTCTTTAGTTTTCCTTCTTTCAAGTACTTCAGTTTGCTGATATCCCCTCATAGTTTTTTAATTTTATTTTCAAGTCAAATTTTCCACTTTGGTGTTCCAGTGGGTTTCTTTTTTGGCATTTTATAATCTAGTTCTGCAGTTATAACAGCGGCTGTGCTATACCTTAATTGGTTGGTTTCATATAGTGTGCTGGATGGGATGGAAGTTAAAATGTTGTTCATGGCAGTTAACAGATCTTTCACTTGTTTGTTATGCACTTCGTGAATGATAGGTAGTCTTTTTCTTTCTACATTTCCTTTGATATGGTTTTCAATTTTTTCTTTCAGCATTTTTGCTAGATCACTAAGCTCTACACTTTCAAGTTGTTGCATAGGAGGGTCTTCATCCTGTATGTTTGCTTCTTCCACTGGCTTTTCAATTTGTTTAGGTGTTGAAGCAATTTCTTCAGCTTGTCCATCATCACTTGTTGTTTTCTTTTTAGCCAATATTTCTAGATGTTGCATTTCCACTTCTGTGAAAACTTTATTACGGATGATGAAGCGCCTTTGATCCATTAGTCTTTGTTCAGTTATATCACTTTCCGGATGTTGTTCCTTCCACAGCTGCATCATTCTTTTTTGAAATCCCCTGGCTGTTGGCTCTGCCTGGTAGTAATATTTGAGGATTTGTTTATTTTCTTCATTTGTCCAAGTTTTGCGCTTTGGTTCCAGTTGGTTGGCAGTTGCACGCCCTGGTTCCCTGGCAGTAACAACTGAGCCCTGTAGCCCATTTTTTGACAGATGTCCAGGAGCCATAGCATCTGACGTGGTCCTTGTTGACCCGGGCGACAAAAGATCCAAAGTGGATTTCTGTTCGTTTCTCCTCATCATTAGTGATGGCAGGTGCCTGGGTTGGTTCTCAGTGCTGAGCCATTATTGATTCAAGGATGATAATATCATAACTGTAGGAACCGCACCAGGTAGCTGTTCAGGCCCAGCCACAGCAGGAAAGAGGCCTACCTTCCTCTTTTAATAATAATAATAATAATAATAATAATAATAATAATAATAATAATAATAATTATTATTATTATTATTATTATTATTATTATTATTATTATTATTATTATTATTATTATTATTATATAGAGTCTTTTGGAGTTCGGCAGTTTGTCAGCCTTCTAAATCCAATAAAAAAAGTTTTTGTTGCTATCGTCAAGTATTTGTTACCTTAGACATACACCTAGCTTTATCTAATGTCAGAGTAACATTGTTTAGACTTGTCCTATAAAATGAAAAGCATTTGTTATAAAAATTAAAGAAATCTACTTTCTTGCTTTTCCTGCTCCAATGTGTATAGCCGTTGACCTCAGCTTCACATAATTTCAATCTGGCAACATAAACCCCTAAGCTAAAGAATATACTGAATTGGGAGATCGTTTCCAGCTTCGGACGCGGACGGACGCGGATCTTCGTGTCCGCCGCTGTGTTGCCTCAGCTGCGCCCTTGGGCGCGGGGGGAGGTTTAAAATCCCCCCCTCTGCACGGGCGGCTTGCGGAGAGGGCCCCCATCCCGACGGCGGTCGGGGGGGCCGCTCCTGCTTCGCCCTATGGGCTGGGGAACTTTCGCAGGGGGAGTTTCCCCTTCGCTGAAGACGCCGGAACATGAAGGATGTAAGAAGGAGCTGAAACTCCGGGCTGTATGGCTGCGCCGAGGCTTCGGATTATAAAAATAATGGTATGTGCCTTATTTGGACTTTTTTTTTACATTCAATCTGATGGAAAGAGAAGATAGGGGGGAGTTGGAAACAACCCCCCTGGAATAAAGCGGCATTGCATAAAGAGTCCCGCGCTGCGGAGAAAGCGAAAGTGACTTCCGTCGGATTTATTGAAAAAGGAAGTTTCTCCTTAACTAAGGGATTTGCTGTTAAACAATGTATCCGGAGCCTTGCTACATTTTAAACTGACTGTTTCTACTTTCTCTTTGCCTACCCTGCCGGCAAGGCGGAAGATGCCGTTCTCTTTGTTCTCAGGATGGAACTTTTGAAAATAAGCATTCCTCTATTTTAACAGATCTAGACTAATTTTAAAATATATAAGAAAAGGACCTGCTCTGGTGTCTTTTGGTGTCTTCTCCTTTTGTGAAACTTTCTGTCTTGCTTGGAAAATTTTTCTTTTTTTTTTTCTTTTCTCTCTCTGGACATTGTAAACTCAATTTGAACTCCAGCTGCTTTTGTCTCAGACTTCACAGACTGACCGCCCAACAGCGCCATTTTTTCCCTTTCTTCCTCTATGCATTAATACCAAAAACTTTAATTATGGCATTGAGGAAACCTCCATCTGGGAAACCAAGTTCTGCTCCAGCATCTACAAGACCCAGCCCCTCCTCACAACCAAAGATCTCAGCAATGTTACAGAAGGAAACAGAGGTAGAGGATCCTAAGTCACCAAGCCCTCAGCCATTAAAGGTAGAGGAGATGTTTCAAAGAATAATGAATGAAATGCAACAAATCCGGAAAGACAATTTAAGCACAAGACTGGAATTGCTGGAGGCGCAAAGAGAAATAACAAATAATAAACAAAAAATTGTGGGGCTGGAAGGAGGGGTGGTTGAGGTGAAGGAAGAGATAAAAGACTTTAAGAAAGAACTTACAGATATTACTGGTCAAATGTCTAAAATTGATTTTGAACACATGTCTTTTTTTTTAAGATTCCAGAATGTTCCTGAATTACCCAATGAGAATCTGAGAGAGCTGATGGCTACTATGTTAGCGGATTATATTAAGAAAGATAAGGAATTTATTTGGGGGGACATTGATTTGATTTATAGAATTAACTCAGCATTTGCCAGAATAAATGAGGTACCCAGAGAGATACATATTAAATTTTTAAGAAGGTCAACGAGAGAGGAAATACTGAGAGCGCAGAGAGGGGGCCCTTTGATGTATCAGCAAAACGAGGTGGCCATATTGAAGCAGATCCCAAAGAAAATAAGAGATATAAGAAGGAATTATTCCTTCTTAACTAAAAAATTATTCAAAAAGGGGGTGTGGTTCAAGTGGTTGATGCCGGAAGGGATGCTGGTATTCTGGGAGGGAGGAAGAGTTAGAATTAAAACAGTTGAAGAGGCGCATAATTTTCTTAAAAAACACTCCTCAATCCTGGATGCCGATGAGATGGGAACGGGAGGAGCCACGGGTCCGCCTGCTGGTGGGGGGGAGGAGGAAGAGACTATAGCAAAGAGGCTCAGATCGCAAAAATAATTTGTTATATTTTTTTTTAGTAATTCCTGTACGGACGTCAATAGTACAAAGTAATTGAATGTATAAAATAATATGAAAACTTATGATTTTAAAATGTATGTACCCCTTCCCCTTGATAATTTCTTTTTAATTGAATATGTATGAAGACTCGGAGGCGGTCATCAGATCCGATGTGGAAGCTCCAAATATTATTCATTACCTTATTTACCCCTTTTCCTAACATAAATTGTTAAAACCAATAAAACTTTTTCAAAAGAAGAATATACTGAATTGATTCATAGAAGAGACTAAGTAATGCTGTATTGACTTAATGCTTATTGAATGTAAATTTTCTGGTTCATAAATTGCATTAAGACTTACACATGCACACAAACACACACACCAAAATGCTACTTCTGTCCCACTAGATCAGGGCTCCCCAACCCTTGGCCACAGTCCATTCAGAACCTGGCTGTGGAAAAAAAAAATCCAAGATGGCGGCCCGCTTAGACGCTGCGGCTTTGAGCTCCTGGTGTTACAGTAGAGTTAGGCAAAAACTAGTTCATACCCACAGGGAGTTATTAAAGATTGGATCTTCTAGTCGACTAGATATTACCAGTGACTTCCAGCAGTCTCATAATATACCGAGTGACATAGTAAGACTGCCAGGCTCTCCATGGATCGTTGTTTGGCCTAGGAGGCGGCAAAGAGAGTGGAAGCAGAAGCGGGGATGCAGAGCTTGTTTGCTAGTTCGGTTACGGAAGCAGCCTCACAGACCAGCATTACCAAGCATTTTCTTAACCAACTCTAGATCCTTTGTCCACAAAACTGATAAACTAGAGCTATGGATGGCAGCGAATAAGCTCATTCGAGACTGCTGTGTGATGATCATCACAGAGACCTGGCTTCATCCACTTGTACCGGATGCGTCTGTGGAGCTAACGAACTACACCACACACCACTTTGACAGAAACAACAACTCTAGTAAAAGCAAAGGTGGAGGACTGTGTATTTACACACATAATAACTGGTGTACTAACAGTAGAGTTGCTTACACACACTGTTCTGCAGACTTGGAATTCTTAACTGTCATTTGTCAGCCATTTTATTTACCTAGAGAGATTTTTGTTATAGTTATCACTGCTGTCTATATTCCACCTGATGCAAATGTTAGCACAGCGCTCTCTAAGTTACATGATGCCATCGAGAGGCAGCAGCAAACTTACCCTGAGGGCGCTTTTATCGTGGCTGGGGATTTTAATCAAGCCAGTCTAAAGTCTGTTCTCCCTAAGTTTGTACAGTATGTGCAGTGTACCACCAGAGGTAAGAATACTCTAGACCATATGTACTCAAACTTAAGACAGGAATATAGAGCAACCCCCCTCTCCCATCTGGGTACATCTCACCACATCTCTCTGCTGCTGTGCCCAAAGTATATCCCCCTCAGGAAAAGGATACGAGCAGTCTTAAAAACTGTCAAAATCTGGCCAGAGGGAGCACTCTGTCAGTTAGAGGACTGCTTTGAGATTACCGAGTGGAGTATATTTGAACATTTGGAGCTGCAAGAATTCACTGACACTGTATTCTCATACATTAAAACATGTACAGATAATGTAACAGTGAATAAGCGTATCAGAGTTTACAGCAATCGTAAACCCTGGATGTCAGCAGAGGTACAATCACTGCTGAGAGCCCAAAACTCCACCTTCAAAGCAGGAAACAAAGACAAATATAATGAAGCCAGCGCAAACTTGAGAAGAGGCATTAAGGTGGCTAAACAGGAATACAAGCAAAAGGCAGAGAAGTATCTGGAAGATAATAACTCAAGACAATTGTGGCAGGGACTACAACACCTAACAAACTATAAGGGCAATACAAAAAAAATAGCCAATGCTGATGCCCTGCTAGTAGAGGAGCTAAATATTTATTTATTTATTTATTTATTCGATTTGTTAACCACACCAATCTCCGTTGAGATGGACTCTGGACTCTTCGCCCGCTTTGAGGTAAAAAGATCAGTCTCTGTGGCTTTAGCCCAAAGGCCCTCTAATATCCAGCCACTCACCCTGGATGAACATCAAGTGAGAGCTGAGCTGAAGGCTGTAAATCCCAACAAAGCTGCATGAGACTGGGTGTTGGGGAAAGTGGTAAAAACCTGTGCTGACTAATTAGCAGGGGTTCTGACAAGGATTTTTAACATTTCCCTGCAATAGGCTAGAGTCCCATCATGCTTGAAAGCAGCCACCATTATCCCAGTTCCAAAGACAGCAGCCATAAAAAGCTTGAATGACTATAGACCCATTGCACTGACGTCTATAGTGATGAAGTGCTTTGAGAGACTGGTCCTACAACACCTCAGGTCCTGTCTTTCACCAAATTTTGATCAACACCAGTTTGCGTATAGAAACAACAGGTCGACAGGGGATGCCATCACCACTGCTCTACATATCGCACTGAGCCACCTTGAGAAATCTGGGAATTACGTCAGAATGCTTTTTATAGACTATAGCTCAGACTTTAACACCATCTTACCAGGCATTCTCATTGAAAAGTTGACTGACCTGAATTTCCCTCCCCTTACTTGTGAATGGATCAAAGACTTCCTGACCGATCGTCCACAAACAGTAAGGGTTGGTCCTTTACATCTTCCACGCTGAAGCTCAGCACAGGCTCCCCTCAGGGCTGCGTGCTCAGCCCATACCTCTACTCACTGTATACATATGACTGCATATCCTCTGATCCATCCAACATCATAATAAAGTTTGCAGATGACACAACGGTGGTGGGTCTCATAACTGGAGGGGACGAATCAGCATACAGAGAAGAAGTCCAGAAGGTATCCGCATGGTGCTCAAGAAACAACTTACATCTAAATACTAGCAAGACAAAGGAGATGGTGCTAGATTTCCGGAAGCACAGAGAGGAACCTGCCCCACTGTATATTGAGGGGGGCTGTGTGGAGAGGGTTTCCTCTTTTAAATTCTTAGGAGTGCTTATTAGCCAAGATCTCACGTGGAAAAACAACATGTCTCTGGTGATAGGAAAAGCCCAACAGAGACTTCATTTCCTTAGAGTCCTGCAGAAAAATCAGGTGGAACAACGGCTGATGACCTCTTTCTATTGGTCCACCATAGAAAGTGTCCTCACATATTGCATCACAGTGTGGTATGCTGGTTTAACAGTTGCAGA
Organism: Rhabdophis nuchalis; assembly: GCA_039707465.1. Lineage (NCBI taxonomy): Eukaryota > Metazoa > Chordata > Lepidosauria > Squamata > Natricidae > Rhabdophis > Rhabdophis nuchalis. Next base: position 60,530,359 of record CM077647.1, read on the forward strand.
GAGGAAGGCACTACAGAGAGTAATCAATTCGGCACAAGAAACCATCGGTTGCCCTCTGACATCACTGGATAACATCGCCAGATATTGCTGCTTTAGTAGAGCAAAGAATATTCTCAAAGATGATTCACACCCTGGTTGGTATCTCTTTGCACTTCTACCATCAGGCAGAAGATATCAAAGTATAGCCAGCCGAACAAACAGGTCCAAAGATAGCTTCTATCCTTGGGCTGTGAGACTTTTAAATTCAACCACAATCACTCCATGCACATGCTAGTTTTTTCTTTTTTCTTTTCTCTCTCTTTTTTTTGTTTCTGTTATAATTTTGCACCAGTGAAGTTAAAATCAATTTCATTGTAATTTTAGTACAATGACAATAATGATGATGATGATGATGATGATTATTATTATTAGTATTAGCATTAGCATTTGTGAAAGCAGTGTGTGCATACTTTGGCCTCATTTTGGGGTCCTGTATACTGGTATATTTGTGATTAATGTAATTAGCTACACCCACTGTGGAACCATTTCATGCAAGAATAAGCCATTTTCTTTCATAGATCACATCTCACAAAATATCACATTTTCCCACTGGGCCCTAAAAGTTGGGGAATTCTGCAATATAAATATGGACTCAGTGTTGGGACAAGTTTCTACCCATCCATCCTTGATTCAAAAAAATGCTGTCATAAAACAAGCTACCACTATCTTGTACAGTATTTGAGTTATTGCCAAATGGTAATATTAGATTTATGAGTGTGTTAGTCATTGTACGTAAGGTTATTGGTTTTATCCTTTAGATTTGCAACACATTAGCCAATAGGGAAAAATCATTTATAAAGATGCTGCAAGAATTCAAGATATCTGTCGATATCATATCGAGATTCTGTGCATTTTCTCTAGTCTATTCTATCTTCCTCCATCTTCCTCTCGTGCTTCATTTGGATATTTCTCACAAGTCATCTGAAATATAGAAAATATTGAGAAGACTCTAGCAGAACTAGGCCCAAAGTAGACAGAGGTAGGCCAACATTTTGCAACTAGCAACAATTTGAGAAGTGAAACTGACTATCTATTTGGCAACCTTCTTTATTACTTAAGGTAAAGGGTGTGATTGAAACTAATATGTTCAGAGTAACTAGGAAGAAATAAAAGCCTATTCAACACTATTCATTATATTCTGGACACTATGTTTAAAAATAGGGCTGCTGAAACTTGGAATAAAGATACATTGCAGAAAATCAGAGAATATAATGATTAAGCACTTGCAGTAACTCCTTTCTTTCTAGCAGTCTATCTCTGTTGTTGAAGAATAATTGCAATGATCAACGCAACATGTTTCCTGATGTCCAAACAATGTTTTCTTTCCTGTAATTGGAATTCATTATCTCTTACCTTATGGAACAACTCTGAGCAACCTGATTGTTTTACACAACAATCCTTAGCTACTTCTAGACTGCTGATATGTCTTTCATTACTCAAGGCTAAATAAACCCAACAATTCCTCATAAGATCCCCCCCCCCCCCGGCTTTTTACAACTTGCTCTCTGGTTGATCAATGTCTGTTCCTAAACAGTATTTCAGAATATTATTAAAGCAAGTTATAACCAAATTGACCTACCAATAGAAAACCAACAAGGCCTGGAGGGGTGAGGGTGATTTTATAAGCTATGGATGGCCAAATGGACTTCCTTCATAGTCACAAATGTCACTCAGTAATTATCAGGCAAGAAACCAATAATGACACTGTAACCAGTACAGTGTAAAATGTAGTGATCTTTGAACTGTTTCTTATAGTATAAATATCAACACATTTAATTGAATATTTATGTTTCACTCTGTTTAAAGATTCAGCCATAGCATGGAATGCTTTAAATTTTGACAGCAGTTGTGAAACAAGGTCATACTGAAATAAGGAAGATGGCAAAGATCAGAAAACATTACTCTGCTTTAGTAAATAAATATAGTGGCAGTGTTTTATTTTTGTGTTATACTTTCAGAGGGCTTCCAACAATTTTATTTTTTGATCTTTTTCCATGTATTATCTGTTTGAAATATGTAAGCTTTATTCTCAATTTTAAATAGTAATTAAAGCACATTCTCTGACGTAGAACACAAATAATTAATGTTGAGCTTTCCAAACTGCTGCTAATGCTGTGATATTATGGGCACCCATGAAAGCAACCATTTCCTAAGGAGTAGAATATCCAGAATGATTGATACAAACAAGCAATTGAGAGTCTGCAATATAAACATGCAAAGTTTGTTTTTGCTTTTTTTTAAATGTAACTAGTTTTGGAGTAAAAGAGTCAAAACTGGGTGAGTCATTTCTTGTTTTTTAGAAGGTTTAGGTGACACCAATCCATCATTTGGTTGCTATAGTTTTTTTGTACTTCAGAACTAAACTAATTAATTAAACTAATTAATTAACTAACTAATTAATTAAACTAATTAACAGACTAAAACTAATTAATTATAGAAGAAGCACTTGAGCATTTAATTATCTTATACCAAATCTGACTCCCTGTTAATATAATAAAACAATCAGCTCTAACATTTCCTGTTTTATAGAAATAATCAGCTCAAACCTTTCCCGTTTTATAGAAATCACAGCTTTAAATTTCTAGGCATTAGCTCTCTGGAAACAATGTAGATCTGTCCATATGGTTACCTGAAACAACAACATGAATAGCTATGCCAGTATCTTGTTAACTCCTTATCAAGAGTGGAAAAATATTTCAACTGAACAATCTGCTTCTGAAATAAATTGATAGCTTATTTTTCTGCCTCTGAGACACAGTTATATAGCTTCTTTTCCTGACCTTTGGCAGGAAAAGCAGTTATATAGCTTTTTGTGCAAAAATTGTATAGCATTTTTTTTTCTATTGCTTCTTAGGGAGGTTTTAAAAGTTTTTGTAAATATTTATTTTTAAATAATCATCTCCTTGTCTAATTTATCTGTAGACAGGATAATAGATATTAATCAACATGGACTCAACCTAGTTTTATTGCCCTAAATTAATAAACAATAGGGCAGAAGGCTTAAAGTTTCTGTTATTCTCAGAGACAAAACACTGAATGTATAAATAATTGCAGATTTGTCTATATCCCTATTCATCCTTTGTTACCTGCAGAAAAGACTCATTCCCCAGAGAACATTTTCTTAGCTGAGCTACTGTATATGTCTGTGAAGCATGCTGGATTGCCCACTAACACACTTGTTACCTATAAATTATTGATTATACCTTATCAGATACTTGTCAACTTCCAGCATGGAGGTAAAAGTGTCAACCATGAAGTGGTTGTATAACTGATTATTGTTTTTGTTTTTTTTCAGATGCCAGTTATGTAACTTCTTTGGCAGGCAGAGTCCCTTTATTGAAATGGACAGTCATATAAATTGAAAACTATCTGAATGAATAAAAATAAATCCTTTGTATTACCTTCAAAAATATAGATATTAATTTAGTACTATCAACATATACATTTTTCATATATTGTTATATATGTTTCATATATTGAGAGCCAGCTTGTCTAAGCTTAAAGCTTCAGGCTAGAAATTAGCAGATCATGAGTTTTAGTTCTAACTTAGGCATTAAAGCCAAATGGGTGATCTTGGGCCAGTCACAGTCTCTCAGCCCAATACAGGGTTGTTGTAGGATCAATAGGAGGAAGAAGGTACGCTGGATATGTTTGTCACCTTGAGTTATTTGTAAAAATAATAAAGACTGGATATTAATTAATTAATTAATTAATTAATTAATTAATTAATTGTAATTTCCAAAGGTCCTGTTCCAAAAGGAAACTGAACTTTCTTGAAAATATTTCACAACTAATCCAAGAAGTTTCTTCAGATCTGATCTAAACTTTACTTTTTGCTCTTAAGGTCTAAACCAGTATATGATGATATAATAAATATCCTTCTCCTATTTAGCTTATAACTTCAATTCAATTCAATTCAATTTATTCAATTTATATACCGCCCTTCTCCCTTCCGGGACTCAGGGCGGTGCACAGCCATTGTAAAAATAAGTAGTACAAAAGCTAAAATGATATATTAAAATGTATTAAATATATTGGCCTGCAGTTAAACCCCGTACTAAAATCAATTAAAAACTATGAGAGGCCGACAGCACAAAATAAATGTGCCTTCAGGGCCCGACGGACGAGACGTAGGTCTACGTAGTTCAGGGGGTAGGTCATTCCAAAGGGCAGGGGCTGCCACAGAGAAGGCTCTACCCCTGGGGGTCGCCAGCCGACATTGTCTGGCTGACGGCACCCTGAGGAGGCCCTCTCTGTGGGAGCGAACTGGTCAGTGGGAGATATTTGGCAGCAGGAGGCGGTCTTGCAGGTAACCAGGTCCCTTGCCATGGAGCGCTTTAAAGGTGGTCACTAATATCTTGAAGCGCACCTGGAAAGCCACAGGCAGCTAGTGCAGCTCATGTAGGAGAGGTGTCACATGGGAGCATCTAGATGCTCCCAAAATCCCCTGCGTGGCTGCATTCTGGACCAACAGGAGCCTCCGGGTGCACCTCAAGGGAAGCCCCATGTAGAGAGCATTACAATAGTCCAGGCGGGAAGTGACGAGGGCTTGAGTGACTGTGCGTAAGGCGTCATGATCCAGAAAGGGGCGCAACTGGCGTATCAGGCGAACCTGGTAGAAAGCCCCCCTGGCCACGGCCGTCATGTGATCTTCTAGAGACAGCCGAGAGTGCAGGAGGATGCCCAAGTTGCGAGCCCTCCCTGTGGGGGCCAATGCCTCACCCCCAATAGCCAGAGATGGCATCAGCTGGCTATACCGTGACGCCGGAAGCCACAGCCACTCGGTCTTGCATGTCCTCCAGACACTGAGACATCACTTCCACGGCATCGTTGGGGTGGTCCGGGGTAGAGATGTACAGCTGAGTATCATCAGCGTACTGATGATACGTTTAGCTAAAAACATTCAACGCTCTTTCCGCCAAAAAGTAAAGACATATCTGTTCCATCAGGCCGGCCTGGCCTAACCTGTGTTCCTCGTCCCAGTCTGTAGCCTAAATTGTTTTAATTAGGTTTTTAATTGGGATACAGTTTTAATGTTTTATAAATTTTAGTACAGGGTTAATCATTTAATTCGGTTTTAATTATGTATTTATTGTAATGTTTTTAGATGTTCTTAAGTTTCCTGTACACCGCCCCGAGTCCCTTTGGGGAGAGGGGGCGGTTTAGAAATTTAATAAATAATAATAATAATAAAAATAACAAGGACTTCTTTAAGTACATTAGAAGTAAGAACCCAACTGGGAAGGCCATTGGACCATTGGATGACAATGGAAGGCAAGGGATTATTAAGGAGGAAACAGAGATTGCAGAGAGACGAATATAACACCTATCTTCAAAAAAGGATCCAGAGGTGATCCAGGAAATTACCGACTTGTCAGCTTGACAAGTGTCCCAGGTAAAGTGATGGAAACCATCTTAAAAGATAAAATTAATAGGCACGTAGAAGAGAAGGCGCTGCTGAAGGAGAGCCAACATGGCTTTTGCAAGGGTAAATCGTGCCTCACTAATCTGCTGGATTTTTGGAGAGTGTCAACAAGCACGTGAACAAGGGAGATCCAGTTGACATTGTTTATCTGGACTTTCAGAAGGTCTTTGACAAGGTCCCGCACCAAAGGCTCTTAAATAAACTTGCCAGTCATAGAATAAAGGGACAGGCCTTATCCTGGATTAGCAACTGGCTAAGGAACAGGAAACAGAGAGTAGCATTAAATAGACACTTCTCCAGGTAGAGTGGGGAGGGAGGTAAAGAGTGGAGTCCCCCAAGATTCAGTACTGGGACCCCTGCTTTTCAACCTTTTCATAAATGATCTAGAAGTAGGAGTAAACAGCAAGGTAGCCAAATTCACCGACGACACTAAATTATACAGGGTAGTAAAAACTGAGAGAGAGTGTGAGGATCTCCAGAGGGATCTCTTGACACTGGGGGAGTGGGCAAACCAGTGGCAAATGAGCTTTAACATTAGTAAGTGCAGAGTGATGCACGTTGGGGCAAAAAACCTCAACTATATCTATAAACTGATGGGGTCTGAACTCCTTGCAACTAACCAGGAAAGAGACCTTGGTGTCCTGGTGGACAGCTCAATGAAGGTGTCAACCCAGTGTGCCGCAGCAGTGAAAAAAGCAAACTGCTAGGGATCATTAGGAAGGGTATAGAAAATAAGTCAGCAAGTGTCATTTTGCCTCTTTATAAATCTATGGTGAGGCCCCATCTGGAGTATTGTGTACAGTTCTGGTCACCATACCTTCAGAAGGATACTATGGAAATGGAAAAGGTGCAGAGGAGGGCAACTAGAATGATTAGGGGGCTGGAACACCTTCCTTACCATCTGAGGCTGCAACGGCTGGGCCTCTTCACTCTAGAACAATGGCGCCTGAGAGGTGACCTGATTGAAGTCTATAAAATCATGCACGGTGTGGACAAAGTAGAAAAGGAAAAACTGTTTTCCCTATCGCACAACACTAGAACTAGGGGGCACTCCATGAAACATTTGGAAGCTAGACCTCAAACAAATAAGAGGAAGTACTTTTTCTCCCAGAGGATCACTGGTCTATGGAACTCCCTGCCAGAAGAAGTGGTGACAGCTGTCAGCCTCGACACCTTTAAGAAAGGATTAGATGGGTTCATGGAGAACAAGGGTATCAATGGCTATCATTATGGATACCTAAGGACACCCTCCAGGATGGAGAGATAGGCAGGATATTTCTCAATGCCATTTGCAGGGAATCATAAGCAGGTGAAGACATCTGCTTGGGAATACCCTGAAGCAAATGGTGAGCCACTGTGTGAGACAGAATGCTGGACTTGATGGGCTGTGGCCTGTTCCAACAAGGCTATTCTTATGTTCTTATGATTGAACTCTACCCCAAAACCACGAGTGATCTCACCCAGCGGCTTCACGTAGATGTTGAACAGAAGGGACGAGAGGACCGACCCCTGTGGGACCCCACAAGTGAGGCGCCTTGAAGTCGACCTCTGCCCCCCTGCCAACACAAACTGCGACTGATCAGAGAGATATGAGGAGAACCACCGTAAAATGGTGCCCCCCACCCCCAACCTCTGCAACCGGTGCAGCATGATACCATGGTCGATGGTATCAAAAGCCGCTGAGAGATCTAACAGGACCAGGATAGATGAGCAACCCCTATCCCGGGCCCTCCAGAGATCATCGACCAACGTGACCATGCCATCTCCGTGCTGTGCCCAGGCCGAAAGCCAGACTGGCGCGAGTCCAGATAGACAGTTTCATCCAGGTGCTGAGGGAGCTGTCGTGCCACCACACTCTCAACAACCTTCGCAATAAATCAAAGGTTGGCGACAGGACGATAGTTGGCCAAAACAGCTGGATCCAGAGAGGGCTTCTTGAGAAGGGGCCTCACCACTGCCTCTTTCAAGATGGCTGGTAGAAACCCCTCACTCAAAAAAGCGTTGACAATTCCCTGGAGCCAGCCTCGTGTAACCTCCCGGGAGGCCAGTACCAACCAGGAGGGACACGGGTCCAATAAACATGTGGTGGCATTCAGCTGCCCCAGTATCCTGTCCATGTCCTCTGCAAATCCATATTACCTGTTCCACTGATATAGGTTTATCAGAAAAGCTACAACAAGCAATTCTAGCATTTGTAGGTTTGGAATGTTTTTTCAAGCATATTTTGTACTGCCAAAATATATTTTTCACTGCCTGCAGGACTTGGCTTTTACAAATTTTGGAGTCCACCATTGATTTGAAATCTATATTCACTGTAATCAGGTTCCATAAAAAATGGAACAAATTAATTAGGGCATAGACTCATTTATTATAGATTAAATCACATATGTTGGTATTTATTAGAATTGAAGGGAAAGAAATATTCCAAGCAGTTCCTTGGGCTTTAAGATGCACAGTAATACAGTCTTAGATTCTATTAAAATATCTTCATTATATGTTGAATGGTTGTTCCTTTCCATCAGAGACAATCTAACACTTTTTCTAAAGTACTTACTCTCCAGCAATCTGATATTATATACACAGTAACATTTCTACTAAGTTTCAGCTTTAACTAACTGATCAAAATGCAAATGAGGCCAACCTGCCCCCTAGTGGAGATATCATGGGAATTAACAATTGGAAGATAGTATAAATGGGTTTTTTTTTAAAACAAATTTGATGTACAGCTTAAATAATAATAAAATAAAATCCTATCCAAAATTTAAGAAGTGCCTGACAAACGTTTGGTCGTAAATGAAAGAGTGGTATGATTTAGTGACCTGACATGTACATTATGGGAATTCATTGTGACTTTGATGACGAGTATATTTACATAAAGAATGGTCAAAATATTTCATTTCATTTCATTTATTCGACTTATTAACCGCTCCCTCTCCCCGAAGGGACTCAGGGCGATGCACAGGAAATATAAAAACACAATATATCACAAAATAAATACATAAATACTTAAAACTATATTAAATTTACACCCTGTGCTAAAATCTACCCCATTAAAAACTAATCCCTGAAGCCCAATGTAGAATTTCTCTGCTAAAAAACTAGGCTAAGTACGGTAGGTTAGGCCAGGCCGGCCTATTGGAAAAAGTAGGTTTTTAGTTGCTGGCGGAAGGAGCGGAGGTCCGGGATAGATCTAAGTTCGGGGGGAAGGCCGTTCCAGAGGGTCGGGCCCACCACAGAGAAGGCACTTCCCCTAGGCGTCACCCGCTGGCATTGCCTAGTGGACGGCACCCGGAGAAGTCCCTCTCTGTGGGAGCGAATCGGCCGAAGGGATGTGTGGGGTAGGATGCGATCCCGCAGATAACTAGGTCCCATGCCATGGAGTGCTTTGAAGATGGTAACCAGCAACCTGTCCATATCTCACCCAACGGCTTCATATATGTGTTGAACAGGAGCGGCGAGAGGACCAACCCCTGTGGCACCCCACAAGTGAGTGGCCTCGAGGTCGACCTCTGCCCTCCTGTCAACACAAATTGCGATCGACCGGAGAGGTAGGAGGAGAACCACCATAAAACGGTGCCCCTCACCCCCAGCCCCTCCAGCCGATGCAATAGGATACCATGCTCGATGGTATCAAAAGCCGGCGAGAGGTCTAATAGGACCAGGATGGAGGAAGAACCCCCATCTCTGGCCCTCCAGAGATCATCAACCAACGCGACCAATGCCGTCTCAGTGCTGTGACCGGGCCGGAAGCCGGACTGGCGTGGGTCCAGATAATCAACTTCCTCCAGGTAACGGGGAAACTGTTGTGCCACCACACTCTCTACAACCTTCGCTAGAAAGTGAAGGTTGGAGACCGGACGATAATTTACCAATAATGCTGGGTCCAGGGAAGGCTTCTTGAGGAGAGGTCTCACCACCGCCTCTTTCAAGACGGTAGGCACGAACCCCTCACTCAAAGAAGCATTCACTATTTCCTGGAGCCAGCCTCGAGACACCTCCCAGGATGCCAGTACAAGCCAGGAGGGACATGGGTCCAATAAACATGTGGTGGCTCTCAGTCGCCTACGTAACCTGTCCATATCTTTGGAAGTAACAGAGTCAAACTCCTCCCATGGATGTATCTCAAGACCTGCCTCCGGCATTCCCTTTAGACCACTTTCAATGGAGACCATCTCGTTCCGAATCTGAACGATTTTATCCAGCAGATACTCTCCAAATTCCTCTGCTCTGCCCTGCAGATGGGCTTCCCACGGCCTCTGTTGAATTAGGGAGCGGGTCACCCCAAACAAGGCAGCAGGGCAGTTATCTGCGGAAGCTATAAGAGTGGCACAATAATGACGTTTGGCCACCCTTATCGCCACAAGGTAAGTCTTCAAATGGGCTCTTACCTGTGTTCGGTCAGATTCAGACCATGTGGATCTCCATCTACTCTCTAGGCGTCTCTTACGGCGTTTCATCTCCCTCAGCCCCTCAGTAAACCAGGGGGCCTGGGTGACTCGGGGCTGTATGAGAGGCTGCATGGGCACGACCCGATCCAAGGCACTCGTGGCCGCAGTATTCCATGAGGCCACTAGGTCCTCCGTCGCGGCGTGGGTCAGAGCCACAGGTAATAGCCCAAGCTCTGTCTGGAACCTATCAGGCGCCTGGGGCGGAACCATCTAGATTCTGGTTCCGCCTCCCCGCGGTGAGGTGCAGCGGTGGGAAAGTCGAGCCAGAGAAGTGAGTGATCTGTCCATGACAGGGGCATGATGGCTAAATCCCCTATACCCAGATCACTCGTCCACTGACCAGAGACAAAAATTAAATCCAGCGTGTGTCCCCCCCACGTGTGTGGGGCCCTGAATTACCTGGGTCAGGTCCATGGCCGTCATCGAGGCCATGAACTCCCGAGCTGCCTCAGATGATTCGCCCACTGATGGCAGGTTGAAGTCCCCCAAGACTACAAGTCTGGGAGTCTCCACCGCCACCTCGGCTACCACCTCGAGGAGCTCGGACAGGGCTGCTGTTACGTAGCGAGGAGCCAGGTACACAATCAGCATGCCCAACTGCCTCCCCAGGCCCCACCTCACGCAGAGGAACTCACAGCCGGTGGTCTGTGGTACAGTGGTCTCTCTCGGCTAAAGACCTTCCTTAACAATAACCGCTACCTCCCCACCCCTGCACGGTATCCTGGTGGGCACATTTCCACGAGAGGTAACCCCCCCTCGTGGCCCAACCAGGTCTCCATGATTCCCACCAGGTCCGGGTCCCCCTCCGACAAGTCGTTAATGAGGGGGGCTTTGTTAACCACGGACCTTGCGTTACATAACGTCAGCCTAGGGCCCCGGCTCTGTGAACCCTGACCACCTAGATCGCGGGGGGAGAACAGGGGACTGGGGCACGGTACCGCCTGTAGCCAGCGGTCACGCGCCTCCTTCCGATGGCCATGTTCCTGTGTCCCATCGCCCCTACCCCAATATGTCTTTTTACATGCTTGTAAGCATGTATATGTACATGTTGTTAGTTAATTTTAGTTATTGTCTTTCCACTGCAGGATGAAGACCACTTCCACATATTTGTAACTTCTACCAATTGGGACCACAATACTTGCTGATGTCATCAATCTGTCTTGTTTTAGGTCTCTTTTGTGGATTCTGTTTATCAAGTGGGATTCATTGTATGACTACCTTGGTTCTCCTGCCATCAATTTTTCTTGCTATGCGACCAGCCCACTTCCATTTCAATTATTTTGGTGATATGTCCTTTACTCCATGTGCAGATTTTTCTGTCTTGTCTTAAAATGCAAAGCATATATCATTTCATGGCTCTTTGCGCCACTCATTGTTTTTGTATCGATTGTACAGTTAGTGTCCATATTTCACTGGCATGTTAGAGTAGGTAGCACACATTGATCAAAAATTTTGGGAAGGTTGATCTTGAAAATTATGCCTAGCTTGCCAAATGCCTGTCAATCACGTTTAACACATTATTCAATTTCCTTTATTGCAACTACTTCCATTGAGATCCATTAACCAAGGTATATGTAGTAGTCTATCATGTCTAGTTCTTCTCTAGATATAAAAGAAATTCTTTTGTTGATGATTAAACATGATCTGGCTCCTTTTCACATTTATTTTTAAGTCAAATGGTTCTCCTGCTTCATGCAGCTGTTGTATGTAGCTCTTTTGGGTCTTGTGAGAAAAGAACAATATCATCTGCAAATCTTAAGTGATTTAAATAGGCTCCATTGATTTTTATTCTATCTTTTGTCCAGTCTAGTTTGCAAAATACTTATTCAAGGCAAGCTGAGAAAAGGTTAGGAGATCTTGTATCGCCTTTTCATACATTCGTTCTATGTTGATTTCCACTTTAAGATCATTAAGACAAATTGTTGCCATTGGTGTTTTTTTTTTCATATATTGATTGCAATAAGTTTATGTAAGCAGTGTCTATTCCTTGGTTGAGCAATGCTTAATTATTGCTTGTTGGAATACTGAGTCAAATGCCTTTTTGTTGTCAATGAAAGTCATTCACAGAAACATGGTGTGCCTTTCAATGACTTGCTGAACAACCTGGATGTGATCCATTGTGCTATATTTTCCTGCCCGCTTTTTTGGCTGTGCATCATTTAATGTTTTCAACATTCTTTTTGCTATTGTCTTGGTAAAAATCTTGTAGAAGACTGAAAGAAGGCTTATTGGGTGATAGTTTTTAAAATCATCTTGGCCACCTTTCTTGTGTATGAGAATCACTTCAACATTTTTCTATGCATCAGGTATTTTCTTCTTCTCCTCCTCTCTCTGTAGAACAAGACAGTGATTTCTTTAGGATATCTTGGGAGGTGAATGAGACCAACTGATATCTATAAGTGGTGCAAATGGATCTAAGGATTGCTTCAACTGGGTGGGAAACTCTGCTTTGTCAGTTCACTGAGCACAGGAGTCTCTTGTCTGTGGGGATTCTTTGGTTATCCCAAAGGTGCTTTTTTCAAGAGGCAACTGGACTTCCTTGGTTTTCAGCCTCCAAAACTATGCCTATATCTATCTGTGGGCTTGGGGAGTATGTCCGTTTAGAGGATGCTGAGGATCTGCTGCTACTTGTCTTCTGATTTTAGGTAGGGTAACTGCTTAGGTGACTGAAGGCCTGGAACCCAGCAGATGGGATGAGAAAAGACTTCCATTAAATTAAGAAATACACACCACAATTTCATTTTGATACAGCATATAAATAATAACTATTTTCCCTTGGTTCCCAACATGACATCAATAAACCAGAAAGAAATAAACTCAAGAACTTGGAAACCCAAACACTTTTATGGAAACAGGATCCATTTTCAAATGGAGCAGAAACTTGTTACAAAGAGAATTAAAAAGAATTTGCCCTAATATACAAAGAAATATATGGATTCTAATTTTTAGTTGCACCATTTTTATAACTCTAGCCTGTTCATCTCAAGGACCTTATGTTGAATTGAGCATTTATGGAGGAAGAGCTTGTGTAGGCTTTTTTAAAAAATTGAGAATATTATGTATTCAAAGACAACAGATAAGCAGAGAATAGAGATACTACGAGTATTGTGATTCAGTATTGAAAAGGGTTTTGCTTTGCAATACTTTGTTGGAATAACAACTAAAAAGCCTAGTCCCTAACAATGAAAAAGAATATGTAGCAGCTAAACAAATGACACCTTGACAAGGTTTCAATGAAGAAAAGTTGGAAGATAGCTCCAGCAGGAAGAAAGGATGGTTGTGTTTATATATAATATTATTAAATCAGGATTTTGACTTTGGACAAGTCATCAAAGACAAGGTTGCATATAACATTAAGACCATATTGAATCATTCACCTTACATTGTAAGCCAAACATGAACCAGCATTACAGGTTTTATTTACATATATTTAGGATACATGTAAACCAGAAAAGTAGGTTATATTTGCTGAAGGAAATATATTTTAAAATATATTTTCAGGCAGTCTTTGTATGGATATTTTTAAGGAGTTTCCGCTGTTCGAAACATCCACACAAAGGCAAGTAGCTTTGCTGTACGCTAGATGGCAGCTCTGCACTACTATTTCTATGAGTGTTCAGCAAATGACAAACTTTCCAAAGATTTCTGGAAATATTAATCAAACTTGAATTTCCAAATTCTTCAAGCCAAGAAACATTGAGATTAATTGATCTAATCAAAAGTAGTGAAATCAAGAAATCAGATTAGAAAGACTTAATAAACAGAGTCAGTGATATAGTATATTTAGTTAGACATAAATACTAAAATCCATTTTTGATGAAATTGAAAACAGTACCTTGTCATGCTGTTAGGATAGGCATATGTATGTATGTATATATGTATGTTTATTTGTTTGTTTATTATGGTCAAAGACCAACAATAGACATTACGTTTGACAATATATTAAAAAAGTATTGACATTAAAAGTGGATAATAACATACATGCTCTCAAACTGTTCATATCACTCCTGTTTTATGTGGGTGAAAAGCTGATAAGTATGGGAGTAAATATAATGATCCAGAAATTGATTAGAGATATCTCCTAATAATTGGTACAAGATGACAGCTATAATTCTGTAACCATTTTTTTTTCTTGCAGACATTGCAGCAACACAGAATTTTGCCAATGTATGTGTGATAGACGGGTTTGAGTCCCGGAGGAGAAAGCCTACATAAAAATTGTCTGCTTCTCTGGCAATCTCTCTAGTAAGGGGGGAATATATGCAGACCTATGAACTCTGTATAGCTCACAGTACAATAAAACATGTGAGATATCTTCAACTTCTCCTTTAGGACATATACATACCCGTTCTGCTATTGGAGTTCTCTTATACCTGCCTTGGAGGAGTACTGAAGGGAGAATGTTAAATCTGGCTCTGAAGAAAGCTATTCTTTGTGTTGGGAAGATTTAGATATCTTGCCGATTCCCATACACCCTGTATGATTCTATCCCTACTGCGGAGAGGCAACCTATTTAGTTCTTTTTTTTTAATTAATTTTTTTTAATTTTTAATATTAAAAATAAGTAAAAAAACATCTTTCATTTCGTGCTTTATACAACATGTCATTCGGCCAAACGTTTTGTGCGTCAGTGCTTGAGATCACAAAAATATCTATCCATATTCCTTTGGTCATATATATATCACTTTTGTTTCATATAACAACATTTCCATTTATCAAATCAATCTTTTCCCCCTAATTCTTCAATATATAAACAAGGTATTAAATAAAAGAAAGGAAGGAGAAAAGAAAGTCTTCCCATGTTATACCATTGTTTTCCATTGTCTCTAGACTCGAGGTAACTCTATTATTGTAAAATAAAATATTTCCTCCCTCTAAAGACAAAAATTTATTCAAGTTTTATAATAATACTAGCTATACCCGGCCACGCGTTGCTGTGGCCCAGTCTGGTTAAATGGCCAACCAAACTGTGTATAGATCTACACCTGCACACATACACACAACCACCATATAACCCCCAACCTACCTACCTACTGTATTTCTCCCTCTCTATCTATCCCTCTACCTACCCACCTACTGTATTTCTTTCTTTCTCCCTCTATCTACCTACCTACCTACTGTATTTCCCCCTCTCTATCCCTCTACCTACCTACCTACTGTATTTCTCCCTCTTTCTCTATTCCTCTACCTACCTACCTACCTACCTACCTACCTACCTAACTACCTACCTACCTACCTACTGTATTTCTCACTATCTATCTATATACCTACCTACCTACCTACGGTATTTATCCCTCTCTGTCTATCCCCCTATCTACCTACCTGCCTACCTACTGTATTTCTCCCTCTCTGTCTATCCCTCTACCTACCTACCTACTGTATTTCTCCCTATCTATCTATCCCCCTACCTACCTACCTACCTACCTACCTACCTACCTACTGTATTTCTCCCTATCTATCTATCTATCTATCTATCTATCTATCTATCTATCTATCTATCTATCTATCTATCTATCCCCCTGCCTACCTACCTACTATATTTCTTCCTTTCTCCCTCTACCTACCTACCTGCCTACTGTAGTTCTCCCTATCTATCTATCCCTCTACCTACCTTCCTACCTACCTACTGTATTTCTATCTATCTATCTATCTATCTATCTATCTATCTATCTATCTATCTATCTATCTATCTATCTATCTATCTATCCCCCTACCTACCTACCTACCCTATACCATTTCAGACAAATGACTATCCAACATCTTCTTGAAGACTTGCAGTGTTGGGGCATTCACAACTTCTGGAGGCAAGCTGTTCCACTGGTTAATTGTTCTAACTGTCAGGAAATTTCTCCTCAGTTCTAAGTTGCTTCTCTCCTTGATTAGTTTCCACCCATTGCTTCTTGTCCTGCCCCCAGGTGCCTTGGAGAATAGCTTGACTCCCTCTTCTTTGTGGCAACCCCTGAGATATTGGAAGGCTGCTATGATGTCACCTTTAGTCTTTCTTTTTGTTAAACTGTATTTCTTCCTCTCTCTCTCTCTATGGGCCACCTGGGAGTTTGCTATCTCAGTGCCTTTTTGGCCCTAAGAGGCCTCCGTACAGTCTTTTTGAGGAACTGACTGTTGGAAATGCCAGGTGGGAGGAGTTACAGGGATTTTCAGTGGGTACATTTTACATTTGTGTACCTTGCACATGACACACGTGTGCTAGGCACAAAATGAGTTGGTATTCTATTATCCGAAGTCCTTGTGAACATTGTGTGAAAAATTGAGGTAAATCGGTCCAGTAGTTTTTGAGATTAGTGGATTCGTACAAACTATTTTACATTTTTATTTATATAGATAATATGTATATTATATCCCTTAGATTTCCCTTTTTTCCAACCATTGATAAACTTTATTCCATATTTTGTAAAATTGTTCGCTCTCTTGCTCTCTAACTTCAAAGGTTAATCTACTCATCTCTGCGCATTCCATAATTTTACAAATAGCTTCTTCCTGTGAGGGTAGTTTATCATTTCTCCAATTTTTTGCAAACACAATTCTAGCTGCTGTCAAGATATTTACAATTAGGTATTTCAAATTCTTTATTTTTATTTTATTTTAATTAAATTTATATCCCGCCCTTCTCCGAAGAGGACCCAGGGTGGCGCACAGGAATTTAAAAACACATACAAAATGTCAAAATACAAAATTTAAAAAACATATTAAATACCCATCCTGTGCTAAAATCCAATTAAAATCCCCAAAATTAAAACTGTCTAAAATAGTCACAGTGGAGGTTACACTAGGCCGGCTTGGTGAAAGAAATGTGTCTTTAGACACTGGCGGAAGAGGCGGAGGTCCGAGATAGTGCGAAGTTCAGGGGGGTAGGTCGTTCCAAAGGGCAGGGCCCACCACAGAGAAGGCCCTTCCCCTAGGTGTCGCCAGTCGGCATTGCCCGGCTGACGGCACCCTGAGAAGGCCCTCTCTGTGGGAGCGGAGCGGTCGAAGGGATGTATGTGGCAGGAGACGGTCTTGCATATAACTAGGTCCCGAGCCATGGAGCACTTTGAAGATGGTCGTCAAAACCTTGAAGCACACCCAAAAGACCACAGGAAGCCAGTGCAGCTCGCGCAGGATCGGTGTTATATGGGAGTGTCTAGGAGCTCCCGTAATCACCCGCGTGGCTGCATTCTGGACTAGCTGTAGCTTTCGAGTGCACCTCAAGGGAAGCCCCATGTAGAGAGCATTACAGTAGTCGAGTCGGGATGTCACGAGTGCTTGAGTGACTGTGTGAAGGGCAGCCCCGTCCATTAAGGGGCGCAATTGGCGCATCAGGCGTACCTGATGGAACGCCCCCCTGGCCATGGCCACCACATGGTCCTCCATGGACAGCCGGGAGTCCAGGAGGACACCCAAATTGCACGCCCTCTCCACGGGGGCGAGTGTTTTGCCCCCAATGGCCAGAGTTGGAGTAATCTGGCTGAACTGGGGTGCTGGAAACCACAGCCACTCAGTCTTGGACGGGTTGAGCTTGAGTTTGTTACTACCCATCCAGATCCGTACGGCCTCCAAACACCGGGACAACACCTCGGCGACATCGTTGGGGTGGTCTGGGGTGGATATGTACAGCTGGGTATCGTCAGCGTACAGATGATATCCCACCCCAAAACCACGGATGATCTCGCCCAGCGGCTTCATATATGTGTTGAACAGGAGAGGCGAGAGGACCGACCCGAGGAACCCCGCATAAGAGGGGTCTCGAGGCTGACCTCTGCCCCTCTGCCAACACATATTGTGACCGACCAGAGAAGTAGGATGAGAACCACCATAAAATGGTGCCTCCCAGTCCCAACCCCCCCAGTCGGTGCAATAGGATACCATGGTTGATGGTATCAAAAGCTGCTGAGAGGTCTAAAAGGACTAGGATAGAGGAACATCCTCTATCCCATGCCCTCCAGAGATCATCAACCAATGCGACCAATGCCGTCTCGGTGCTGTGACGGGGTCGGAAGCCGGACTGGCACGGGTCTAGATAATCAATTTCCTCCAGGTGTCGCGGAAACTGTTGGGCCACCACACTCTACAACCTTCACTAAAAAGTGAAGGTTGGAGACCGGACGGTAATTTTCCAATAATGCTGGGTCCAGGGAAGGCTTCTTGAGGAGGGGCCTCACCACCGCCTCTTTCAAGACGGTAGGCAAGGACCTTTGAAATTCTTATCAAACATTTCTAGCGTAATTCCAAGCAGGAAAAGTTCGGGTTTAAAATCTATATGTTTTTCTGTCATTTTCTCCAGCCATGTGTGAATCATAGTCCAATAATTTTTAGCCTCCGAACAAGTCCACCACATATGATAGTAAGTGCCAGGTGTCTGATGGCATTTCCAGCATTTTTGGGATTTGTTGTTATTCATTTTTGCAATTCTCGATGGTGATAAGTGCCACCTGTAGAACATCTTATACAAGTTCTCTTTGTAAGCAGTTGACATCGTCATTTTATAGTTTTGTGTCCACAGTTTTTGCCACTTATCTAAATCAATCCCATGCCCAAAGTTTTCCCCCCATGTTATCATTGTTTCTTTCACTTGCTCTTCCTGGAGTTTAAACTCTAATAAGTATTTAGTTCTTCTTGGAACTCCATGTCCTTCATTCTATTGATTACTACTTGCTTTGCTTGGTCAAAAAGCCTAGGGATATTAAGAGAGCCCATAAGAGCCCAGCTTGTGATTTATTGCCTGTTTCCAAGGAGAGAGGAAGTTGTCAGCCAACACTAGTGGGGACAGTATTTCTGGAAATAAATGCATTTCAAACCAATGAATGATCATCATCTTCCAGGCTCTTACCTGAATTTGAGGCACGACTGTCTCAATTCGTTTGGAGTTCCTTTGGGTGCAGTTCAGATGACTCACTGAAATTTGGTTTGTATGGTTTCTAGCAAGTCTCTCTTTGGAAGGATTCCTGTTTGTGCCCCATAGAGAATTTGTGCCAATATTTTGGCCTCGAAAAGTTTTAATGCATCAGGTACTAATTACCCTCAGCCTGTGTAAAAGAAGTGTTTAATTGCATTTGAGTGCCTATTGGCCTCTTGCAATGTATGATCCAGGTGTGTACCTTGTAATGCTGTTAGGATAGGCATAAATTCAGGGCTCTGTAGTTCAAAAACTCCCCAGATTTGGGGCAGCAAATGTTACTGGGGAAAAAATAAAAAAAGAGAAGAACCATTTTCTTCCCTATTTCAACTTGTGTTCCTAATCTGGTTTTTGTGATACTGTTTTTGATAGATTGGACTATTTTATCCCTTTGTGTAAAGACAGATGCAAAAAATTAGTTAAATAGTTCTGCTTTCTCCCTGTTGCTTATCATCTTCTTGCCATTTTCTCCCAGCAATAACGTAACTGTTAGATTGACAAAGGAGTCCGACTCAGGCATGGTCAATCAACAGGAACATTTATTCAGCAACTATTTACAATGCACAAGAATCACTACTGGCAAGGCTTCCCCGTCTGACAGCCCTTTATATAGGCTTTCAGACAGGAACCCTTGCAGCAAGCTAGCTGCAACATTGTATCTGTTTTCTAGACAGTCTCCTGCCGGCTCCGTTCCGGAATGTGGTGACTCAGAGTTCACCAGACTTGCTGGCACGGTTGTAGACCTGAGGACTTAACACTCCTTCCCCCAAGGTCAGTGCGCATGTGTCCAGTCTTTCTGTCCATCAACGTGTAGGCGCATGCGTACTCCTCCAAGTAGGCGGGGCGGTGTCGGGCCCGCCCCGAACGCCTCAGTTGCTGCGGAGAGCTCGGCGAGGTAAGTAGTTCCAGGGGAAGCTCCTCCCCATGGGGAGTGGAGGCCCCACCCACGTCACCGCGGCCTGCCCCCTGAGGTGGCGTCTGCGTCGCTGGAACCGGCAATAATGGTAAGTCCATGCAAGGGGGCGTGGCGGCCGGGCTTGAGGTTGTTGAACGTTGCCGGCTGGCAGCTGGTTGGTAGGGTGGGCCTCCTAGCGGCGAGGCCCACAACTCCGTGTTGGCTTGAGTGGAGTAGTCCGGAGGGGGTCTGCAGAGTGTGTCTGATGACGAGAGGCCGGGACTGGCAAAAGCCTCCGGAGTTACCTTCTGCGGCTCGGCTTGAACAGGGAACAGCGGCCCAATGGGGGCCAACGGGCAGGAACGGCCTGGTGTGGTGAAGGTCGTCTCGGGCAGGCGGCGCCTTAGTTGATCCAGGTGGCGCCGTCACTCAGATCCATCGCGTAGGCCGACCCTGTAAGAGCAGAGGCTGGTTAAGTCCAAGACGGTTGTGGGAACCCATCGAGGCTCCCCTGAGAAGTTTCTTGCCCAGACTAGGTCCCCAACTTGAAATAGGCGAGGGGAGGGAACCTGCAGGTTGCTCCTCTGCACCCCGTCGTAATCGAGGTGCAGTCTGTCCAGGGTGGTCCGCAAGCATCGGCCCATCAAGAGCTCCGCGGGGCTTTTCCCTGTGGCCGGGCAAGGTGTGACATGCTGTCCCAAGAGGTACGCAGCCACCCTTGCCTGCCAGTCCCCTTTATCCAAATGGGCCAAGGCTTCCTTGGCCGAGCGGACTGCTCGTTCCGCGCGTCCATTAGATGCTGGGTGATAAGGGGCAACCGGCGCGTGGCGGATCCCTTGGGTGGCCAGAAAGTCCAAGAAGGTGGAGGACTGAAATTGGGGTCCGTTGTCGGACACAATGATGTCCGGCAACCCGTGGGTGGCGAACAGGCGGTGCAACGCGCGCACGGTGCTCTCCGCTGTGGTGGAGGCCATGACAATCACCTCTACCCAGCAGGAGAACGCATCCACCACCACAAGGAAATTCTGGCCATGGAAGGGACCCGCGAAATCCAAGTGGAGCCTGGACCACGGGCTCCTGGGAAGGTCCCACTCTCTCGGCGGGGAGACCGGCGGGGCCGGCCGGGACGATTGGCAGGTGGAGCAGGTGGCCACCCACTCCGCCACTTCAGCATCCATGCCAGGCCACCAGACATAGCTCCGGGCTAAAGCCTTCATACGGACTATGCCTGGGTGATTGGCATGGAGCGACTGAAGAACCATGTGTCTCAGAGGGGAAGGGACGATGACCCGATCTCCCCAACACAAGCACCCGCAATGGAGCGAGAGCTCCAGCTGGCGTGACTTGTATGGCCAAAAGTCTTCGGCCACGCTGCCCGTAGGCCACCCCCTCAGCACCCAACAGCAGACCTGGGCGAGGACAGGGTCTGCGCGGGTGTGAGCGGCGACGGCGGAAGAGGACAAGGGCAAGTCCGATTCCGCGACCGTCAGAATGGAGAGGCCGGCACAGGGGCTGGATCCGGCCCCGGGATAGGGCAGCGACTTAGGGCATCAGCATGCCCTATCTACTTGCCAGGATGGTATAGCAGCGTATAGTCATACGCTGCCAGGAATTCCATCCAACGGGTCATCCTGGGCGACAGGATGGGGGGGTCAGATGGTCACCGGCCAACAGCCCAAGGAGCAGCTTGTGGTCCGTGATGACAGAAAAGGTCCGCCCATAAAGGTAGTTGTGGAACTTCTTAATCCCGGACACTACAGCCAAAGCCTCCTTGTCGATTTGGCTGTAGTTTCTCTCCGTTTGAGACATTGTCCAGGAGTAAAAAGCAATGGGGGCTTCCGAGCCGTCTGGAAAGACGTGGCTCAGGACAGCCCCCAGGTCAAAAGGGGAGGCATCGCATGCAAGCGTCAGAGGAAGCCTGTCATGGTACTGGACTAGTACCGCGTCTGACGTGAGCATGGCTTTGACAGCCGTGAACGCATGCGCTTCGCGGTTGCCCCAGTGCCAGGCCACAGATCGGTCAAGCAACCGATGCAGCGGCTCGGCTAGCGACGCCTTGTGGGGAATAAATGGCGCGTAAAAATTCAAAAGGCCGAGGAATGCCTGCAGCTCCATTTTGGAGGCAGGAGTGGGGGCCTTTTGGATGGCCTCGACCTTGGAGGGGGTTGGGTGAATTCCTTGGGCATCAATCATGAAGCCCAGGAATTCCACCCTCGGCACAGCAAATGTACATTTGCTGCGCTTCAATTTTAAACCCGCGCCCCTGAAAACTCTGAGGACCTTCCGCAACGTCTTGGCGAGCTCTGATATGCTGGCAGCAGCAATCAGGACATCGTCAAAGTACGGTACAATGCCAGGGAGCCCATGGAGCAGTTGCTCCATGAGGCTCTGGAAGATCCCCAGGGCCACGGACACGCCGAATTGGAGGCGGCGACAGCGGAAAGCCCCTCGGTGGGTGACGATGGTCTGCGCCTCCGCAGCCTCGTCGTCCACCGGGAGCTGTTGGTAGGCCTGCGCCATATCCAGTTTCGCGAATACTCAACCCCGCCCCAGAGAGTGGAGCAGGTCCTGTACTACCGGAACCGGGTATGGGTTCGCCTGAAGCCCGAGGTTGATCGTCAACTTATAGTCGGCGCAGATCCTCACGGACCCGTCGGGCTTAATGGGGACCACAATTGGGGTCTCCCATTTCACCTGATCGACGGGTTCGAGCACACCCTGCGCCACTAATCGATCTAATTCCGCTTCAACCTTGGGCTTCAGTGCGAACGGCAGCCTGCGGGCCTTCAAGCGGACAGGAGCAACCTGGGGATCCAGGTTTAGGGAAACGGGGGTGCCCTTGTACGTTCCTAGGCTGCCATCAAAGACGTCGCTGAACTCTTTGATCACTACGTCTACCGGAGAACTGGCTGGCACGCTGTGTACTCCTTGGACTGACAGTCCCAAGGCTGGAAACCAGTCCAATCCGATCAAGGCAGCTAGGGAATTGGCCACTACTAGGACGGGAAGGGTCCCATGGAAAGAGCCGTAGTCTACCCTCACTCTATGCAGTCCTAGGATGGGAATTGGCGAACCCTGATAGTCTTTTAGGATCGTCGCCGCAGGGCCGAGGTCTCGTTTCCGGAGATGGGGGCACAATTTAGTTAATTGTGCCCAGGAAATGAGGATCTAGAGGACCCGGAGTCTATTTCCATCTTGACTCCCACCCCCTCTAAACAAACCACCGTGGACAGTCTCATACTCTCTGCCTGGTCGAAGTTCAGAGCTGGGGGCATCTCCGACAGCGTGAAGCAGTCAGTCGGCTGTGGCCGGCGGCATCTCGATCGTTTCTGAGCCGCTTGTTGACCTGGTGGAGCGGCTCTGGAGGCAGCTGCTGGAGTAGTCGTTGGTGCGGCGGCACGGCACACGGCTGCCAGGTGTCCTTTCCTGCCACATCTGCGGCACACCGATGCCTTGAAGGGGCAGTCGGGTCTTTGGTGGGCACCTCCGCAACCTAGGCAGCTACCGGGGTTTTGCTGAGGTGTGAATGCGTGATTAGGCAAGCGCCCGGTCACCCTCATGCAGTCCCCTTGGTCTTCATCCTCTATCTCGTCTAGCGGCGCTATCACATCCACTAGACATGCTCGCGGAGTGGGGAAAAGAGGAGTGCGAGCGCGGCCCGTGTCAGACCTGGAAATCTCTGACAATTCCGCCGCGCGGGCTTCTTCCACCGCTTGCTCCAGAGTCAGGACAGTTTTAGAGAGCAAGCGGCGCTTTAGGCGGATGTCTTTGACGCCACACACGAACTGCTCCAGTAGAGATTCCTCCAGGAAGCCTGCGGGGAACTCGCAAGGAATTGCGGTGGCTCTCAGTTTCTGGAGGAACTCAGCTACAGATTGCTGCGGTTGTTGCACACATTGCCTGAATGCGTAGCGATGTGCTATGCGAGATGGCACAGGTGCGTAGTGTGCTCTCAGGCGGCCCAGGAGATCATCCCACGGCACTTCGTGTACCGCTGCGGGGGCTGCTATGGTTCGAGCGGTGGCAAATAATTCTGGACCGCCACACTGGAGGAAGAGGCTCAGCTTCCTTGCTGGTGCGAGTTCGCCGTAATCACTTGCGATCATGAAACACTCGAAGCGTGCTAAGAAGGAAGCCCATTGCTCCTTCATCGGATCGAATGGCGCGAACGGTGGCATTGTCGCCATGGTGCGGCTGTGGTGGGCGCTCTGCACTTGTATAGTCGAAGCTTCGTTCCTCGTTGAGCCTAATGACAAGGCCTGGATCCCACCTTCGTCGCCAGTGTTAGATTGACAAAGGAGTCCGACTCAGGCATGGTCAATCAACAGGAACATTTATTCAGCAACTATTTACAATGCACAAGAATCACTACTGGCAAGGCTTCCCCGTCTGACAGCCCTTTATATAGGCTTTCAGACAGGAACCCTTGCAGCAAGCCAGCTGCAACATTGTATCTGTTTTCTAGACAGTCTCCTGCCGGCTCCGTTCCCGAATGTGGTGACTCAGAGTTCACCAGACTTGCTGGCACGGTTGTAGACCTGAGGACTTAACAGTAACATATTGGTAGCCCTCATTTTGTGACCATAAGTGGGATTGGTAACTCAAGTCACTAAATGAAGGTCAATACTTTCTATTATAATAGTTCTGTATTTACCTAAGAAAAAAGGTTTGTGACAGTGTTTAAAATATGCTTAAATGGATATTTTTGGGGATTCTTTCATTACATAATATATAAATGAAAATTGTCAGGAAAAATAAAGAATACATATTTTTAAATAAAGTTTTTATTGTTTTTTATATACAAATAACATATTTATGAACAAAGCATTGCCCAGGTTTTCCCCCTTTACACCTTCTTTTGTACATAATCCATTTTACATCATAATTCTATTTCCAATTTCAAATCTATTATTTTCTTTTCATATTTTCCATCTAATTTATTTTCTTCTTGTTATATAAACAATATCATTAATTGCCCCTTCAAAGTTATACCAAATTATCATTTTATGATTCCTCTTTTCATCTATTTTACCCTAATGAAACCATCTAATTATTTTTTTTATTTTTAGTTCCTTTTTCTTCTATTCTTGTTCTTCAATTAAGCCATTTATTCTCTTCTAATGAGGTTAGTCCAGGCAGGCAAACGGAGGCAGGCCTTGAGACCGTTTGGTGGGAAGAGTTTGACCTTGTGACTTCAGATGACATGGACAGGTTGTTGGGGCGGCTGAATGCTACCACATGTTTATTGGACCCGTGTCCCTCCTGGCTGGTACTGGCCTCCCGGGAGGTTACACGAGGCTGGCTCCAGGAAATAGTGAACCCCTCCTTGAGTGAGAGGTTTCTACTGACCGTCTTGAAAGAGGTGGTGGTGAGACCCCTCCTCAAGAGGCCTTCCCTGGACCCAGCATTGTTGGTTAATTACCATCCGGTCTCCAACCTCAGCTTTCTTGCTAAGGTTGTAGAGAGTGTGGTAGCACAACAGTTCCCCCGTCACCTTCCGGCCCGGGTACAGCACGGAGACGGCATTGGTCGCATTGGTAGATGATCTCTGGAGGGCTCGGGATAGGGGATGATCCTCTATCCTGGTCCTGTTAGATCTCTCAGCAGCTTTTGATACCATTGACCATGGTATCCTATTGCACCGGCTGGAGGGGTTGGGAATGGGAGGCACCGTATTACGGTGGTTCTCTTCCTACCTCTCTGACCGGTCGCAATCTGTGTTGACAGGGGGGCAGAGATCATCCTCGAGGCCCCTTACCTGTGGGGTGCCGCAGGGGTCGGTTCTCTCGCCCCTCCTGTTTAACACCTATATGAAGCCGCTGGGCGGGATCATCCATGGTTTTGGGGTAGAGTACCACCAGTACACTGATGATACTCAGCTATACATCTCTACCCCTAACCACCCCAACAATGCTGTTGAAGTGATGTCCCGGTGTTTGGAAGCCGTGCAGGTCTGAATGGGGAGGAACAAGCACCGACTCAACCCGTCCAAGACCGAGTGGCTGTGGTTTCCGGCGTCTCAATATAGCCAGTTAGTGCCATCTCTGGCTATCGGGGGCGAGTCATTAGCCCCCGTGGAAAGGGCTCGCAACTTGGGTATCCTCCTGGACTCTCGGCTATCCATGGATGACCATGTGATGGCCGTGGCCAGGGGGGCTTTCTATCAAGTTTACCTGATTTGCCAGTTGCGCCCCTTTCTAGATCGGGACACCCTACGCACAGTCACTCAAGCCCTCGTTACCTCCCGCCTGGACTACTGTAATGCTCTCTACATGGGGCTCCCCTTGAGATGCACCCGGAGACTCCAGTTAGTGCAGAATGCGGCCGCGCGGGGGATTTTGAGAGTCGCTCGGTACTCCCGTATAACACCTCTCCTGCGCGAGCTGCACTGGCTGCCTGTGGTCTTCCGGGTGCACTTCAAGGTGTTAGTTACCATCTTTAAAGCGCTCCATGGCACGGGTCCTGGCTACCTGCGAGACCGCATCCTACCACATACCTCCCTTTGACCTGTCCGCTCCCACAGAGTGGGCCTCCTCAGGGTGCCGTCTGCCGGTCAATGCCGGCTGGCGACTACCAGGGGACAGGCCTTCTCTGTGGCGGATCCGGCCCTCTGGAACGACCTCCCCCTGACATCCGTACCATCATGGACCTGCGCCTCTTCCGCCGGACACTTAAAACTTATTTCTTCCACCTGGCTGGCCTGACATAGACAGATAAAGGAGTAATTTTAATTGGATTTTAATAATTTTAAATTATTTTAGCACAGAGTCATTATTAAATTCTATTTTATACTTTTGTACTTGTTGTGGGTTTTATCTTTTCTGTGCACCGTCCTGAGTCCCATCTGGGAGAATAGGGCGGTATATAAATTCGAAATAAACTAAACTAAACTCTTCTCTTCTCTTCTATTTCCTGGTCTGAGTGCTCCATCTAAATTTCTAGCTTATTGTTGCCCTCCAAAGTTTCACACAGATGTGTTTTTTTTAACATCTCAAATAGTTCGTTATACATCCATAATACCAATTTGACAAATTAACATTTTCCCCATCATAATTCTGTTTCCATTTCCAACCCAATTTATTCTCTTTCCATTTTTTCATCTTAAACTTATTTTCTTCTTAGTATCTAAACAATATCACCAATTTCTCTTTAAGCTTAACCCAAATTATCCTTTCCTCTTTCATCTGTTAACCTATTTTGCTACAAACCATACACATCCTCAATTTCAGTTTTAACATAAAAAAATTAGCTTAACAATTCTATTATTCTTTCCCCCATTTCCCCCTTAAACTTAATATATTCTTAATATCTAAACCATACCACCAGTTTCCCTTTTAAGATTGAACCAAATTATTCCCTCTATTCCCACTTTTCCCTTCTTTGCTATTCAATTGCTACTTTTTTGGGGGGGGGGGAGGGGGCATCCCCTTTGTTTATTTTTTTGTACCACTGTAAATCCCAATAAAATCATCTAACTATTTTTTATTTTCAATTCAATGCCATCTTCTCTCTCATTTAAACTCCCTTCTTCCACCTTATTTTCTTGGTCTTCATTTGAACTCTTTTACCCCCTGCCTAGTGTCCTGATCTGAGCACTCTGCCTGCATTTCTGAATTTTTTTTTACAGTTTCACTCACATTTTTAACATCTCAAATAATTCCTCATACATCAAAAGTTCCATAATGTCAGTTTAACCAATTTAACAATTTTTAAAGATTTTTTGTAAAAAAAATGTATTGCATTTATTAAAATTTAAAGTCTGTACAATCCCATTTTTTTTTTCCTTTAACGTCTAAATTATAAAATCCAGTTTTAATGTTAGTCCAGTCCAGTCCGAATTGAGGATTTATTTTCTTCCACAGCCCCAAGCAGTCAAAGCCAAACACTGTTGTGAAAACAAACAGTCCTTAAAAATTCTTACTGCTACAACATTAATCTTTCTCTGTAGCCAAAGTCATCCGAGGAATTTCTCCTTCTTCCCTATCCCTACAGGATGTTTTTGGTCTGCAGACGACAATGTTTTGTCTGGTTGGATTTCGTGATGCCTTGGTTCGCTAATTTCCAACTGGTCTCGTCATGATGCTTCTGGTTTCTCCCAAGAATACATCTGATGTCAACTTGTAAAGCATAGCCATGACTATTATCAGGCTGGCACCGGAGGGAGGATTCCATGCATACCTTTGGTCTCGTATTTCTACAATCTAGTTGGTGAATATGATTTATGGCACAGGACAGAAGGGGGGAGTTAGAGGGGTCAAGTTCAAATGCAATTCAGCGGAAGCCAGTTTAGGCTCCACAGAAGAAAATGCTAAGATGTTGATCCTAATAAATGAATGGTTTTTGTTTGAACTCTGTCTCGAGGCTTGTAAATTAATTAGGCCATCTCTTGGGAACTTCACAGAGAGCCTAAACTGACTTCTACTTAATTATGTATGCCAAGTAATCCACTAAATAATGAAAATATTTTAAAAAATTGATTGAATTTTTTGAAATAATTCAAACAAAAAATTGAAACAAAAAACATATATCATCCATCTGCTACTACACGTCACGAATATAATAATGAACTTTATTATTATACCATCTATCTATTTATCTTCTATCTACATATATAAAAAATTATGTATGTATGTTCAAGCATAACTCTGAAATGCCTCGAGCAATTTCGACCAAACTTACGCTCAGATGACTTACACTCCGGAGACAAACACTGTTAACACACCCCTAGTGTACGTGTCTGTGTCTGTGTGTTCAAGCATAACTCTCTTGGAACGCCTCAAGCAACTTCAGCCAAACTTGGTACACAGATGACTTACCCTCTAGAAACTGTAAGGGTAAGACACCCTTGGTGTGTGTGTGTGTTGTGTGTCTGTTTGTTTGTGTTCCAACATAACTCTGGAATGCCTTGAGCAATTTTAACCAAACTTGCTAGAAAAAGGACTTACAATCTGTAAAAAGATATTGTGGGGGTAAGATACCCCTAACACCCCTTGGTGTGTGTGTGTCTGTGTGTGTGTTCCATCATAACTCTGGAACACCGGAGCCACTGAAATGAAAAGGAATGAACTATAGATGCCTTAGCATCTATAGTGTAGAATCACAGTACTTTTCACAGTGATAGTGTGCATTTTGGATTCAAGTTCTGTTAAGATGTAGCCTTAAAATGGCTCTACCATAGGCACAATGGAGTTGCCATGATAATGGCTTCACAGTACTCCACAAGGGGGCTCCCTCTGGTAAGGGGGATTGGTTCTTTAAAAAAAAAAGAACCCCCCCAAAAAACCCTGGGCACTCAGCTTCAAGCAAAGAGGGCAAGTTGTTGGGAGAGGCACCTGCTAATGCAGATAATCACCTCAAAGGCTGTTCCCTATAGAAATTTTCCCAGGCTGTTGGCCAGGGCAATTAGGTCTCTAATTCTCACCACAGGGAGTGATGGCTTTTCCTATCTAATACAGGATTTGGATAAATAAATACTTGGGCAATGTGGGGTCATCAGCTAGTGTTCTATATAAATGATCTTTTTTGTGTGTGCCTTTGAGTCAGGATTGACTCTTGATGACTCCCTGGCAAATCTCTGCAGTTTTCATGGGAAGATTTCAGAAGTGATTGTCTTCTTCCTAAGACTGGGAGAGTGTGAGTGGCCAAAGTTACCCAGCTGGCTTCATTCTTAAGTGTAGACTAGTAGGCTTCTAAGATGATGCCTTAGCCCCTACACTGAAGTGCCTAATGATTTATTCTAAATTACAATGCATTTAAAAAGTCTATGCATATAGAAAGTTAGTCTTTGTTTTGCAAAGACTAACTTTCTTCATCTGTCTATCTGTGTGTGTTTGTGTGTGTGTCTCACATACACACCAGGGGAGGGGAGGGAGGGGGAGAGAGAGAGAAAGGGAGGGAGAGAGGGAAGGAGGGAGAGAGAGAAAAAGTCTTCAAAGTATTCTTATCAGCCTTCCAGAAATCATGGTTATTTGAACATATCTAGAAGTTTGCTTTACTTAAGGTGACCAGATTTTAATATTGGTAAAGAGGGACACCATTGACCGGGGGGAGGGGGTGTCAAAAATTTTTGGAACCTATTCTGTGGGAGTGGCTTGCTGACCATGTGACCGGGCAGGAGTGGCTTGCCGGCCATGTGACCAGGTGGGAGTGGCTTGCCGGCCATGTGACCAGGTGGGAATGTTAGCAGCTGCTGGAATTATGTTTGCACAACAGTGGAAAAACAGATATGAAAATGAATAAATACTACATGTGCAGGAATAAATAAAGTGACAATTAAAATCAAGACGGCTTTGAATATTTTTTCATGTGGGATTTGTTTTAGCAATTGCTAAGTAACAGAAACAGAAAATAGAAATCCAAAAGTATGAAAGACAACACCAATTATGTAAGGAAAGGTCACTAAAATGTATAAGGAAATATTAGTAGTACTTGATCATTATTAATGTGTACAACTGCTGCAGGACATAATACACCCATGCAAACTATGACAGTGCCAGGAAAACACCAAAAAATAGAATCCCTCCTACAAAAGACTGAAAATGAAACCAGTTTCCCCCCCCTAAACTTAGGGACAGGAGAGACAAAGCCACCGGAATAAAAACCATCAAGGCATTGCGGAAAATTATAAAGGACACACAAGCTCACAGAACCAGCAACCACCTAAGAATTACCTAGACAACCAGGGTGAAACACACTCTTTCTGGCAAAGCTGCCTTGCACCAACCTGGCAGCCCATAGAAAAGCAGCCACTTTGAAACACATAAACCTGGTCTGAACATTTAAAAGCAACATATTGCATCTCAAAGAAAACATTTGCAAAAAGGAATAACATTTCTTGAAAAAAAATTTTTTATAAACAATTACAAAATAAAAATTCCCTAAAATAATTAAAAAAGATATTTTACAAATAAAAAAATCCTTAAAAACCATTGTTAAGCATTCCACAAAATGACACAATTGCAAGGTATTCTACCAACAATAATGTATACTGAAACCATTTAAAGATATTCCTTGTAATAATTTAAAATATAACCATGTTAAGGGTAGAATAACACTATATATTGAAGTGAACCATTAAAAAAAATTCTCTACTCAATACATTTTAAAGTACTGAGTATAGAATTTTTAAAAATGGTTTATAATAATTTGTTTTTCATAGAATCTTTTTTTAAATAGTCTAAGACAATTTAAAAAAAGAACCCACACACAATAAATTGAAGTAAACCATTAAAAAAAATTCTCTATTCAATACAGTTAAGTAAAACGATTTAAAAAAATTATATGCACAATAAATAAAATAATCTTTAAAAAATCATTAAAAAAATAAAAGAGGGGAAAAAACCAGGTCACTTACCAGGAGGCAGAATCAGCAGCTCTCCGATGAGGGATGCAGCAGGGAGCAGGGAGGCAACGAGGCAACAGGACACAGGTAACCCTATCTGACTAGAGGGAGAAGGGAGGCAGCCAGCCAGGTGAGGCTGAGAGAGGGGGGAACTGGGGGGCTTTTGGCCATTGTAGCATAAGCCAGCTCGCGGCTTTCGCAAGGGAAGGCCTGAAGGCCTTCCCTTGCGAAAGCTAGCCCCCCCCCCCAGCGTGTGAAAGGCACCGGCAGATTCAAAGCAGGGCCCTTTAAATTTCGCGCCACTGAGGGGGGGAAAGGATGCCGGTGTGCGAAATTTAATGGGCCCTGCTTTGAATCTGCCGGTGCCTTTCACACGCTGGTGGGGGGGCGGAGGCTAGAACTTTGCACGCATCCCTCTGCCCTCTTCTGCGCCCGTTCCCAAGGCCGGCCAGCGTAAAAATCACTAAAATCACTAGCTGGCCTTGGGAAGGTGCACAGAAGAGCGCAGGGGGACGTGTACAAAGTTGTCATAGCAAAGTCGCCCGTCTCCTCGCCCGCCGTGCATTACGCGTGCCTGTTAACCTTCCCGTCTGTTCATCGCTCGGCAGTCAAGTTTTTTTCCCCCCACGGAGCCCCTTGGCCACTCTGTGCCTTCTTTTGGGGAGCCCGCCTCAGCTTTGCCTTTGCTTTGGATAAGGTGACCAGATATTAACATGCCTCAGGACATTTTAAAGAGCCCGTGGGAGGTGGGACTAATTCTTTGAAAGCGTGATTGTCCCGCCAAACGTGGGACGTCTGGTCACCTTAGCTTTACTTGTGCCAACATGTTTCACAAAGATCTTCTTCTAATTGCTTTCAAGCAGGAGTGAAATTCAGCAGGTTCTGACAGGTTCTGGAGAATCATTAGCGGAAATTTTGTGTAGTTCAGAGAACTGGCAAATACCACCTCTGGCTGGCCCCAGGATGAGATGGGAATGGATATTTTGCAGTATCCTTCCCCCCCTATGCCCCACCAAGCCACACCCACAGAACCGGTAGTAAAAAAAATTGAATTTCACCACTGCTTTCAAGTGCTCTAATATTCATGACTCTTAATCAGTGTTAAATAAAATATAATGTAAATAAAGAACATATATTTTCTTAAGAAATAATAGCTATTAAAATTAATCATATTTATATCCGACTAGAACAATTTGGAGAGCTAGTTTGGTATAAAACAATAGAGAGAGAAAGTTTGTCAGGCTACAAACCAGGAGATTGTGAATTCTAATCCAGTCTTAAGCCTAAAGCAAAGTAGTTTGCTGATCTTGGGCCAACCATTCTCTCTCAACCTTAGGAAGCGAATAATGCAAATAACTTCAGTAATCTTATCCAGAAAGCAGTTGCCCAGGAGTCAACATTGCCTTGAAAACTCCACTCCCCAAAAAACACAACAACATGACTGTCATTACAAAATGCAGTTTGCATAGGTGCTTTATTGCTATGGGTTCACAGTGAAAGATCAACCTAAATACACTGGATTATCAATT
The DNA here is from genome assembly GCA_039707465.1 of Rhabdophis nuchalis. NCBI lineage: Eukaryota > Metazoa > Chordata > Lepidosauria > Squamata > Natricidae > Rhabdophis > Rhabdophis nuchalis. The sequence continues at coordinate 60,562,926 of CM077647.1, forward strand.
ATGGCTCAGTGTAAAATGTTGTATGAATCTAAACAATGGTTTGTTTAAAGACTGGAGTTAAAAAACCCTAATTAATATATGGTAAGACAAGTCAAGTCTTACATCTTCCCATTCAAAGATTTACTTAGACTCAGGTGTTTATTTAATAGGTATAGACAGTATGCCCCATTCATACAAACCTCAGTTTAAACCACTCTCCCAAATTCCCCATATTTTATTCAGTTTAGAATGGTTGAAATTTGGGGGTTTGTGTATCAAAGATTACTTGGTATCCATGTTATGGTATACCAGAATGAAAGTGGGCTGTAATAGTTAGGTCAATCTTCCTCAACCGTTGAGCGTTAGATGTTTGAGACTGACTTTTTTATGAGAGTTCACTGATAAATATTAGATCAGGTCTTTAATATGGACTTCAGAATCCTCTTTGGACTTCATGGACCAGGATGTCCATTAACTTGGATGAGGAGAAAAATTACAACTTTATTTTACTGGGATTTAGCTATTGATTCAATAATGAATATAGGCAACAAAGTAAGGACTGCAAAAATGTTTTCTTCCATAAATCTCACTATTTAAACTTTTACTTATTTTTAAAATTATTTTATAACTATATTTAAGCATAATTGATTTCCTTTGTAATACAAGGTACATATTTCATGTTCTGCATCTAAATATGTTTTTCCATGGTATAAACTTCTACAACACATGTTTATTGATTATAAAAATGTTGCAAAAATAGTGTCCAAGCATAATTGATTTATTGGGATAACAGGCTAGTGCAACAGTATTAAATTAGCAGTAGAAAAATAAATAAGCATCAATTATTTTAGGCACCAGGTTACTACTTTTTAACACCTTTTAACAGATTAACAGAGTTGGAAGGGAACTTGCAGGTCATCTAGTCCAACCCCCTGCCCAAGCAGGACACCCTATATCTGCCTCTACCTATGATGGAACTCACAAGGATCGCTTGTGAGGTGAGTGCTCCACCTCTAGGCCCCAGCAGCACATGCACCTCTCTATTTCCTTTTCCTTTACCTTTACCTTCCTTTATCTTTTACATGAAATGGTGAAATGATTTTTGTTGTGATAAGTCCTGTAGCATCTCAGGGCCAGGACAGGAAATTTTCCTCTTTTTTTCTCAGCACCTGAATTTCAGCAGAATTAGAAAGAATGACTAAAGGCCTTTAAATTGCTCCTGAAGATTTTAGAAATGAAAATAATGGTAAAGTCAAAGTGCCCCATTTAGCAAGTATTTACAACACATAACTTACAACTAGCTAGTTCAATTTTCACTTATTGAGAAACCTGCATATTTTACTTAAAGATGGATTTCAAATGGATGGATGGATTTACTTAAAGATGGATTTCAAATAACAGCATTATATTTTAAAATTAAAATTAATGTTTTTTTATTTTACAAGAAGAATAAGCAATAATTTTCTTTGTTGTTGACTGATAAAAGAGTGCCTGCTGCATTTAGCAACTAGATTTTTAAATTAACCTTGAGTTCACCTTGCTATAGTATGTCTGAAAGTACAGTATAGTATAGTATGGGGAAAAAATTTCTTAGAGCCAGCTTGGTTTCTAACTTATGTAGAAGAGGAAGTGTATTGTAAAACATTTAGAAACTTGATGTGATTTCTAAACATCTAAGTACATTGAATTTGTCTTGATATTCATATTTGTTTAGATAAATCATTCAGGATGTTGGTCTGATTCCAGGGAAACATTGCTCTACCCAGAGTTTTCTTCTATATTCATTGTCTTCCTGCCAGGGTCTGTCTTGTCCGGATTAGGATTTAATTGTATTCCTAGTGAGTCCCTTCTGGTTGCACTCACTCTTTCAGATGAATATTTCATCAATATGATTAGAATCACATCTCCAGTCTAGTTTATTCACACAATCTGTTGTGACAGCTCAGAGTATAATACTCCCTCAAGGAGCCATTCAATATCTTTCCTATCATGTTATTCAAATCATAGTTTGCATTCCTCAGTGGCAGTATAATGTCCTTCCTTGGATTATACTTCATGAAATCCAACAAGCACTAAAATCCTTCCCATAAAGATTTAGGTAAATATTCATACGTATCTGATAACAGTGTATTATTAGCATATGGGTATATTCTGCCAGGAAAAGGTAAAAAATGAGGCTCGAATGTTGCTATACTACCGTTTCCCCCGAAAATAAGACAGGGTCTTATTTTCTTTTGACCCCTGAAATAAGCGCTTGGCCTTATTTTCAGGGAGGTCTTATTATTTTTGAGGTTCAGGAAGCAGTGACCGTGGTCACTCTTGGCTGTTGCTGTGTTACAATATTTTCAGGGAGGGCTTATTTTTGGAGGAGAGCTTATTTTAGTGCATGTGCTCAAAAGCTTGATTGGGCTTATTATCTGGGGAAGTCTTATTTTCAGGGAAACAGGGTAATAATATTCAAAAATGTTCATTGTAATATTGTGGAAAAAGAAAAGAAATGAAAGAAAAAAGATCAAAAGAAAAAAAGTCCTAAACGTTTTGCAACCTACTTTTACCATTTATCACCAATTATCTTCCTGAACTCAAGAATAAAAATGATTTAAAGAAGAAAATAAAGGAGAAAGATGAAGTGATGAAGAAGTTTAGCTCCTTCACAATCTGCAACCACTAAAGCAACTGCTCACTGGGGGGATGTGAACTGTAATCCTATTGAGTTATGTGGACTTTGTTTTTTTAACCTCTTTTTGCAACTAGATTTAAAGCTAACATTATGCTCTGTTAGCATTTGATGCAAATAATAATGCAGTTAATTTACTTTTCACCATGGATAGTCACCATCCCCTTCAACTAAAAAGGGAGAAAATACTCAATCATTGACAAGCATTTGTTGTTTTTCCTTCCATTATGGGCATAAAGGAAAACGGGGAGTTGAATAAAATTATGTTAATTATACTAATCATATTTTTAAACATATCCAAATTAAAAACTCAAAGTGGATACATTTCTTAATAGACATGCTTAGAATTGCCCTATATTATGTATACATTACTCATTTATTTGAAAAATAAATGTTTAAACTGTGTAATAGAGTTCTCCAACATATCCAGCTTTGTGGACCAGTGGGGGGAGGGCAGAGGGGGTAGCTGCAATGTGGGGTCGGCAAACAGCATGTCCATGTGCATGAGTAGCAGGCACACATGCCCATCACTCACGTAAATGGAGCTTGTGTGCACATGCTCATATGCTGCTTGTGCAAGTGGGGATGCATGTATACACACATTTGCCTGCATTTCCATGGCTAGTTGCAAATAGCTTACATGGCCCATAGGTTGGAGACCCCTGGTGTAACATATATTACAAAGTTAAACCTAAATATCCATGGAGGAAGCAGGTTAGAAGTTAACCATTTACAGACTGTGTGGTTATTACAATCATTCTATTTTTTTTAATGATTAAACTAAGAAAAGAAATAAAGTTCTAATGAGTAATAGAACCTACTAAAGTTGGGTTGTTGTTGTTTTTTTGTTAAACCATAATATGGCTTACCTAGTTTTCATTTAATATGCTTTGTAATTCCTACCTCTGTGATTTGAAAACAAATAATGCCTTGTTGTGTTGGGTTAACTCAACCATGTTTCAATTAATAAGCTGTGTAAATCAAACTGCCTGGTGTGGCCTGATGGTGCTGCAGTTAAAGTGCAATATTGCAGGCAAGTGCGGCCGACAGCCTGGAGTTCAATTGTTAAATATTTAGGGATCTACTTGACACCTAGATGCAGCACGCTTAAAAAGGATAATTACTCCAAACTTATACAACAAATATCAGTTGATTTAATGAAATGGCAGAATTTACATTTATCATTGATAGGTAGAATAGCTACAATAAAAATGAACAGATCCCGAAAGAGATTCGAGAGATAAGAAGGAAATATTCCTTCTTATCCAAAAAATTGTATAAAAAAGGGGTGTGGTTCAAGTGGTCAATGCCTGAAGGAATGTTGGTGTTCTGGGAGGGGGGGAGAGTAAGAATTAAAACAATTGAAGAGGCGGAAGCCTTTCTTAAAAAACATTCCTCAATCTTGGAGGACGAAAATGGGGGAGAGGGAGGGGCCATGGCTTCGCCCACTGGCGGGAAGGAAGAAGAACTATTTTTATAATAATATTTTAATATTATTAATAATATAATAATAGTATTATTATTTAATATTTTATTACAATATTATTACAATGACAATAAAGATTATTATTATAAGAAGACACAATAGCCAAAAGACTCAGATCACAAAAATGATTTTTTTAAAATTATATATTGTAATTCCTAAACGGATGTAAACAGGTATAAATGATGGAATGCATGAAATTTATGATATGATATGTATATATCTCTTTCCACCTTATATTGAAAAATTTTTTGTATGAAGTCTCGGAGGCAGCCACCACCTCCGACATGGAAGCCCTAAAACATTTCTTCTATATCCTACATACCCTTTTCCTTGTTATAAATTTGTAAAAACCAATACAAATTGTTGTTTGACCAATAAAAATGAATGTTCTACCTAAAATATTATACTTATTTCAGACAATCCCAATCAGACTGGGTAAAGATTTTTTTGAAGAATTGAATAAAATAGACTCAAAGATTATATGGCAAGGGAAAAAAGCAAGAATGAAACTAAAATTTTTACAAGATGCTAAAATGATGGGAGGTATGGGATTGGGAACTATACTATCAAGCCGCAAACTTAATGTGGATTAAAGATTGGATAACATTAAGAAACACTAGCCTCTTAGAATTAGAAGGACATGATTTACTATCGGGCTAGCACGCATTCCTATGGTATAGAAATGCCAGGGAACATGGTTATTTTAGAAGGCATTACATAAGAGAAACTTTGATTTTAAACTGGGAAACGATTAAGAGATTGCACTATCCTAAAATACCAGTCTGGGTTTCAACTATTGAAGCATTTTCATATGCAATAATATATAAAAAGGAACGAACAATTAGATACTCCAAGCTATTAAATTCGGGGGGCAATCTCAAAACCATCCAGGAATTAAAACAAGAAGGAATGGATATGAATTGGTATATATATATGCAAATACATTCTAGATATAAGGAGGATCAAAAAAAAGTAGGGGTTTATGATAAAATAACAGAATTAGATAAAATCTTAACAGGCATTGATGAAAAAGTAATTTAAAAACTTTATTCCTACCTATTAGAGTTTAAACTCCAGGAAGAGCAAGTGAAAGAAACTATGATAACCTGGGGGGGAAATTTTGGGCATGGGATTGATCTAGATATGTGACAAAAATTGTGGACGCAAAATTATAAAATGACAATGTCAACTGTTTATAAAGAGAACTTGTATAAGATGTTTTAAAGGTGGCACTTATCACCAGCGAGAATTGCAAGAATGAACAAGAATAAATCCGAAAAATGTTGGAAATGTCACCAAACACCTGGCTCTTATTACCATATGTGGTGGACTTGTTCGGAGGCTAAAAGTTATTGGACTATGATTCACATATGGCTGGAGAAAATGACACACAAGCACATAGTTTTTTATTAGTAGGTTTTATTAATGGTTTTAGAACAGGCATATTATTTAATACATTTTAAAATATATATTTCATGTATTTTTTATATTTTATATCATTGATTTTATTGCTGCCTGTACACTGCCCTGAGTCCCGGAAGGGAAAAGGGCGGTATAGAAATTTAATAAATAATAATAATAATAGACTTTAAACCTGAACTTTTTCTACTTGGAATTACATCAGAAGTACTTGATAAAAACATGAAATATTTGATTGTGAATGTTTTGACAGTTGCTATAATTGTATTTGCAAAAAACTGGAGAAATGAGAAATTACCTTCACAAGAGGAAGTCATTCGTAAGATCATGGAATGTCCAGAAATGAGTAGATTAACATTTGAAATTAGAGAGCAGGAGAATGAACAATTTTATGAAATATAGAATATGTTTTATCAATGGTTGTAAAAAGAGAAACTTAAGGATTATGTATTAAATTACTATGGACAAAGACTGATTTGATAAAGAATAATGCTATTATATGGAAAATAAGGTGATATATATGTAATGAAAGGATAACTGTCAATTATGTTTGTAATTTTAAGTACTGATGCACAAAATGCTTACCTGAACGATATGTTGTACAAAGCACAAGATGAATAAAGTTTTTTATTTGTTTTTATGTTAAAAAAAATTGGGGAAAAAATTGTGATGGGACTCAAAGTTGACTGAGACTTTGGTTTTACTAACCAAAGTTAGTAAAATGAGCACCCAGATTGTTGGAGGCAATATATAAATAATGCTGACATAGTAAACCTCTCAGAGAGTGCTGTAAAACACTATGTGGTGGTATTAAGTACGATTGCTATTGCTATCTTTAAATGATGTGTGAGTTTGACCAATATTCACAACTGTCAGAAAGTCACAAAAGGTGATCACATGACTCTAGGACACTGCAACCATCATAAATATGAGTCAGTTGCCAAGCATCTGAATTTGATAATGTAACTATGGGGATGCCACAATGATCATAAATGTAAAAAAGTCACAAATTACTTTTTTCAGTGCCATTGTAACTTCAATGGTGACTAAATAAACTGTTGTAAGTGAAGGACTACCTGTACCATGATTTTAAAATACCCTATTGAATTTATTTGTATTAAATTCCTGTAATTCCTGAAGATAGAGAGATCTTAAAAATGTCCATAATGATATTTGTTAATATGCAAGATATGGCCATATTTTTATTTCTCAAATCAACTATTGATTTATCAGGTAGAACTTACAAGGTATTACTATATTATTCCAGATCATAAATATATAGTAAATATATATAGTATAAATATATAGTTTTCTGGGGTGAATTCAACGTGCTTGTATTAATCTTAAAAATCATATATGGCTTGATGCCCAGAAACCTGCAGGATCATCTTTATCTTCTGAACAGATTGGTTATTAAATGATGCTGTCAGCATTTCAATGTATATGTTTTACTGGGTTCCTAAAAATTGCCACAAGACCTATGGATCATGCAGTATACAAGCAGTATAAATAAATCACTACCATAAATACATTTTCTGGGAAATAAATGGCATTTCAGATGTTACTTAACTACAACTGCCAGAACACTTTTCATCACTAACCATGCTAACAAGTACTATTGGCAGCTGTACAGTATTCCTTGATTTATAACTATTGTTTAGATTGAAAATTGGGTGTTACTCACTTAACTGCTTTGTTTAGTGACAGAAGTTCTAGTTTCAGTTGTGGTTATGAGTCAAGGGCTGCCTGTAATACAATAATAACTAGAAATTCTGAGTGGCCATTCTTGCTGGGGAAAAATTCTGATAATTATAGTCCAGTGCAATTTAAGATTGTCGTATTCAAGAATTGTGTTTATCTTCATTAATTCTCCTAGTGTTTTCATTGATCAAACATCAAATAACTGATTCTGTATAATTTGATGTGTGAATATTGTGTGCACTTTGAAAAATAAAAACAATTCTTTGCCAAGAAATTAACTGCTCTCAGTTCAGCTCATATTTACTTTTCATGAAACCTTTCTTTCTCATCATCCAAAGTTTCATTTGAGCTCATATCCAACTTAGTATGCATGCATATCTATTAAAAAATTAGTCTCATTAATTTAAATTGCTTTCTCCACTTGGTAGATTTCAGATAGTAATCTTAAATACAGTATTTGCAGTTGATCGCTCATATTTATTTGAAATGAAATCTACTGAATTCAAACAGATTACTATTTGCTAAGAATATCTGGAACCCAATTAAAAGTAAAACCCTCTGAATTCAGTAGATTGCCTTTCAACTAAATATAAATCAGCTGCAAATCATGTATTTAAAGTTACTGCAAGTTTACTTCAGAGTAGTACAAACTGTAAGATTATGTTACAAAAACACCATTTAATCCATAGCAACTTTTCCTCATGAGCAGTGTCACTGAGCATGCTTAGAACAGATCTATCTAAGAGCCAAGAATTTTAGACCTAATCTTATTACACAAGAAAAACCAAATGTATAGATATAGAATCGGTGGATTCTGACTCAATAACAGTAACTACAAGAGGGATCTTGGAGTTCTAGTAGGCCAGGGCTGTCAAACTCTCGGCCCCTGGGCCGGATGATCATACGTTGGTCATGCCAGTTAACAAAGGAAGGGGGAAAGTCTCAATATACCATGTGACACCACCATGATCACGTGTGTTTGACACCCCTGTAGTAGACAATTATTTAAATATGAGCCAACAGTGTGCTGCAGCCAGCAAAAAAGCCAATGCAATCCTAGGTTGCATTAGTAGACTGATAGAATCAAATGTTAGTACTGTTATTAGACTATTGCATCCAGTTTTGGTCACCACAATATAAAAAAGGTTGAGACTCTGGAAAGAGTCTGGAGAAGAGCAACAAAAATCATTAGGGTAAAACATATGAAGGCTAAAACATACAAAGAATGATAGCAGGAATTGAATGTTTAGTCTGATAAAAAAAACTAGGCATGACAGGATAGTAGTATTCCAATATTGATGGGTTTCCACAAAGAAGAGGGGGTCAAACTACTTACCAAAGGACTAGAAGGCATGACAACAAGTAATGGATGGAAACTAATCAAGAAAGAAGCAAGAGACACTACACCATTAAGAGTAAGGAGTAAGGAGAAATTTCCCTACAGTGAGAACATTTAACCAATGGAATGGCTTGCCTTCAGAAGTTGGAGCACTACATCACTGGAGATTTTAAAGAGGTTACTGGATAGCTATTTGTCCAGAATGGTGTAATGTCTCCTGCTTGTGCAAAGGGTTGGACTAGAAGATCTCCAAGCTCCCTTTCAACTCCTGTTATTCAGTTATAATTCTGTACTAACCTAAATCCTAATGATTTTAGTGCATCTATAGCCATGATGGCGAACCTATGGCATGTGTGCCACAGGTGGCATGCAAAGCCATTTCTGAGGGCACACGAGGCATTGCTTTGTAAGTTTCAGCATGCTTGTGCTGGCCAGCTGATTTCAGCCTTGATTTTTGGCCATTTTTTGCCCTTCCTGAAGCCTCCTGAAGCCTCTGAAGGGAGAGAAATGGCCTAACAGGCAGCCTGAAAGTCCATTCCTGAACTTCTGGTTTGCATGTTGGGCCATTTTTCCCCCTCCGGAGGCCTAAAGAGGTTTCTCTGAAGCCTCAGGAGGGAGAAAAACAGCCCAACATGAAAACCGGAAGACCATTTCTGAACTTCTGGGTTGCATGTTGGGCTGTTTTTGGTCCTCTGGAGGGCAGAAAACAGGCCAATGCACAAATCAGAAGTCTGAAAAAGTGCTGTGGCATGCGGGAGGTCGTTTTCGTCCTCCCCAGGCTCCTAGAAAGGGTCTGGAGCCTGGGGGTGGGGTGAAAAACAGGTCCACTGTGGCATCACATGCCAAAAATGGAAGGAGCAGGGGGAGCAGGGGGTCGAATGCATGGGGAGAGGGTGAATTATGGGTGTGGGCATGAATGTGCATGCCTCCCTCCTGCTCCCCGTGCTTTTAGCATGCAATGGCAAAAAGGTTAGCCATCACTGATCTATAGTATACCAACGTATCAACCAAGATAGTCACCAGATGGCAGTATTTCTTAGTTGCAATCAAAATTGTTCTTTGGATTTTTGCAGCTTTATTTGATTTTAACCTATTTATAAATTTCCTTTGAAATGAAATCAAATTGCTTCATTCCTATAGGTAGATAAAATATCAATCTTACGGGCAGGTATTTGGAATGTGCAGGCCTCTGCTAACTTCTTATTAATAACTCCTAATCAGCAGAGCCACTAGGGAGGATCAATGTTTGGAAGGTCAAAGGTTACCTACTCCAATAATATAATTTAATATTTTGGAGAAACTTTGAGATATAAAGGATAGAAATGATAAATTACACCCACTTTCTCCACATTAGTTCCCAAAAGGCTATTTAGAAGATAAATGACTTAACTGTCCTATGTCTAGCTGTTTAAGTTGCAAGCAGGAAACAATCTGCACAGTCGGTCAGATATACTTTATATAATAATAATAATAATAATAATAATAATAATAATAATAATAATAATAATAATAATAATAATAATAATAATAATAATAATAATAATAATAATAATAATTTAATTTGTAAACCGCTCTCTCTCCCCGAAGGGACTCGAGGCGGTGCACAGGGAATTAAAAATATATGGCTGTGGTTTCCGGCTGCCCGATTCAACCAGCTCACTCCATCGCTGGCCATAGGGGATGAACATCTTGCCCCTGTGGATGGGGTGCGCAATTTGGGTGTCCTCCTGGATGCCCGGCTGTCCATGGAAGATCAAGTGACAGCCGTGGCCAGGAGGGCGTTTTACCAGGTTCGCCTGGTTCGCCAATTGCGCCCCCTATTGGATCGGGACGCCCTTCGCACAGTCACTCATGCGCTCGTGACATCCCGACTGGACTATTGCAACTCTCTCTACATGGGGCTCCCCTTGAGGTGCACCCGGAGACTTCAGCTAGTCCAGAATGCAGCCGCGCGAGCAATTATGGGAACCGCTAGGTTTACCCATGTAACACCGCTCTTGCGCGAGCTGCACTGGCTACCTGTCGTCTTCCGGGTGCGCTTCAAGGTGCTGATTATCATCTTTAAAGCGCTCCATGGCTCGGGACCTAGCAATCTGCAGGATCGGATCCTGCCTCATACATCCTCACGGCCGATTCGCTCCCACAGAGAGGGACTTCTCCGGGTGCCGTCCACTAGACCAGGGGTCTCCAACCTTTGCAACTTTTAAGTCTGAAGGACTTCAGCTCCCAGACTTCTCCAGCCAGCTTTGCTGGCTGGAGAATTCTGGGAGCTGAAGTCCTTCAGACTTAAAGTTGCAAAGGTTGGAGACCCCTGCACTAGACTTTGTCAGCGGGCGACGCCCAGGGGAAGGGTTCTCTCTGTGGCGGGCCCGGCCCTCTGGAACGACCTTCCCCCCCCCCCCGACATTAGGACGACCACAGACCTCCGCTCCTTCCGTCTCAAATTAAAAACTCATTTCTTCTGTCTGGCCGGCCTAGGATAGTCTCTCTGTCTTTGGGGTTTTATTGGGGTTTTATAATATAGCTTAGTTTTAATGGGAATTTTAGCGCAGGTTTAGATTTAATTTATTTTTAATGAAATGTTTATATGTATTTATTGTTTTACTGTGCCTGTGCACCGCCCCGAGTCCCTGTGGGGAGAGGGTGCGGTTTAGAAATATTAAAATTATTATTATTATTATTATTATTATTATTATTATTATTATTATTATTATTATTATTATTATTATTATTATTATTATTATTATTATTATTATTATTATTATTATTATATATAAAACCAACAGACATTGTAATACAAATTTAAAATGAATTAAACCTAGACCCTGCACTAAAATCCCCGACTATCTAAAAACTAATACCTCTAAAAATCCCTAATAAAACAATTTGAATATTCAGCTTGAGGTAAATGGGTCGATTAAGCCAAGCCAGCCAGGCAGAAGAAGTGAGTTTTTAATTTTTGACGGAAGGAGCGGAGGTCCGTAGTTGTTCTAATTTCGGGGGGAAGGTCGTTCCAGAGGGTCGGGCCCGCCACAGAGAAGGCCCTTAATAGAAAATTGGGGGGAGGGGGGGGAGGGGGGGAATCTCGGTGACAAACGACCAGGTGTCACTCGTAATATAATCCGTACCAATCCGGGTCTCCTGAAAAGAAAGGATTAATCACTGAGACAATCATGGGAATTACGTCCTGATTAATGCCAGGAGCAATCGCCCTTAAAACAAACTTATCCGAAAGAAAAAAGGGGCGGAAATAGATATAGCTGCCGGGCTTCCTGATTAAATCAGCTAGTCGATAAAGGCTCTCCTATTTCTCAAGCGCCCTTGGCGCACGTGCTTCTTTCATCCACTTTTTACGAAAATCCCCCACACCCTGGAAATATGTGAACCGACGAATGGCAAGATTGCCCACGCTTCGAGTCAAACTCAGCTCCGCCAGTCCCCTCCAGAACTACTTTCAGCTCGGTGCTTCACCGGTCCGACCTAAGCGATGCAGAGGCAGTGGTTATACAGCGCTCTTTTTCAGAATGGTGCCTGCTGGAAAATGTAAACATTTTGAAGCGACGAAAAACGCACTATTCCACTGTGATTGTCAACGTATTGCCCTTTCAGGTGACGAACAAAAACTCTTATAGTTTCCCTTAGTGCCTTTAGGCAACATCTCCCGGGGAATCTACCAATGACTAATCCAAGCTGGGATGATGGCATGAACATATCTTCTCCCAAAGTAGAGTGAACTTTACACACTGAACTTCCTACACTTCCAACTCAGATTGATCAGGAAAAACTGTTTCCCCTGTAACTTTTCCATCCCAACCAAATATTTAGGCTGGTCCTGATCTCAAAATCGGAGGCTATGACCTATCTAGACTCTTGGGTAACACCCATGCTTGGGTGCAGATGTCTGTGGAATTTTCTCCCAAAAGAGGCTGCTACAAAGGGACATAGATTTACATATTTTGGACTCATTGGCAGATCTCAAGCATTTTTCTTTCAGGTTGACTTTCTCAGAAAAGCCTTTTATCAGTGAATAGACTGTATGTTTTAAAGCCTCTTTATCTCAGGACATCTCCAATTTACATCAAGCCCTTCCACCTCTCCCCCCTTGGTCATATGAAATAACCTTCACCTCATTCATCACCCAACAGCTATTCAGTGATTAAATACAGCCAATGCTACCCCTTTAGTTTTAAAATCTAAGAAACTTGGCAGGGCAGTGCGGTGATCTGTTGTTTGATGTGGCCAGAAGTTGTTTTTTAGATATGAATTGGGAGCACCATACTATGAGTCTCTGACCAGATCAGCATATGGGGTACACAAAGTAAACTTGCAGGAAGCCGGAACAGTGCACATCACAAATGGTACCCAGAGAAGACATTCAGAATTAAACTGTGCATAAAGAATAAGTGCAAACCTCACTCTCTTCTCTCCAACATTGATGATGTACCTTAATTTGGTAATGAAATACCTAGGGGGGGGGGGGAACCTACCAAGCTCAGAAAGCACCAAGAACCCTATCTCACAAATCGCCTCAGAATAGACAGCAGGGTGGCTTGCTCTTTCTTGTTACAGCTCTGAGATCTGAGCCAGTTTCTTCTCACCAGGAGACACGGCCAGCAAAGAATGATGAAGAGAATGATAGTGGGGCAGTGGGTGAAACAGGAGGCCGTATTGTTATATTCATCACTGCCCAGAAGTTGTGCTGAGCAGATGGAGTCAAGAATCCAGATAACCAGATGACAAGGTTGTTGCTTTTACAGCAGCAGGAAGATGTAATTTAAACCATAGGTATGGAATGGCATCTTCACCCTTCTGGAAACCTTGAACACCAAGAAAGCAGAGCCCCCCCCTCTCCCTCCCTCCCTCTCCCCCCCCCTCTTTTTTTGTAGGTCTCCCTCCCTCCCTGGGACATGGAAAAGCAATTAGGAACTCAGGAAGAAAATATAACTTGGAAATTCAAAGAAAGGGAGTTCACACTGAGAGAACTGAGAGAGTTTCAAATAGACTCAGTAATAGGTGTAAAACTCAGTGGGAGTGCTTTGAGTGGGACCTAAACTGGGCTCATTGCAGGGTATATTGCAGTGACCTACCAAACCAACTTCAGCAGAAGCAGTTCATTTTGTTTAACTTTTTGCGGTTGGCAGCCTTGGGAGTCCCGCTACTGCTGTCCTACGCATTTCTCGTTTAAATCCGGATGCGCGCTTGGGGTGCTTGAAATGGGGGAAGGGTGGAGTAGTTCATTCAGTTTGCACGGGCACCCACAAATAATACACGCGTGCATTACTGGCTTCGCCTTTTCAGTTTGCTCCCCACTGACCTGAGACTAGACTTCCTACAAGATTCATTAAAACGTGCAAACCGCGAAGCTGCTGAGGGAGAGGGTCACCGCCTTTGTCCCTGGCCTCTGCGTAGAAATGTTCAGTTCTTGTTACTTAGACTTTTTCATTGAGTAAAGGGATTTGTTGCAACCAATTAAGAGCAGTGCCTCCCATTGGTCGATATGGGGAAAAGACATTTAAAGCATTTTTAAAGAGAACATTACACTTTTTTTCTTCCCTGTGTGTCAGGTTGATAGAAAACAAAAAAACATTTAGAACTTTACATTTCATTAGTGAAATTCAGCTTCCTGTAAAATGTGCTTGGATGGAAGACCACCAGGAAATCCTAAATCTATAGGCTACATTAGGAAATTGGAAAAAGCTATCCAAAGGTTGGGAAATCATCAGGAGTCCCTCCAAGTGACTCTCATCTTTTACAACAGCTGGATTGTGCAGTTTGTCTCCTAAACAAATGGCAAAGTTAAAGTCAGAGGCCTCGGAACTTGACCACTTGTTGTGACCTATATTCTGGTTGATTTTATAGGAGTTAAAACACTAGAAACAGGACGTGAATCTCATGGATTTCGATGTGTTTGAATTAGGTGCCAAAAGTACACAGACTTGTAATTAGTGGAAGTCAGTAATCAGCATGCGTATATTTCCCAGCCTCACATCCTGCATTCTTTCCCCATTAAAATCCTAATTTCTGCTTCCTATGGCAATCAACTTGACCTTCATTACTTAAATTTTAGATTTGGGCAACCAAAACCAAAGACTCTCCGTGCTAGTCGCCCGATCCACTATCTTCTGAATTGGCAATAAAAGCTACTGTCTGAAAACCGCGAACTTCATGCAAATCGGTCTGCGGATTCAATCCCAGGGAGATCCACTTTTGCACATGAGCGCTGATGGAGTCCAACCCGCAGCGAATTATTTGAGGCTGCAATCGGCAGCTGTATCCAGTAATGTATGTTACGCGTGGACGCGCGTTTACAGCACGTTTAACTTTCCTACTGTTATTGTAAACAAACAACCTGCATCTTTCATCTCGATTTAAATATAGATTTGTTTATCACTGTCATCTTAGGCGGATTAATTAGATACATTTATTCGCAATTTGGTGTCTGGCACCCCATTTTAGGAATGCCTTATCATAAGGTGTTAATTGGGGCCAGCCAGGCACTTATAAGTTCCATTAAACAGTGTGAGGACTTTTCACGAGTTTTTTCCCTCCTTCCTCCCACCCCCCTTTTCTTCTTTCCTTCCTTTTTTTTTAAAACAGTGCAGTGAAAAAATATACAGGTGGCGTGGAAACGCTACTGAGGGAGGGGAATCGTTTTGCTACTCGGCAATTGGTGCAGGACAACCGAGGAATAGAGAAAACGAGGGAGCAAATGGAGATTGGTTAAAAGAATAATCCAAATAGGAATAGTTTCGGAATTTGACTTTGGAGGCGCCTGGGTGGCACGGAACAAAAGACCACCCCCACCCCGCAACCGAGAAAACAGACAACCTTCGGAACATACAGATTTCCTTCGTGAGGAAAGGGCTGTCAAATTGGAAACTGCGCTTTCTGGCCGAAAATGATTGGGTGCCGCACTTCGGCTCTCACCTCCTGGCTGCGGCCCTCCCTTGATAGAGGCATCCTAACGCCGAAGTGCCGGGTCCAATTCTCTGCCTGAAGCTGGGGGAAGAATGAAAGCAGCAGTCCTGCTTTTTGCGCTAGGGGGTTTCTGAAGCCACGCGGAGCACTGCCCCGGCCTTGATTTTAAGGAAGCTCTTGGAGGCCCCTTCCGTCCAAGGAGAAAGCTGGCGCAGTAAGTCCCCCCATGTTAGTTATTCCCTCCCCCCAAGCTAAAGTCTCGGCTGTAATCACTTTACAAACATAATGGTATGTGCAGTACCTGTATCTATTTTGTGTCACAACTATTTTAATTAAAATTGCACTATACGTGTATATTGATTTTAATTTCCTAAGCGCCAGGATCGTTGAGCATGTGATTTAAATCAGGAAGACGTGCGTGCATACAAGCTTCGGCGTGATAGAAATGATTTTAAAATTCTATCCAGAAATTAGACAGAACAGGCTTCTGGTCTTAAACTGCAGGCGAATTAAACTGCAGGCGCGACTTCCACTTGAAATTGAAACGCTTCGGTTTCAAGGAAAGTCTCTGCTGCTCGACGTAGACAAGGACTGTCGCCTGGTGGTCAGAAAATGGACCTGCGCAAGATCCAAGAATTCCTTCTCTTCGTCCCTCACTTGAACTTGTTGCCATTTCAGAGAGGCTCCCTGGACAAAGCGGCATTGAAGTATCGCGGAGCGCATGTAAGCCTAGCCCGGACACGTCTTCCTTTGGCTACTGGCGCGAGTCCACATTTTCCCAAGCGAGCAGGAGAAGACCCCCGTTCTCTTCAACTCCGAATTAGCTGTCGATGGGCACAAAGCGGCTATGGAAAAAGGCGCCTGACTCGGGATAGTGTCTCGCACTGTATCTGTAATGTTCGCTTTGAGAACCTAGGCGCTCAAGAGACTTCGCTCCTTCTTGGAGGAATGCGAGGGGAGATCCAGCCAATTTAAGGGCGACCTGTTCGCTTTTTGCTTATATAAGTTCTACCCCTTCCCGTGGGTAGACGTTGGCGGGGTGGTGGTATGTTGGATAAAATTCTTGTTCACTGGGGAATCTGGGGTTTTATGGCTGGGTAAGTAAGGCAAGCCTTTTGATTGTGCAGCAGCTTAATAGAGGAATGAGATGTAGCAACCTTCGTCTCTTCTAGGGACCCTGTTCTACCTACCTTGTTGAGAGCCTGCTGCTAAAATTATTTTATTTTGAAATAACAGCACCACTTGCTATTTCAGAACAGGACCCTGATCTGGTACCAAAATCTTCATATAGCATTTGCAGTGAAAAGGAAATTTATCAACAACTAATATCATTGTAATACATTTATTATAAATTATATACAGATGAGCATCCCCCCAAATAAAACTAATGCTTTGCTTTAAAGCCCTTTGTGACTTCAATATCTGGTAATAATATGTACAGACCGCGCAACAGGAAGTACAACACTTTCCATGTAAAAGTTGAAAAAAATACACTGACCACTTACCAATAAATAAACATTTTGACATACTCCCAGCCTTAGTGCCCACTTTCAATTTAGGATTTGTTTAAATGGAGAACTCCCAACATATCCTCTTCAACTGCACTGCCATAACTAGAACTAAAGAGATTATTTTGCCATAGCCTACAATTATGCCTAGACACAGAGCTGTACATATTATGTTGAATCATTATTTGCTATTTTTGTAGGAATATTTCACTGCCATAAGATCAAAAATCCCCCAGTCAAAAAAAAAGTTTTACTTGCTATAAACTAAGACTTTTGTTCTTGCATATATGAAGAATTTTTCTAAAGGAAAAGCCTCTACATATTTTTCAGATATTCAACAATAACAGATCCAATTTGAACTCCCTCTTTACAGAGACTTCTAAAGGAAATTTAAAATTTCCTTCCTCTAAATTGTTTGGGAATGCTTAAAACATAACCATTGATTAAAATGTACCTATGTATTATCCTCCCTCCTTTTTGACCATTTTCAAGAAAACCTAATTTAATCTTTAAAAAACCGCTTAAGCATTTTCCCTTAAATCTTGGAAATGAGCAGAAGAAAAAAGACTGTTTTTTTATTTTAGTGCTACCTTGTTTCTTCCATTTTTTTTGTCCCTGTGGAAGTCACACAAAAACTTTGGCATTCTATAGAATTGCACAAGACCATTTCAAAAGGTGACGATACCAAAGGTTCCTCACCAAGGGATCTCAGCACCACCACTGTACATGTACAATTACTCAAATTTCAAGACACCAGGACTCAAAACATTTAAGAACTGGTATAAAAAGCATAGTAGCCCATGCCTTTAGAAGCATCTTTGCTATAGTCCTCAGCGTTAATATCCTCACACTTCATTGTTGGAGAGTTTTCATTACTGGAGCTGTTTGGGGACAGTCGCCGCCTTTTACAAGCACCAATATAAACTCCAGAATCATTTGAATCTAGAGATTTTATGGATGGAGGTGTCTCAATCCAAGATGACCCCATTTCTTCTTTTACTTTTTCTTTTGAAAGGAGGTCTTCAGAGAAACCTGGAGGGCTTGTTCTCGAGGTCCAAGGTAAACCTGTAGACATTTTCCTTGGGTAAGAGCCTCGATTTCCCCATCCAGCCACAGAAGAAAATGTTGGATCTGGGTAATACCCCAGTGCATGGGATGTCTGAATGGGAAGGGATTTTATACCATAAGAGAGTAAGCTACTTGGAGAGTAATCAGTTTCATAGGAATTCATGTCCAGTTTGTTGGCCCCAGACTGCTGGACAGGAGTGACAAACCATCTCTGTGGTGGATTAGTCACCTCTTCAGCCTGCTGTGGAGAGAGGAGGCCATTGGTCTGTGGTACAGCTCTTTCACCATTATAGAATCTAGCTGGTGGCAGGTTGTTGACAAATTGTTCCTGGAAGAAGGGTTGTACAGTGTACCGGGCTCCTGGGACAATCTGGTGGGATCTAGGAGAATCCGTAGGAGATGGAGTTAATCTGTCATTTTCTGAAGCTGTGTACATGCTACAAATATAAAAGAGAAAGGCTAAGATACTGTTCTTTGCCATTCAGAAATTTGATGTTAACATATATGTAACCTGAATGGGGCTCTAACCACAGTTCACTGGAATGCCATCTTCGTGCTAGAAATTGTAAGTTTAATATACACTTTTTTCTATTAAAACTAATTAAAGATAATAAAGTTATGTGTTTAAATAAAGATAACTATTTAAATTTTTTAAAAGTTATATTCCAAGCTAAACATTTTTTTTTTACATCTAGTAGTCTCTGCTAACCTAACTCACACATCTATTGCAATGCGCAATATACTGATTCTGTCTATTCGGAAAGTCAACCTCTTCATTCAATAGAACTTATTCATGTATGTATGTATGTATGTATGTATGTATGTATGTATGTATGTATGTATGTATGTATGTATTATTTCTTAGTTACATTAGGTACTGGTAGAGTTTTGTTATTTAACAGAGTTGCTCTTTCCTCAGATGTAAACTCACTTTTTAAAATATAAAATTCAAAGTAAGTATACTAATTAAAAGAAACATTAAGAGCTAATAGAAATATTTCATTGTCCTTGGCACTATGTAGAAATACATCAATCATTACTTACGAATCATAGTTGTCCCTGAAGCCTTTTGCAAAAGGGTTATGATCAATTTTAAGCTGTGTGATCTGGAAAGTAAATCAGAAAAATAGCATGACCTATTTAGGTATGTTATACCTAAAAAGACAAATAGCCCTTTGTATGTGTAAAAAGGAAAAAAAATACATGGAAAATTAAATTTACATGGAAAAATAAATTGCCGGTTGAGTGGGTTGCAGGCCCGTTCAGGCAAGGAATGTTGACTGGTAGATTCCAGGACTCCTGCCCTCTGGAATATTATTTCTCAGGACTGAAGATGACTCTGACCCTATGGCTCTTTGTAAGGCCAATTTGTACACCTGACTTCCCAAACCTGGATACAAATCTGACTTTGTATCCAGGTTTGGGTTCCTAAAGGTATGAAGGGCCCTGTTTCCTAGCTATATTGATATCTATGATTATTTTTCTCAACTGCCATATATATTTAATTTGTATTATACTGTAATTGTTTTTAACTGCTTTATGATTGTTCGCTATCTGGAGTCACTTGCTTGACATTGGCAGGTATAGAAAATGAATGAATGAATGAATGAATGAACAAACAAACAAACAAACAAACAAACGAATGAATCAGAAAATAAATTTATTTATAAATCTGCTAAATAGCTTGGTGGAAAACAGATTGATGGAAATAGCAATTTACATGCCACACTAATATTAAAACACTCAGCCTCACGAGCCTGTTTACTTACATGTTTTTATCATTTAATTTTAAAAACAGCATGAGGTGAAAGAAGATGCTATGTTACAGATAAAAAAACAATTGACATAGTGAGATTATGTTATCCTTACATCAGTGTTCTGATATGCAGTAACAGCTATGAACTGTGTTTCAGGAAAGTTGAAAGTTTGTGTTTTAGTAGAGTCATTCATATCTTCAACACCATCTTCTGTCACTTCCACAATATGGAGACGAGGCTGATATTTGTGCAGGGACTGTAGGACAATCATCTGGAAACAGTTTAGCCATCTTTTGTTATAAGACAAATACATTTAAAATCTACCAAATTTTGTACAGAGTTAGGATTAGGATTCAAGGCCTATTTCTCATTTACATGCCTGTTTATCTCTGTTAATAGACAAGACTAAGTCAATATTCAAGGCTGCTGGGCCAATTTTGTCTGATTCAGATCCCATTTAAGTACATAATTTTTTTACCTGGGTATTATTATTATTAGCCCCTTTGTTGTTAGTAAGTTTGAGTTTTCCAAAAGAGATTTCCTGTCTCATCCAGTGGGCTCCAGTATTGGGAGATTCAGGATGAACGTAAACCTTGTTGCCTATTAGAAGGAGTGGGGAAAAAATAAACAAAAATATGTTTTGGCTCCCTCCTTCTATACCAGAGACACTGACATAACCACACATTAGCCAAAGTATGTTGGTACTGAGTATCAGATTTAGAAAAGAGGCACTGTTGTTCACACACTTGTACATCTAGTAATATGCTGCCACTGGCTTTATTAGGCTGAGGAAAAGTAGCTTCCATAATAAGGCCCAATAATATATGATAATAAAAAAGATAATTTCCTTGCATTTGAAACATCTTTCAACTATACCAGCCGTCCCTTCAGCAATTTAATCATGAATAGTTTTTTTAATTGTCTTAATTAGGGTTAAACAAACCCTTTCCCCACCAGCTGTAGGCATAGACCTTACATAATAATATCCTACCTTGCATATTATTATCAGCTTTGCCACATGTCACCCATTTTCCTCCCTGGAAGCGCCAATGGTTAGGATCTGCAAGCACTACTTCCACAAAAACATTGTAATGGGCAGTAGGATTGAGGCCTGTTATGTTGAAACTCAGGAAAGGAAACATCCGCCTGAAATGGAAAAGTGAAAGAAAAAGAAAAAAGTGGTCTTTTAGAGAAGTAGCCTGCAGCTATTTGCCAAAAACTCCTGCAGAGTCCCTCTAGCAGCATGTTCCAGCCTTGGCTAGCACCTGAAGGCAGATGGTGGTTGCCTTGCAGGTTTTATATTTAGAGAGTTCTTGGCTAGGATATGGTTTGGCTCCAAACATCCTCTCTCTTTTGCAAGCATCAGAGTAGATGCAGGAAAGAAAAGACCTCATCATCACCTAGCAGAATCCTGCTTTGAAGATCAACATCCTCCAGCAGTTGTTCTACAGTTATCCTGTGTGTAAATGTACAGAACTCCATTTTCATCATCAGTTTTGAAGGTTGAAATTTTAACTTTTGAACTTCAAACCTTGATTTCCTGGGACAGGTATTATTCTCTGCACTGAAGCCATTTGTTTTTTCTAATAATTATTCAAAACAAACCCACTGGGGAAAAGTAAGCATTCTGCTGAAATTTATCAAGGAAATTAATTTTAATTTTTAGGATGGGAAATAGAAGCTAAATAAGAAAGAAGAGAACTCCACTTCAAGCTGCCAAAATCATACCCTCTCATGGGGTGGCAGGAAAGACCTGCTTGGAAGAGCTTGTTTTTAGATGAAGTTGGATTCCGTCTTCCTGACATCTTAAAATATATATTTCAGCCGCACAAGTTGCTTTGCTAAGTAACAGGAAAAGACAGTGGTGTGATTTCCAAGCAACTTTGATCAGATCAATTTCCAAACAAATGGTGCCAGAGTCAGTTTGTTACAACATATTAACACTAAAAGGTAAATTGAGATTCATTAAATCAAAATACAAAAAATATATATAAAAATCTGTGTCTTTTTCCAAGATTAGAATTGGTGTGAGATTCTAATGCACTTTAACACATAAATATAGCACCAGTGCTTACAATCCAATTTGATTACAGGGGAGGGAGCAATCTAATAAGTGTGCACTGGTTTCAGGAGACTGAAGAAATAGTATTTCATGAAAAAAAGATTATAGGAATGGAATTCTGAAATAGGAAACAAACAAACCAGGGAACCCATTAAAAAAGCAAAACCATAACCCACTTATAAGAGTAGCCAGGATCCTAAAATGTTTTGCTGCAGATTTCTTCTCTCTTTTGAAGTGCAACTGAATCGGCTAATTCTCCTTTCCAAAGTATGTTTTCAAACATAACATACTGGTTTCGAAACGAATGTACTCGACTTTGAAACCAGAGGTTTCTAGAGCACGCGAAGCTTTCACCCAAAACTTAAATTCTGACTAGAGAGGGATGCAGCTCCGCTCTCCTTTTGCCACCCACCCTAGGAATGCAGTAGTTAACAGATATGCTCACAAAAACCTACCTGCCCTGTTTGGTAATGATCATCTCGGTTTGATGTCGGTGGAACTTCAGCCAGAGCGGCCGATTGCAGAGGAAAACTTGGGCACGGAGCGCCCCTGCCCCACCGGGCATCGCCAGTCCCCCTAGACCGCCGCAGGAGCCCCCCGCCGGCGGCGGGTAAGGGTTATAGAGAGTACCGGGAGGTGCGCCTTGGCCATACTGATAGGTGCTCGCGGCTGCAGCGAAGGGCGTCCTACCCGCTGCCGTCGAAAAGCTGCCCGGCGGCGTCAGCACAGAACCATAGGGATAGCGCGCTCCACTGGGCGGCTGGTACATGGAGCTGGACTGCGCGCTCCCGGCCGCCCCAGCATACGGGAAAAGCGAGCACGGACTGCCCAGCTCGGCACTAGTCTGAGGACCGGGAGATTGCAGGTAGTACCGTTCAGGACTCAGGCCATCTAAAGAGTAGCGCGCAGGCGGGGGTGGTGGCGGCGGCGGCGGCAACACGTCTTCCTCAGTTGGACACGGCGAGCTCTTGCGCTCGCCGTCCGCGATCTCGGCCGCCGCCTTGGACGGCATCTGTCCGGCAGTGACGAAGGGCGGTGTCTCGCCCGCCGCCTCGGCCTCACCTAACAGGCTCGCTGCCGGCCCAGAGGCGACTCCGAACTTTTTCGGCACCTTCTCCAAGTCAAGGCGCGGCGGCGACCCAGTGTTGAGGTGTCGCGCGGCAGCGCCGGCTCTACTGCCCGCGGCTTCCAGGGGATAAAATGGGGCACCCGGCAGATTAGCAGAACTGCCTAGGAGTTGCTCCCCCAATTGCATCTCTCCAAATGATTCCCCCCTCGCCTCCGCCTGGAAGCGTCCCTGAACTCTCGGAGAACAGCTCTAGCGAGAACCGCAAACAACGTGCAATTCACCCCTCCCGAGGTCTACGCTTCACAGACGTGTTAAAAAAAGAGAAAAGGTCTTTAGCCGCCCACTGTGGCGACCTATTGAAAGCCACCCACCGCCCCCGTCCCTTTAATCCCATGCCAGTGACTGCACCCGATCGCGCTCGGGAGCATGTATACATATATATAGGCGCGCGTTTCTTTCTTGTACCCGGGGAGGGGCTTGGAGGCGGTTCCATTCAGAGGCGAACTTCTCTTCTTTTCGTCTACCTATTGGCTGAGCTAGGCGATACTAATTTAATTAGACAGTTACTAATTGAAACAAGTCATCTGTGACTCCTGAAGGGCAGTATATTTTTAAAGTCACCCCTCTCTTTGCATTGTTAAACAATTCGATGAACGCGAAAAAAGAATAAGTGTTCCTATAAATAAGACGGATTTAAGTTTTTGTTCCGCGAAAAGAAAAAGAGAAACCTTGTAACTTTTTAAAGCATTCTTCTCAACTTAAAGGAAAGCGGAGTTGACTGCTTCTTAGTCTGCCAACCTCTACAAGGCCGAAATCAACTTTCGGGGTCAAAGGAAAGAATGGTCACTGCCTTTGAGACCCATGAAGTCACCACCCCAGCTCAACAGGCGAGGCCTTGGCTCGCCAGCGCCCTCGACCAAGCTGGGAGAGGAGACGCGGCGGGGGTCGCCCTCAACATCAGCGCAGAGCTTCGCCCTTGACAAAGCAGGGGTCCTCCCGGTTCTAATGCTGTCCCGATTTGGGGGGGGGGGGCAGAGAGAAAGGAATGCAGAACATCGCGTCGAACCTTCCACGATTTCTCAGGGCTCTGAAAGGGGAAGAGCGGATGAAGGGAACACCAGGGAAGAGGCTTTTCTGTTGGACTCAGGAAGGCGACTTATATCGGACATTAGCAAGAAGGAATTCTACTTTGCCCCTCGACCACGGGGTGGCCTTGCAATTTCAATCCTCTCTGAAGCACAGAACAGTTATCATTAGTTTGAAAAGTAAAAGTGTTTACCCATTACCAGCTATTCTAACGTAGGCTGTTCAAGATTCAGGCAGACCAAAGTTGCCATCCTTCGCACCTTTTAGCTGAGAGCAAGATCCTGTGAATTCGGGTTAACTTCCAGAGACATAAAAAGGCCTGCGCCTTTAAGCTACAAACTAAGATTGGAAGTTAGTCTCCTTGAACTTAATGAGCTTTTATTCCAACACCGCCTCAATAGAAGCAGGTTTTGGAGTTGTTTGTGTGCCTGTGTTTACTGCATTTCATTTTTCGAATACGGCTGGATTTTTATAGAGAATAACCCAAGTAAACCTCTGAGAAAAAGCATTGTCAAATTTCAGTGAGGACAGGACCAAAAGTAGGGAGCATACTTAGGGAGATCTTTGATCCCAATAGGTCTTACCTTGATTTGGAACCATGCCTGTTCCGATTGGAATCAGTCAACTGCAAGCAGCACCGTAACACAGGTTATTACGGAGCTTTTACGCAACAATTGCTGAAGCTTATGCAAAAGCACGGCCAATGGCGTGACGCCGCTAGCAGTAACACTTTAGTAGAGGGAATTCCGGAACATTCTCCCTAGATAACCAAGAGGCCTTTCGCAAATCTGTCCTGGGGCGTAGCGCAAACTTCTGCATGATTAGTGGACGTTTCCTCATTGTGTTTAGCGAAGGCCCGCTTTAAAAAAAAGTTCAATAAGGAACTATGATATGGCGAAAGCTCCGAGTTAGTGTCAGTCAATGTCTGGATATCGGGGGATTCTTTCCCGCCGGGTCTTCGTTATTCACCGTCGCGAAAAAGCCCCACTTAACAAAACAAACCAAGAAACTACTGTAAAACGAGATTGATCGAGATTGAATTACAATAATATGTTTTAAAGCTTAGTATTCCCCGCTTTGTCAAGTGCCTGAGAAATTCAAAATTCGTTCCTAAAAAACAAAATATCAGTTAAAAGTGAAACGAAGCAGGTGTTTTGGAGCTCTTGCAAGAAGTGCGGAGCTCCTGCTTTAATAAATAGGGGATCATTGGTAATAATTCTTCAGAATGACAGCTTTAACTCTATTTTTTTATAAAAGAACATGGAAAATCAGAAGAACGTAATTTTTCTGCGTGTTGGTTTCATCTTAAGTGAGTACAGATATCGATTAAATTGCATCGATTGAAAAAACACCTATTAATTAACTCTTTAAGAAGATCTTAATAAATGTAGCATACATTCCCACTTATTTTTATGAAATATTGGAAACAAATTCGTTGATTTTATAGAAATTTAGTTCGAAATGAATATGTGAGATACAGTCTCTTCCTTGGTTAGTTCCTCCTTTCTATATAAATGAAGCAAGTTCTTATTGTAAGTTACAGAGAATTTGTCCTTTTATGAGATAAAACTATCATGTAAGAGATAAGTTTCTGGGCTGACTATTTCAGGTTTTTGGCCAGATCTTAGATTGGCTGTGAATCCAGCCAATCTAATGGTAAATCTTAGATTGTTTAACTATGGATAGATCATTAAAAAATAAATCTCATATTGGTTTACCTTAAGACATGGTGTGAATCGGGTTAATACTCTGAAGGACAGCAAATTTCTACTGTTGGCAGCCAGTTTTGTAGGAAAGAGCTCCATAATGTTTCATAGAAAAGTGCTACCCTTTCCATATAGTCACTGGACTACTAAAGCCTTACCTGTGCTTTCTTTGAACAAGATTTCAATTCACCAAATAATTAACTTTGTCTTGGTTAACTTCAAAATTAATTTTAAATGCCCAAGAAGGTTTTCTCACTGTAAAGTAAAAACAATGAAAGATCAAGATTTCATTTTTAAAACATACAACTGAGAATGAATTGTTTGGGAATAAATAGTGGCTAGCCTTTAAACAACACTAATCACAATGACATATGGGTCCCTTTACAATTTAGGACAGTGTTGCTGGATTCTCTCCCTTTGTCCTGAACTAGTAGCTTTATAAAAGTTCAGGAACAATTTTGCTATGCTGAGTTTAGGGAAATCCAAATAAATTAATACTTTAAGATATATCTTCCTCTATGTTATCATCCTAATTTACTTTGGAATCTTGAATCTTTGCCATCATGTATGGTTTTGAAGTCCAGACATGAAGAATTCAAAGAATTACACTTGATCAAAATAATTTAACTATGCACAAGAAGATGCTATACTGGAAATGTCTTTAGATGCAAAATGATATTCTGAACCTTTCTCATTCATATTAGATAGAAAATTGTATGCCAGTCTTAACAAATTATTCCCCACTTTCATGCAAGAACAATGATGTGTAACAAGAATTGGAATTATCATTTCAAACTCCTGTTCCAAAGCCACTTGTTTATAGATCCTGTTGAATTAGGTGAAACTTACTTCTGAGTAAGCATTTTTTAAATTATAAGATTATATACTTTCTTCATTAATTGGTCTTACCTATCTTTTATAGCAAGCACCTATTGCTTCAATCATATTTCAAGCGAAGTATAATGAATTATTTATGTGAAAATTCAGCACCCTGGAGAGTGGCAACATGGATTATGAACTAATTATTTTGTATTATTTACTGAGGAAAGTGATTTTACTAATGACATCGTATCTTCCTTCCATTTCCCCAGTAGATTTTCAAAATGCACCCTTGCCATGTTTACTATTATTTAGTATTTTCCTTCTTTGGGCAATAGTGCTATCTTCCTCATCAGTAAACAACTGATTTTGACTGTGGTTTAAACTTAAATCAAACCTTTGTAATTTTAATAGTTAGATTTAGAGCTTTCAGTGCCTTTACTCTACAACAAGATCGCCATATTGAAATCAGAATTTGCTTATTTAACAAACTTTTTAAAAACAAACAATTAATGTAGCCTGTAGCCAACCTCCTAAAATTTTAGCTGGAATTGTCAAAATGTCACAAAGGATAACCTAGATTTCTAGTTAACTTTTAAAAAACAAACAATTAATGTAGCCTGTAGGCAACCTCCTAAAATTTTAGCTGGAATTGTCAAAATGTCACAAAGGATAACCTAGATTTCTAGTTAACGTCTAGTTTTCCTGTGCTAGGTTTTGTTCCCAGGAAGGGGGGGGGCAAAAAGTTGTGCCAATAAAAAGGATGGGATCCATGACACCTATGGAATTGAAATTTGGCGAATTTTCAATGTCAAAAATTATCATAAAACTGTTAATGACACAATACAAAATACATTTTGTATTTGTGCTGTCTGCAAATATGACTATTTGTCAGCCCTGGAGGTCATAACTTTGGATCTTCAGGGCTGCTACACTTGGTGGGTGGGAGTGCTATGGGAAAAAGGAGGGGAGTTGGATGGAGACAGAGTGATATCTATATACACAACAACATTCTTTTCTTTGGGAGTCAAGGATGTTCAGCCTACACTTGGAGATGCATGACTGGAAAACAACTCCAGTTGAGATGGTGACCTCATTGGTCCATGTGATGGACATGTAGTTGCAGGGGAAGGGACTTTGACTTTCCTTTGGGTGGGAAAAATCCGGCACCTTTCAGATTTAGATTTTCCCAGATGTGCCAATATGACATCTCTAATAAAATGGAAGTTTGAGGAAAATGTCTACTTTAGAGTTTTACTTCTGTTGGGGGTGCTACTTGGAACCCTGACAATAACCAGAATCTCCTTTAAAAAAAAATCTATCCAGCTTCCTGCTTCATGGGTTCCTCTCCAGAGCCCTGAGCCCTGGCCGCCAGCCTGATCACCGATGATGCAAAGACTCAGGGAAGATGGAGGAGAAGATGGTGACCACAGAAGAAGCCATAGGGACTAGGTCAGAGGTCATCCTCAAAACCATCTACTCCTCCTTGGAGAACGTAGTGTCACCAGTGGAGCCCACAAAAACTGAGCATCAGTGGGGTGCCTGGCCCAAAGAGCTGGTGGCCTGGCAAATTGCTTAGGAGTTGGCAGTTAAGGCCCCAATTAAGGGAGGATCAGCTCAAAAACGTAACACACATATAAAAAAATTACACAATGGAATTCTTGGCTTTCTGTCTAGATGGTCTCTGGTGATGAGCGGAAAGGCAGAAAAGGAAAAGCAGTGTGCTTCCTCCCTTAATTGGGGCCTTAACAGGGTGTTGTGGAAACAATTATATATAACTATCCTCCTGTCTCAGCTGACAAGAACAGAACCTAGCTGGCTTAATGGCAAGGCATGTAATACAGCCCTGGTTCAAATCCCAGTAAGGGTATGGCTAGCTGGTGAGAGCTAATAAGCTCGAAATAGATCTATCCTTGTCTCCCTGACTTATTTATTTTTATATTGAAAAAGTTTTATTGGTTTTACATTTTTCTATAGGGTAGGGTAAGGGATACAAAGAAATTTTGAGAGCATTCACGTCAGAGTCGTCGGCCCTTCCGAGACCTCAAAATACACAATAAAAAGATAACAAAAAAAAAGCATTTTTCATAACACTACAAGGTAAAAGCAAGTACATATACCTAAATTCTCAATTCCATGCTGTCAGACATTTACAAAAAATCCAGATACAGATATTATGCAAAATTGTTCAGAAAAATCAAGGCAAAGTTATTTTTTCGATCTAAGTCTCTTGGCTATTGTATCTTCTTTTTCTCCTCCCTGGCCTCGAGCGGGCGGGGCCGTGGCCCCCTCCGTCCCCCCTGGATCTTCCCCCAGGGCAGAGGAATATTTTTTAAGAAAGGCTTCCGCCTCAGCAACTGTTTTAATCCTCACTCTTCCTCCTTCCCAGAACACCAGCATCCCTTCGGGTGTCACCCATTTGAACCAAATCCCATGATCAAATAAAATTTTAGACAAGAAGGAAAATTTCCTCCTTGCTTCTCGAATCTTTCTAGGAATCTGCTTCAAGATAGTGACCGTTTTTTGTTGGTAAATTAAAGGGTTCTCTCTCTGCGCCCTCAGGATTTCCTCTCTGGTTGACCTTCTAACAAATTTCACATGTATCTCTCTAGGCACTTCATTTATCCTGGCATATGCTGAGTTAATTCTATAGCTAGGTCAATGTCCCCCCTGATCTCATCATTAGGTTTTTGTAAATAGTCTGCTAAAATTGTGCTCATAAGATCAGGGAGGCATTCACCAGATTCCTCAAGAACGTTCTGAAATCTCAAAAAATATGTCATTCTTTCCATATCAATCCTAGACACATGCCCATCTGTTTCCCCAACCTCTTTAGTAACATTTTTAATCTCTCCCTTAACCCCCACCAACCCCCCTTCCAATTCTTCAGTCTTCTGTGTGTTTTCCAGCACTTGCTTCCTTGTGTCCACTAGCTCCTTCTTGAAATTGATGTTTTCAGCCCTCTGGGCCTGAATTTCGTTTACCAAAGTTTGTATAACAGTTTCAAGAGAAGCCATCCGTTGTTCTAAACTTGTCAGTGCTGTTTCGTGAGACATCTTAACTGTTAGAGTCAGTGCCATCAAAATGGTGTTTTCAGGGTGGGGTTGGTGAGACTAACCGGGAGCCAAAAGTTCAGATCAAGGTTGAAACGTTGTAAAATTCAGGAACCAAGAGAGAGACAATTTTCCAGCTCAATAGTTATAATAACGAAGGTAATCCAGAAAGGAATCACAAATCCAACAAGAAAAAAATTCTTCATTAATATCCAGAGAGAGTCCCAATTGTAAAGAGACGCTGGGAATTTTCCATAGTTAAAATAGTCAGGCAGGGACAAAGAAAAGCCACTTTCCACCGCCCATCTCAGAGCCCAGAGGAGAGAGTAGAAAAATAAAAATTTTTTAACCAGCCAGACCTAGAAACAATGTTGCAAGTAGCCGCATACCACTTTCCCTTGTTAGAGACAGTCCGGATTTAAGATTTCCGCTTTCTCTTCCAGAGAAGCCATTTTTAAGTGCCGCTTAAGTCCGAGTGGTTTTTTTTGAAAACAAACACCCCCCTCCCAGTCCGTTCAGCCTGGCTGGCAGCAAGGAAAAAAAGTCTTTTTAAACTCACTCTCCCTCACAGCTGAAGCCTCAGCAAGCCTTCCAATCTCTTCCGCTCAGCCCTCTACATTGAAGTGAATGGCGCCGACAGCCGTTGGCGAAGGGAGAACCCCCCGCAGCATGTTCCTCCTCACCTAGGTCGCGGAGGGGATCGCTCTCCCCACCGCCGTGAGGAGAAACGTCTCCTCCGAGCCGACCCTACGGGAGACCTCCGGTAACCGGAGTGTCTCGCCCCCGTGGGGGGGCAGAAAAGGCAACAAAACGGCGAGCGAGCCCCAGGCTCGCCCGTCGCCGCTGGAGCCGGAACCGGAAGCCCCTGACTTATTTATTGATCAGCTCAAAAACGTAACACACATATAAAAAAATTACACAATGGAATTCTTGCCTTTCTGTCTAGATGGTCTCTGGTGATGAGCAGAAAGGCAGAAAAGGAAAAGCAGTGTGCTTCCTCCCTTAATTGGGGCCTTAACAGGGTATTGTGGAAACAATTATATTTATATATATATATTTGTTTATATATTTATATTTATTTATTTATATTATTTATATATGCCGTATTTATTCGAGTATAACGCGCACACGTGTATAACGCGCACCCCCTAATTTTCGATTAAAAATCGGTATAAAATTTTGTTTCACTTTTTCTCGGCTCAGACCAAGCATTGTAAGTGACAAACGTTGTTGAACACGTGCGGCCATGATAAAAATCGTTTACAATGCGCACCCTCGTTTATAACATGCACCCTCGTTTATAACGCGCACCCAAACTTTGAGTTCTTTTTTTGGTAGAAAATTTTGCGCGTTATACTTAAATAAATACGGTATATGTGTGTGTGTCTGTGCGTTAGTTTTATGAGCTGATCAATAAATTTAAATTTGAGAGACCAAGATAGATCTATTTTGAGCTTATTAGCTCTCATCAGTTGGCCACACCCCACTGGGATTCGAACCGGGGCTGCAATGCATCCAAGGCAGAAGCTTAGCACTACAGCCTAACCGGCTCTACCCATTGCATCAGCTAAGACAGGAGTATTTAGTATAGATAATTGTTTTCACAACTTCCTGTTAGGGCCCCATTAAGGGAGGAGACATACTGTTTCCCTCTCTGCCTTTCGGCTCATCACCAGAGACCATCTAGACAGAGAACCATGAATTACGTTGTGTAAATTTTTTTTAGATATGTGTGTTAGTTTTATGAGCTGATCAATAAATTTAAATTTGAGAGACCAAGATAGATCTATTTCGAGCTTATTAGCTCTCATCAGTTGGCCACACCCCACTGGGATTCGAACCGGGGCTGCAATGCATCCAAGGCAGAAGCCTAGCACTACAACCGTTGTTAAAGACATTAAGAAATATCTCTAAAATTACGATGCAAGGCATCATAGGTTGTCTAGTTACATATGTTCCTAACTAGGTCTCCATGACAGATGGAAGTTTTCTTAGGCTAGGGGTCAGAAGAATTATATCAACATTCACTGAAGTAAAAAGTGTGTGTGTGTGTGTGTGTGTGTGTGTGTGTGTGTGTGTAAAACACTGTCAGCGTCAAATAAATATTTTGTCTCCATACTTTTCAGAAAGGCCCTGAAGTTCTGTTAGATCTTTAATAAAGGTTAGAAAATAAGGATAACATCTATGAATCTTATTTCCATCTACTACTCTGATTCCACATAATTCCAATGTAGTTTTAGTATCACTTGCTGGATCAGAATCTGCAAAAGTATTAGATGGAACCCAATTCCACCAAAACTTCTCTATGACTTCATTGTTTTGTGCTAAGTGTAAATGGCTTGTGACTACAGATAGTTCTTGATTTACAACCAGTCACTTAGTGGCCATTTGAAGTTCTAGCAGATTTCCTCCAATACTACTTATGGTCTGCTTTTGAAGTTCTGATATCCCCCTTCTCTGTGGTCATCTGATCACATTTTGGACAGTCGGGAACCAGTCCATATTTACAGCCATTTACAGTGCTTACAGTGATGTGATCACTGTGTACAACAATTTTAATGGAAACTGGTGTCCTCATATGTCCTCAGCAGCTAACCATGATAATTTTTTGATGGCACCATATAAAGCATGGCATTTATATGTTGAAATCAGCTATTACCAATTTGCCTCCTTAATGATATCCATGTAAGAGCTTGAAATATGAAGGTGCTGCTTTAATGAATGGTCTGATTAAAATAGAATAGATTTAATGCAATTCTTAAAAATAGTTATACAAAGTAAGGATACTTCTGAACCATTTTTGAAGCATGCACAGCTGTAAGATGATTATTCAATTGTTCTCTAAAACTCTACATTAAACATCCTTTCTTAAACTGGTCTCTCCAGCTGTGATGGAATGAAACATTTCAATCAGGGATTCTTGGAATTGGAATTCCCAGTTGCAGAATGACAGAATGGAGAAAGATTGAAATAATTTATTAATATGCATTATATTATTAACAATTAAATGATCTGCATTTTTCCACCAATCTGGAAAAAATGTTAATTCCATTTTATATTGCAAGGCAAAAAATGCTTGGCAGTTACTAACAGCTTGATTATATTATTAATTATCACATAGTTCTGTCTCCAATGATGTGTCTTAAAGCAAAACTCTTTAAGAAGTTGAAAATTAAATGACCCCAGTCCTGTAAAATATTTGATTAACACTTTTTATTTTATGCATTATGGATTACTGCAGTGAAGCAAGATACAATTTTAAATGGACAAAAGCTTTTGCAGGTTTGTTTCACAGTGTTTATGATATTTTTTATTCAAGATGACACTTTAAAGTTGCAACTATAAATTAAATTTGTTTCCAGTTAAAATTTGCTGTCAAAAGCCTATTGCTTTTTTTTTTTACTACTGTAGTCCCTTTTATGACTGCAGATAGTTGTAACTTAATACAATTCTAATTCTTCCAACTTAAACAGCTATAGTTTAATTCTCTACTGCATTTCCATCTTTTACATTATCTTATTTAAAATCTTCCAAAGCTATATCTCATAACTGAATTGTATCCCCTTCTGTGAGTTTTTAATTGAATGTTTTACAGTAATGGAAGCTGCAGTTCTTATTCAAACTTATCATGAGTGAATTCCATTGAGCATAAAATGACAGAATGGATAGGAATTCATTGTGCTAAGAAAGTGTTAAAATATTTTCTCTTTTTCTATGCTGCCACACTGAACAATAAAAATATGTGCCTGTAATAGATAATGAAAACAACTAATATAAAAATTGCCTGACAATTGTCTTTAGCTAAAATATTTTGTTAAAATATTTTTCCTATTGAAGGCTTTGCTCAATAACTTCAAGACTTCTTGAACTAACAAAAATATAGCTTGAACATGAATTTTATATTTTAGTTTAGTTTAATAGTTTAACCTGCATTTATTCTTTATATCATTGATGTTTCATTGTATAGATTGTGACTAAGCTATAGGGTGGTTTGTTTTGTTTTGGGTTAATGTGTTATATCAGTTCAGCCACTTGAATAAATCATATTTTATTCAAAAACTATTATTACATCATGTCCTAATGTGATAACTGAATTTACTTACAGCTTAGGACAGCCTATCTAAACCATAGTCTTAAAGATCTTTAAGTTAAACTCATTGTGCTTAGTGCAATGTGTGAATAAAAATAACAATAAACAACACTAGACCCACTATAAAAAGATCTGAGCTCAATCTTATACTGAAGGAGAAAAAGAGGAGTAATTATCATTTTTTAAAAAGTCTAAAAGGATTAAATCATGTCCTGGTTTGAATCCTTTGAAAATTGTTATTTGTATATTGCCATCTTAATGTGCTGCAAATGCCACATTCACTTGTTAATCAGAACCATTTGCAGATAATTAAGAGCCCATGAATCTGTTTCTCTTATTTCAGAAACTTCAGAATTGTTCAAACAACAGTTTGAAGGAATACAGCCACTAATGGCAACCCCTAAATCCTCTACTAATCCAAATTAACATTTTTAAATTTTGCAAACTAAGAGTTCTATGGTGGTTATATACAAGCTTTTCAACTTGTTTATTTTAGAAGAATTAGATATTTGTGCTGTTGACACATTAAACACATATAAAATAAAGACTGTCTCAACACAGATATTGTGATATCTGAGCCATGTTGCAACTGAGGCTATCTGGCAAACCATGCTTAAAGAAGCTATGGTTTAGTGTGGAACGTAGTCTAGTCATAGTTTAAGTCCCTTTCTGACCCTGAATATCAGGGTCACTATCAAAATAGTAACTTCTTGTTGCAATTCAAAGCCATGTAAATTACATCAGATTGTGGAAGGGTGGTTTTTTTCTTTATGAGAGGCAGCAGGGCAAAATAATTGATTGGATTTTTGTCAATTAATTAATTGCAATTTATTAATATTTTACATTGGATTTTTTTTTATTAGTAAAACCAGTCAAGAAACCACGAAGCATTTTTGGACAATTTTCACTGTATCTTAAGCCAACTTCAGAAATTCCAGTCTGAAGTGATAGTGGATCTGGATGGGGTATTAAAATTATTATAATACGTGATTTTCCTGCTGCTTGTCCTCCCTGTCCTGCAGGTAAGATAACTCTCAGTACATGGCTCCTATGTGGATCATCAGTCTACCAAGGGCCTACTTTTTCCAATTTACGTTCTTCCCTCCTAACTAGTTTCTGTGCTTTTCTTATGCTTCTCCAGATAGATGCATCTATGAATGCCTCCTCATTGCATTCCCACATATATCCTTTGACTCTTTCCTGTTTCTTTTTTCCTTATGGTATCATAGTAGCTAGGATGCTACAATAATTACAGCAACAAGAGATAGATCATTCCTTTGCTCCTCCATTCCTCTATAGGTCCATGGGAATTTTAAAGTAAAGCTTCAAATCATACTTCAGCTTCACATTAACAAACACACTTGAAAAAGATTTTTAAAAAGTGTTTCAAACCTTGAACAGGCATATCACCCTCACAGGCACTTTTAGCTGCACAGACTGCACTTTTAGTTTTTTTAAATTCAGCATTTTAAAGTACAATTATTATTTTCTTTTTTTTAAACTCTGTGGGTGGGAAGGTATTAAAGGAGTGGATAGGGGTTATTCCCTCCCCAAGCAATCTGAAAACAATGTTGCCAAATTTCAGTGTCTTGTCATTGAATTTTGGTTCTAAAGATCCCTAAAAATCATCACAATGTAGCATAACTTTGCTAAATTAAATTAATCTATTTTAAATTTTGCCAACTGAAAATGTGTATGGTTAATTGAGCAATAAACTGTACACTTAATGCCATTTAAAACATAAAAACACCTCCCTCCATTTTCCCCCCTACACATAAGTATACTCAGTCATCCAAACCATGGATACATCCAATGCAACTGACAGCTAAAACAACTGGGAGCAGGTAGATCAAGTTCAAACACGAAGTGGGGAATCCAGAAAGATAACATTTGTGGTAGAAGCAAAAGCTCTATAAAACAGCAAGAGCCCACCTTGGATGACCATTGAGAGGTTTTGTCAAGGGTTTTAGTTTAAATCAATTCATCCATTTTATCTGTTTTGAATATAATAGATACGTGGCTGAAGATGTCATAAATGGTTAGAGTTACGGAGAGGGCAGAGCTGCGCCGCATCGACACAATGTGGTGTCTCAGCGCTCTGAGACCTCCGTTGATACTTTTGCCGCCCCTGGTCCATTCAGACCTAAACCATCCTGTAGGGATGGCGACGAGGAAGACCAAGCCTTGCTGGTCACAGGGGTACCGCAAAACCCCTGTTTGACCCAAGGGAAGAGCTTCTGCCTCAAACAGGAAGCCCACAGGGCTGACAAAGATGGAAGCGACTCCGGAAGGAAGGAAGCAAGCTGAGAGGGAAAGTGCGAGACTGGGAAGGTTTGGGTTTTTTTAAAACATTTTGCTTAAAGAACTTTTTCTTTTTTAGTAAAACTACAACTTTTAATCTTGAAATAAGCGGCAGAATCAATCTAATATGCTTTGAACTGGGAGGTTTCCTTTTTCTCCTTATTATTCTGTAAGTGTGGATTGAAACGTCAGTAACAAGGTTTTTGTTTTCCTTTGAAAGTGACTGGACTATTTCTTTTCCTTTTATTTTTTGTTACTTAAAATCTTGAATTTGGGATTATTTTTAACATTCTTCCTATGACTTACTGCTTATTTTTAAAATCCAATAAGAATTATACTTTTGTATTTATTTATTTATTTTAACAATAAAGAAGAAGGATATATTAAAAAGTGAAAATCTGCAACACTGCCACTGGGAGGTTAGAGGCTGGTCTTCCTGAAACAACCTATTTTTTCTTATTTGAAAGCTGGTTGAAGGCGGTGAAATTGTTTATTGAAACTTTCAGAGCACGAGTTGTTTTTAACAGGTGCTCTTGGATAATTGACAATAATATATTTTTTTTGGAAGACAGGATCAAAGTAACCCAATCAAAAGATAAAATAGGCCTGAGACCAGGGTGGCAGTGAGAACCAAACTTCATCACTCTTTGTATTTGCTAATATGGTTCCATATCTAGAAGAAGATACTTTAGAAAACCAGAAGGCTTTGGCTGGAATCTTAAATTTTTTGAAACAATATGGAAGAAGAATTGATAAAAAAATTGGATAAACTTTTGTTTACCACATCAAACCATGAGCAGTTGGAGGCTCCAACAACTAAAGAGAAAGAAGAAAATATTGAAGATAAAGAGATATTCATTTTAGTTGAAGATAAAGATATGATAACAGAGAACTTTACTAATGGATCCAATTTGGGAGAAAATAAAAAGAAGGAAACTCTAGAGGAAAGTGAGCCTCATTTTGGTCTTCAAGGAAAAGAGGGGGGGGGGGAAAAAGAATTGAAGATGGATATAAGAGGAGAAATCTCTCCAGAAATACATCTGATATTCAAAGATAAACAATGTGTAAAGACAGAAACTGGGCAGCAGTATTATTTGAGAGACATACTGGACAATAAAGTGTGAAAAGAAGTTTATAAGAAACCTGGAAAGAAGAATAAAAAGAGACTGGGACCGCAAATGGCAACAGAGACAAGTCCAACTCGCTACTGGAAAGACACTGGCTGATAATGAAAGTTGCTATCCTTTGATGACTAATAAGTAGATAGATTGTTTTAGATTATCATTGAAGGATTGTTAGTTATTAAATAATTATCTACAAATAAGAGTAACTAATAATAATGTTCTAGTTTAATGATATATATTTATGTATCTATGTATGTGTAGGAATGCATGAGTATGAGGTTGGACATAAACAATAAGACTTTTACTTAATCATGTAGGAATGTTGCTGAATGTAGTTTAACAAAATGGGGGAAAATTTTAGCAAATTTTAGACTGTTTTAGATTGTTATTGAAGATCTACCAGTTAATAAACAATGATTTATAATAAGAGCAACGGAAAAATTATAGATTATATATATATATATTTCCAGGAGCAATTTGCTCCTGGAAGCACCAAGCCGGAAGCACCAGCCTGAAGATGATGAATGAGACTTCATCGAAACGTCGTGAAGATACTTCCAATTCTACCCGGGAGAAAACCCGAATAGCCAAAGACCTACATACAAACACCCGCGAAAACCTCAGAAAATATATATATATATATATAGTAGATTTTCACGGGTGTAGGTATGCTGGCATTGCTGGCTTTGGGGATTTTCCCGTGTATATAGCATGGAGATGTTATTGCAACGTTTCGACAAGATCTCACTTGTCATCATCAGGCAGGCTTCTGTCTGTGACAGTCACAGTCACAGACAGAAGCCTGCCTGATGATGACAAGTGAGATCTTGTCGAAACGTTGCAATAACATCTCCATGCTATATACACGGGAAAATCCCCGAAGCCAGCAATGCCAGCATATATATGTGTGTGTGTGTGAGTGTGTATGTATATATGCATGTATGTTTGGAATAGACAATGGATGCCATTATGAGGTTATGTTTAAGTAAGACATGTCTGAAGAAGATAGACCAAATATGGAATATTAGAGGAGAATTCTGGTGTAATGATATTAAGATATATAATGAATCTTTTGATCTAAAATCTATAAAACAAGATTATTCATGAGAAATGCACAAGAGTTATGTGTAACCAGTCAACATACTTTCCAAAGGATACAATGTAGAATGATGATTTTTTCTTTTTGTATTTTTGTTTTATTAAAAAATAAATAATTTTTTTTTAAAAAAAATGGTTAGAGTTGCCTGGAAATATTCAGGGTGTCAACTGACAGTGTTTTTAGGTATAGGAAGATTAGCCTGCCAATTTCACCATAATCTGAAGAAAAGAAAATCCTAAAGGCAAAAAAATGGACTTCACAATATTCCAGGGAATAAAAAGATCATGAGAGTGAAGCTGAGTTGAAGCAGGGTAACTCAAAATCAATATTTTGCTTTTAAACTCTTAAGGGGAGGCCCATGAGGGATACATTCGTTTTGTCCTTATTTCTTTATTATCCTCTGAGGATTGGCTGAAAAGTGTCAGAACTGTTCCATACTTAGAGCCAGCTATTCCTTTCTGACAAGCCAATTGCTCAACCATTTTGTTGCTATTTCAAACACCCTACACTATATCTAACAAGAGGGTTATGCAGAAAATATTATCAGGTGTGTGCATTCACATGAACACATGTACACACATACATATACCACCAACAGATGGTGCTAGCACCTGTTCTTTCATTTTATTTGGTAGGAAGTTGCCATGAAGAAATTTTAATGTATATATTGCTTGTGTGCTTTGACTGAATTTTTGGCTGCCAAAAGTGTCCCTCCAATGTAAATTTATCCCTGATGACTGTGTTTATATGGTTATCATTGGGCCAAAAGTGTAAACATAATGAACCATAAATGGCTGATTTATGTGATGAAGAATTAATTGAATGAAATGTAGCAGCAAATGAGTGAAACTTCGATGAGCTGATGAAGGACAATCTGGAAACCTACTCAAAGGAAACCTACTGTCAGGCCTGGAATTCACAGGAAGAAATGTAAGCATCATGAACATCTTCAGTAGTGGAAGGTTAGTACAAGATGGTTCATTGCATGCTGATGGCAAAAACTGAAATCATTGTACTATTTAAAAATGAAGATGAAGGATTTCTTTACAGCACTGTTGTAGCCAATGAAATAGGCTCATTTTTATGATCCAGGAATATATAATTAATCCATGGAATATCCGTGAAAAACAAAGTAAAAATTCAAAGTCCAATTTTCAATAGGAAAACTCATGGAGACAGGGTTTTAGTTTTTGAAATGCAGATGATGCAGTTTACATGGACTTCCTTGTTCTTGACAATGCTATCAGCGGAGAGTGCTACATTACATCATTTAAACTTAGAAAAAAATTGAAGCACAATTCAGGATCACAAGAAGGAACTTTTGCTGTAGCGAGATAGTGAGCATGATATCACTCAAACCACTAAAAAAGAAATTGCACAGTCAGATCTCACTATCATATCATTGTTTACCATATCATCCAGACTTGATGCTATGTAAGTTCCATTTTCCCAAAATTGAAGAAATATCTTCATAGGCATGTGCTAGGCTCAATTCAGGAATACCACAAACAGACAATTCACAATTTTTTAGTTGAAGATAACATTATATTTATTTTAGCCTGATTCCACTAATTCTGAAGAACCACTATCTCACCATGTACACCAAGCACATGCAAGTATAACAGGCATGTGCAAAGGAAGGCATCTGTCAACAGTATCTTAACAAGTTAACAATTAAAAAAAATCTGAATGGAGTGATTCTTAAGTATGCTTTTTGTTTAAGAATACAACAATGCCTTGTTACATCAACCTGAGATCAACTTGGGAAAACATTTATTTTTTTCCTAAGAGTGCAATCTAGCTTCTGCATAACATCTGTAGTATTTTCCTCAGCTGACTAGGCAAAAATATCTTGTTAACATAGTGTGATTATTTAACTAACAGGGTCTAACCAACACAATGTGGATGTTAGAAATCATGTGCAAATTTGTTCTTTGTGGAGAGGTCAGCTGAGTGTGAGACTGTAGATTGGATATCAGATCAATCCATTAATCATGAAAGTAGACGTTTTGTATGAAGTGATACCATTGTTAAACTGGTTTTCATAGAATTTACTTAAACAGATACAAAGTTGATTATTTGATAACATTTTTACAAATTATGCTCTTTGTGTATTAATGGGACAGGAGAATGATTTTGTTTAAAGTAACTAAAATTCAATGGTTTTTACCCCTTTTAGCCGTGAGACTACAAGAAACATGGGGCTGCTATCTGTCTTGTTCATTTTTATAGTTTTTAATGTCAAAGTATTGTTACAGTTGCAATAATAAATATGGAAAAATACAAAATTAAAATGTGAATAAAGTAGAGCATAAGAATAATAAGTGGAAGGGTTTAAATAATACATCAATGTGTATTACTGCAGTTGACAACTACAGGGGAAAGCGCTGGTGAATAAATAAACTCACATTCATTTTCTAATAAATAACTTGGAGATGAGGTGGATGGTAAAGTTGCCTAATTAGCATTGAAAGTTCATTCCTCTGGGAGATAAGAGGAGTATAAGAATTTTCCTTATACTTAGATTAGATGTGATCAACATTTCTGGAGAAATAATTTGACCATAGCATTTTTGGGGGAAGACCAGTGCAAATACATTTGTGCACTTACATTACGTATGTGTGCGCGTGCACACACACACACACTTAATATCTCATTGAAAATTATAAGTAGTGGGAGGAACTTCTGAAGGGTTCTGGGACTTCACTGAAATTTTGGTGGGATTTTTATGCTCCTTGTCATGCACTTAGACAGTCAGAGCTTTTATTTCCCACAAGCTATCTATGCCAAGTCTCCCAACAGTGTTTGATGGCCACAAGTTCAGATAAGTATTTGAAAGGTTATTTATCTTAATGGAAAGTGAACATTCTTACATACTCACTAATATACTTGCTAATATTTTAATTGTCACCATGTTAATAAGAAAGAGTGTTTGTCAACAGCTGCAAAGTAAAATTGTTTAATTTCCCAAGAGAGAATGTATGCCTGCAGATTTTACCCTATAAGGATATTTATTATTAGCATTTCATGCAGGATCTGTATCTGAATGAATCTAGCATGACAATGATCATAAGGCAGTAATGAAAAGGCCATTCAGGAGATTCCCAAAAGGCATCTGTGGCTATTTCTATGTAGCCAGTTAATCCATCTCCTGAGCTTTCATACCATCCATTACTTATTTACTATATTCCTGGGCAAAGAATCCCTCTACTTCAGTCTTTAAAGCAAACTTTTAAATAGCAGTAGACTCACATTTGCATAAAGTCCAACATTTTCTTAATGTTTGGCAAAAATTAAAGCATAAAGCAACAACAACCAATAAGTGCAGTGTATAAAACAATTTTGTTCAATTACACTTGATTCTGGGCCAGAATTTATTTTTTTAATTTCCTGAAATGTTTAATATACTCTTTCTATTGTTTTACCTCATAGTTAGTGTGTCAGAATTCCTTTAGAGTTCCTTTCACTAGCATTTTTGAACTTACTATCTGGATAAGGGCTTCCCAGAATTTTAGCTATATAAATAAAGGTAGCCATCTCAGTCTGAATGCCTTAGTCTTTACTTATCCATTCCCAACTCTTAAGCAAAAATTGGGAAAAAACAAGCCCCAGCTTCTCATTTTCAAAAATAATTAATAGCATTGTAAGCTTTATTTTTATTAGTTATTTTATGGGTTTTGAAAGAAAGGTACAACTAAATTAGGGTTAATAGCATACCAGATTTTGCAGAAATTGCTTCAGAGATTCTTATATTACTTTTCTAAAACAATCAACTAGCTCAGAGCATTTTTGCATATTGTCCAAGTTCCAAGTAAACCTTCTGTCAGTACAATTTGGTTAATTGTTCACCCCCTCTTCCTGTTGCTCATCTTAAATATAAGTGAGGAAAAAGTGAAACTCTGCTGCAAGGATAAAAGACGAAGGACACAAATACACAGCTACATTGTTTACAGATTTAAGAAATAATGGAAAAACAATTTGAAAAGGATTTTTTTAAAAATCCACCAAGTTATTTTGTGAAAGATGCAAATGAACCTGGGAAAAGGGCAACTTGAAAACAAGTATAGCTAGAAAAGTTAAACGAAACAAAACAAACATGTGTGAATTGGAAAGTTTGATAAAGACAATAATTAATTGAAGATAACTTGCTTCAGAAGTTGTGAGTGCTCAAACATTGGAGGTTTTTAAGAAGAGATTCAATAACCATTTGCTTGAAATAGTATAGGGCCATGATGGCAAACCTATGGCACGTGTGCCACAGGTGGCACATGGAGCCATTTATCAGGGCATGCGAGGCGCTGCCCTGTCAGCTGGCCAGCATACATGTGCGCACTGGGCAGCTGAATTTGTCCTTTTTTGAAGCCATTTTTCACCCTCCCCAGGCTTTATAGGAGCCTGGGAAGGGCAAAAAGAGCCCCCCCCCACCAGCCCTCTGCAGGCTTCATGAGGTTCCCTGAAGCCTTTGGAGCACTCAAAACGACGCTCCGACCAAACTAGAAATGACCTCCAATTTGCTCGGAGCATTGTTTTGAGCATTCCGGAGGCATCAGAGACCTTCAGGAGGCTTCCCTGAAACCTCTGGAGCACTCAAAATGATGCTCTGACCAAACTGGAAGTGACCTCCAATTTGCTTGGCGCATCATTTTGACCACTTCAGAGGCTTCAGGGAAGCCTCCTGAAGGTCTCTAAAGCCTCCAGAGCGCTAAAAAAAAAAAAATGCTCTGAGCAAATTGGAGGTCACTTCCAGTTTGGTTGGAGCATCATTTTGAGCACTCTGGAGGCTTCAGGGAAGCCTCCTGAAAGTCGCTGAAGCCTACGGAGGACCTCTGGGGGGGTGGGGGAAGCAGTTTTCACCCTGTCCAGGCTTCTATAAAGCCTCTGGTGCCTGGGGAGGGTGAAAAGAGCATGTAAAAAATTGGGGGGAGCACCTGTAGTGTGGGCATGCACACTGGGGGGGTCCACGCATTGCATTACAGGTGCAGCACGCCCACGTACAACCCCCCTGTGCTCCCCCCCACTTATGGCATGCAAGCCAAAAAAGGTTCACCATTGCTTGCATAGGGTTTCTTGCTTGAGCAGGGAGTTGAATTAGAAAACCTCCAAGACCCCTTCCAACTCTATTATTCTGTTATAAAGTAAGAATTGGGATAAGGATATTTAACTGATTTTATTTTATTATATAATAA
Organism: Rhabdophis nuchalis; assembly: GCA_039707465.1. Lineage (NCBI taxonomy): Eukaryota > Metazoa > Chordata > Lepidosauria > Squamata > Natricidae > Rhabdophis > Rhabdophis nuchalis. Next base: position 60,606,373 of record CM077647.1, read on the forward strand.
ACAAATTTATATACCTGTCGAACTCACTCATAGGGGCAGCTTATATCATTTAAAAATGTAAAATATCCATCATACAATAAAAACATTAGACTTCCTGTTCCGGCTTCTGGCGGCGACGGACAAACCTTGGGGTTCGTCCGCCATTTTGTTCTTTTTTCTGCCCCAAACGGGGCGGGGTACCCCTTTTTTGGGGGGGTCCCTCCGTAGGACTGGCTTGCCTGGACTGGTTCAGCCTGGCGGCGGCTGGGCAACAATCCTTGTCTTCGGTCTAGGTGGAAGGAGACATGCTGTGGGGGGCTTGGTTCCCTTCGCCAACGGAGGACGGTAACGAACAATGAATTTGGAGAGAACGGAGCGCTCGGGTCGGATGGCTTTGCCGGGGCTTGAGCTGCGAGGTGAAGAGTAAGTGACTTTAACTTTATTGCTGGCAGCTTTGGATGAGAGAAACATGGAGGGGGGTGTTTGTTTGTTAAACCCCCCCTCGGATTTACAACAGCGGCGCGCAGAAATGGCTCCTGGAATGCAGGGAGCGGATATTTTGCATCCGGACTTTTTCGGAACAAGTGAAAGTCAACCGCGGCTTGTTTTCATACAATGTATCTAAGCCTGGCTTTACTGAAACAATTTTCTTTGCTATTTTCTCCAGCTGGCTGCCAGAGTGGGTGGCGGAAGATGGCTGTCCTTTGTTCCTGAATGTTTATTTCTTTATGGAAAATTTCCAACATCTCTTTGTGATTTGGACTGCCTCCCTCTATCAACGGATGATTTTCTGGATTAATTGATTCCTTCCCTGGAGTGCCTTCTTTGTCTTAATAATTGATAATGGAAAGTGTTTTGCTCTCTGGACATGATAACTTCTTTACAACTTTTCTGAACCTTTTTCCCGGGATTTGCTCCAGCGGTCGCACCCAAAAAACACCATCTTAGTGGCACTGACTTAAACAGCTCACCATGGCTTCAAAAAAACAACCAGGAAATCTAGGTTTGGAAGAGAGAATGACAGCTATGGAAACAGTGTTAAACTCCTTGGTGCTGGAAATCAGAGAATTTAGAAAAGATCACACTAGCACTAAACTTGAACTTTTGGAGACACAGAAAAAATTGATGGAGAATACACAGAAGACCGAGGAGTTGGAGGTGGGGCTGGCTGGGGCAAAGGGAGATCTTAAGAATATTAATACTGAAATTGGAGATTTGTCTGGTCATATGTCTAGGATGGATATTGAGAGGATGTCATATTTTTTAAGATTTTAGAATATTTCTGAGGAATCTGGTGAATGCCTTCCTGATCTCATGAGTACAATTTTATCAGACTATTTACAGAAACCCAAAGAGGAGATCAGGGGGGACATTGACCTAGTCTAGAGAATAAATTCAGCATATGCCAGGATGAATGAAGTACCCAGAGAGATACATATTAAATTTGTTAGAAGGTCGACGAGGGAGGGAATCTTGAAGGCGCAGAGGGAGGGTCCGTTAATTTACCAACAAAAGGAAATCGCTATCTTGAAGCAGATCCCAAAAAAAATTAGAGAGGTGAGGAGGAAATATTCCTTCTTATCTAAAAAATTGTTTAACCACGGGATTTGGTTTAAGTGGGCGATGCCAGAAGGGATGCTGGTGTTCTGGGAAGGAGGAAGAGTTAGGATTAAAACAGTTGCTGAGGCGGAAGCCTTTCTTAAAAAACATTCCTCTATCCTGGGGGAAGATTCAGAGGGGACAGAGGGGGCCGCGGCCCCGCCCGCTGGGGGCCAGGAAGGAGAACAAGAAGACACAATTGCTAAGAGACTTAGATCTAAAAAATGACTTTTATCTTTATTTTTATTAATACAGTATAATTTTTTATCTGGATGTTTGTATACGACTGCCAGCATAGAATTCAGAACTTACATGTATGCATTTATTTTCACCTTGTTGTATTATTGAAAAATGTATTACCAATGTCTTATTAAGAAGCCCGGGAGGGGCCAACGTTCCCGACGTGAAAGTTCTCAAAATATCTTTTTAACTCACCTTACCCTATCCTTTTTGTTAAAAAATTTGTAAAACTCAATAAAACTTTTTCAATAAAAAAAAAACATTAAAAAAAAACCTCTATTATCTCATCCCACCCCACCCCATAGCAGCAACAACACAATTAGATTAGCCACTTGATTGGCTCTGTTTCCATTTGTGATCCTAGGCCTGCGGACAAAGCCACATTTTTAGGGGCATTCAGAAAAGGAGCAGGATGTTGGGGGGGGGGGAATAATATTTCATAACAAGGGAACCACCACTGAGAAGTCCCTTTTTAATAGCTCTCCCAGAGGACAATCCTTAATCTATAAGACTCATAGCATGCCTTGCCTTCCACTATGGTGGGCCCAGTAAATGTAATAGGGGAGAGGTGGTCCTTCAAATAACCATTTGCTAAGAGCACTATTACACAGTGAATTACACCATAAGAAAAAGTGAGTATATATACAGTATATACCTCTTTCTTTTTCTATCTTTTCTCCTGATCTTATTAAAACTTATCTGTTTCCAAATCTAGTCACGTCAAGTCATTTTTAACAAAGTCATTTTAACAAATTTGTTTGTCTCATTTTTGGAACACTCAGTGGCCTAGTTATGTATTGGAAGTTGAGTTCAATGAACGATTTTCAGTTAGGAAAGATGTCATACTGTCTCACCTGAATTAAAAATCAGCCCAATTCCCTCATTGCACACTTGAGGGAAGATTGAGATTTATGCTTTGTATCATCCTAGTTCTAGACTTTTACCATTATATATCCAGAATTTCAGATCAAAATTTGGGAAGAATTTTCTAATAAAGAAGAAGAGTTGTAGCTCAGGGTTGACACACAATATTTCTGATTAGTAAAACATGGGAAACCAAGGAAGTTAAATATTTCCTTGCTGGGCAAATGAAGCAGTGGCTATGATATTGTCAACATAGGATTAGGTTTAAGTCTGTGCAAAGAGTACGTTTATCAGGAATGCTCATATCAAACAATTAGAGGATTAGGTGTGTGCTCAGACCTATCCATGAATTTATTAACCCCCAGAAACTAGATCTCATTAATCACTTGATACTTTATATACAACCATTACTTTCAGAATGCATCAGTATAGTTTCTGATCTCACTTTACAAACCAATTTTTTCTTATTGGACACATGAAGTGAGCGGGTAAGTGTTAGAGAGAGAAAAAGATGCTTTTATCATTTTCATTTTTTACATCATGCATCTTTTAAAATAGGCATTTGCATGAAAGCCCAATTCTATAATAAAGACATTCAATATGATAAATTGCAGTATATTTATCTTGAGCCATGTTTAAACCCTGTAAGAGCAAAAAGTGTTCTTTAGGAATGAATGAATGAATGATAGCTATTACATCCACTGGCTGTATTATACTTCTAGAGTATATGTTATAGGATTCCAGTGGTTAAGAAGAAAATATAATGGATGTTGTCTTCATGGATTTATATGGGTAAGTAATTGGCTATATAAAGCATCTTTGCACTATGAAGATAATATGATTGTCCTCATGTGGGAAGGAGGCAAAGGAATTATCCTGATTCGGGATAGTTGTGGTGATCTGAGATTTTCACTTGGCAATTCTAGGAGCTGAAAAAATGTGTTGCCATTTTGGCATTTGCCATACTCTTTAGGATACTAAAACTGTTAGACAAGGGGATTATGGTAATGTGAAGTTATAGAAGCAGTTTTGTTTCGCTTTTAGAAGGGGATTATCTGAGGTTTTTGTAGATTCTCTAGAACAGTGGTTCCCAAACTTTTTCAGTCCACCGCCCCCTTGGTGCTACAAACTGATCCTCAGTGCCCCCACCCAGTGGTGGAATTCATTTTTTTTATGACTGGTTCTGTGGGCATGGCTTGGTGGCTGGGGGTGGTGGTGGTCATGTGACTGGGCGGTGTGCACAATGGAAGAAAGATAGTAACAGAAAAATTCAAAACTGTAACAATTAATTGCACATTTCTTCAAAATCCAATTTAAAAACCTTTTTAGTTAATGTTAATTCATGATCCAGTGATACCAGGTTTTCAAAGTCTGACAGTCATTTATCAAGAACCTTAGTGACTGGTAACTTAGTAAACTTTAGTAAACTTTAGTAACTACTTCACTGTTCAGTAAATTCATAATGTGATGGATGGGCTTAATGAAGTGATACCAGTTTCCCAATGTCTAGTTTTAAGTCACTTAGTAGGAGTCTTAAATTACCACATTCAGTAATCTGGAGTCGATTCCTTTGGAAAGAAGTTGGATGATCACACTGAAGCCACATTCCACCAAATACGATGTTGGAAATGCAACAAGGAGCTTCTTAACCACTGTCCATAGTGCAGGATAGCGATCAGAAATTTATTTCTGTAACCAAAACTCTTGGTACGATTTCTTAAACTTAGGCTTCAGCTCAATGTCATTTTGCAGTTTTATGAGTTGTTCTCCCACTACCCCATCTTCCTCAATATCTGAAAATGGATTTATCACCCAATCTGGAATTTCCATCAAAAGAAGATCCTGATATTGCTCAGACATATCTTTATGCAGCATGTCCAAATGGTCACAAAAAACTTGAAAATCATCATCTTGTATCCCCCCTTTCTCTTCTAGCTCAGACAAGCTTGGAAATTGATATAGCTCGTGACAGCCTATATTGCACTTGAATAGAATTAACTTTGAAATAAATGTAGAGATGACAGATTTGGCCTTAATAAGATTGACCTCATTTCCTTTCAATTGCAAATTCACTTCATTGAACTTTGCAAATAGTTCTGATAAATAAGCAATGCCATGCCTGATCTCTTTGAGTTCATCACTGAGCAAAGCATTCTTGTCTTCAAAAAACTCCACAACAGTGTCAAAAAGATTGTAAAAGCATCTCACACAGTTGCCTTTTGATAGCCAACGAACCTCTGTATGAAGCAGCAAATGATCAAAATCTTCATCATTGAAAAGGTATTGAAAAAGTGATTTATGACGATTTTTGACAGTTATGACCATTGTAGCATCCCCATGGTCATAAGATCAAAATTTGGATGCTTGACAACTGACTCATACTGTATTTACGATGGTTGCAGTGCCAAAGTCATATGATCATCTCTTGCAACCTTCTGACAAGCCAATTGAGAAGCCAGATCCACTTAACAACGTTAGTAACAAGTGCAGTGATTCATTTAACAAGTGGCAAGAAAGATAATAAAATTGGGCAAAATTCACTTAACAACTTTTCATTTAACAACAGAAATTTTGGGCTCAATTATAGTCATAATCTGAGGACTACCTGTAGTCTGCAGCAGGAGGAAAAAGGCTTTTCAGAGGGGAAAGAGATAGCAGAGTTTGGAGTGTAAGCAGGAAGAGAGCAAGTTTGTATCTTCCCTAGCAATTTGTGAAAAACAGGTGGTCCTTATCTTATAACTATTAGTTTAGTGACAGTATGAAGTTACAATGGCACTGAAATAAATGAATTATGAATGTTTTTCACACTTATAACTGTTGCGCCATTCCCATGCCCATGTGATGAAAATTCAGACACTTGGCAACTTACTCATATTTATGATGATTGCAGTGTCCCGGGGTCATGTTGGTCACTTTTGTCAATCGGAAAGGAAGAAAAATGCCACTTTATAGCTAGTACAACTAATGATTAAAGATATTTCACTCATTACTGGGAATGAAATCAGGGCAATGACAATTCATTTTGGGGGGGAAACACAAGGATGTAGTAGGGCATGATGTTAAACTGAACTGTAAGCTACTTTTATTAGGTGTGTCAATGCTTGAAAATTCAAGCATTGAATTTTCTTGTCTCAATTCTACAAAGTATTCTGAACAAAACGTGCCTCCCTCTTTCAGCAGATCAGCCAGCCAGCTAATGCTATAAAAATTATTACTAATTTAAAACACATTTTCTGGAGTATTTCCAGCGGTGGGCAAGATTAACATTGTTTATTAATCCAGATGATTTAAAAAATAATCCTATTAACAATACTAATATCAGCCTTGCAAGGATCCCTGGCTCGTGAATCCTAAGGGAGATGCGAATGGGACCAAAATTTGAAAAACAGGTGAAATTCTTTCTGGGGACCAGAAGCAAACACACACACATACACACACACACACACACACACACACACACACACACAGCACAAAAGTGTCTGGTTGTGAATATCATCCTCCCTAGTGCTTGGGGAAAAATAGAGGAACATTTGGATATACATCTTGAATTAACTTTGGAAGAAAATTGCTAAAATCACTTTTAGCTGTGTTCTGCATTAAGGATTCATGCAGTAGCATTTCTTGTTGAATTAGCAGAGTAATATTTACAACAGCCAGCTAAGATAGTTCTATCTGTCTTATAATGTTTGTGGGTAGAGGACCTCGGCATAAGTGCAATGTTTGCCTGTGATTATATAATAAATTCACATCTTATACATTTGAATTAGATGTTTTTCAATTCATGTTTAACCTATACTTGATATACTTGCATTCAATATATAAGGTGTTAATTATGTCAATGGAAGAGATAGGAAACTGCATTAGTGATATATATGTCAATGTGTTGATTTGTACTAAAAATGTTTAGCTTAAAGAAGTTATAACGAATCACAAATATGAGTTTGGAAAATGTAATGTATGTGTGAATGACCCTTTGCATGAGTTGTATTGGGAAAAATAAAAAGGAAGTTGATAATCATAATAATAATTTTTAAAAAATGATTCCCCAAAGAGGTAAAAGGCTGCATTTTGCTAGAGTTATTCCTTGCTTCCAATCTGTTGAGAAAGGGGATTGAACTCCATTGTCTATATTTCCCTTTCCATCCCCATGGTTCTTTAGTGAAAATTATAACCCAAGAACATATAGATCTGTTAAAATGTGCCCATTCTCACTTTCCATATTGGGAATCCCTAGGTAACATGCAATAATCTCATCAAATAATTTGGCTCCCTTTTCATCAAATAATAATCTCATCAAATAATTCGACTTGATGGTCATCGTAGCTGCCGGGCGCAGATGGACAGCAGCGCCGTGGCAGCCCGGGAAGGTGAGTGAGCAGGTGAGTGATGGAGGATTCTGCTCATCACTCCCTCCCCCCAGTTACTTTAACCCAGCAGCATCTCCATGTAAAGGAAAAGGATGGCACTAAACATGTGACCGTTTTTTAAACCAATGGCAAAAAGCTCTCTTGCAAGCTCAACTAGAATTCGATTGGCAGGGTTTTTTCCCCCCGGACAACACTGTGCATGATCTCCCTGTCCACTGACCGATGCCCTCTACCGCACCCAACCCAATACACAATCTTTTTTTCCTCGCCCTCTTAGCAGCCCCCTGCCACCCCCCTTGCCTCTTAGTGCCCCCCTACCATCCCCCTTGCCTCTTAGTGCCCCCCTAAGTCATCCCATTCTTATTTTCTTTTTTGCAATGAGAAAATTGATCCAAATCATCCTGCAGCCTAAGTATCTTCAATGGCTGTATACCCATTATCTCTGTATCTACTGTATGTATCTATATCAGTCTTTCTATCTGTCTACCTATCTAATTTAGATATCATCCATTCTGGGAAAGTTACAAACAAAAGCTATAAAACCATAAAGAAATACCTTTAAAAACAGAATTAAAACAAGTTCAAAGGTCTATACTTCTCTCTCTTTTTATATACAGTGGTACCTCGGTTCACGAACTTAATTCGTGAACTGACTCTGGTCGCGAACTGAATTGGTTGTGAACCGAGGCATAATTTCCCATAGGGTTTAATGTAAATCCAGTTAATCCATTCTGATCTTTTTTTGGGTTTTAATTCTTGAACTGACTGGTCGCGAACCGAATTGGTTGTGAACCGAGGCACAGTTTCCCATAGGGTTTAATGTAAATCCGGTTAATCTGTTCTGATCTTTTTTTTTTGTTTTAATTCTTGAACTGACTCTGGTCACGAACCGAAGCAGAGTTTGTGAACCGGAGCATATTTTGATGAACTTTTCTGTTCATGAACCGAAGCGGAGTTTGTGAACTGAAGCGGAGTTTGTGAACCGGAGCATATTTTGATGAACTTTTCTGTTCGTGAACCGAAGCGGAGTTCGTGAACTGGAGCATATTTTGATGAACTTTTCTGTTCGTGAACTGAGTTGTTCGTGAACAGAAGTGTTCGTGAACCGAGGTACCACTGTATTTATTGTGCATGTATGAATGTATGTGTGCGTGTGTGCATTGAATTCCAAATAAGCAAGAAGAGAAAAAAAGGTAAAGTACGAAGAAAAAGAACTGGAAAAAAAGTCAGAAGAAGATCAAGATGAAAGTGCAAAAAAGTAAAAAGTAAAAAAAAAGAAAGTATATCTTCTAATTTTCTTTGACACAGTTAAATAAAAAATACAACAAACTCTTACTCCAGAGTTAATAATAGTCAATATAGTTCAATTGTACATTTGTTTTTTAAATCTTCTGAAATATATACATATGCATATACACATGAATGTTTCCAATATTTCTTACATATCCACTAAACATGAAAATATCGATCTTCATTTGCATTTTCAACAAAAGTTTAAATTCCATTACGCATCTTAAACAATTTATTTGATATTTTTTTATTTTTTTTATTTTAAATTTATATCCCGCCCTTCTCCACAGAGGACCCAGGATATCAAATACTAATGGTACATATTTCAGAAAACTTTTCTTTTATATTCTCTCATTGATCCAAATGTATGTAGTATAACCTTCAATGTTCTTGGAAGTGACAACCATAAAGGGATTTAGGAGACAGTCTTGCTTTATATCTATTCCAAATTCTCAATATGGCATGTCTAATAATATGATTTTTAAAATCTACATTAACCTTATGATGCCACAAATAGCTATGCCAGTCAAATTTGAAATCATATTCCTACAGTTCTAATAACCTATTTCTCAGCATCACCCACTCTTTCATCCATACTAAACCAAAAGGTGCAGAATGGAATGGAATAGAATGGAATAGAATAGAATAGAATAGAAGTTGGAAGAGATCTTGGAGTTCTTCTAGTCTAACCCTTTGTTCAGGCAGGAAATCCTATAAAATTTCAAACAAATAGTTGTCTAATCGCTTCTTAAAAATTTCCAGTGTTGGAGCATTCACAACTTCTGGAGGAAAGTTGTTCTACTGATTTATTGTTCTACCAGGAAATTTCTTCTTATTTGTTTGTTTGTTTGTTTGTTTGTTTATTTATTTATTTATTTGGATTTATTGACCGCCCCCTCTCTCCGAAGAGACTCAGGGCGGTGTACAGGAATTTAAGAACATATAACAAATTATAAATAATTAAAACTAAATTAAATGTTTCACCCTGTGTTAAAAAGTACCTTGCTTAAATTTATATCGTAAAAACCCGATTGGTAATATTTACTAAAACTAGCTGGTACGGTAGGTTAGGCCAGGCCGGTCTGCTGGAAAAGATGGGTCTTTAATTGTTGACGGAAGGAGCGGAGGTCTGTGATAGATCTACGTTCAGGGGGTAGGTCATTCCAGAGGGTTGGGCCCGCCACAGAGAAGTCCCTTCCCCTGGATGCCGCCTGTTGGCATTGCCAGGTGGACGGCACCCGGAGAAGTCCCTCTCTGTGTCGAAGGGATATGTGGGGTAGGATACGATCACGCAGATAGCTAGGACCCGTGCCATGGAACGCTTTAAAGATAGTAATCAACACCTTGAAGCGCACCCGAAAGGCCACAGGTAGCCAGTGTAGCTCACGCAGGAGCGATGTTACGTGGGAGTACCTGGTGGTACCCATAATTGCCCGTGCGGTCGCATTCTGGACTAGCTGTAGTCGTCGGGTGCACCTCAAGGGGAGCCCCATGTAGAGAGTGTTACAGTAGTCCAGTCGGGATGTCACGAGCGCATGAGTGACTGTGCAAAGGGCGTCCCGGTCCAATAGGGGCTGCAACTGGCGTACCAGGCAAACCTGGCAGAAAGCCCGCCTGGCCACGGCCGTCACATGATCTTTCATAGACAGCCGAGTATCCAGGAGGACGCCCAAATTGCGAGCCCGATCCACGGGGGCTAGATGTTCACCCCTATGGCCAGTGATGGGATCAACTGGTTGTACCGGGGCGCTGGAAACCACAGCCACTCGGTCTTGGATGGGTTGAGTCTGAGTCTGTTCCTTCCCATCCAGCTCCGCACGGCTTCCAAACATCGGGACATCATTTCTTTTACTTTACTTTACTTTTATTCGATTTATATACCGCACCTTCTCCATTGAAATGGACTCAGGGCGGTGCACAGGAGATTAAAACAACAAATGATAAAACAATACAATAAATAGATAAAAAAGAATTAAATAAGAATCTGCGCTAAAATTCCCACTAAAAACCCAACGTCCATTTACATATTTGGCAGAACCTATATAACAATAAAATCTAACGATTAGGCAAGACCAGCTTGCTGAAAAAAGTATGTTTTAAGTGAACGGCGAAAGAGGGGAAGTCCGTGATAGTACGAAGTTTGAGGGGTAGGTCATTCCAGAGGGACGGCCCTGCCACAGAGAAAGCTCTACCCCTGGGCACTGCTAGCCGGCATTGACCGGCGGTTGGTACCTCAGAAGGCCCTCTCTGTGGGAGCGTATCGGACGCAGGGAGGTATGTAGCAGGAGACGGTCCCGCAAGTAACTAGGCCCCGAGTCATGGAGCGATTTGAAGATGGTAACAAGCACCTTGAAGCGCACCCAGAAGGCTACCGGTAGCCAGTGCAGCTCGTACAGGAGAGGTGTTACATGGGAGTAACGAGAAACACCCAGAATCCCCCACGCGGCTGCATTCTGAACCAACTGGAACCTCCGGATGCACCTCAAGGGGAGCTCCATGTAGAGAGTGTTACAATAGTCCAAGCGAGACGTCACGAGTGCTTGAGTGACGGTGGGAGGGCGTCTCGGTCAAGAAAGGGACGCAACTGCCGTACCAGGTGAACCTGGTAAAATGCCCCCCTGGCCACGGCTGCCACATGGTCATCCAAGGACAGCCGCGAATCCAGGAGGATGCCTAAGTTGCGAGCCCTTTCCATGGGAGCCAATGCTTCTCCCCCGATAACCAGCAATGGAATGAGCTGGCTATATCGAGACGCCGGGAACCACAGCCACTCGGTCTTGGACGGGTTGAGCTGAAGTTTGTTACTTCCCATCCAGAGCCGCACGGCTTCCAAACACCGGGACATCACTTCGACGGCATCGTTGGGGTGGTTGGGGGTTGATATGTACAGCTGAGTATCATCAGCGTACAGATGGTACTCTACACCACAACCACGGATGATCTTGCCCAGCGGCTTCATATATGGGTTGAATAGGAGGGGGGAGAGGATCAACCCCTGAGGCACCCCACATGTTAGGGGCCTCGCCGTCGACCTCTGCCCCCCCGTCAACACAAATTGCGAGCGACCAGAGAGGTAGGAAGAGAACCACTGTAGCACAGTGCCTCCCAATCCCAACCTCTCCAGCTGGTGCAATAGGATACCATGGTCGATGGTATCAAAAGCCGCTGAGAGATCTAACAGGACCAGAATAGAGGAATAACCTCTGTCCCTGGCCCTCCAGAGATCATCCACCAACACGACCAATGCCGTCTCAGTGCTGTGCCCAGTGCGGAAGCCGGACTGGCGCGGGTCTAGATAGGCAGTTTCCTCCAGATGTCAAGGGAACTGTTGTGCCACCATACTCTCAACAACCTTCGCTAAAAAGTGAAGGTTGGAGACTGGACGATAATTAGATAACAATGCTGGGTCCAGGGAAGGCTTCTTGAGGAGGGGTCTCACCATCGCCTCTTTAAGGGAGGCTGGCAAGAATCCCTCACTCAAAGAAGCGTTCACTATTTCCTGGAGCCAGCCTCGTGCCACCTCCCAGGAGGCCAGTACCAGCCAGGAGGGACACGGGTCCAATAAACATGTGGTGGCATTCAGCCGCCTCGGCAATCTGTCCATGTCTTCGGAAGTAACAAAGTCGAACTCGTCCCATAATACAGTCTCAAGACCCGCCTCGGACGGTCTGCCCAGATCTATCGGGTTGGAGGCCAAGTCGTCCCGGATCCGAGCGATTTTATCCTGCAGATAAATTCCAAACTTCTCTACTCTGCCCTGCAAAGGAGCTTCCCGCGGCCCCTGCTGAAGAAGGGAGCGGGTCACTCTAAACAGGGCGGTAGGGCAGTTATCTGCGGATGCGATAAGAGTGGCGAGATGACTACGTTTCGCCACTCTTATCGCCACTAAGTAGGTCCTTAAATAGGACCTCACCTGTGTTCGATCGGATTCGGAACGAGTGGATCTCCACCTGCTCTCTAGGCGTCTCTTGTGGCGCTTCATCACCCTTAACTCCTCGGAGAACCAAGGGGCCAGGGTGGACTTCGATGGCACCGTTGGGGTGGTGTGGGGTAGATATGTACAACTGAGTATCATCAGTGTACAGATGGTACTCTATCCCAAAACCACGGATGATCTCACCCAGCAGTTTCATATATGTGTTGAACAAGAGCGGTGAGAGGACCAACCCCTGAGGTACCCCACATGTGAAGGGTCTCGAGGTCGACCTCTGCCCTCCTGTCAACACAAATTGCGATCGATCGGAGAGGTAGGAGGAGGAGAACCACCATAAAACGGTGCCCCTCACCCCCAACCCCTCCAGTCGATGCAATAGGATACCATGGTCGATGGTATCGAAAGTCGCTGAGAGGTCTAATAGGACCAGGATGGAGGAACAACCCCTATCTTTGGCCCTCCAGAGATCATCTACCAGTGTGACCAATGCCGTCTCAGTGCTGTGACCGGGGCGGAAGCCGGACTGGCGCGGGTCTAGATAATCAATTTCCTCCAGGTGACGGGGAAACTGTTGTGCCACCACACTCTCTACACCCTTCGCCAGAAAGCGAAGGTTGGAGACTGGACGATAATTGACTAATAATGCTGGGTCCAGGGAAGGCTTCTTGAGGAGGGGCCTCACTACTGCCTCTTTCAAGACAGCGGGCAAGAACCCCTCACTCAAAGAAGCATTTACTACTTCCTGGAGCCAGCCTCGTGAGACCTCCCAGGATGCCAGTACAAGCCAGGAGGGACACGGGTTCTAGGTTGCTTTTCTCCTTGATTAGTTTCCATCCATTGCTTCTTGCCCTGCCCTTAGGTCAATCAATCAATCAATCAAATTCGGATTTTTTATTTTTTATTTTTATTTTATTTTAAATATGGAACGCTTTACGAATTTGCGTGTCATCCTTGCGCAGGGGCCATGCTAATCTTCTCTGTATCGTTCCAATTTTAGTATATGTGCTGCCAAATTCGGATTTATTGACCGCACCCTCTCCCCACAGGGACCCGGGGCGGTGCACAGGAGAAACTAAAAACAATATACAATAAATACAAAATACATACTTTAAAACATAATTAAACAATGTTACCCGTGCTAAAAATGATTAAGAACCCATTAAAATGCATTTGGAATCAATAGACAGAGAGAATTATTCAAGGCCGGCCAGTCGAAAGAAATAGGTCTTCAATTTCGTACGGAAGGAGCGGAGGTCAGTGGTCGTTCTGATGTCGGGGGGAAGGTCGTTCCAGAGGGCCGGGCCCGCCACAGAGAGAGCCCTTCCCCTGGGCGCCGCCCGCTGACAAAGTCTAGTGGACGGCACCCGGAGAAGTCCCTCTCTGTGGGAGCGAATCGGTCGTGAGGATGTATGGGGCAGGATCCGATCTCGCAGATAGCTAGGTCCCGAGCCATGGAGCGCTTTGAAGATGATAATTAGCACCTTGAAGCGCACCCGGAAGACGACAGGTAGCCAGTGCAGCTCGCGCAAGAGCGGTGTAACGTGGGTAAACCTGGTGGTTCCCATAATTGCTCGCGCGGCTGCATTCTGAACTAACTGAAGCCTCCGGGTGCACCTCAAGGGGAGCCCCATGTAGAGAGAGTTACAGTAGTCCAGTCGGGATGTCACGAGGGCATGAGTGACTGTGCGAAGGGCGTCCCGATCCAATAGGGGGCGCAATTGGCGAACCAGGCGAACCTGGTAAAACGCCCTCCTGGCCACGGCTGTCACTTGATCTTCCATAGACAGCCGGGTATCCAGGAGGACACCCAAATTGCGCGCCCCATCCACAGGGGCAAGATGTTCGCCCCCTATGGCCAGCGTTGGAGAGAGCTGGTTGAATCGGGCAGCTGGAAACCACAGCCACTCGGTCTTGGTCGGGTTGAGCCTAAGTCCGTTACTTCCCATCCAGATCCGCACGGCTTCCAGGCACTGGCACATCACCGCTACGGCATCGTTGGGGTGGTTTGGGGTAGATATGTACAGCTGGGTGTCATCAGCGTACAGGTGGTACTCTACCCCAAAACCACGGATGATCTCACCCAGCGGCTTCATGTATGCATTAAACAGGAGAGGCGAGAGGACCGACCCCTGAGGCACCCCACATGTGAGGGGTCTCGGGGTCGACCTCTGCTCTCCTGCCCGCACAAATTGCGATCGGCCAGAGAGGTAGGAGGAGAACCACCGTAAAACGGTGCCTCCCACCCCCAACCCCCCCAGCCGATGCAATAGGATACCATGGTCGATGGTATCGAAAGCCGCCGAGAGGTCTAATAGGACCAGGATGGAGGAACATCCCCCATCTCTGGCCCTCCAGAGATCATCTACCAACGCGACCAATGCCGTCTCGGTGCTATGCCCGGGCCGAAAGCCGGACTGGCGCGGATCTAGATAGTCAACTTCCTCCAGGTTACGGGGAAACTGTTGTGCCACCACACTCTCAACAACCTTCGCCAAAAAGGGAAGGTTGGAGACTGGACGGTAGTTGTTTAAAAGAGCTGGGTCCAAAGAGGGCTTCTTGAGGAGGGGCCTCACCATCGCCTCTTTTAGGGAGGCAGGCAAGGAACCCTCACTCAAGGATGCGTTGACAACCTCTTGGAGCCAGCCTCGTGTCACCTCCCAGGATGCCAGTACAAGCCAGGAGGGGCACGGGTCCAATAAACATGTGGTGGCTCGCAGTCGCCCACGTAGCCTGTCCATATCCTCAGAAGTAACGGGGTCAAACTCCTCCCAAACAAGATCTCTCTCGTGGCATCCCACTGGGCCATGAATGGGGGCTAGCTCACTCTGTATCTGGGCGGTTTTCTCCTGCAGAAAAGTCACAAATTCCTCTGCTCTACCCTGTAGCGGGGCTTCCCGCTCCCTCTGTTGAAGGAGGGCACGGGTCACCCTAAACAGGGCGGCAGGGCGGTTTTCTGTGGATGCTATGAGAGTGGCACAATGATGACGTTTGGCCACCCTCAGCGCCACAATGTAAGTCCGTAAATGGGCTCTTACCTGTGTCCGGTCAGATTCAGAGCGGCTAGACCTCCATCTACTCTCTAGGCATCTCTTGCGGCGTTTCATCACCCGCAGCTCCTCAGTAAACCAAGGAGCCAGGGTGGTTCGCCGCCGCAAGAGAGGCCGCAAGGGCGCGACCCGATCTAAGGCTCCCACGGCCGCACTATTCCATGCGGCCGTGAGGTCCTCCATCGGGGCGCGGGTCAGGGATACAGGAAATGGCCCAAGCGCTGTCTGGAACCCATCAGGGTCCATCAAGCGCCTGGGGCGGTACCAGATTGGTAACTCTGGTTCCCCCTCCCCGCGGAGGGGAGCAGCGGTCGGAAAGTCGAGCCGGAGAAGTGAGTGGTCTGACCATGACAAGGGTGTGATGACTATGTCCCCTGTACCCAGATCACTCTTCCATTGGCCCGAGACAAAGATGAGATCCGGCGTATGTCCACCCTCGTGGGTGGGGCCCTGAATTACTTGGGTCAGGTCCATGGCCGTCATGGAAGCCATGAACTCCCGAGCTACCACGGATGATTCGCCCAACGATGGCAGGTTAAAGTCCCCCATGACTATAAGTCTGGGGGTCTCAACTGCCACCGTAGCGATCACCTCCAGGAGCTCGGGCAGGGCTGCTGCTACATAGCGGGGAGCCAGCTATACAACCAGCAAGCCCAACTGCCTCCCTAGGCCCCACTTCACGCAGAGGGACTCACAGCCGGTAGTCTGAGGCACAATGGTCTCTCTTGGCTCAAGGCCTTCCTTAATAATGACCGCTACCCCACCACCCCTGCTTAGGGCCCGCGGCTGATGAAATGCGCGGTAGCCTGTTGGGCACATTTCAACGAGGGGAAGTCCTCCCTCGTGGCCCAACCAGGTTTCCGCAATTCCTACCAGGTCCGGCTCCCCCTCTGACACAAGGTCACTAATGAGGGGGGCTTTGTTGACAACGGACCTGGCATTGCAAAACATCAGCCGCAGACCCTGGCTCTGTATTCCCTGGCCACCTAGCCTGCGGGGGTTGTGGCACCCGACTGTTTGCAACCAACGGCTACGTGCCACCAACCGGGAGGATGAAAATTGTCTCCCCTCGGTCCTGCCCCTCCCCACGACCCTCTGAATTGGTATGCCCTCCTGTGGAATGACTCGAGTATCCCCCTTCCTTTCGCCTTCCGCTTCCCGCCGTCCACTGCTATCCTGGCCCTTACTATTGATCACTGTTTCAATCTCCATCTGTCTATATCTACCCCCCTCCCTTGAACCCCCTAAAAAAGATAATTTAAATAAATTAAAAACTAAAAATCCCCTAAGGCCGCGCTTCGCCCATCTCTTCGGATTCACAATACCATCATCAAGATGGGCCCTAGATAAATCAGGGGGCCATACCTGCAAGAGCGGGGACTCTCGCAGCGATAGCAGGCTTGCTCTGGAATACATTATTAAATAGATAGTTAAAATTCAATAATTATACAGATAAAATTCGGGTGGGTTTTGGGATAAATACAGATGTTAAAAATACAGATGTTAAAAAGTCGTTGGCAGGTGCCTTAGAGAATAGTTTGACTCTCTCTTCTTTGTGGTAAACTCTGAGATATTGCTATCATGTAACCCTAGTCCTTCTTTTCATTAAACTAGACATACCCAATCCCAGTAAACTTTCTTTTTATGTTTTAACCTCCAGTCCCCTAGTTATCTTTGTTTCTCTTCTCTGCACTCTTTCTAGAGTTTCAACATCTTTTTTACATTGTGGCAACCAAAAACTGACTGCAGTATTCCAAGAGTGGCCTTACCAAGGCTTTATAAAGTGGTATTAACACTTTATATGATCAATATAGAAATATCAAATCTAATATGATAATTGTATAATATAATATGATCAAATATTATAGGAAATATAATAATCCTAATCCCCCTCTTTCTTAAGCATCCTGCAGCAATTTATATTTAATTAAATTGTCTTGCCAGACAAATTCATTGATATATTTTTACCATTGTTTAAATGATACATCAATATCAGTGTATATATTATCTGAAATAGAAATAATATTCTAGACAAAACATTCATCTTGGTCACATAAATTCTTCCCAACAATGGCAATTGTTATTCTTCCCATTTCAATATTTTTTTTAAAACTTCATTCCATACAATTCATATTAGGTAAAGTACATCCATATATTTAACCCTTTTCTCAATTTCAACACCATATTTTTTCATTAAATCTTCTTAATATTATGTATTTGTATTTTTATCCACCTCTTTTTTGTTTATTAATCTTAAAACCTGCTAGTGTGTCAAAGTCCTCCAATTTTTAAATCAAAACTTCTATCCCTTTCAAAATCATCTGTAAAAACTGTCAATTCATTAGTCTCTTTCTAAATGTTTGAACTTATTATCTTCTCATCTTGTCCGATGTCTCTATTGAAAACTTCAAAATAAACAACCTTGTCTTGCCCTCTTCTGGATATCACATAATTTAGTTAGATCACTGTCAACTATAATAATCAAAGCCTTCTGAGATGTGTACATTGAACTTGAATCCTTGAATAAAATATCTTATTGAACTTTAAACAAAGAAGTCCAATTCAGATTATCAAAAGCTTTCTCTGTATAAAAAGATTAAAGTGACTTTCTTTTTCTTATGCTGTTGTAAATATTCTATTATATCTTATACAGTTTTCACACTTTTTAAAAATCATCTTTTAGATAAAAATCTACACTGATCATCATAAATATAAAATCTTGCAGTTTCTTTTTTAATCTATCAGCCAAAATTAACACAAACATTTTATAATTTTTATTTAATAAGAAAAAACTCTATAATTCTTAGTAGAAGTTAAATCTTGTCCTTTCTGTCCTGCAAATTGGTCTCATTTTGTGATTTTACCATTACATCTTCCTATAAAACAGAACTATTACTTTCTAAAATGTTGCAGAAATTGATCTTCAAAACATTTATAATCACAACCTGATAATCCAGCCAGTCCAGGTGCCTTCCTTCTTCTATTTCACTTTTTTTAATGGATTCCAATATCTCCATAATAGTTAGCGAGTTATTCATAATTTGTAACTGGGATTGTGAGAGTTTGGTAAACACTGTTTGTTAAGAGTCTCCTCAATCTTTTCCAAGAAAACATCTTACCTTTTATAGAAATTGGAATAAGTCATAAAAAGTGTTCTGTATTCTTGCATTATCCATTAATACATTATCCCTTCCTGAATTTTCAATATAATTTTCCTTTTGGCTTAAATTTTTATTGTATTTAAAAGATTAAAATACAAAGGAAAAAATAATAATAAAGACAAAGCAAAACAAGAACATTAAAAATGTGAATTTAAAGGAATTTTCAATATAATTTTTCCTTCTTTTCTTAATTTATAAGTCCACGATTGGTTTATTTGCAAACTCAAAATTAATAAAGATATTTGTAGCTGTAAATGTTTAATCTGATATATAATAGTTGAATCTTTTTTTGTAAATCATCACTTGTTCATTGTTCTTCTTCAACGGCGCTATCTAGAACAATGATTCCATGTCTTTCCCATGTTATATATGTGTCCCACTTTTAATTTGAAAACAGTAAATAATTTAACAGTAAGTATTTTAAGCAGCCTGAGTGAATGTGGATATGTTATTACTTTGAAGAAGACATTATTCCGCCCTGAGTCCCTTTATGGTGAGATGGGTGCGGGTTATAAATGTGAAAAAAAATAAAATAAAATAAAATAATCATTTTTAACTCACAGCACCACTTGTGCAGTTTTCTTGTGATGCACACTTGCAAATGTTCAGTGTATGTGAGTAGTAGATGGAAGCTGTATGGATGACATTGAATGAGGAATCTCATACTAAGAACAAAATGTACTTGAGAAACAAATTACCGTAATAGTGTGAGAAGGACGTCAGCTCAATAATTTGCTGTCCGTCAAAACATTTATGTGGGGAAAGAGAATGGAAAACTGTTATAGATTTTCCAATGTTTTATTTTTCCCATGTCATATTCCTTGAACAAAGGAGCAAATAATTTTAATCAATACTAATCCAAAACTTGGTCATAGCAACAGCATGACTTCTATAAGCGATTCTCAAATTTGTATTAGAATTGATATTGACACAGTTGGTACCAATAATTATTGGTACTTTGACAACTATATTCAAAGAGTAAAAGAGAATAGCACAGAGTTTAAATTTTAGAGATAGCATTTATATGTAGTCCTCGACTTACACAGTTCACTTAGTGATTGTTCAAAATTACAATGGCACTGGATAAAGTGACTTATGATTGTTTTTCACACTTATGATCACATAATCAAAATTCAGACACTTGCAGCTGTAATAAATAATATTTATTATGGTCGCAAAGTCCCAGGGTGATGTGACAAGCAAAGCCAAAGGGCAAACTAAATACTAACTTAACAAGTTTGTGATTCACTTAACAATGTGGCAAAAAAGGTCGCAAATTGTGGCAAACTTGACAACTGTCTCTCTTAGCAACAGAAACTTTGGACTCACCCGTATCATAAGTCGAGGACTACTGGTAGTCACTTATCTCTCCCCTCCCTCTTTCTTAAGTAATGGTACATAAAATTCTACATAATATGCTGATATCTTCTTTGAAGGGCTTTTATAAATAAAATAAATATAAAAAGACAAGTAACTTTCTCACCTAATTTACTTGCAGAACTGATAATTAAGTGTTGCTGGCTGTATCACCAGCACAAATTTGTGATACTTGATATTGTGTCTCTGCATATTTAGAGGCTAAAATCGTTTTGCTTTTTTGCTGAGTAAAAACATCCAACATGCTTTCCACCCTCAGATAATGTCTGGCTCCTCTCTTCTAACTTTCCCTTCAAAAGAAAATTTCATATTTAGGTTAAAATTCTCCTACGTCTGTGATTTTTAATATTAGATAGTTCTTATTTAAGTCTTATTAATTTAAAATGTTTTACATTTATCTTTTTACCATTTTGTAAGCTTCTCAGAGTCATAAATAATAAATAATTAAATTGTTCTTGCACAGCAAGGAAGAAATACAATAATAATAATAATTGAAAACCAAATTCATGGATACTTGGAAAGAAATAACTTGCTTCCTGTGGAACAGAATGGGAATGTGGAACAGAATGGGAATGTGGAACAGAATTCTTTAGGATTAGCTTGTCAATTGCTGATTGACAAGCTAATCCTAAAGAATTCAAAGAAAAGGTGAACCAACCTGTTCATGGCTTGGATAGACTATAAGAAAGTGTTTGATTCAGTTTCCCATAGCTGGATCAAGAAATGCCTGAAAATCTTTGACATTAGCAGGAACATACAAAAATTCATGGAATCTTCAATGAACCTCTGGAAAATGAAGCTTACGACTAATGAAGAATAACTGGGTGAATTTGAAATTAAACAGGGCATTTTCCAGGGTGATTTCCTTTCACCCCTACTTTTTATACTTTCAATGCTACCACTAACAATCATTTTGAAGAAGATGAACTGTGATACGAACTTGCAAAGAAAGGATTGAAAATTTCGCACTTGATGTACATGGATGATTTGAAGCTGTTTGGTAAAACAAAAGCTGAACTGAATTTATTAATTGAAAGCACAAAAGAATTTAGCCAAGACATTGGTATGCAGTTTGGAATTGACAAATGTGCAACAATGGCAACCAAAGCAGGCAAGGTCATAGAAGATGATGGAATAGAACTTGAGAATGAAGAAATGATAAAAGCAGTAAAATCAGAAATGCTGAGCTTGTCGATCAGAAAAGTTGGCAGTTCAGCAGTTTGAATCCCTAGTGCCAAGTAACAGAGTGAGCTCCCATTACTTCTCCCAGCTTCTGCCAAGCTAGCAGTTCGAAAGCATGTAAAAATGTAAGTAGAAAAATAGCAACCATCTTTGATGGGAAGGTAACAGCATTCCATGCACCTTTGGCATTCAGTCACGCCCAGCCACATTGTCTTCGGACAATGCTGGCTCTTTGGCTTTGGAATGGAGATGAGCACTGTCCCTCAGAGTCGGGAACGACTAGCACATATATGCGAAGGGAACCTTTACCTTTTTACCATTGAGGTTAAAATTGGATATAGGAATATCAACAACTTCTGATATATAGATGATACAACATTGTTCATAGCAAGCAAAGATGATCTGGACTGGCTAATTTTGAGCATGAAAGATGAAAGAAAAAAAAAAGGGGGGCTATATTTTAATATAAAGAAAAGAAAGATAATGTTGACTGGAGAGAACATACAGTTCAGAGTGCAGATCAACAATGAGATTATCAAAATAATAAAGGAATTCATTTTCCTGGGCACTAAAATTGACCAAGGTGATGACTGCAGGCCTAAGATTAGAAGACGTATGGCACTAAGAAGAATTGCAATGTCAGGCATGAATGACTCTGGAACAGTAAATATATCAATCTACCAACCAATACAGATTAGTCAGCACAATAAATTTTTCCAATTATTTCATAGCTACAAAACATGCACCCTGAAAAAAGCAGATAGAAGTAGGATTGATGATTTTGAATTATAGTGCTGGAAATGACTATTGTGTATCCCATGGACTGCACAAGTCATAAATAAAAAAGTCCTAGATCAAGTGTCATCAAAAATTTCACCTCAAAGCCAAGATCACCAAACAAAAACTCATATATTGGCAATGTCATGCAAATGGACTCATCTGAAAAATCAATCATGCTAGGACAGAACAGTGGAAAAAAGGAGAAGGGGTCATCCTAATATTCATTGGCTGGACACTATAAAAGAATACACTTGTTATGACCATGGCAGATCTGAAGGATGCGAGACAGAGGGGCATGGAGAATGCTGATTCATAGAGTAAGATCATATTTGAATGGCTGACAATAAAGACAAATAGCTGCCTATCCCAGATCTTTGAGAAAGATTTGCTAGAGAAAATTGCAAACTCCAGTTTAAACATCTGGCTGGGTGTGTCGAACCATGTACCATCAGTCCATTTGTCAAATACTATTTCTTGGCATTGAGAAAATCACCATCAGTCAACTGCAAACACAGCTTTACTTGAAAAACTTATATCTTGCAATGATAGTTTAAGATTTTAAACATCTGCCTATTGCAGGTCCTTTGGAAGGATTCAATAGGTAGATAAAAATGTCAAATCCACTCTAAACACCTGTCTGACTAAACAACCATCCCTAATAATTTATTTTTGATTGGTGAGTTTCCATTGATATGGAGTTTTTCTGAAATTGGCTTTATAAGAAAAAATAACCCAATCAGATGTTCCAAAATATAAGATAAGGGTTTTGAAAAATAAGTGTTAATTCATAAAGAGGCATTTCCTTGTACTGAACTAATAAACCATGCAACTATACCAAAATGGTCTCTTTTTTATTAACAACTATTTTATATTTAATTCTCTGCTTTTCAATACATGTCCATAGGTAACAGGTCTGCCACTTCCCCTTTGATATTTGTATGCCTTATTTGCCAAGTCAGACATGGTAAAAAATGAATCGTTCCAATTTTGACTAAATTTTATTTTCTCATCAAGAGGAAGATCTGTATCTTTTCAATGATGCACCAATTTCTGTAGCACATTTCTGCAACTGAGCAATCACCATACAATGATTTTGAGTACATCATCTTTTTGTGGTATTCTTATCAATATAAGAGCTTACTTGCAATTTCATGACAATCTGTTCTATAAATCATTTCATTCTCAAAAATAATGGATTCTCATTTTTCTAGTACTATCATTGTTCAAGCAATTTCTCCAGATCACACGCTGATCATGCCTAACGTGCACATTGTCTTTTGGAAGTGCATCACAGGGTATCTCAGTTCCAAATTTTGATTGTCAATAAAATGTAATCAATTGGATGTGGCAAATTCCTTTCTCTCAAGTTGCAGTACTATAATAAAAAACCACAAAGTTCAACCCTGGCATATTATTACTACTATTATTAATAATCATCTTTTGTAATCACATCTCTAACATTATAATAAAGATAAAGGTAAGGCAAAGATTTCTTCTGTCCAGTTGTGTCTGACTGTAGGGAGTAGTGCTCATCACCATTTCTTAGCTGAAGGAGCCAGCATTATCTGAAGACATTTCCATGGTCATGTGGCCTGTATAACTATATGCTGAGGCATACAAAACACAGTTACCTTCCCACCAAAGTGATGCTACATTTACATGCTTTCAAACTGCTAGGTTGGCAGGAATTGGGCAAGAATGGGAGCTCGCTCCAATGCTTGGTGCTCAGATCTCAAGCCTGGTTGTTAGGCTTTCCAGCTGATAAGCTAAGCATCTTTAATTGCTGAGCTATTGTGGCCCCTTCATTACTATTAATGTAATAAAAAGCAGATCAGATTATGCAAACCAATTAAAACAATTAAAAATCACTAGGAAATAAAATAACAGTCTAACTGGGGAATTCTCTCAGGCCGGCTGACGGTCTCGATGGGGAGGGCGTAGGTCCTGGAATTGCAGGGGGGAGGGTCAGATTAACAGAGGGCAATCCCATCGAGACTGTGTATGGGAGGGGTGGTTATGGCGGGAGCAGAGGGCCATATCACATTAGGGGAGGGCGCACCCGCTGTTTGCAAGCGGTGGCGCGCTCCGGCCCTCATGGCTCCTCTTGCAACTCAGGGGGTTCGGGATCTCAGGGTCTGGGCTTATGGCTGATATTGTGTAACGCCAGGTCCATGATTAATAAAGCCCCCTTCATTTATGATCTGGTCTTGGAGGGGGAGGCAGACCTGCGGGTATCACGGAGACCTGGTTGGGCCAAGAGGGGGGAGTGCCCCTTGTTGAAATGTGCCCGCCAGGTTACCGTGCATTTCATCAGCCAAGAACCCAGGGTCGGGGTGGGGGGGGGTGGCGGTTATTATAAAGGAGGGTCTTGACCCGAGGGAGACCACTGTGCCACAGACTGCCGGTTGTGAGTCCCTGTGTGTGAAGTGGGGTCGTGGGAGGCAGCAGGGCATGCTGATTGTGTACCTGGCTCCCCGCTACGTATCAGCAGCCCTACCCGAGCTCCTCAGTGTGATAGCCGAAACGGTGATTGAGACCCCCAGGCTGTTAGTCACGGGGGACTTCAATCTGCCATTGGTAGGCGAAGCGTCTGAGGTGGCTCAGGAGTTCATGGCCTCCATGACGGCCATGGACCTGACCCAGTTAGTTCGTGACCCCACCCACACCGGGGCACACACACTGGACCTAGTTTTTGTCTCCGGCCAGTGGTTGAGTGATCTTGGTTTAGGGGAAATAGTCATTGAGCCCCTGTCATGGTCAGATCACTCTCTCCTTCGGTTGGCCTTTCCAACCGCTGCACCTCACCATGGGGAGGCGGAACCTGAAGTGACAAGATGGTTCCGCCCCAGGCGCCTGAGAGGTTCCAGACGGAGCTTGGGCCAATACCTGAGTCCATGACCCGCGACTCGACTGAGGACCTAGTGGCCGCCTGGAATAGTGCGACCACGGGGGCCCTGGACCGAGTCATACCTTTGCGGCCTCTCACCCGACGCCAATCTACCTTGGCTCCTTGGTTTTCCGAGGAGCTGCGGGTGATGAAGTGTCGGAAGAGATGCACAGAGGGCGCCTGGAGGGCTACCCGCTCCGAATCTGACCGGACACTGGTAAAGTCCCATTTAAGGACTTACTTAGTGGTGATAAAAGCGGCGAAAAGGAACTATTTCTCTGCTCTTATCGTGTCTGCAGGTAACCGACCTGCCGCCTTGTTTAGGGTGTCCCACTCCCTCCTCCATCAGAGGGCGCGGGATGCTCCCTTGAAGAGTCGCGCAGAGGAATTTGGGTGTTACCTGCATGACAAAATCGATCAGATCTGGGACGGGTTAGCTTCCGATTGGTCTAGTTCAGACGGGTCAATGGAGGCAGGTCTTGAGACTGTTATGTGGGATCCTGTGACTCTCAAGGACATGGACAGGTTACTGGGGCGGCTGAACACCACCACATGTTTATTGGACCCGTGTCCCTCCTGGTTGGTACTGGCCTCCCAGGAGGTTACATGAGGCTGGCTCCAGGGAATTGCCAACGCTTCTTTGAGTGAGGGGTTTTTACCGGCCGCCTTGAAAGACGCGGCGGTGAGGCCCCTCCTCAAAATCACAGAATCACAGACCCGGGGCCCTAGGCTGATGCTGTGCAACGCCAGGTCCGTGGTTCAGAAAGCCCCCCTCATTCATGACCTGGTGTCAGAGGGGGACCCGGACCTGGTGGGTATAACGGAAACCTGGTTGGGTCACGAAGGGGGTCTACCCCTCGTGGACATGTGCCCACCAGGTTACCGTGCCTTCCATCAGCCTAGGGCCCTAGGGAGGGGTGGGGGAGTGGCGATTATCGTAAAGGAAGGTCTTGAGCCGAAGGAGACCACAGTCCCTCAGACAACCGGATGTGAATCTCTCTGCGTGAGATGGGGCCTAGGGAGGCAGTTGGGCGTGTTAGTTGTATACCTGGCTCCTCGCTATGCAACAACAGCCCTGCCCGAGCTCCTAGAGGTGATAGCCGAGGCGGCAGTTGAGACCCCCAGACTGGTAGTCATGGGGGACTTTAACTTGCCGTCGGTGGGCGAAGCCTCTGGAGCAGCTCGGGAGTTCATGGCCTCCATGACGGCCATGGACCTGACCCAGGTAGTTTTAGGCCCCACTCACGAGGGGGGAAACACGCTGGATATGATCTTTGTCTCGGGACAGTGGAGTTGTGATCTGGGAATAGGGGATTTAGTCATCACTCCCTTGTCATGGACAGATCACGCTCTCCTCCGGCTGGACTTTCCAATCGCTTCACCTCACCGCGGGGAGGCGGAACCGGATACTCCTATATGGTTCCGCCCCAGGCTTCTAATGGACCCGGAAAGGTTCCAGAGGGAGCTTGGGCCAATTCCTGTGACCCTGTCCCGCGACTCGACTGAGGACCTAGTGGCCGCATGGTTAAGTGCGGCCGCGGGGGCCTTGGACCGAGTCGCGCCCTTGCGGCCTCTCTTGCGGCGACGAATCACCCAGGCTCCTTGGTTTACTGAGGAGCTCCGGGGGATGAAACGCCACAAGAGACGCCTAGAGAGCAGATGGAGATCCTCTCGCTCCGAAGCCGACCGAACACTAGTGAGAACCCATATTAGGGCTTACTTAATGGCGATAAAGGTGGCCAAACGTGAGTATTGTGCCACCCTAATTGCATCCGCAGATAACCGCCCTGCCGCCCTGTTTGGGGTGACCCGCTCCCTCCTTCACCAGAGGCCGCGGGAAGCCCCTCTACAAGGGCGAGCAGAGGAATTTGGGATTTATCTGCAGGAGAAAATCACTCGGATTCGGAATGAGCTACCCTCCATCGACGGTGGTCCTGTGGGACTGTCCGAGACTAGTCTTGAGGTTCCATCTTGGGAGGAGTTTGACTTTGTTACCACCGAGGATATGGACAGGTTGTCAAGGAAACTTAGGGCGACCACATGTTTATTGGACCCGTGTCCCTCCTGGCTTGTACTGGCATCCTGGGAGACGACACGAGGCTGGCTCCAGGGCATTGTCAACGCATCTTTGAGTGAGGGGTCCTTGCCTTCCGTCTTGAAAGAGGCGGTAGTGAGGCCCCTCCTCAAGAAGCCGTCCCTGGACCCAGCTTTATTAGAGAACTATCGTCCGGTCTCCAACCTTCACTTTCTGGTGAAGGTTGTTGAGAGTGTGGTAGCCCAACAGTTTCCGCGACACCTGGAGGAAGTTGATTATCTAGACCCGCGCCAGTCCGGCTTCCGACCCGGTCACAGTACCGAGACGGCATTGGTCGCGTTGGTTGATGATCTCTGGAGGGCGCGGGATAGAGGTTATTCCTCTATCCTAGTCCTGTTAGACCTCTCAGCGGCTTTCGATACCATCGACCATGGTATCCTATTGCACCGACTGGGGGGGTTGGGGCTGGGAGGCACCGTTCTGCGGTGGTTCTCATCTTACCTCTCTGGTCGGTCACAATATGTGTTGACGGGAGGGCAGAGGTCGACCTCGAGGCCTCTCCTATGTGGGGTCCCTCAGGGGTTGGTCCTCTCGCCCCTCCTTTTCAACACATATATGAAGCTGCTGGGTGAGATCATCCGTGGTTTTGGGGTGGAGTACCATCTGTACGCTGATGACACTCAGTTGTACATATCCACCCCAGACCACCCCAACGATGCCGTCGAAGTGCTGTCCCGGTGTTTGGAGGCCGTACGGATCTGGATGGGTGGTAACAAACTCAAGCTCAACCCTGCCAAGACCGAGTGGCTGTGGTTTCCGGCACCCCGGTTCAGCCAGATTACTCCAACTCTGGCCATTGGGGGCGAAACATTGGCCCCCATGGAGAGGGCGCGCAATTTGGGTGTCCTCCTGGATTCCCGGCTGTCCTTGGAGGACCATGTGGCAGCTGTGGCCAGGGGGGCGTTTCATCAGGTACGCCTGATGCGCCAATTGCGCCCCTTACTGGACCGGGCTGCCCTTCGCACAGTCACTCAAGCTCTTGTGACGTCCCGTCTTGACTACTGTAATGCTCTCTACATGGGGCTTCCCTTGAGGTGCACTCGAAAGCTACAGCTAGTCCAAAACGCAGCCGCGCGGGTAATTACGGGAGCTACCAGAAGCTCCCATATAACACCAATCCTGCGCGAGCTGCATTGGCTTCCTGTGGTCTTTCGGGTGCGCTTCAAGGTCTTGACGACCATCTTTAAAGCGCTCCATGGCTCGTGGCCTAGTTATATGCGAGACCGTCTCGTGCCCCATACATCCCTTAGACCGATACGCTCCCACAGAGAGGGCCTTCTCAGGGTGCCGTCGGCCGGACAATGCCGACTGGCGACACCCAGGGGAAGAGCCTTCTCTGTGGCGGGCCCGGCCCTTTGGAACGACCTACCCCCTGAACTCCGGACCATCACCGACCTCTGCCTCTTCCGCCAATGTCTAAAGACATACTTTTTTCATCAAGCCGGCCTAGCCTAACCTCCCATGGGGACTGTAGAAAAGTTTTAAATTGGGTTTTAATTAATAATTGGTTTTAGCACAGGTTTGGGATTTAATATATATTTTAAATTATTTATGTTCTATTTTTGTATGTTTTTTAAATTTCCTGTGCGCCGCCCTGGGTCCTTTGCGGAGAAGGGCGGGATATAAATGTAATAAAATAAATAAATAAAATAAATAAAAAAGCCCTCCCTGAACCCAGCTGTTTTGGCCAACTACCGTCCTGTCTCCAACCTTCGCTTTCTTGCGAAGGTTGTTGAGACTGTGGTGGCACGACAGCTCCCTCAGCACCTGGAGGAAACTGTCTATCTGGACTCGTGCCAATCTGGCTTCCGGCCTGGAAACGGCATTGGTTGATGATCTCTGGAGGGCTCAGGATAGAGGTTATTCCTCTATCCTGGTCCTGTTAGATCTCTCAGCGGCTTTCGATACCATCGACCATGGTATCTTATTGTGCCGGTTGGAGGGGCTGGGGTTGGGAGACACCGTTCTATGGTGGTTCTCCTCCTACCATTCCAACCGGTCACAATTTGTGTTGGCAGGAGGGCAGAGTTCGACGTCTAGGTGCCTCACTTGTGGGGTACCACAGGGGTCGGTCCTCTCGCCTCTCCTGTTCAACATCTATATGAAGCCACTGGGTGAGATCATCCGTGGTTTGGGGGTGGAGTTTCATCACCACCCTGAGTCCCACCAGGGAGATAGGGCGGTATAAAAATGTGACAAATAAATAAATCAGTACGCGGATGACACCCAGCTGTACATCTCCACCCCGGACCACCCCAACGATGCCGTGGAAGTAATGTCCCATTGCCTGGAGGCCGTACGAGTCTGGATGGGGAGGAACAGGCTTCAACTCAACCCGTCCAAGACCGAGTGGCTGTGGTTCCCGGCGTTGCGACATAGCCAGTTGGTTCCATCTCTGGCTATCGGGGGTGAATCATTAGCTCCCACAGAAAGGGCCCGCAACTTGGATGTCCTTCTGGATTCTTGGCTGTCCCTAGACGATCATGTGACAGCCATGGCCAGGGGGGCTTTTTATCAGGTTCGCCTGATATGCCAGTTGCGTCCCTTTCTGGATCGCGACACTCTATGCACAGTCACTCAAGCCTTCATCATCTCCCCCCTGGACTATTGCAATGCCCTCTACATGGGGCTTCCCTTGAGGTGCGCCCGGAGGCTCCAGCTAGTTCAGAATGCGGCCGCACGGGGGATTTTAGGGGCATCTAGATGCTCCCATGTAACACCTCTCCTGCGCGAGCTGCACTGGCTGCTTGTGGCTTTCCGTGTGCGCTTCAAGGTGCTAGTAACAACCTTTAAAGCCCTCCATGGCAAGGGACCTGGGTACCTGCAAGACCGCCTCCTACCAAACACCTCCCTCTGACAAGTCCGCTCCCACAGAGAGGGCCTCCTCAGGGTACCGTCAGCCAGTCAATGTCGGCTGGTGACCCCTAGGGGGAGGGCCTTCTCTGTGGCAGCTCCAGCCTCTGGAATGACCTACCCCCTGACCTTCGCACAGCCGTGGACCTGGCCCTTTTCCGCCAAGCCCTTAAAACCCATCTATTTCGTGCGGCCAGCCTGGCATAGTTTTAATTTGCTTTTACTAGGGGTTTTAGAGGGTATTTTAGAACAGGCGTGTGTTTAATTTATTTTTAGTATATTTTTTAGCATAGTTGCTGTATCAGATGTTTTATTGTTGTTTTTATTATCGCCTGTTCACCGCCCTGAGTCCCGTAAGGGAGAAAGGGCGGTATATAAATTCGAATAAATGAAATGAAATGAAATGGAACCACAAAAGTATGTTTTTCTTTAATGGAAAATAAGTAGAATGAAAAACAAGCTCCAGGAGAGATTTACCAGTCTGATTTAGGACCTCAGTCTAGATTATAGGAGCAAATTATTCAGCCAAGATCATTGATAATCCAAGTAAACTCTATGCTCAGAAAGCAAGGCCAGAATGGGGAGGAGGTGGGGTTCTCCCATCATCTAACATGAGAAAAGCACATTTGATTTTAACTCCCTGTCTCCAGAAGAAATAATACAATGCATGAATTTTAAAAGATCATGAAATTAAATAAATTCTATAAAAATATGTGCAGGAATTTATAGATTTTTCAAAACAAAAGAACCAATTTTTGTAGATGGTTGCAATCTTACTGTTTATTTCTCATGTGATTAGGATAGCCAATGTTGTCTTCAGGATCTTTTAATTTCTTTAAAAAAAAGAAATTAATAGCCCAGTAAGAATGGATGGGGGAAATTCAAAATACTGAAGTAAAGAGAGGTCATATTTGAAATTATTAGTTTCACTGCCTTAAATGAAAAATAATGATTCATGTGATCATTTTTAAATGCTGAAATGTTCCTCTACTAAAAAGGTTTTGGGATGGGCTAGTTGCTAGGATTGTGATAGCAATAGCACTTAGCAATAGCACATATACTGCTTTACAGTGCTTTACAGCACCCTCCAAACAGTTTACAGAGTCAGCATATTGCCCCCAACAATCTGGGTCCTCATTTTACCTACCTTGGAAGGATGGAAGGCTGAGTCAACCTTGAGCCTGGTGAGATTTGAACTGCCAAATTGCAGGCAACTCGTAGCCAGCAGAAGTAATCTGCAGTACTGCACTCTAACCACTGCGCCATTGTGATGATTTCAGAATCAATCCATTCAACAGCTCCTTTCCTCATTTCCAAATTAATGATGTAAGATTGTTTGGTTCTTATCTGCATAGTCTGAAGCTCCAGACTCCCTCCGTCCACCCCAGATTGGGAATATAACTTTGTAGAACCAAGTAAGCTTAGTTCCTATCTACTTTCTCTGCGTAAGTGAAAATCTGTTCCAAACTA
Source organism: Rhabdophis nuchalis (assembly GCA_039707465.1). Taxonomy (NCBI): domain Eukaryota; kingdom Metazoa; phylum Chordata; class Lepidosauria; order Squamata; family Natricidae; genus Rhabdophis; species Rhabdophis nuchalis. The sequence continues at coordinate 60,637,498 of CM077647.1, forward strand.
TTCTGTTTCATCTTGAATCTGGAATTCAGAAGAGCCCCAAACCAAAACTGAAAAACAAAATTAAGAAACAAATAAAAGTGCTCAGTGGAATGCACCAGAGCTCTGAAAGATCTTATTGATTCCAGTGGCTAATTTGAATGGGTGAAACCATTTCAGGACTAGCCAAAGGAGTTGTTACAGTTCTGTAACTCATCATATGAGGAGGTAAAAAAAGATCTGGGCATTTCCAGATGGAGTTCCTGACCATGTAAGGATTGCTAACCCCATAAAATTCATGGGCTGCATGTTACTTACCCAAATTTAAACAAAGTGGTTAATTTGAACTGTCAGATCTTCACTGAATCAATAGTCATCTCACATCATCCCAACAGGGATTATGACCTCAAATTCTCTCTTAACCAAACTATTTTGGAGTTCACAAGCAACATGCCAGGATAAGATCCCAGTAGTGATGTTATCCATATTATGTTCAGATATGTTTATCTGCTATGAGGCTTTTGCTATTATTTTTAATTCCAAGCGACACCTCCCCTGCAATGAATTTAAGTCATTTTTGTTTGATTGCAATGACCTAGGTTTTATTATGGGATCAGTTATTGGGTCTTTGGGCAGATTCTAAAGGATTTTTTAAAAAAGGGTCATGTTTTCAAAGCTAAGTATAAAGATCATCTTGAGCAAGTCATATGAGCAAACATCCAGTCTTGCCTAATTTTATTCTTCATTCCTTTATTTCATTGTAAATCAACAAACTACAAACTACAAAGCCATTATCTTACCTGACATTTTTGAGGAAAAATACATTTACAGATTTACTAAATTAATATTGACCTAGGCTGTGTTTTTAATTGGTTGCTAAATATTATCCTAAATTCCCCCCTCATCCCTGGCAACACATACAAATGATACCTGCTCAATTTTATAGATCACCATTTCTATTGTCCTAAGGCAGACTATTTGGTAATTATTTCGAAACACCGTATTTTTCGGAGTATAAGATTAGTTTAGTTTAGTTTATTCAAATTTATACCCCGCACCTTCTCCAAAAAGGACCCAGGGCGGCGCACAGGAAATTTAAAAACATAACAAATATAACAAAAGTACAAAATTTTAAAAAGCTATTAAATCCATACCCTGTGCTAAAATAGTATGAAATCCCCCAAATTACAAACTATCTTAAAAAACGGTGAAAATGGGAGGTTATGCTAGGCCGACTTGTTGGAAAAGGTGCGTCTTAAGACGCTGGCGGAAGAGGCGGAGGTCTGAGATGGTACGTAGTTCGGGGGGGGTAAGTCGTTCCAGAGGGTAGGGCCTGCCACAGAGAAGGCCCTTCCCCTGGGTGTCGCCAACCGGCATTGACTGGCCGACGGCACCCTGAGAAGGCCCTCTCTGTGGGAGCGGATCGGACGAAGGGATGTATGGGGCAGAAGACGGTCTCGCATATAACTAGGCCCCGAGCCATGAAGCACTTTGAAGATGGTCGTCAAAACCTTGAAGCGCACCCCAAAGGCCACAGGCAGCCAGTGCAGCTCGTGCAGGAGAGGTGTTATGTGGGAGTACCTAGAGGCTCCCATAATCACCTGCGCGGCCGCATTCTGGACTAGCTGTAGCTTTCGAGTGCACCTCAAGGGAAGCCCCATGTAGAGAGTGTTACAGTAGTCAAGTCGGGATGTCACGAGTGCTTGAGTGACTGTGCGAAGGGCAGCCCGGTCCAGTAAGGGGGGTAATTGGCGCATCAGGCTACCTGATAGAACGCCCCCCTGGCCACGGCCAAGACACACCAGAGTATAAGACGCACCAAGGTTTTGAAGAGGCAAGTTAAAAAAAAGTAGGTAGGTAGATAGAGGGATAGAGAGGGAGAGAAAGAGAGAGAAATACAGTAGATAGGTAGGGATAGAGAGAGAGAAGGTACCTAGGTAGCTAGATAGAGAGAAATAGAGAGAGAGAGAAATACAGTAGGTAGGTAGAGAGAGTAGTTAGGTAGTTAGGTAGGTAGTTAGGTAGGAGGTAGGTAGGTAGATAAAGGGCTAGAGAGAGGGAAATAGAGAGAGAGAGAAAGAGAGAAATACAGTAGGGAGGGAGGGAGAGAGAGAGAAAGAATGTAGGTAGGTAGAGGAATAGAGAGAGATATATATAGAAAGAGAGAGAGAGAGAAATACAGTAGATAGGTAGGAAGAGAGAGAGTAGGTAGGTAGATAGAGGGAGGGAAAGAGAGAGAGGGAGAGAGGGAGAGAGAGATACAGTGTGCTTAAATATTTAAATATTTTGATTGTATCAACTCAAATACATGTGAATCACACTTTCTGTTTTCATTGAATTAAACCATGGAAAATATTTTCCCTCACTAACTTAATGTTTTTTATATACATCCAGAAAACACAATTGTTTTAGATAGAACTTTTATGTGTGGCTAATTTGGTTAATTTAAACCAAACAAATATTTACTGGAAGCTTAATGTTTGTAGATATATTCTAAGAGTTTGAAACTAGTTTGCAAACTACATTTCAATCAACAAATCATAGCTGCGGATGAAGATTTTCTTTTGGGCCACAATGTAAATAAACAAATGAGGAAAACTACAAAGGCAGATTTTAATCCAAACATTTGGAATAGAAATTTTAATTTGAAATGTACATTATGATTATAGCAAACCATAGTTTGCCAGGATATGTAAACTAAGCCACTTTGACTGAAATTTTATTTTATTTTATTTATTCCATTATATAACCATTATCTTTGTGATTCTGGGTAACTTAAAATTAAAACATAAATAATACAAAAATAAACACCCCAGTATAAACTGTACAAACATTAAAAGTACTAATGGAAATGACACATAGGATCAATTACTTGATGTTTAATTTATTGCCGATTTTTATTAACTATTGCAATTGATGGTTTCAAAATATTTATTCTTCTATCCTAGGAATAATAATTCAAAACTACTGGCCCATTTATCAAATATAAGCTGATTAATTAAAAATTGTATAAAATATTTTATTACAGTAAATTCTGGACATAAACATTCATTTTATGAACGAATACAGCTATAGTCAGAGATCTCTGAATTATCTCCCAGTTCCTGGAATGAACCAAGCGTCAATGTTCCCACCACTTTTTCTACTTTACCATCTTATAAGAAGATCACCAAATAGATGACATTTATCATAACAGGTTGATCCATTCAGTTGACAATTAAAATCCCCTACGGCTGGCACTGGGGCCTGGTATTTATTTGTACTTTTCAGATTGTGTGTTTCTGCAATGCTTTGTTTCCATTGGTGGAAACCAAAGGTCAACATCTAAATATACTTCAACAATATTTACCTCAATAATGTTATCTTCATAGCAGATTGAAAAAGACTTTGGCTACTAGACTTCATTGCTAGTGGAGTGTTAAAAGTTGTTAAAGGTAATATACATGACTTGTGCTAAATTGCAAATATCAATTTATATCAAACAACCATGAAACATAACAAGAGACTAGGGTGATAATGGGAGAAACAGAGAAGGTTAATCTCACACAGGATGTATATGTCTGCAGAGCTAGTTAGAGCTACATTTTACTGTATTTGTGATCCATTTTACTTTCTGTTGTATTATCTTCCCATCTACATTTATTTGTCAAGATGTTGCCAAATGGAATCCTTCTGGATATACATGATTGTCTTTCAAATTACAGAATGAATTATTTAAAAAAACAATCTGGATATGAAACATGTCAAGTTATTACTATTATCTTACACACTACTTTACTCCAGGGTATTTAAAATATCATGTTTCTAGATCTCCAGAAAGTAGAAAATATAATAGCTTATTGATGAATAAGATAAAATACAGAATGAGATTGCATATACACTTATTTATTCCCACTTATTAGCACAGGTCCATTTGTCTGACATGATATGACTTAGTCCTATTTTTATCTTTAGATTAAGCCTTATTAAAATGTTTCAATTCACTTCTTCAGGTTTCCTCACATCTGGATTTTTCTTTCTCCATCATCAATTCTCCTAGTGATGGTGGTGAGAGACACCCTATGGCAAGATTAAGACACAAGAAAAGCACAGCAGCCATCAACATCCTAAAAAGCCAATGGAACCCATTGCCACCCAGGGTAGACAAAATATCAACAAAGAAAGACCTGAAGTCAGGAATATTAGAATTAGAAGCAAACTACTAGCGGGAATCAGTAGAAACAACTAACAGAAAGACCATAAGGCAAAGAAATGAACTGGAGTAGCATCTTTGGAGAACAAATAGTATATATTGGCATTGTTGCTTCAGGCAGGGAACCTATCCAGATGAATATGATAATTGAACTGAGTGAGAAAGGAAAAATCTTATTTCTAGGGCCTGTGGACCTAAACATATATAGTAGAAGTAACCTAAATTGCCTTGTAGTGATCAGCCTACTACTTCTCATCCAACAGCTACTAAGATATATTTGGAATAGTTGGTAGTATATTAAAGAGTAAGTATGCATCAGAATAGTTTTACCAATGGTTTATCTTGGTCAGATTTATGCAGTGCACGTATTGTAGCTTGAAGGTTATCACTTTTGGTTTAAGATTACATATCAGTCCAGGCAATTTTGGCATATTGAATAAGCCATGGTTAGGTATATGGTGGCTTAGCATAGTATCTGATCCATTGCCTATTTTCATACCAAACCATTGAGCAAAAAACCAGTTAGCAAAGAATACATTATACAACTGAGTCTGCTCATCTGCATTTAATCATCAAGATGTAATTTCCAGGCTGAAATGAAACTGACATATAGCTTCATGACCCTGCTATGGTGAAGTGTATTCTACTTAAGTGATCAAAGTAATTTCCAGAATAATATACAATATATGCATATAAATCAGTATGTTTTGTGTATATATGCATTTCTTCTTTCGCACAATGAACATATCTATATCGTATATGACTTCCTATTACCATAGAAAGTTTCCTAGGAACCTTCTTTTTACACTATGATTTTAAATATTTTTTCTCTTTTTTCTGATCTCTTTGAAGTTCTTCATATTAGACCCTCATCTAATTTGCAGGCTTGCCTTGGCCCATAAATGTTTCTGTTTATATGATAGATGCTCATAATTCCTCAGGTAAGTAGAACTTTCCTCTGCAGTCAAGGCCAGATCACTTATTTGCTTCTCTTGCCATATCTATACCCCCCTAAGCAGACAAGATAACATTGCCTTATTTAACATGCAGAGATATTGTAGTGCTAAATTCTTTAGACAAACAAGGGATCAGGCAGTGCTAGTGTAGGGACAAATTACCATAGATAAAGGCTGCACCAGCAGTCTGCATGGATGTGGAGGAAGACTTACTGATGTGGATTTGATACTCAAAATACTACTTTGAGTCTAGCTGAGTCAATGATAAAAAATTAGGAACTCCCTTGTATATATGTGTGTAATCTTTATTGTTATAATAAAGTCATAGCATTCTTTCATCAACATGTGAGAAAGTTTACATTGCTTTCCTAGATTTCCAACAGGCATCCACAACATGATTGTCATTGTATGACTGGCTATTGCTAGTAGTTTCAATTAAGACAACTTCAGTAAAATCCCTGTCCAATGGCTGTAACACATGGCCTTCAGACACTATTTCTTTACCTTATACCAAGGAGAATATGTCACATTTGAATTCCCATACAGTACTTCTAATTATAAAGACTGTTAAAACAATTTACTTTTTAATATCATGATTCCCTTCAGTGATTGTGAGTTGTCAAAAAGCTGGATAATAATCAGAATGTTGCAAATGAGCCATTTATAATTATAGAAATTGATCCCTTATAATAGGACTTAAATTGTACAGGGAAATGGAACCTTTGCAAAAGTGCCATTGAGGACTTTCAAGTATGGATATAAAATACTATAGAATTTAGCAAACATCTGTTCAGCTCCAAAAGATAGAGGAATCTTGTTATGAGCCCCCAAAACAACTGTTATTATGACATATTATTCCTTTTGCAATTTGACTGGGGACCTACAGCTATCTTTTGTTATTCTGTCTTTTCAGCCAGCTTAATTATTGGCCATTTCAATTAAGAACAATACAAACTGAGTACAACATATATTAGTTGGAGAAAGATGGGCCAGGAGATTAAATTAGGTCTGTTCCTTGGTCTGTCTCAACTTATTCTTTGGATATTTGTTGGGTTATATTTTTGTGTTATAATTTGGATGCAGATATAATCTAAGATGCAACCTACAGTAGGTGGCATCATAGGTTCCAAACCTTAGAAAGAAGGTTAGGTTTCTTGTCTTTTTTTGTTTGATCAGGACAACTTTTTTCTTTAAAAAAAAATCCTTCATTCATAACTGTTTTTATAGTATAGTCCTATCAGGTAATCATACATTCACCACAAGATTTCTTTTTAAAGAATGTAGAAATAATGAAGAATAATTTAGGTGAACAAATATGTATTCTCAGATGAAGGAAGATGGAAAGTTGAATAGTATCCCAATATATTGGTTCAGGATTCTCAAACTGTCACCTTCATATGTTCAGAAACAACATAATCCAGAATTCCTACCCATTCTGATAAAATTCTTTCTCTGAATTATAGGTTTTATTATTCTACTATGTAGCACGATAGAAGAAACCTAAATCTTTTAGTACAATTTAGATTCCATTTGTAGTTGAATAGTTACTTTAATTCTGGCACTGTATGTCTATGTATATTTCTGCTAACACAAATGTGTAATTTATTGGAAAATTGATATGGTGGTTCATCTTCATTTTTAAACTATGATGCAGTCATTCCTATTCCAATCTGTTGTCAAGAAGACACACACACACACAAAAGGTAAGGGCAGTTCCAGTCTATTTATTTATTTTATTATTTTTAATTTGATTTATATACCGCGCCTTCTCCGTAGGAACGGACCCACCTGGAGTCTACATATCTGTTACTATCATCCCTCCCTCCCTCCCTCCCCCCTCTCTCTAGCTCCCATTCAGACATATTTGAATTACCATTTTTGGAAATGCCATTCAGAGCAGGCTATTTTGGATGGAGTTCTAAGTATTTTATGCCATAAGCATACTAAAGGATTTAGGATGTGAGAAATATCAACAAAATACCCACACTTGAATGGCACACATCCTTTGAGTTAAAAGGAATGAGTGCAATAAATACTATGCATTAGAATGCCAAAAGAACAGCAATCAAGCCATAATTGGTTACTCTTGCAGCCATTAATTTGCTGGAACAATTGAATGCCATTCAGACAGTCTCAGCAGGCTTGCTGACACAGGAGGGGAGAGAAGAGAAGAAGGCTGAAGTAAGACAAAGTCTGTTACAAGGGAATACACAATGTTTATTTGCATACTTCCTTCAGTGACTAGTTACTTTGAAAGAAGTAATGTGTACTGGACTGATCCGCTGTAAAATTCAAGTTGTAAAATCCTATTGAAAATGACAACTTGTCCAAACAATTCTTTATTTCTTTTCCTCACCATTCTTTGTTTCCAAAGTATGAAAGTTCTTTCCAACAGTATCTGATTGGACTCTGTGCACATACAACCAGAGGCTGGATTTTCTGATTGCATCTTTTTCCTTTTTGCTATTATTCCTAGAGAAATCATCCATACACAGAAGGGATGGAATTTTTCTTCCAGCATAACTAGCCATGTTGCTCTTAAAAGCTGCCTGTATCAGATGCACAGAGGACTTTTCAACCCTTTCATTTTCCATTTTAATTTCCTTTAGCAATTTAGCACCTCTTTGCAGCTCACACATATGGAAGAACCCAGGAAATTTCTTAACACCCCTTTTGGCAAGTTGTATGACAACAAACCACTATAACATTTTTTTTCTATTTTCAAAGCCTAAAGCAAGAAAAATAAAGATCAAGCCCAAAGGTGTACCCACTCATCCATACAAGTTTATTCTAGTAACTCTCCTCTCAAGCAAAGAGGCAAGCTACCAACTGGATGAAATCAGTTAACTTAAAGTAATATTTACAGGAGTGGGAAGAACTTGAATCTTTGCTAGAAGGATTGCTAGAAAACCATGAAAATTGTTAAATATCAAAAATCTTATAATACAATGCTAGAAAGCATACAATGCAAAAAGGTGTGGAATTTATAAATAAACAGAATGCAAAAGTGTCCATTCCAAGCATATGTACATAATCCCTTTCTCATTTCCTAAAAGGAGATGGGACTTCAATCACATGGTTTGATATTGACTTATCATCCTACTCCCCAGTCTATCTCCACAGACTGGATGCAGGTAATAATGTTAAACCACAGGTTAGTTTTTTTTAAAAGTCTTTAGGGGAGATGCAAATTATTTCACAAGCACAAAGGACATTTGTGATGTAAAGTGAAAAAGTAGAGGCATAATCATGAAATCCAAATAAAATGGGATAAAAAGACATTTAAACCAACAAAGGATATTAGAGAAAAGGACATATTAAAAATAGTGATAACATTCAGATTACTTTTTTCATTAAGACAAGTAATTTATGGTTTTGAGAGACATTTCAACTACAAAGCAGATCTATGATCAAGTCTTCTTAATAGGGTCCCAGACCAGGGAAGCACCTGGACAGATAACCCAGAAATTATGGTTTCTAGTTCTCCAAGGTCTTGGAATAATCTGGAATTAAGAAGAAAACTAGTCAGCCAGTCAAATCCCCATTCTTAGTAACTTTATCAGAGAATCACTATATCTACCAAAAAGCAACCTTCTAAACTGTAGAAGATTCATATGACAAATGTCTACACTCTGTGCATACATTGTGTGATAAACCATAATTTTGTGTTAGATGTATGAATACTGGGGCTCATGTGATTTTCTCTTCCAATACAGATATAAGACAGAGTTTCTGTCATTTTTAATTTACACTTCTTGTCATACTGTTTTAATCTCAGACTGTTTCTATAATCTAGAATTAATGTTCATCACAGTTTCTGATTCAATACAACAAATTACTGAATGTGTAATATGGAAGTTCTGTTTCCAGTTTTATTCTTGCAGATTCACTGGAAAGAATGGAATTTATAAATCTTATGTTTCTAAATTATTTTTTTCATGGAAGCTTGAGTGCCAGGATTAAATCAGCTAACAGGGTAGGAGCATCTTGGAGATGTTGTTACACATGCAGGCGCTGTTTCATAGAAATCTTGCTTTCTGGATCCTATCACTGTTAGCACTAATTAGTAGATAGGACCCAGGGCACCCATACCTGATTCTTCCTACACTGCCTTGAGAAAAAAATCAAGCTACTGTGTGACACCTTCTCACCTCCATGTGCATTGAGCCTTCAATGAATTGGGTCAGGTCCACAGACACCATGATAGCCATGGTGAACATGGGATATACATTTGTGATAAATGGAGGGAATTAGTACTTCAGCTTTATTACTATTTTGTGTATCAACATAGGGGAATTTCATTTTATTTGATATTGGTTTGTGTTTGTGTATACGCATGTATGTGTGTATCATTAACTGTTTCTTTCTTGGTATAAAATACAAATATAGGAAACGTGGAAAAGGAAAGGGAATAAAGGAGATACGAGGGAGAAGAGGGGAGAAAAATTAAAGAGACAAAAAGCAGTGACCTCCCTCTTTGTTGTGCAAGATATTTAGTAAGGTTATAGTATGAATTTTTTAGTTCTGCCAAATAATAACCACTAGCCATTTCGATAATAATAGCACACTCAACCCCAATGCAAAATTTCATTTTTTTTCTTTCACACAGAAAGTCCTGATGATATTAATGTCATAAAATAGATTCAGAGGCTGAATCATGCAATGAAATATGCCTAAAAACAAATTACTTCCCATTGTCCAGTATTGCACCAACCAGAGGTGTAGCGTGGGGGGTGCAGGGGGGGCCGGCCGCACCGGGCGCAACATCTGGGGGGGCGCGCTCCAGAGACCCGACTCGGAAGCTCTCCTCCGCGGGTCTCTGGAGTTGGCGGCGGCGGCGCCTGGGCGCTCCTGGGCCAGCGAGAGTCGGGGAGCGAACAGCGGCCAGTAGGGGCCAAACCCTCCCGGGCCATCCCCCGGCTGAGGCCAGCGCCGGCTCCTTGCACCCGCCAGCGCCACCCGAGGGGGCCAGGCGAGACTTAAAGGCGCAGGTCTTTCGAAGCAACGGCCGTGCGGAGACCCTGGAAGACTCCTCCGTTCCGAGCCAGCCAGAGGAGCGGCGACCTGGGCCCTGCGGCGGCCCGGGAAGACCCTCTTGCCCCGGCTTTCGGGCCGTCGCCCTCCGTAGAAAGGAGCCTCGGGTAAAGGATGTCATAGAAAGGAGCCTCGGGTGTCCCAGGCCCGCACCACGCAAAGGGCGCCCGCTTCTCCCCAAGGCGAGGCAACGAGTGTCGGACCCGGATGGCCGAGCCCTTTGGGCAGCGGCTGCCCGCCGGATCCTCGTGGGAGGTGCGTGGGCTCGACACCACAAGAAGAGCTGCCTCCCCCGAGTGCTAAAATCCACGGGTTAGGGGGCGCAAATTACTTGCCTTGCCCCAGGTGCTGACAACCCACGCTACGCCACTGGCACCAACTGCTTGAATAGACAGTAATTGTACAGAGGAAGGGGTCAACAATGTGCATAAGTTAATAGAGAAGATTCTGCCTCCCTATCTTTTGTGCTCTTTATTTTTATTCTTTATTTAATTTAATATATTTTATTTTTTTATTCTATTTAATTCTTTATTTAACTCATTTTATTTTTTTTATTATGATTATATTGTATTGTAAGCTGCTCAGAATCAGTTTAGATAATGATGTGGGCATAATATAAAATAAAAAAATAAAGTTAACAAGAGACAGTGCAAAATTACATAAAAATGTATTCCAAGAAGTAGGAAATGTAAATCTTTTGGGTCAATTTTGGGTTAATCTTTTGTGTTTTCAGACAATTTAATTATAGCCTGTCTGGTTGTTTAAAGAGATGGTCAGATATGATCAAGGAATCTGAATTGGACCAGAAGTAATTTGAAAGAAGAACAATCACACCTATCAAATGTATTTCTGTTGAATCCTGGGCACTCTCTGAGCTCAGAGAACACTAAAGACTCGACAGTTCAGCTCTGTGCTACACATATTCTCTTCTATCGAATTATATTTCTTCCCTATATGTCTATATCCACATTACCTTTTTCTCACTTGGTTGCTTATCACTATCTTCATTCTCATCCAGCATGAAATACCAAGTGTGTGAATTGATAACCAGAGTTTCTGAGGCAACAGTCACTGAGCAGCACAGGATAAGAACCATACAAAGAGCATTAAAAAAAGTATGTAATTAAATTAAACTGGAAAATGCCCCTTTACACCCAAGGAATGAATTATTTTGGTGTCTTCTTCCTAGTATATAATAGTGTACTGTGTTTTAGAGAGCCATAAGCCAAGTAGGAGCCTATAGTCTATCACGCTCCATAGAGTCATCTGGGGAAATTCTGCGGAGGTCTTGTCAATGAAACTGCCCTAAATGCGAAGATGGGAATTGTAGTTCTTTATGCCTAGAAGCATTACTTTAGATTGAAGAAACTTGAATGGATCATAAAATTAGTGGAACAATCTCTCCCTTCCTGTGGATTCATGTTTTATGTCAAAAGGCAGGCATTGTGTTTTTGTTTTAAATTCTGAAAAGTCAATGCTTAACAGGTATTAGTATTAGTAGCACCACCATAACCTATAATGCTACTTTATCCATTTTCTCCCAGCTGCATTAACTAACTACAGCATAGTGTTTTATGCCCATCAAAACTGCTGCATTTTGTTACTTGAGTTTTGCAGATCCTGGAAGACTGAACAGCCTGGAGAACAATTATTCACACCTTGTGCTATAGTTAGCATTATACAGCTGGGTGTTGCATTGTTACATATTAAATAAGCTGTGATAGCTCTCTTTGACCTTTTTCCAATTCTCCTGTATTCCATGCAGGTTCTTCAACAACACTGAACTTATGTGTTATTTGTTTTGGATCCTACTCTTTCTTTTTTAAGAATTCAGAATTATTGATTGATAAAATACATTTAAAATTTTTCTAACTATGGTACGTATGTGGCTGCATGCCTATTGTAATCCATCACTTCAAGAACTGTATCTTTTAATTTTGCATTGAGATTACATGGGACTTCAAGTTATATGACTGATTGCATTTATATCCTACCTATTCTGTAGCAGCTGAAGGTATGCATACCTGGAGGTCTCAACAAATTATATTTTCATAACAATAATCCACTGTGAGTTTTGTAGTTCACTGGGATTTCAGTCTGGGTTTCCTGGTTTCCTTAATCATTATGCTACTGGCTGTCATGGATATGAACATAAGAAATGTAACCTATCTGAGAGTAGAGATTCAATTTCTGACAGTGGCCAGCAGACTTTTCAAGAATCTGACTGCTTTGCCTTCTATTTTTCTTTCTGTGATCTCAATTAGATACAGAGGCATCTAACACTAGAATAGTTGCATAGGCACTTTCAGAAAGACTGAAGTGACCTCAAAAAGAACCAGAGAACTCAGATATGTTTGTAATTTACATATGCTAATTTATGCTAATTCATATTGAATTTACCATAATTTAAGAAAAACGTTAAGTATTTTACAACAGTGGGGAAGACAGAGCACATTTTTTGACCCAGATATATCAATGTATGATAATTTGGAGTATTATTCCTCAGTGTATATTGCTTTATGCCAACATTCTCAGGAGATGCTCAAGATATTTTGCTGTCAGACATTGCAGCAAATAAATCATTATGTACAATATCCACTATTCAAGACACTTGAAGCAGAAAATACAATTCCTCCTTATTCTGTTGGTAGTATAGAATAAACTTTTAAAATAATAATAATTTACTGTAATTTATGTCCAAGAATTTTACAAAATACATCAATAAATTGCAGCTTCCTGCAATAACACTAGTGGAACTGCAAAAAACTGCATTACTCAGAACATGGTATATCTTAAGAAGGTACTTGGTCGATACTTAGGATGCTGGCAGCAACCTGCATCAACCATCAGCACCAGTCAATAATGTTTGTAATACATTTTAAAATGTTCAGGTGACTGAGTTTCATGTTTAATGAATAAAAGCTAACAACAACATCAATAAGAGGGAGAGTAAAAAAGATTAGAAAAATAATAATAGTGCAGCCATACTTCATGGGTTATATATGTATAGATATAGGACAACTAAAATATGAGATTTAGATGTTCAACAGAATGATGGCATGAGAGAGGAAAAACTGTCTCTGTTTTGTTCTTCCCCAGTGGTGTCGTCCTGAGGGGAGCAGTTGAAACAGTGTATGTTCAGGATGTGAGGGATCTGCAGATATCGCCTCAGACCTTCTACTTAGTGATTGTTCTGCTCCTATCCACTTTATGGTTTCCAGCATCCTATTCTAAAGAGAAGTTGGGTAGAAAGAGGCAAAAAAAATTAATTACACGGTCATGCAGGATTTTTTTTTCATGGAATGAAAGGCAGTACCATTCTCAACTGTTTTAGGCAGAGCTTGAATGGGAAGACCAATTCCCAAATATTTGCATCCAACTCCTTTTCTTGAAAATGTTGTTGGAAATCTGCATAGCATTCAATGGTTTTTACCACTCAGAAGCAGTCAAGATGCTCTAAAAATGTTGCCACTTAGTGTTTATCTTTAATTTCAGATGAATATTTGCTATTATTGAACTCCACAACTAAAGTCAAAAGTAATCATAACACAGTGCAGAAATACCTTGTAATAAGTGCAAATTTACTTGCATCTATAGAAAAGTTTTAATGAATGTTATTCTTGTATATATGTTTATTTATATTTTATATTCCCTGTGTGCCGCCCCGAGTCCCTTTGTGGTGAGATGGGTGCGTGTTATAAATGTAAATAATAATAATAATAATAATAATGATAATAATAATAATGATAATAATAATAAAAAAAGAAAGTATTTTTCAGAATAATCTATGAGAATTTTACTTAGTTTCTTTTTTCATTTTGATGCTCTTATGATCCTGGCACAAGCAGGGTGGAATGCCCAGCTGATTCCACAGCTAAAGGAAGTGGGGACTTCTCTTCATATTGAAGGCTGTACGTCTTTGTTTTACTTCTCACAAGTTCTCTTGATGTGGTATTTTAAAGGTTACAATAGAAGAAATTTAGAGATAAAAATCAGCAGGTTTTATAAAGCACAAAAGAAAGTTCCAACACAACTTCATCCAAACAAGGGAAAAACATAAAGTAGACAAAGATTTTTTAAGCAAAAGAGAGATCGTGAGAAAAAACCATGTGGGAACAACTGAAATTTCATGCTTTGCTTCTTTTTAAATTTCAATGATGTTAATATGTTTTTAGTATCCATTCCTCCTAATATTTTTTCTGAAGAATTTTTCCTTCTCCTGGTGGCAATCAACTCATGCAATGTAAAATGTTTTAAGGCAAGAATTTGCAACACAATTCAATTTCAATCTATGTAAATGTACTTAAATACATCACAATAATTAGAAGTACTTATGGTATTATATTATTCCTCTGTATGTATTTAACCAATTGTAACTTTCTGTCATGTTAAAAAAATGGAAATTAAGTGGCAACCTTTGAAGGCCTAAAAGGAGTAGTTGTCATTTGTAATTTTTTATTTATTTTTATCTTATTTTTAAAAAGTTAAAATACAAAACTCCAAGAGATTAAAACAAACACACAAAAACACATTGCAAAAAGACATTAAAATTGCATTAGAAAAAAAACCTAACACCTATTATCCCTGAGTTGAATACTAATTGATACATTACTACAATATTAATTTCCCACTCCTTGCCAAACAGGTGCAATTTTTTTAAACTACCAAATCTATTTGCAAATTACTAACGTCATCTATATACTATATTAATGATAAAACAATTAACAGGAAGAACAATACGGATAAAAAATACAAGGTTAAAGTTTTAGAACCCCCTTTTTAACAAACTTTTATTGTAACCAACTTGTAGAAAATTTTTCATTATTGTCTAGTATTGATGTAAATCACATAAAAGCACTTCATTCAAAAGCATGCCGTGTTTCCATATGGAAAAGCCAAAGTTATTCACTACAATATAAATTAGAAAAAGAAGAACAAAAGATAAAGTTCAACATGAGGTTAGAGTAAATCAGCATAAAGCTGGCCAGTCAACTTTTAAGGACAAAAAGCAACATAAAGCAATACATTCAAAAAATTATTTGAATGGAAGTAAAAACCATGTGTGCTTAAGAAAACAAAATGCTAAAAGGAAGATGGATTTGTCCAATGACTTTCTAACCGCTTCCACAGGAATTGGAATCTTCAAAACTCCCTTCCCAGGTAAATCCACAGACATTCAAAAATTGTTTTGGGTCATTTCTAAGTGCTCCCACTCAACTTCAGGGAGCAGCAGTGTAAGAAAAACAGCTTTGGCAGTAAAATCAGTAGATGGTCAGAATGAATAGAAAACAAATTCTACCATTCAGCAGCCATCTTGGGAAAGACCTTTCTTAGAGTAGGTGTCATTCTTAAGGGAAAGGCATACAGTTCTGGGATCCAAATTATGGTATATAGTTTTAATGTAAGTTCTCGTTACAGGGAAATTAATATTATAAAACTAAGTTAAGAACAACTACTAAGGATATACTATTTCTTTCTTATGCTGATTCTTTCTTTAACTCCAGTGAAGTCAAGTAATGAAACGAGCTTTGTTACTGCAAATGAGAAAACATCTTCTGAAGAAAGAGTGTGGTTTTTCAAGTGGTAAAATATAGATTTAGTACAACCTGAGAAGCCTCTATAAAGGCTGTGAAGTGTTAGAAACCCACACCCCACATTTGCTCCAGCAGCCAATTTTATATAGTCCACACATTTTCTGCCGTGAAATCAGAAAGTTCATTGAAAGGTGCAAATTTATAGATGAATCACAGCACTTATTTTAAGATGAGTGCATGTTGGGTATTCTCTCTGTGTATTTATGTGAGTGTATGAATGCACATGTGTACATGCATTCATGGACATAATATATCTATAAACAAAACTAAATTTAAATTTGCTAGATTATAAGAGAGTTTACTTAAAACTTTGCTGTTATCATGTCCTCATTAATACCACTAACATCATTGTAACAAAAAAAAAAGCAGTGAAATGTGATCTTTCAACAAAAACATTAAGAACATTGGATTGTTTTTAAAAAAGATTTGTGTTTGATGCCTGAAACTATACAAGCAACAACATCAGGAGAAAATTCTGAAAAAGGAGTTCCAATGCTGAGGAGGGAAGCAAAAGAGAAAGGCCCTGTTTTCTATTGTTCCGGGAGGAAAATTTCCCACTAAATAGTGCAGAAAATCTTCACCCACTCTTCTCCTAGAACTGGGATGGCGAACCTATGGCACGCATGCCACAGGTGGCATGTGGAGCCATATTTGCTGACACGCTAGCCACCAGCTCCAGTTTGCATGTGCAAACTGATTTTGGCTTTCCTGAGACCTGTGAGAGGGTGTTTCTGCCCTCCGCAGGCTTCAGGAAAGGCTGGGGAGGTCAAAAAACAGCCTCAATGGGCCAAACGGAAGATCGGAAATGATTCATTTCCAGATTCCAGAGGACTTCCGGGGAGTTGGAGAGGCTGTTTTCACCCTCTCCAGGCTTCAGGAAAGTTTCTGGAGCCTGAAGAGAGGTCGCACGCACATGCACATGGGGGGTGGGCAGGGAGGTTCGCATGCGCAGGTGGGCAGGGAGGATTGAATTGGTGTGGGCATGCATGCGTATGTGATAGCGCATGCACACACCATTGTGGCATGCCATAAGAAAAAAGGTTCACTATCATTGTCCTAAAAGAATGAAATATTCTAGGAAATTAAAAAAGGAAGAATATTATACTTCCCTGGATGAGAAAAGAATATTATACTTCCCTGGATGAGAAAAGGAGAAATGTGCTCTTGGAAAGTAGCTCCCAGCTACTTAATAGCCCTCAAAAAAACTGGTGCCAACCTATCTACAAGACAAAAGATCTTCACTTTCAGGACATAATAGGATTAGCCCTCTACCCATTTCACCAAATGGCACCTGGGAAGATTACATCACCATGAAATTTCAACCAAGCCTGGAACTCAAGACAGCCTAAAAAGTTACCCCTACATGGCCCCATGGGAGCTTGACAACCAATCAGAATACATACACACGTTTATTGGACCCGTGTCCTTCCTGGCTTGTACTGGCCTCCCAGGAGGTTACACGAGGCTGGCTCCAGGGAATTGTAAACACTTCCTTGAGTGAGGGGTTTGTGCCACTCGTCTTGAAAGAGGCAGTGGTGAGACCACTCCTCAAGAAGCCCTCCCTGGACCCAGATGTTTTATCTAATACAATACAATACAATAGCAGAGTTGGAAGGGACCTTGAGGGTCTTCTAGTCCAACCCCCTGCGTGGGCAGGAACCTTATACCATTTCAGACAAATGGCTGTCTAACATCTTTTTAAAGACTTCCAGGGTTGGGGCATTCACAACTTCTGGAGGCAAGCTGTTCCAGAGGTTAATTGTTCTTACTGTCAGGAAATTTCTCCTTAGTTCTAAGTTGCTTCTCTCCTTGATTAGTTTCCACCCGTTGCTTCTTGTCCTGCCCCCAGGTGCCTTGGAGAATAGTTTGATTCCCTCTTCTTTGTGGCACCCTCTGAGATATCGGAACACTGCTATCATGTCTCCCCTGGTCCTTCTCTTCATCAAGCTAGACATACCCAGCTCCTGCAGCCGTTCTTCATATGTCTTAGTCTCCAGTCCCCTAATCATCTTGGTTGCCCTTCTCTGCACTCTTTCCAGAGTCTCCACGTCTTTTCTACATCGTGGCGACCAAAACTGTATGCAGTATTCCAAGTGTGGCCTTACCAAGGCACCATACAGTGGCATTAACACTTCACGTGATCTAGATTCTATCCCTCTGTTTATGCAGCCTAGAACTGTGTTGGCTTTTTTGGCAGCTGCTGCACACTGCTGGCTCATATTTAAATGGTTGTCCACTAGGATTCCAAGATCCCTCTCACAGTTGCTACTATTGAGCAAGGTACCATCTATACTGTACTTGTGCATTTGGTTTTTCTTGCCTATATGTAGGACCTTACTTTTTTCACAATTGAATTTCATTTTATTAGATAGTGCCCAATGTTCAAGTTTGTCTAGATCCTTCTGTATCTTAAGCCTATCTTCTGGAGTGTTGGCTATTCCTGCCAGCTTGGTTTTGTCTGCAAATTTGATGAGTTCCCCATTTATCCCTTCATCCAAATCGTTGATGAAGATGTTAAAGAGTACTGGGCCTAAAACAGAGCCTTGGGGGACTCCACTGCATACTTCCTTCCATGTAGATGCAGTTCCATTGAGGACTACTCGTTGAGTGCGGTTGGTCAGCCAGTTGCGAATCCATTTGGTGGTGGTGCTGTCTAACCCACAATTTTCTACTTTATCTAATAGTAGGTTATGGTCTACTTTATCAAATGCCTTACTGTAGTCCAGCTAATTATCGTCCAGTCTCCAACCTTCGCTTTGTGGCGAAGGTTGTTGAGAGTGTGGTGGCACAACAGTTCCCCTAGCATCTGGAAGAAACTGCCTATCTAGACTTGTGCCAGTCCGGCTTCCGACCTGGGTACAGCACGGAGACGGCATTGGTTGCATTGGTAGATGATCTCTGGAGGGCCCAGGATAGGGGCTACTCCTCTATCCTGGTCCTGTTAGACCTCTCAGCAGCTTTTGATACCATCGACCATGGTATCCTACTGCGCTAGTTGGGGGGCTGGGATTGGGAGGCACCGTATTCCTCCTACCTCTTTGACCGATCGCAGTTTGTGTTGGCGGGGGGGGGGCAGAGGTCGACATCGAGGCCCCTTACTTATGGGGTGCCTCAGGGGTCGGTCCTCTCGCCCCTCCTGTTCAACATTTACATGAAGCCGCTGGGCGAGATCATCTGTGGTTTTGGGGTAGAATTCCATCTGTACGCTGATGACACCCAGCTGTACATTTCTACCCCTAACCAACCCAATGATGCCACCGACACATGTCCCAGTGTTTGGAAGCCGTGTGGGTCTGGATGGGGAGGAACGGGCTCTGACTCAACCCGTCCAAGACCGAGTGGCTGTGGTTTCCGGCACTGCAACATAGTCAGTTAGTTCCATCTCTGGCTATCGGGGGGGAATTGCTACCCCCCCTGCAGAAAGGGCCCGCAACTTGGGTGTCCTCCTGAACTCCCGCCTGTCCTTAGATGACCATCTGACGACCGTGGCCAGGGGGGCCTTCTATCAGGTTCACCGGATACATCAGTTGCGCCCCTTTCTGGATCGTGGCGCCCTACATACAGTCACTCAAGCTCTTGTCATTTCTCGCCTGGATTATTGCAATGCTCTCTACATGGGGCTTCCCTTGAGATGCACCCGGAGGCTCCAGTTGGTGCAGAGTGCGGCCACGCAGGGGATCCTGGGAGTTTCAAAATACTCCCATGTAACACCTCTCCTGCGCGAGCTGCACTGGCTGCCGGTAGCCTTCCGGGTGCATTTCAAGGTTTTAGTGACCATCTTTAAAGCACTCCATGGCAGCGGGCCTGGTTATTTGCAGGACTGCCTACTACCACATACCTCCATTCGACGTGTCCGCTCCCACAGAGAGAGCCTCCTTAGGGTGCTGTCCGCCGGACAATGCCGGCTGGCAACGCCCAGGGGAAGAGCCTTCTCTGTGGCAGGCCCCGCCCTCTGGAATGACCTCCCCCCAGACCTTCGCACTATTACCGACCTTCGCCTCTTCCGCCGGACACTGAAAATATATTTCTTCCATATGGCTGGCCTGGCATAGCTGCTACAGCTATGCTATTTTTAGAGTTGGGTTTTAAATTAAATTGGTCTTTTAGCACGGGCTAAATTATTTAATTTTAGTTTTAACTTTTGTAGAATTTTGTATTGTTTGGATTTTTGGATTTTTAAATTCCTGTGCGCCGCCCTGAGTCCCACTTCGGGAGATAGGGCGGGATAGAAATCTAATAAAAGTGAAAAGTGAAAGATACCCTTGCCACAGGAGCAGGAAGCAAGTTCAAAGCCCAAGAGAGGGTATCTCTCTCTCTCTCTCTCTCTCTCTCTCTCTCTCTCTCTCTCTCTCTCTCTCTCTCTCTCCCTCCCTCCCTCCCTCCCTCCCTCCCTCCATCTTTCTCTCTCTCTCCCATGTGCTCAATTACCCAGCACCTCAAACCATGTGGTCCTGTCCACCATTAAACCATCTTTCCAAACAGCTTCCGTATTTCCAGTGTTTTTCTCCCCACTTGGAACTGAACCCAGATGGACATTTCTTCCAACAATAGCCAAAAACAAGAGGCAAATGACTGTACAGTCTCATATCTGAGAAGAAGGAGATGTGTTATATCAAAAAGAGAAATGCTAACATGATACAAAACTTTGGTGAACTTTCTCCCAGGTTGGGGGTGGTGGTGGGAGGTGGTAGGAATCAAAAAAGAAAGAATGCAAAGAAGTTGCTCACACCAGCTCTGTATTTCTGCCATTATGCATATTAACTGACTGGTCAAGGTTGTGAAAGTGTCCATGGCTTATGCTGACTTGCAGCAAAAAATATTGTATATGAGGTAGAATGTGAATTAAGTGAGATACCACCAACTCAAATTAGGTGAAGGAGCTCTAACATATGGGATCCCCTTTCACAGTCATAGTGAGGAGATTTGGATGACATGGACCAAAGTTGGCACCCCACATTCAGGTAAGCGCATTCATTTGTATATATCTGTATTTCTCCATCTCATGGTACAGTGTTCTTCAAATCTGATTCACATGTGGTTGTCAAGAAGACATTACGGATTACAAGTTGTTGTTAAATGTAGGGCAGAGAATAACAGAATGGGAAAGAAGCAAACACACACAATGTCAGCACTGCTTCTCCTCCTCCTCCTTTTTTAATACAGTTTATAGTCAGTGGATGATCGGACTATACAGAAAGTGAAAGAAACCTGTTGTGTTTCTTCTTTAATTTTTAAAACACTAACCTTTTCAGAAATCATAAAAGGATGGTTTATTTTCCAGTAAGACGTGTTTAGCCTCAAGGCTCCCAAAGAGAACTCCATTTTATCTCCGGCTGTAATTTAAGTGAATTTCAAATGGATAATTCTATGTGCTTAGAGAATCAGTTTATTTATCTTCAAAGGAAAAAAGAGGCATTATTTTGCTTCATATTTTCATTAGTTAGCTCTAAAATATCAGGGATGTAGGAGATGATTCAAATAATATATTGGTTATGTATATCACTTGGTTATGTATATCACCTTTAAAGCTTTTTTCCTTTTTACTCCTGTAAACCCATTGCTTTCAGGGGATAAAACAAATGTACAATTTTACACAACTGTAATATTATCTATAATTTATTCTTCCAGACACATTCAACGTGCCCAATTTTTCCTTCTTAGAATCAAACCATGCTGATGTTAAGTAAGGGACATTTTAGTTTTTTATCATGAAGCTTTTTCATCATATAATCTAACTAACTTCCATGATAGGCCAAAGTCATAACTGTTTGTATGTCACAGCCAAGTGACTAGTCTCTCAGACTACTCCTTTTTTTTTTTAGCCCTTTAAGAAATCTTAACAGTCCTTTTGAGGTCTCCCTATTGGCATTGTGATGGATTACATAAAGTAGGCTACCAAGGGAAGCATGACTGCATGACATTTTGCTCTTTCATTATGCAGCTCTGTGCTATCTAAAAGATCAGCCAAGAGATGTCATCTTAGGTTTGTGCAGCAAATGTGCATTACTATACCAGCTGTCTGTATGATTTCTTTTTTGACAGAGGTGAGAAGATGTTACGGCCTCATGTTCCGAGGCATCTCCTAACAAGCTGTGTATAAAAATCTCACCCCCTTAATAGCTTAGGATGCACTCTGAGAGCATGGCTAATGGTGCGCTGAAATAATGATAAAGAAAAATTGGTGCTCAGAGTATGTAGATTTAATGGGGGACAGGTGAAAAATAGCCTCCTCTTCTATAAATGTTCTTACAAAAACAGCAGGCAGTCACCCAGCCTCTTTAGTTCTAATAATGCTGCATATATTTCAGAAGATTCAGGGGCTGGAAGGAGCTCTTCTTGTCATATGGTCCTTCCCATAAATGTGCCCCTCCTACAAATATTTTACCAATACCCCACTGTAAGCAGAATCAGAATAGCCACATCTGCTAAAGGGTTACCTTGATTGTTAATGATACTTTAAAACTTTTGAAAGGTTTTGCAAAAGGAATACATTTTGCCTAAAAGAGTTTCATGGCAACATAGTCAGGTAAAATGTTTGTTATATTCTAGGCAGGAACTGAATATTTTCGCTACCTTGGAACATCCTGTGTTTTGAATATATTAGATAAAGTTTTCTTTAGAGATTGAAACAAACAGTTTAATTATATTGACACTTAATAATTTTACTAAAATAAATAAATGTTGATTAAGAAGAAAATTTGAAAACTAACTATTTTTTCCTGTTTTCCCAAATCTGGTGACCCCAGTAACTAAGGAAATTGATAAATTGAAACATGTTTCTTATTGTCTGAAATTTAGATGCATTCACCAAAAAGTTTTTTCCCCCCAGGCTCTTGAATTTCTCAATAGTTTTTAAAAAGAGATGGTTAATTACATTACAAAGGAGAACTAATGACTTTGAAGGTGCAGTAGTAGTGATACTTTGATATTACGATTTAAGTATCTCATATCAGTTGAATATTCTTATCATAGTGAACCAAAAGCTTAGGAGAAAATTAACATTTAAACATATCTAGATATTGTTAGTTATATACCAAAAGCACTGGAATTTATAATGAAGAATGTGGATCAACCATGGCTGGATTGTTCCCACAAAGATTGTCACGTGTCCTTGGATAAGTACATGTACACCACACAGCAAAACTTGGCTTGAGGAAACATGTTACCCTTTGCCAACACAGTATGACGACTAAATGGTAGGTGTAACTTATTTAAAAATTGAACTGTAATAATTGAGATACAGTTACGATTTGTTGTGTCTTGCTTTTTTTTCTTTTACTCCTTTTTAATCTTTTTTCTTTTATTTGAATTCATATGTTTTATGTTTCTTGTTTGTAGCTGCATAAAAATAATAAAATTAACATTTAAAAAGATAAAAAAATCTTATTAGGTTTCTTTTTCTTCCACATTTCTTACTGATAAGCCAGTCTTAACCCAAAACAGTAAATCCTATTCACAAAAGGCACTACAATTTTCTGAATCTAAGATAGCTACATTGGATTTTTTTATTTAGCTTGTCTATACTCTAATGAATATACCTGAACGTCATCATGGAAATGCAGCAATTTACATATTTTCAGAACACATGAAGAAAAGGTGGCAATGTTATTAGGTACATATTGATGTAGCATCAATAATTAGCTTCATCATAGTTTGCTTACTTTTTTAATTCATCTGCCACTGGTGTGTTATGTGATAGACGAATGCTAACCTGTCTTAAAACTGAGATTTACAAGACAATCATCGACCCTGGCACTGAATGCTGGGCACAACAACAGGGACTAAAAGCTATCTCCATGCCACGGAAATGTGAATGCTCCATTGGATATCGGGCATCTCCCTTCTTGACCACATTAGAAATGACGCCATTCAACCACATTTTGGTATGGCACCAATTATAGAGAAAATGAGAGAAGGCCAACTCCACTGGTATGGATATGTCTTGAGAGCAGCATCTCCCAACGTTGCCAAGACTGCCTACCAACTAGAGATCAATGGCCGTAACTTCACAGGCATCCAAAACTGAGTGGCAAGACACTATCAATGAAGATATGCAAGCTAAGGGCCTGTGCCCTGGAGATGCAGCTGACTAGGCAAAGGGGAATTCAATGATCCAAAAAGCAGACACTGCACTTGCAGGAATATGCTAGGAAGAAGAACATTGTCTGTTGAATTTCTGTTTTTATTCTTGTATGATCGCAGTTTCAGAAATCATACTAGCTAAGCAAAAAATTCTACTGATTTTTCTTCAGCATCTATCGAAGAAGAAAAACAGAAAGGAACTTTCTTAAATCTAAGGGCCCCATAGCTTTTGAGGGAATGCATAACAAAAAAATAGGAAGGGCAAGACTAAATTTGATTTCTTGATTGTAAATGCAATTTAAATAAAAATGGTATATTTTAACTATAGTTACTTAGCTCCCAATGCATGCTATATATTTTTTTATTTTATCAATGAAGAACCATATTTTAATAGCAATTTTGGAAGATCTGGGAAGCTACACTGCTGTTCATTTAAGCTTCTGATAGTTCACCATTGGAGCAATTGTCTTGTGTAAGAGAAAAATTGCACTAGGAAACAGCAAAACCAACCACAACCCAACTAGCCAAAAAGCACGAACCATCTTACTGTAACTATAGTAATCAAAGGCAGATGTTGACAACGTATGTATTCTTATCCCTATATCTGAACTTTTGGTTAACCATTGATTATGAGCATTCCCTACAACATACACATTGGTGTATATTTCACTAATGTACATCCAAACAATAGCAATTCACAGGGAACCATGAATAGTGAGACTTAAATGGAATATTCTTGGACTCATAAAGGAAAATATTTGAAACTTGAGGTTCAAATGAGGTGCCCCACTGTTCTGTTCAATCAATGAAATGCCAAATAAACTAACAGTAAACAGCCCAAACAAAGTACCGCCAAGACCAGTGCCACCAACACTGCCACTAGAATATAAATTGAGTGCAAACCCCACTCCTTGCCAGCAATGGTGAGGTTGCCTAGTTTGGCTAATGAAACATCTGTAAGAAAGCTCCAAGGATCTTTCATTCTTAGGCTCAGGCTATCACAAAGTATCAGCTTCCAAAACTAGATAGGAATAACAGTACCAAATTGTTGTATTGCTGCAACAACATTGTTCTCTTCAATAATTTTGATCATGATGGGATATAACAATAGTAAAGAACCTTTCCTATCCAACCATGTCCAAGTGCTCATTTATGTTTCTTAGCTGAGGGAGCGAGCATTGTCTGAAGAGAGTTTTGTGGTCCTGTGGCCAGCATGATTATGTACTGAGGCGCATGAAATGCTGTTATCATCCCACCAAAGTGGTACGCATTTATCTAATCACATTTATATATTTTTGAACTGCAAGGTTGGCAATTGCTAGGACAAGTAACTCCATAGTCATGTGATTGTGTTTCAGGCACTTGGCAACTTCATGCATTTACTATGCTTGCAATGTCCTGGGCTTATATGATCACTATA
This sequence comes from Rhabdophis nuchalis, assembly GCA_039707465.1. Lineage (NCBI taxonomy): Eukaryota > Metazoa > Chordata > Lepidosauria > Squamata > Natricidae > Rhabdophis > Rhabdophis nuchalis. The sequence goes on from CM077647.1 coordinate 60,662,752, forward strand.
TGCAAACTTCCCAGTCAGTTTCAACTAGCAAACCTTAACAATTCCAATGATTTGCTTAACAACTGTGGTAAAAAATATATCTTGAAATCAGGTACAATTCACTTAACAAACACATCATTTAGCAATGGAAACTCTAGTTCCTATTGTGATCATAAGTTGAGAATTTTCAGTAACAATCAACACTAATTTAAAAAGAGGGATAGTTGTGAGAACATGATGTTTTTGCATTCAAACCTTCACCTGCTATTTTCCTAGATAGCACTCAGGTTTAGGTTTTAGTTGCAAAAGTAATAATCGGGTCAGAACAAAAGCTAAACTTAATTTGATTTACATTTAAATAACAGTAATAAGTACTGTAAATATGACAGCTAGATATATTTTTTTACTTCTGTTACAATTCAGTAATAGTTTTTTTTAAAGTATTTTTTATTGGTTTTCAAAAATTTTACAAGGGAAAAGGTATGGGGTAAAGGTAACATTTTGGTAGCTTCCCTGCCGTTGGTGTTGGCCCTCCCAAAACTTCATAAATTTACAATGTTAAAAGTAAATGATAGACATATAGAAAGATTACATTGTATAGTCTATATATTCAATCATCTTTTTTTTGCGATTTTATCTTGTATCAACAATTACAATAGTATTTCAAATAAAATCATTTTTGCGATCTTTTTGCAATTGACTCCTCTTCCCTGTCCCCGGGCTGGGCCATCGCTTCCTCCGTTCCCCCGTCTTCACCTCCCAACTGGGGATAATATTTTTTAATCAAAACCTCTGCCTCACTTAGTATTTTGATTTTTACTTTGTCTCCCTCCCAGAAGATCAGCATTCCCTCTGGCAATAACCACTTGAACCATATTCCCTTTTTATATAATTTCTTAGACAGGAAAGAATACTTCCTCCTTATTTCTCTAATTTTTTTTGGAATCTGTTTCAAAATGATTATTTCTTTATTCTGGTATTTTAAAATTCCATCCCGTTGAGCCCTCAATATCTCATCGCTTGTGGATCTCCTAAGAAATTTAACATGAACTTTTCTTGGTACATTATTTATCCTGGCATAAGTTAATTCTATAAACCAGGTCCATATCCCACCAGAGTTGATTTTTCTGTCTTTTAAGGTATTCTGCTAATATTGTACTCATAAGATCTTTAAGATCTTCATTTTCTGACTCTGGAATATTCTGGAACCTGAGAAAAAAAGACATTCTTTCAAATTCAATTTTAGTCATGTTTGCTCCTAATTCTAAACCCTCCCTCTGAATCCCTTTTACCTCTTCCCCTATCTCAGCCACCCCCTTCTCTAGCTTCTCAATTTTTTGTTTATTTTCCGTTGTGTTTCGTTGCACTTCCCTAAGCTCTAATGTTAATTCTGACATTTCTTTCTGCATTTCATTCATATTTTCATTCATGCTGTTCATATTTTTCATTATTTCCCGAAATATTTCTACAACCAATGGATCCTTTGAGCCTTCTCCAGCAGGTTCTTTCTGTAAAAATGTAGAAATCTTCGACTGTGTAGTCAGGCTGGAGACAGCAGAGGATGGAGCAGAAGTTGACTTTCCTGTTGGTGGCTTTCTAAAAGCCATTGTGTCAGTTCTAGTTTCTTAGTTGACAAAGAAATGGCACCGGAGAAATGGACGACCGAGACAGGAAGAAAAGTGAAAGTTTCCATTTACTTTTTTTTTAAAAAAAGAGCTCCGTGAAAGACTGTTGCAAATACGATACGATACAATTCTTTCCCATGGTTTGTTCAAATAGCAAGTTAATCCTTCCTCTCTCCATTTCAAAGGAGAGGGATTGCTTAATTGCCACTTCATCTGAGGTTTTTTTTGAAAACTCTCCCCTCCAATCTCCATTCTAAGTTGATTGAACTAGCACTTACAGTGATTTATCAACTTATCCTTCATCTGCAATTCAAGAGTTTAGGGAGTGTCTTTCACCTCTGACATTTCAGCTACTCTTCTTATTCTGCTCATTGCTCCCAAGTTCCATCCAGCGCAGAGGCAGACGTTTGCCCCCTCCTTTTTGCTCACCAGCTCCTAGAGTGAGGCTGGGGGTATTTCACCGGCCGCCGCCAGGCTGGGGGCTCCCAGCGAGCCATTCCTATGGCAGAAGGCCCCCCTTGGGGTCTTCTGTGCTTCCGAAGAAGCCCACCGGTACAGCAAGCGGTGGACGAAGCAATTCAGTAATAGTTTAAGGAGGTTTCTAGAGGCTAGTGTGATTTTAAAAAATGAAGACAATGTCCCCAATGCACATAGAAATGTATGGAGTTTCAGCTATGATCACCACCTTTTGTCTTTTTTGACCCATCCCTCCTCCCCTCCCTGAAACACCTGTGACTCCATTCAAGTCTTTTGGTGGTCATAATGAGTCTTAGAGCTTGAGAGATATCTTAAGATTTGTGATAGGTTTCAAGATGAATTTATGGTTTCTCTGTCTAACAGATCTGAAACCTTGCTTGCCTTTTGTTATAATATACACGAAAGTGATGTGAATCCAACAGCAGTCACTGTATCAAAGACATTCATATTTGTTCTTTGCAATTCTAAATTTTGTTGTCATGTTGCAGCCAAAACTCTCCATGTACTCTCTTTGATCCTCAGCTTACCTTTTCTTCTCACATTCTGTCTCTCTGTAAATCTGCTTATTAACACTTCTTCTATATTGCCCTATCTTCAACACTGTCTCAGTCACACTTCTGCTGAAAGTCTTATTTGCACTTTTGTCTTCCCTAGACTTGATTATTGTAATTTTTTTTATCCCTACAACCCTTCTTAGGAGTCTGTTCTTGTAAAAATCCTGGGATGTGATCCTACAATAGCAAATGTTCACATCAATATCTCACCTTCAAGGGAAAGGATCTCAAAGACAGCTACAGAAACAATGGAGAGGGCACTTTGGAGACCAAAAACTGTAAAAGGACCAGAAAGGTGACTAATCATTCTAAAGAGACAGAATTTACTTTGGTAATGATAAAGATGTTAGCTTTACAATCCAAATGTTTTATTTAAAATACAGAGGGCAAGAGGCTTTTTACCTGGTAGGACCCACAGTATCTTGAAATGTTTTAATGTGATTGTAATAGTAGGCAATTAGTAGTTTTTATCTATAAGATGAAGTACAACTCCCAATAGCTTCAGCTAGCAGGGGTAACAAAAGGTACTTAAAAGACTAGCAAGATCAGGTTTTCTTATTCTGTTTAAAAAGGAATCATTCGTCCCTTAGAATTATTATTAAAAGTAGACATTGTTTAAAACAATAATAGAAATAATTCAAAAAACAAGGATGCCAAGCCCATATTAGCTTTCCTGAAAGTAAATTATTACTAAACTCAATGGGATGTATTCCCAAATAGAGAAGCACAGCATCTATCAATCTTTCAGCATTTCTAAACAAGCCTAATTCTTTACAATTTAAAGTATTTAACATAGAATAAAACAAAACAAAATACACTAAAAATAAAAACAACAACCAAACTCTAGTGTTTGCTCATAAAAATATGTTTGAATAAGATTTTTTTTTTGTAGCTGAAAAGCAACACGAGAGCTTCTCACATTCTAGAATTCTATAGGATTCTATCCTCTGGATACCTATTAAGGAATGAGACATATGTAAATGTAAGGTGGGTAACTATGATCACCAAATCAGTGGTCCTTGAGTTTCTTTTTTACAGCACTCAGAACTCTTGTTGTCCTTTGAGATGAAAAAGATATGAAAACTATTATGTAGCTTGAAAACAGGCATATTACAGCTAAAGTGCAGATCCTTCTAACTAGACCCTTTTATTTGTCACACAAACGATGCAGCCATATCATGTTGTAGCATTTCATTCTGCAAAAGATTAACCATGAACCTTGGTCATCAAGAGGTTCATCCTCTTGTCCCACACTTAATAAAATTTACTTCTATTTAAACATGCTAAGGCTAGCACTAACAGACATTGTTCCAGGGTCAGTAGATTTGAATAATACATTATTTTATTGCAATAATAAATAAATTTATATTGAAAGGACAGCCTGATTGGTTGAGTTATTGAATATATTTCCAGCATTAATTCCTATGTACTTTGATCCTAACTTTAAATACCTAATGTTATTATTTTATAAAGTTCTAAAATGCTAATTGAATGACAATTTAATTTAATTCTAGCTATCATAAACTTTCTAGAAATAACTGTATAATCCTATGACAGGAATTCCAGAGGAATTACTTCAGTTGCTTATTACAAGATATGTGTAAAAAGAACACTTTCATTCTAATAATTTCATTCTACAATTATAATTGTTTTATTAAAAGTAGTATGGTTTTTTTATAATAAACTAAAATGATTTAAAGAATTAAGAAATTGTAGTATGTATGTTGAAAATAATAAATAAAACAACTATTTTTAGTTATTTTTAGTTTTGGACAATTATTTAATATCTTTTTATCCTGGTTATCATAATTTAATAATTGATTATCAATAATCAGGCATTGACTGTATTCAAATATTCTACTATGATATAGTTTTCTTAATTGCAATTAGAACTTAGTGTAATGTTATCAAAGCATAGTTTCAAACCGGACCTCCAGTTAACATTGCAGCGATATCAGACAGGGAACAGGTCTCTGCATTCCCTGTGGTGACCTACCCCTGATGGTGGGATCCGAGAGGAACCAATGGTGGGATCCGAGAGGAACCAATGGTGGGATCCGAGAGGAGCCACCCTGCATAGGTGGTGAAGTGAAGAGGGGTGCCCTGTGAGGTTGAGGAGAGATGCAGCTCTCCAGTCTGTCCTAGAACTCTTTTTCCCTCTCAGCCACAGCAGGGAGAAGAGACAGTCTAAAGATCGTTGGCACAAAGCTGGGACAACCGAAGAACAATAACTAAGACTTGTGCTGGAGTAAAGTAGGTGAACAGTGACTGGAACTGGGAGAGAGGATTCCTTGTTGCCTTAAACTTAACCCCAAAAAACAATTTAGAACTATCTGCTCAGAACTATTTCTTTAAGTGGCATCTAGGAATTCTGAGGAAATACCAGGAAATACCAGACCGGAAAAAGAAGACACTGGAGAGAAAAATAATAACATTTTGAAATGTATGGAAAATTGGACTCTTAAATTGGAGAAATATGGTACTGGGCATTTTAAAATGCTGGAATTATTTACCTATAGAACTTATTCTGCTATTATAATTGAGGCATCTCTGCCTCTGATACAGAGCCCTCATCCAAGCCTTCCCCAGATTCTAAAGACTGGCCCATGTTCATTCTCAACCTTCTCGCCAACCTTCTCACTGCCAGTTCCATAGACTGTTGGCAAATCACAACAAGAACTGTTTTGAAACATTGAAGGAGATGGCACTACTTTTCCAAAATACAAAGGACATTATGGAGAAAGGATTTAAGGAGATTACAGAAAAAATGGAAAATGCTATACAAGGGATGATGAGCAAAGACCAAAATGCCCAGGAAAGGGAGGAACTAATAGTAGAAATGGAGGGAAAGACTGAGATGAAGAACCAGAAAATAAAAGAAGATGAGGAGACAATAAAGAAAATAACAGTGACTGATGAAATAAACCAGAGGGAAAATATATTAAGAGAGTCGAAAAGGGAATTAAAGATACTGGTAGATACCTTTGAAAGGAGATAGGGGCATGGGCAGAAATCCTGGAAACAAGGTAGTGGAGAAGGGTAGAGATGGGGAAAATGCTCAGATTGAACAGCCAAGAAACAGATGTAGAAAGAAATAAAGATCTTAGAGAGAAATATTGGAGGCAAGTCAAAAGGGGAAAAAAAGCATAGCAATTAAAGTATTAAAATGGCAAGAGATGATGGATTTTTGCTTTTGGTGTTGTTTTGATAAATCATTTCTCTTTTCCTCTCTCTTTCCTTCCTTTTTTTTGTAGATAGGTGACATGATTAGATGTTAGATAGAGGTAGAAAGAAAATATTTTTAACAAAGGATGATAGGATCAAAAGTTAGAATAATATATAGAAATAAGAGAAAAGAGGAATATTAGTGTATACACTTTTATATAATAAAATAATAGCAATAATAAGAGAAAACATGGAATAATTGAATAATGACAGACTGCAACTTTAAAAAAATAACTATTACTATTAGAAATATATAAGTTGGTTAAAAGTAATAGGTATTGATTTTATTTGTATTAGGATGTATGATACCCAGGAGCCACACTGTTCATGCAATGATATGTTTGTAAAAAAAACCATGCTTAAAAAACAGAAATCATAGTTTCAAATCATAGTTCCTCTAGTAAGCCAGAAGTAATTTCTCAAACATAGGACCTTACTCCTATGACTTTTTTGTATAGCCAAATCTGTGCTGAGGTTTACAGTGGAATACACTCTGTCCTAAAGGTATTTTTCAAAGGGCAACTGGACTTTGTCTTTGAAGAAGTTTCGTTTCTCATCTAAGAACCATTTTCAGTTTTGGATTGTATTATTATTAGATTTCTTCTCTATTGCCTTTATTATTATGAGCTGCGGTGGCAGGCTACTTCTGCTGACTGCCAGCTGCCAGCAGTTTGGCAGTTTCGGCCTCATCGGCTCAAGGTTGACTCAGACTTCCATCTTTCCAAGGTGGATAAAATGAGAATCCAGTTTTTGGGGAGCAATATGCTAACTCTGTGAACATAGAGAACACTGTAAAGCACTGTGAAATGGTATTTAAATCTAAGTGCTATTGCTATTAATTTACAATGTCATATGCATTGGTTGCATGCCAGAATTGCTCCTAAATTCCTGTACCTTATTACAGTTCCCAGATGCCCTAGAAATTAGAATGTCCCAGGGTAAACTCTTGGCACACCTATTCCTTATTTTTTTTGCTAACTTTCCCCCTTACATTTATTTGTTCTTGCAAAACACTTTCTTGAAGTAGTATCACAGAAACCAACCAAGGCAAGAGGCACTCAAAGTATGGGGGATCTAAACAAATCTCTATGATTCATTAAACCAATCAGCATTTTAGGCTTCTATAAAGATCTGCAAAAGACTGTGGTTGCTTTCAGAGCTGCATTTAGAGTTCCTTAAAACAGTACATCTTTTTTCAGATTCTTGCAGATACCTGAAGAAAGCTGGGCTTTTTAAATAAATTGGCATGCTATTTTCTGAAGAAGCTAAAAATATTTCTTTCACATAATTTTCAAAGCAGTTCCAATACTATGAATGAGCTCTTTCCAGACATGTGATCCATGGCAATAGTTCTTCCCACAAAGCAGGCAAGAAGTTCAGCAGAAACACAAGCTGTGATAAGGGAGATGGGCAGTTGAGAAGTATGAAATATATAAATACCCCCCCCCCCAATAAACAGACTTCTAATTTCAAAAGCACATTCATTGTTGTTACTGATGATTTCTCAGCTAGGCAGAACTGTGAAAGGAGGTCAGCAACTGAAAGGGAGGTCCCAATCTGTTCTCACAGGGCTGGGTCAGAGTTACCTTGGAAATTGTGACTCAAACCTTCTGTGGGTACTGTGTGCTCTACTCCCAGGAAGTTCTAAGAAATTGAAGCTGCAGCTTGGTTAAGCTGATGACTCAGAAGTGTGAAGATTCATATTTTAACACGGGAATCAGAGGTGGCCTTGAACAATTTAACAACATTTTTAAAAAACAAAGAATTTTGCAAGTGATATCAACCACTTTGTGCTTTAAGACGCTAATGAAGCATTGCATTAGAAACCACATTAAAATCATAAGGGTAGCATTATTTGATCTTCTAGGAGAAATGAAATGATTTAACAGTCAAATCTATTTTTTTTTCTTGCTTCCTGAATTCCTAATGGAAAAGATAAATTTGTCTCACTACAGTCTCTGAAATACTAAATTTCATAAATGATGGGATGAAAATTCACTGAAATGATAAATTACCTTAGAAGGGACATCCATAGGGTAGGATAGGATAGTTATTTCAAAGGTGCTTTTTTTCCCAAGAGGCAACTGGACTTTTTGATTTTTCTTTGAATACATTCCACTTCTCATCCAAGAAACTTCTTCAGCTCTGCCTAGAACAGGGTTGTCAAACTCACATCATCATGGTGTCATCACATGATGTATTGGGACATTTTTCTACTTCACTAAATCAGACGTGGGCACTGCATGATGCATCTGGCCCATGGCCTAGGAATTTGACAGCCCAGGCCTCGATGGTGGGGAATGGAAGGATTTATACTCCTTGCAGACAGCTGGTCAATTGCATTCTTTTAGAGAGTAGTTGTGGCCACCTGGAGGTTTATCTATATCATCAGGGTCAGCTCAGTGGTGCAAATGGATGTGGAGCCTTCTTGGAACTGCTGAAAGGACTGTGCTGTAGACTGGAGATAGATGATGTCATATCCCTCCCCCTCTGTTGAGAGATGGCTGTTTCATTTTGACATAGATGGCCTCTTTAACCCCTCTTTTAAACCAGCAGTCCTCTCCATCCAAAATGTAGATTTTGCTGCCTTCAAAAGAGTGGCTTGTGTCTTTTAAATGCAGATGGACTGCTGAATCTAGTCCTGATGTGTTTGTTCTATGTTATGCCATGCACCTATGGGGCTCTACACCCATTTGCAACACTCAGGTGATCCTGATTACACAGATAAACCTCTAGATGGTCTTGGAACAGACTCAGGTTCCACCCGTCCAAGACTGAGTGGCTGTGGCTACCGGCGCCCCGGTTCAACCAGTTGACGCCATCACTGGCCATAGGGGGTGAACATCTAGCCCCCGTGGAGTGGGCACACAACTTAGGCATCCTCCTGGATTCCCGGCTGTCTATAGAAGACCATGTGACAGCTGTGGCCAGGGGGGCATTTTACCAGGTTCGCCTGGTGCGCCAGTTGCGTCCCCTATTGGACCGGGACGCCCTTCGCACGGTCACTCATGCGCTTGTGACGTCTCGGCTGGACTACTGTAATGCTCTCTACATGGGGCTCCCCTTGAGATGTACCCGGAGACTACAGCTGGTCCAGAACGTGGCCGCACGGGCAGTTATGGGAGTCACTAGATACTCCCATGTAACACCACTCCTGCGCGAGCTGCACTGGCTACCTGTGGTCTATCGGGTGCGTTTCAAGGTGCTGATTATCATCTTTAAAGCGCTCCATGGCACAGGACCTAGTTATTTGCGGGATCGTATCCTGCCCCATACATCCCTTCGGCCGATTTGCTCACACAGAGAGGGACTTCTCCGGGTGCCGTCCACCAGGCAGTGCCAGTGGACGACGCCCAGGGGAAGGGCCTTCTCTGTGATCGGCCCGACCCTCTGGAACGACCTACCCCTGGATATTAGAACGACTACGGACCTCCGCGCCTTCCGCCAAAAAGTAAAAACCTATTTGTTTCATCAGGCCGGCTTGGCCTAATCTACGCTTCTCGCCCCAGTCTGTTTTCTCAAATTGTTTATTGGGTTTTAATGGGTGGTAATTTTAATAGTTTTTAAATTTTGTACAGGGTAGTTTAATTCATTTTTAATTTGTGTGTATTGTATGTTTTTTAGTTGGTTTTTAATTTTCCTGTACACCGCCCCGAGTCCCTTCGGGGAGAGGGGGCGGTTTATAAATATAATAAATCATTATTAATTAAAATTATTATTATTGACAACTATCTAAAAGAATGCAAATGACCAGCTGTTTACAAGGAGTATCAATCCTTCATTTCCCCACCACCTAGGCAGACCTGAAGAAGCTTCTTGGATGAGAAGTGAAATGTCTTCAAAGAAAACCCAAAAAGTCCAGTTGCCTCTTAGAAAAAACAGCTTTGGGACAACCATGACCTGGATGGCTGAGAATCTCCATAGGCAGATAGGATGGGGCTGTTTCAAAGTCCTGCAGTCCTGCAAAAATGGACATGTTTTCAAATATACGGATGCACTCAACATACCTTTTTGAATCTCCCCCTTCTTCTAGGAATGCCCTTGACCCTGAGATTTGCCAAGGTTTTGACAATTTTGCTCCATATTCATTGAATCATATTTCAGGTTGGTGTAAACTCATGATCCCTCTTTTGTAACACAAATATTATTCCATTTTTTTGAAGAAGTCAAATCAAACTCAAATTTAAAAATGTATCATCCAAGTAGTTTGCTTCCTTCTTCCAATTTGTGTTTTGACTTCCCAGTGTAATATTGCAGCCCTGGAATTCACTAAGTATTCCCTTCCAAGTACTAATCAAAGGCAATTCTGCATACTTTCTAAGATCAATCAAGGTCAACTAGATGCTGCCATCTGCTGTGGGTTTTATATTTAAGTAACTATGTAGCTTCATCTAGCCTTACTCACTTTTTATATAGAAATCCATTGACCCCTTGATGTTATTATACCCACTTGATTTCTATTTAATTCTACAAGTCATATCACAAAGTCTGAAAGTAGTCACAGTAAAAATAATAACTGTACAACTATTGGTTCAGTTATAACATGCTTTTGATGGTGGGTTACTTTTAGCCATTACCTTTCTCCTGTAGCTCATTTTGTTTCTCTTGAAAAGGGGGTGCAGGAAACCACTTTCCATTGGTTCAGGGATTAATTATTCCAGGGTTTAAACACTTGGGTGCGATAAAAACAACACAAGTACTATGAAAACATGCATTGGTAATCACATACAAAAGAGAAAAGTTTAGAAATAGGAAAATAAATACATAAAAAGGAGAAAAGGAGGGAAGGAAGGAAGGAAGGAAGGAAGGAAGGAAGGAAGGAAGGAAGGAAGGAAGGAAGGAAGGAAGGAAGGAAATCTAAATTAACTGCTCCAGAAAAATACAAGCAGCAAGCAAGAAGAACTGTAAGTTAACATGGTTGTATGAATGAAATTAAGTGGTTTCTGATAAAGATTTCTTCCTTAGAGATCAAAAGAAAAGGTCCTAACCAAACTGCCCTATTATCAACCACTTATCTTGTTAAACCTGGGAAATACCTTTGTATCAATCTCTCACTTCATCAAGCGAAGATAATTATTCCAGCTGAATTACTAGAGGAGTAAACAATTCCAAGGTGATGAAGAAAAAGAAAGGGGTTGCTTAATGAGAAAAAAAGTTGATCAGGTATTCTGCTTAACCCTGGATTTGGAAATAAATATTCCGGCAATTTCCAATTTCTCATTTTACTTGATGAGATTAAACTGATGATCTTTAGAATCCTCAGCCTAATAGTTCTTTCCCTGTTTTAAATTAAGGTTGTCTTTTTTATACATTCTCTTAAGTCAAGAAACAAAATATTAATTCTTCCTAATTATTTTTAGAATAAAGGTAATTATGAACCCAGCTTCTCTCCCTCCCTCTCTCCCTACTATCAGATCTGGACTAAGAATTCAGGATGAGGACTAAGGATTACTGTACAGACATACTTGTTATTGTTCTCTTGTGGTTGCTGGAATTTTTGCAGCCAAATATCCTAGCCCTATCTTCACTGCCCCCCTCCCCCACACCACCAAATGCTTGTGCAGAGGAAACTTCAGAGATCTTGTGTGTTTCTGTTATGGAGGCCTATGCTGGAGAGCTACAAAAATTTTCTTGACACTGGCAAAACCAATTTATTTTATGGATGCTAATGAGATCTCTTTGTCGAGCTGCATGTGCCACTTTGAACGGAGTCTAGTGAGAATGAAAGCTTTTGATTTAACAAAGCAGGATTGAAAGTGGTTTGCAGCAGTCTCTTGCATCCAAATCCCAACCATCTATTGTCAGGAAATATCTCCTCACTTATGCCCGATAGCCACTGCCAACAGTCTCCAAAACACTACTTTTAATTAAAAACATTATTTCTAAATCTGGTTCACAGTTCATGATCTGGGGGAAAAGGGTTTCTAGCCCTATGAACATTTAGGCTGCCATGTTGCCAACTGAGACTGCTAGTTTTATTCCACGGCCTGTAGAATAAAATATATGTTTTGACTTCAGTCACCTTTCCCCAACCAGGTGTCCTCCAGAAGATTTGAATGTTAGCTTCTCAATCCCAGGCCAGGCTAGGTAATGACTGATATCAGGAAAACATTTCCAGGGTTCTGGAGGTTGCACTCTGAGACATTCAGAGAACCTTGTTGGAAAGACCAGTGGTTGAACTGAGTATTGTTGACCTACCTCACTTATTTAATCGAGTGTCTTTTTATTTTTTCCAACGCAATGTTGGCGATGAATTATGTAAAGGAACTGACGACTTTATACAGAAGGATAACTTTCTGAAGACTGAAACACAATGTATTCCAATATTATTGGTAGAAGAAACTAGTACAAGTAAGAAGAAACTTTTAAAGGCTTTTAAAGGCTAGGTGCAGACAGGGTTTACAGCAGAGGTAATATTCAGCCAGTTCTGACAGGTTCTGGAGAACCAGTAGCAGAAATTTTGAGTAGTTCGGAGCACCGGCAAATAGGCTGGCCCCTCCCCTGCTGCCTTTCAGCTAATCAGCTTTTTTTCCAGCTTTTTTTGTTGTCCTGAACAGGAAAACAGAGCTCTTCTCACCAAATTCTTCAAATTCTTTAACAAGTCTCTTTTGTAACTCCCATGTAGGAAAATTATCTAGACACTCTCTTGGCTTGTTATTTATATAGCCTTTTAATGATTACAATATATTTATTAGATTACTAGGTATATAATTTATATCTTAATACTAAAATTAAATTTTGGATTCAATACTTTAAACATGGATTTGACAATTGAACAATGTAAATAGATTTTATGTGCCCTTACAATGGCTAAAAGAGTGGTATTTTAGAAAGATAAATCTATGGGTCCAGGTATTCAATGGATTGAAGACCTGACCCCACTTGACACTTACAAGCAGATTGCTTGTAGATGTAGACTTTGTAAAGATAAGTATAATGAAATAATGGGACATATTCAGGAGTGAAATGCTACTGTTTTGCAGAACTGGTAGTAAAAAAATACTTAAAAAGCATAGCAGATCTTTGGAACTTTTTAAAAAGTTTCCTTGAAGCCTGCTAGGCCAAAAACGGGGGAGTGGGGGTGCTGAGAAAGAAAGAAAGAGAAAGAAAGAAAGAAAGAAAGAAAGGGAGGGAGGGAGGGAGGGAAAGAGGAGAGGAAGGGAGGACTACAAACCTGGCACTAGATGCAGCTTCAGAGGATAATCCAGGGCTGGAAGGGGTCTGGAGGTCATCTAGTCCAAACCTGCTCCAGCACGATATTGTTAGTTTCTGTCTATTGATCTCCCAGTTACATGATTACATAGTCACACCCACTCAGTCACATGACCCCCCCCCCACCAAGCCACGCCCACCAAGCCATGCCCATAGAACTGGTATTAAAAAAATTAGATTTCACCACTGGGTGTATTCATACAGTATATAGTAAATTAAAAAAGATAATCATACAAATGTATTAGAAATATATATGTACCTGAATACAAGTAGTCCTTGTCTTACAACCAGTCACTTAGCGACTGTACAAAGACATGATGGACTTCCCAAAACTTACAACTCAGTTCTAACTGCTGCACACTCCCCCATGTAAATCATAGTCAGATGACCATATTTTGGTCATTTGGCAACTAGCTCATCTTTAATGCTAGTTGCAGTATTCCACAGGCATGTGATAGAAATTTACAAGATTTTTGACGATTTCCAACATTTTCAGTTGGTTTCCAACAAAAAAAGTGCATGTGAGAATACATTGATTTGCTTAAGGACCATGATGTTCACTTGTGACTCTTTATTCTACTGTGGTCATTCATCTTCATCTTATGATTCCTTCATCAGAAACCCATGTTCTTTTTGTTGTCTCTTTTGAATGGTATGTAACTACAGTATGCTTTATTTTTCTGTGCCTATTGATCCTGACATTTTCTCTTTTGCAGTCACACAGTAAATAAGAAAAGTAATCCTCCCGTCTTTGAATCAGTTGAAAGGGCTTTCTTGGTATAGCCATGATTATGGAATTTTGCTCTTAGAAGCCATTTGAATATGACAGTATGTATGTATGTATGAAGGATGAGAAAACCATATTAAAATGTATTTGACAAGAAACATATAGAAAGCACCAACCTCACACTCTCCTCTTTCTATAGACACATATAGAAAGACAAACTATTTCTGAAGATAAAGTAATATAGTTTTTATGAAAATCTAATCATACCTCACTAGGCTAACATATGTAGGTAGGAGTAATTTGGAATATAGCAATAGCACTTAGACTTATATTCCACTTCACCATGATTTTCAGCCTCTCTAAGTGGTTTACAGATTGCCCCCAACATGTAGTTCCTCATTTTACCAACCTTAGAAAGATTGGAAGTCTGAGTCAACATTGAGCCATTCACGATTGAGGGAATCGAATTTCTGGCAATATTGCATTCGGACCACTGTGCTATCACAGCTCTTATATTGTTTATTATTGTTTATTAAAGCCTTTCACACAATTCTAGTCATCAAAGACTCCTGGAAGACATTTAGCAATTAGGAATTTGTTTAAATTAATTTTGCTACTGTTTACCAATCCATGACCATTCAAAATCAGGAAACTAACAAGAAGAAATAGTTCTAATAATGGAAAAAAAATAGAAATATTAATTTTCTAACTTGTTCACAAAAGATCTGGAATTAAGCATGATCACTAAAGTGACCAGATTTGTTGATTACATCAAATTATTCATTGTTAATCAAGCTCAAGGTAGTATGATCTTCCAACAGGCAAAGGCCCTTTAAAATGGGATCGGCAAATACAAAATGATGCATCCACTCAGCTTTATACAACTCAAAGGTACCAGTAACTGGCAAGTTTGTTGGGGATGGGAGGGACTATTGAGTGAAAATGGAGCTGGCTGCCATAAAAAAAATTAATTTCTTATTGGAAAATATTAGCAAAGAAATCAAAATCGCCGCCCTGGGTCCTAACAAGGAGAAGGGCGGGATATAAATTTAATTAAAAAAAAAAAAATTAGAATTGCCTTTGAGATGATGTATGGGGACTGTGATAGCCACATGTCATGTAAACTGTAAACACGCTATAAGTCTCTAGATCAGGGGATTAAACTCACGTCATCACCACAGCATCACATGACCAAATGAACAAACTTCAGCTGGACAAAGGCAGGTTTTGTTCACACTTCAGGAAATAATTGAATGTTGAAATTAGAAAGTAAAGTCAGTTCAATTTCAGGAGAAATTTTCTCCTCTGATTGTATTCAAGCAAAGGTTTCACATCTGATTATTAAACGAATTGTCTAATTTGAAATCATGCATTTTTGGATTCAGTTGCTGAAATGGCTCTTTTGAATTGTATGATCCTCTGACATTCCATATCAATCTTGTGCAAGGTGACCAGACATCCTGTTTTTGGCGGGACTGTCCTGATTTTTAACAATTTGTCCCACGTCCCGCGGCATTTTTAAAAAGTCCCGATTTTTGGAAAGAATGTACGACAAGCTAGGGAACGGTGGGAGAATGGGAAGGGAATATATGGTTTTCGGCGGCCTTGTGGCTATTTCGCCAGGACATGAGTCATATCTCCCCTTTTTTTGCCTTTCGAGCCCTGTGGGGAAGGGCTTGAGAGGGGGCGGTGGTGGCGAAAGGAGAATAATTTTTTTTAAGCAGGGAAGCGCCAAACCGAGGCAAACGCACGTAGCCCTCACCACGTGCACGCCGCGGTAGGAGCAAGTGGGAGACTTACACCCAGCCATTGGGAAAAGGGCGTGAGACAAGTAGAGAGCAAACTTGAGAAAAAAAGGACTTAATTATAGACGGGCAGACTAGCCCTGAGAGGTGTGGCTCGCGGGGCTGTGGTTGTGGGTTGGCGGGGCTCTGGCGTGGGTGCCCGTGCAGCCCTGCAGCCTGTATCGCCCCTTCAACTTAAGTTCGCTAGCGGCGCTCTTGGCTCCCTTCAAGCCGGCCGCCTCCGGGACGTTGTTGCCGGAGTTGCCCGCGGGCAACAAAGTGGAGAAACTCGGGCAGGCTTTCAAGTGGCAGGTGAGGCAGCTGTGGGAGAAGAGTGGCCACTTGGAGCTGGTCTTCCTGGGGGATGAGTCATCGAGCATAGGCTAGGCTAACTTTCTCAGTGAGCTGCGCTTCATTAAGAAGCTGCTCTCCGACTTCCCGGTCGTGCCCACAGCCACGCAGGTGGCCATCGTGACCTTCTCCTCCAAGAACAACGTGGTGCCATGCGTGGACTACATCTCGCCTCCCGGGTGGGCGCAGCAGCGGCAGCACAAGTGTACCCTACTCAGCCGCGAAATCCCGGCCATTGACTACCGAGGAGGGGGCACCTACACCAAGGGGACTTTCCAGCAAGCCGTGGTAAGTTTGGCTGGGGTTAATCGGGAATTAATTTACCGGCTCTGGATCCAAACTCGCAGTTTATTCAGGCATGCGTTAGAAACCTGTTCCGGTGCTGGACTAGAACTCACGAAGACTTGGGTTCCATTCACTGCCAAGTTCTGATTACAGGTAGTCCTCTACTAGGACCAAAATTGAGGCCAGATTTTCTATTGCTAAGTGAGACAGTTGTCAAGTGAATTTTGCCCCAGTTTATGATCTTTCTTGCCACCGTAGTTAAGTGAATCAGGCTTCCCCATTGACTTGGCTTGTCAGAAAGTTGCAAAAGGTGTTCAAATAACCCAGGGGCAGTGCAAGTGTGAACCAGTTGCCCAGCATCCAAATTTTGATCACATGACCATGGGGATGCTGTAATGGTCATAAGTGTGAAAAATGGTCATAAGTAACTTTTAGTGATGTTGTAACTTTGAATGATCACTAAATGAACTGTTGTAAGTCAAGGACTACCTATAGTGCTTTTGTGGCCTTGAGCGAGTCAGCTTGACATAATAACTAAAGCTATAAAGCCATGTTTTATTAAAACAGCAGATTGACAGTTTCCATGCGACTGTCTGGTTTTTGCTAATTAAATAGTTTGAGAAAAAAAATGGCATGGGCTTCCCTAACCCAATTGGCTGCCACTTGTGAATGCTTTTTGCTCAAGCATGAACTTTCTATAGCAGTTTTTTCCATGCTTGACAGACTTAATAAATTTCCACACAGCATGATCAATACTTGGGAATTCTGACAGTGTATCCTTGATCTACAGGGTACCAGCTTGAAGAAAATGGTCATTCTAGGATACCATATTTATTTGCATCTTAACATTTAATATTTTTGGAAAATTGGGTCAAAAAAGTCCATCTTTAGAGACACTTGTGAGATGGAGAAAGATGGCCACGTGATTGGTCTCCATCGGGTTTCCTGACAGCAGCACCATTAAGGGATTGAATGGGTCATCCCAGATAATGCAAAATGCAAAAATTGTATACATTTTTACATTTGTAAGAAAGTGGTGTTTTTCCAGGAGAACTTGAGTAGAACAAGCTGTGATATTGGAAGTTCGTGGTTTTTCAGTGTCTTTTATTTTTTTTAATGAAAAAAAATGATGGTGGATTGGGTGATTTTTAATGATGCTATACAGAATTCCTATCATACAAGAAGGGACAATATAATAAATACTCTCTCCACTCATCTTCTCTAATCAGAATCTCCTGTATGCTATGAAGTATGGAAGCAAAAAAAAGCAAATACAGTGGCAGCTTAGCAACTAATAAGTATATTACCCAGTAAGTTGTGACAGATCTCTATTTCATCACAGAACATACAATAGAGGTATCCATTTTTTTCCTGATTGACTATTAATAACATTTGAGGGGCAGTTCAGTTTTTATTACCATACACTAAGGCAAAAAACCTGTTTCTCCCAATTTTCACAGAAAAAGTCTTAATCTAAATCAATCTTCTCACAGATGCTTTTAGTCTCAGAGAATAATAATAAAACTTTATTGCGGTCATAGACCAAAAGACAAGATAAACAGATCACATGTGGATGTACAGCCGGGCCCTACTGAAGGGTGGGAGACAACAGGCAGAATCGATGGCAAGGGCCATTCTGTCAACCATACCATCTAACCATTATGGGGATCTAAATCTATGGTTTGGGAGTATGATCAATTCGAATTGAGCGTAAATAGAAGGTACCATGTAAAATTTTACATGCGATCTACATGTCGGCACTTGATGCGGCCACCAAGTGGTATGCTGCAAACAATCAGCACAACTGGCCTCAGCTAGTGGGACCAGCCCGACCCTTCCCACTGTTCTTGCAGGCTAAGACCGCAGCAAAAAAACTTGTAACCTTCAATGTGGTACTCGAGTCAGTGTCCTGGAGAAGAAGGTGAAGACTCTGATTTCTGGTAAGTCCAGGAAATCTTTGGCAAATAGGGGAGATGAGTTGTAATATTTTCATGTGAATACTATGTGAGCTAGCGATTCCAAGGATCAGCTGTCACATGAGCAGTGGGTGGACTTTACACCCCCGGAAAGTCTGCTATCTAGGGCATTCGAGGGGATCACGTTAAAACGTGCCTTTATGAATGCCAGCTTGTGTTTGATGGAAGATAGCTCGGAGAGATATTTAGGGGGGTGCGTCAGGGGAATAATGCCGAGAGAGAATGGAGAGCAAATTCCTACACCAAGTGCCAGGTTCTGTTGCCTTTTGATGTTGTTCAATCGTTGGAATATCAGCAATTTGGCAGTGGCGAGGCCAAGTGTAAAGGTTTCAATAGGGGAGATTCCTATCTTTATGAGCTTGGTGTTGATGTTACAGGCCCAAGGGCTGTGGAAGTCATCCCGCCATAAGCACTGTCCCAAGTAATAGGCTGGGAGTCTGGCTCATAGGGCCAGCCAGTAGCCAATTGTACGTTTCCACAAAATGGTGTTGAGCGATGGTATGCCCAATTCCAGACGGATTGCAGCATTGCTCACACAAGGGGGGGACTCCCATTAAGCGGCGTAGGAACTGGCTTTGGACAGACTCAAGATGGGAAATGTTAGCAGGAACCCAAAGAGGAGCGCCATATGAAATGGCAGCTATCACTTTTGCCCTGTATACTTTTAATGCTGAGGGGATATGGTGGGTGCCCTCTGAGTAGAAAAAGTGCAGGACAGCATGCAGGGAGATCTTGGCCTTGTTGCGAAGGAACTCAACCTGTGAAAGCCACTTGGCATTAGATCGGAAAAAGATGCCTAGGTATTGAAATCTGTGGACTTGTTCCACTGGTATGCTGTCAGGCTTCCATTGGTGGAGTTTCCTGCTTCTTGAAAAGATCATGATCTTAGACTTGGAATGGTTGATGTGCAGTTGGTTCTCGGTGCAATAATTGGACAGAATTTTAAGGGCCCTAAGCAAACCTACCTGGGAAAAGTAGAGGATTGCTGCATCATCTGCATAAAGCAGAAGCGGGCACCTATAGTCGGCTAGTCTAGGGGCATGTATGTAATCTAGTTGGTTCATTAGCATCCTTCTCCAATCACTGATGTATAGGTTAAAGAGAAGGGGTGCTAGTATACATCCCTGCCTGACTCCTTTGTTAACGGGGATGGAATTGGAAAGGTCCCCTTGGGGGGGAAGGCGCACTTTTGCCTCTGTCCCCTCATGCAGTTGGGAAATGAGCCAAAGTAGCCTTTTGTCAATGCCCCAGGAGGAAAGTTTGCCCCACAGTTTTTGTCTGGGTATGCTGTCAAAGGCAGCCTTTAGATTTATAAAGGCAACACAAAGTCGGCCTTTCCTGGGGGTAGAGTATTTTAAGGCTAGATGGTATAAGATCAGGGCATGGTCGATGGTGGAATGATCTGCTCTAAACTCTGCCTGCTCATGTCCGAGAAGGCCTGTCTCCTCGAGTCAGTGCTCCAATTTGGATAGGAGGAATCAGGCATAGAGTTTCCCCAGTACTGACAGTAAGCTGATATTTCTAAAGTTGCCTGGATTGGAAGGGGAGCCTTTCTTGTGGATTGGGATAATGATGGCGTCCTTCCAGATCTTAGGGATAATGCCTGTTTGATTAATTGCATTGAATACCCCTGTAAGCACAGTGGCCCACCAATCCTTGTGGGCTAGAATGGCCTCAGCAGGGATAAGGTCAGAACCGGGGGCTTTTCCAGGTTTAAGTTGCTCAATTAGCTTCATGATAGTGGCGAGGTTGACAGGAGGCCATTCAGGGAGGTGGTCGGGGAGGAAATCAGATGCCATAGAAGAAGGCAGATCTTCCTCATAAAAGACTCACATAAGAAGAGTTCCCATGTGGGAGCTGAAATGGAGTAAATAGGTTTACTAACTGGCCTTCTGTTTAACAGGTTCCAAAAATCACGAGAATTATGGGACTGCGCGGCAACTAATAAGGCATTCCATCTAAGTCTTTGCCAGTTTAGTTTGGTTCTTAGCAGAGTAAGCTTATATGTCTCCTTGGCCTCAAAATAAGCGGGGGGGGGGCTTCAACAAGTCAGTTCTTTTATAGGCAATACATATGGATCTCAGTCGGTTCCTGGCTTGTTTACACTGTATGTTAAACCAGGGGGCTCCCTTCCTCCAGGAGACTCTACCGGGGTTGCAAGTAGGGTACTTTAAGGAGGCTAATAAATCGCTCGAACATTTCTTAAAGGCGGTCAAGAATGCACTGGGGGCGGTGGCTGGGAACTGATTAGACCTAGGAGATTTTTGGTGGATTCTTGTTCATAAAAGCGTGCGTGGGATAGGGCTCCAAAGACCTGACAGTTAACAGAGCAGGGAACATCTGGGGCACATCTGCCATTGAGGGGGAAAAGGTCTAACTTGACGGTAAGAAGGGCCAGGTGGATCCCTGCTCTGTTAACTGTCAGGTCTTTGGAGACCCTCCCTTTTATGGTCTCCAGGGGATGATCATCTCTATTTGGTCCCACCCACCAACGGGAAGCTACCAAGGTTTCCCAAGACCCCGCTGTACGGGCATTTAAATCCCCCGCCAGAAGAACCAAGGAGTGTGGAAAACTGAGTATAGTAGTCTTAAGGTATTCTTCCAGACCATCCCACCGCACATCCAGGTCCTTGTAAGAGCCCCCAGGAGGAAGGTAGACGTTAAACACCAAAAGGGAAACCTTCCTGACAGACATCACGCATGTGAGAGCATAGGGAGGGTGGGAGTTCAAATAAACAAGGTTCGCATGCAGGTCCAGGGAGATACCTATTGCAAGTCCGCCCCTTGGCTGCCCTCCACGGGAAGAAGGAACAGCGGGCATAGATGTAACCTCATAGCCACACAAGAGGATATCGTTGACCTCCCACATTTCCTGGAATAAAAAGATCTGGAATTTTTTGAGATAGTTCATAAAGTCCGGGTCAGTCTTTTTGGACGACCACCCTGCAATATTCCAACTGATAATAGGCCATGGAATGTCCGAGGGGTTGGACTTTAGCTGTCAATTGGGAACTGCTAGAGGCTGGTGAGCAGATGGGATAGGCTTTTGGCAGAAGAAATCTGTAATCTTGCCTTGTTTATCAGTTTTTGTTATGTCTGGCTTAGTTTTGCTGCTGTTTTGGGATCTTGACAAATTCAAGTACTGATGATGGTTGGGATGTTGTGCAGGAGGGTCTATTGGAGGAGATGCTTGTATGCTGTCATTAGTATCAGTGCAAATACAGCCATTTCTCGGTTTGAAACCATATATTGTCCTACAGATATTTAGCTTCCATCAGCTTAGCTAGCACAATCAGTTGTGAGAAATTATGGGAATTCAGCAACTTTTAGAGGACTATAGATATAGATCAAGGTGACCAGACGTCCTGCTTTTGGTGGGGCAGTCCTGATTTTTAACAATTTGTCCCGCGTCACCCTGGCATTTTTAAAAAGTCCCGATTTTTGGAAAGAATGCACGACAAGCTAGGGAACAGCGGGAGAACGGGAAGGGAATATATGGTTTTCAGCAGCCATGTGGCTATTTCGCCAGGATATGAGTACTATTTTTGTGTTCTATGAAAATTTTTGTTGCTCCATATAGACCAAATTTTTAATCAAGAACACCTCCCACCCCCCCCCCCGGTCAATGGTGTCCCACTTTACCAATGTTAAAATCTGGTCACCTTAATCTTGTGTGCTCCCCTTAGCCATCTGGTTGCACAATGTGAGAAAAGAATCCTGGACTACAGGTGTCTTATCAGTTCATCATTATTAGATATCTATTTAAAAAATACACAAAAGACATATAAGATTAAGGTTGTTTGCTTTTTTTAATAGTGGGAGGTGAGGTTGCCGATCTTATGTGTTATTTTAAAATCATCTAATTGTATCTGTTTTAATTCCATTATCTCTGTTGCTTGCAAGGAGGAGTATAAATAAAATGAAAAAAATGGTGGTATACAAAGCAAGGCTATCCAGAGACTTATCTGGCTTTGGTCAAGGAAGTGCAATTAAGAGTCTGAGTGCTAAATTCACAATTTGAATTCCTGTTTAATGACTTGCAAGTGCCATTTGTTGCATTGGATCACTAAAGCCTGAGTTTCTTTGGAATCCAAATTATAGCTAATGTGATCTCAAAACAGGCCTGACCTGAGTAACAGAGGTCCTGGGAGACATTCTATAGTTATCATAATAATACAGGCCAAGTAGAGAAGCAAGAATAGGATGTGGGGAATGTGGTATCCCAGTTCAAGAGTTACAGGTGGACCAACATGATAGACTTTGATAAGAGCAGAGTATTTGTGAAAAATCATCCCTAATATAAAGAAATTCCATAGGCCTTCTAATTGTGAGGAGTGTCCAACTCCAGCACTTCTGTGAAAGTAAAATGGGCACTTTTTCACCCCAGAATACCCATTTAATGCAACGTACCAAGCAAGGATTATTAAATCTGAAGAAATTAGGATGGCTTCATTGGCTTCATTGTTAGATTTTTCTGCTTCTCTGCTTCCATCTAGAGCAGGGGTCCCCAACCTTTTTTTCACCAGGGACCGATTTCATTTTAAAGAAAATTCTGCGGACCGGCTGAGGGGCTCAGCAGTCATGTGACTGGGTGGGCGTGGCCAACTTTGAAAATGTGAAACTCACTTAACAATGATCTTAGTTAGCAACCAAACTTTTGGCCTCAACTGTGGTCATAAGTTCTTTCTTTCTCTCTCTCTCTTTCTTTCTCTTACTTTGTCTCTGTCTCTCTTTTTTTCTCTCGCTATTTCTTTCTTTCTCTCTTTCCCTTTCTCTCTATTTCTTTCTCTTTCCCTCTTTCTGTATCTTTTCCTGTCTCTTTCTTTCCTTTCTGTCTCTTTCTCTCTGTCTGTCTTTCTCTCTCCCACTTTTTTCTTTCTTTCTCTCTTTGTGTCTCTCCTTCATCCGCCCATTTCTGTCACTCTGTGTGTGTGTGTGTCTGTCTGTCTTGCATTCATTCAATCACTCCTTCTGTGTCTCTGTCTATCTTTCTCTCCCTCCCTCCCTCTGTCTCTCTATGTGTGTCTGTCGTCGTCCCGTCCCCCCGCCCCCAGCCTCCTCATCCCGCCTGCCACGATTGGTCGCTCGTTCGCTTGTTCAGGCTCCGTGGCTGGATAGGAGCCGGGCTGGAGAGGAGGAGGAGGGAGGGGGGCAGCCCATTGGGCAAAGCGCACGGGAGAACGCAGGAGGATGGTGGGGGCTCTTCCTCCACCCTCGTCGACGGAGGGACTCCTGTGCGCCGCCGGAGCAACCCGCCAGTTCCCTCCCCAGCCCGCAGAGCCTCTGCAGTCCCTGGAAGAAAATGAGTGGCCGGCATGCCAGCAGGGGAGGGAATCGGTGGCCGGTCCGGCGGCGTCCAGGAATCCCTCCGTCGATGAGGGTGGAGGAAGAGGCACACTCCAACGGCGCGAACAGCCGCGCCTGCGTTCTCCCGCGCGTTGTGCTCAGGGGGCTGCCTCCTCCTCCCTCCTCCTCCTCTCTAGCCCTGCGGCCCGGCTCCCATCCAGCCACGGACCGGCACCGGTCCGCGGCCCGGGGGTTGGGGACCCCTGATCTAGAGGTTACCTCCACATTTGCTTCCCTGGTTACAAAACCTACATATCCTGACTTCATTTCCGGTTTCTGAAGGCGACGGATGTGCTTCAAGCTCTGTCTGCCGCTTGCTGTACCGGTGGGCTCCTTCGGGAGCACAGGAGATTCTGAGGGAATCTTCTGCCATAGGGGCGGCTCGCTGGGAGAGCAGGGATGCTACCAAAATGTTATTTTCACCCTATACCTTTTCCCCTGTAGAAATTTTGAAAACCAATAAAAAAAATTCAAAAAAAACCAAAAACAAAACCTATATATCCTGTTTGAACTAATTGTTAGAGGTGGGATTCAGCACCTTTGAATTGGTTCGGGCAAACTGGTTGTTAAAATACTGTGCAGTTCGGCAAATCAGTTAATCCCACCACTGTCTGGCCCCACCCCACCAGCCTCTCACTACCCTGCCCCACCCTGCCCACCCTGACTCTTACAGCCACTCCTTTTCTCTTCTCATCTGCTTCGGCCGCTTGCTTGCCTAGCTCATTTTTCAGCCTGTTTATGGCCCCTTTTCGGTCTGTTTTGAGGACATTTTTGGGCATTTTTCAGCATTTCATCATTCCTTCCTTCCCTCCTTTTTTTCCTACCTTTTTTCCTCCCTTCTCTTTCTCCTTCCCTCCCTCCCTTCAGTGCAGCTGCACTCTGGCTCCTTCCCTGCTTGACTGCCTTTGCCTCTGACCTACCACATGGCACTACACCCCAGCTGCTCTCCAGCTCCTTCTCCACTTGCCTGCATTTGTTCTTTGCTGTTTGCCTGGTAAGCTGCTGTCAGGTACAGGGACAAAAGGCTGAATGGGCCTTCTTCCCCTATCTCTTTTGGGAAATTTTAGAAAGAAAGTGCTGGGAACTTAAAGCCAGGTGTGTCCTGCAGGCCCCACCTCACCTCACCCAACCCTGCTGGTAGCTCCAGGTTGGGCAGGGGTTTGGCCCAAACCCCTGCCCGGTTGAGTGCTCCCCCAGGAAAGGGGATAGCCAGGGTTGCAAGGTTGCACCTCCCAGATCACCCTCTCCTACCCGCCTGCCCTCTTAGTCAGATTGTGCAAGTGCCTGCCCTCCCAACCCCACTGCCCTCTGGAACAGCAATGGCAGTGACAGGGAACACAGGATTGCCTGGCAGCATGGAAGGAGAGGAAGAAGGGGGCAACTGCTAGCAAAGAAGGGAGAATGCAAGGTTGGTGCATCTGGGATAAGGCAAGCCAGGAAGCATCTTGGTTCACCTGGCCTCTCTTCCTCTTGCAATTGCGTGTCGTCCAACTGGCATTGATGGCAAATATGGCCTCAACATGTGTTGTCAGTGCTTCTGCTAGTACGCTGAGGACACAGGGTTCATTAAGGTGAGGAGGAGGGCAGTTGTGTAGGCCCCAGCCATGTGCTTTTGGTTGTCCACTGCCACTGCCGGCTGACACCCCCTTCCTTGTTCAGATTTTCCTGGCAATGCCCATGACATCTCCTGGGTCTAATGGTCATGTGCAGACTAGGGAAGTAAATCTGGAAACGTGTGTAATGTTCTAATGTACAGAAGTTATAGTTAAATGTATGGCAGAAAGTGGACTCTGGGTGTGTGGAGTTGAATGTGTATAGCTTCAGAAGAGCCCCCGCCCTCTTTCCATACACATGCAGTATATATAGTACTTAATGTATCTTTTTGTTTGTCTATACACACTCTATACTATATAATATGTATATACACTTATGGCATATGTATATAGGATTAAATAATGCATTTTGGATGTTCAGTAGTAGTAAATAAATAGAGACGGAAATTGTATCTTGTTGAAGCCTTTGAAGTGAGAAGCAGGGGTGGGTGTGATGAGTGATGTTGAGTTGGCCACACCCACCCAGCCCCATGACCACCTGGCCATGTCCACCCAGCCAGTCATTAGGGTAGAGAACTGGTTGTTAAATTATTTGAATACCACTACTGGTGCCACATTGTGCTTTAAAATATTACTATATGCGAAATATGAAACTAACTAACTGAGGTAACTCAATAAACTATAACTAAGCTACTAATGACTCACTACAGGATGATTGCTATTCTCCACAAAAGATGAGGCACAATCAATCAGCATGAAAAAAGCTGCAGCTACATATAGTCTATTGTTTGACAAGCCCTGCTTTTTTAGTCTCCAGTATCTTTTTCAATAATGGTCAACTTGATGATTTTCAAAGGCCATAAAAGCAGTAGGAACTGCTATTTTGATAACCATTTAGGCTTTGAAACAGTAATGATCTAGATGCCTGGCTGTCATGTATACAATAGCCATGGATATATTTAAAATATGAGAATATGAGGCTACATATAGTCAGCAGAGAAGAGGTTTTGTAGTAAACAAAAATCTATAGTCTATCTTACTTTTTAAAACCTTGGTAATATTTTCCCTCAATGCAGGGTCCACATTTTTAATCAACTTATGGTTGACCAATTGGTTGCCATAGAATTGACCAACTGACTTCTCACCTGAGCCTGACATTGTGAACTGAGAGAGAGTGGCCCAAAGCTGGGTGCACCTATTAGGATCAAATGATATTGTTGCTTTATCTTTAGGCACATATGAAAAATTAAGATGTGAATGTTTGTGGGATACCTAGATCAAATTTATCTCAAATATAATCAAAGCAATTTAATTTCATCAATAATTGAAAGAAACAGGAATAGTCCATAAAGTTTGTTTAAGAAGTCTGATTTGTACAGATGGCAGGTCATGTGACAGTGAGACAGCAGTCAGAAGGGCAGTGTGGCCACTGAGCTGACCAAGTGATGAACTCAACCACATGTCAAACCCTGAGGCAAGTCTGTGGTCACCAGCACAACAGCTGCCTTTGGACTTGGACAAGGAGCCAGATGCTGTGTCTTGGAATTCGTCTTGATACAGGTTGGCATCTGGATCCCTGGACTGTCATGCCTGTTTGCAATTTGGCACAACAAGATAAACAAAAGCAGCTCTGGGCCTCCTTGTCTCTTTGGAAACTGCTGTGTTATAATTAAACAAATATTGTCCAATTGCTTAACACAGTTAGTATTTCTTAGGCAGGAAAAGAAAAGGGGGTGAATATAAAATAATAATTAAAGAAGCATGCAGATCTATTGTCTATCAAAACATTCAACATCTCTTTATTCTAAAAGTTGCAATATTCATCTAATCTGGAAGCAGACTCTTCTCTTCCAGATTAGATGAATACTCAATTTTTTAGAATAAGAAGAGAATGCTTGTTTTGATAAACACAGAGTCACTTTCCTGTCTTAGTGCCTACAACTCCAAGCCAGTCTATTCATCAGCAATAATCATAAGAAACAGTGGGACTATTAATTCAGCAACAACTGGAGCGCTACAAACACGGTGCTATTCATTATTGGCTAAATCATTTGAATCAGTTCAACTATTGTTAAAAAGACTATGAGATCTTTATTTCCTTGAAATTGGCTCCCCTGATCTCAGAAGGAAGTTCCACTGAACTCAAGTAAATTTAATATGGGATAGCAAATAGAGATTTTTCTAAACAACCTGGATGAATCTATATAAAATACAGAGATACTGAGCTGCAAATCTGCAATGAATGAATTCCCAGGACATTCAAAGAAAATTCCAGCTTTGAACAGCTGGTAGAGATCACAAATACTACACCCAGTTGCTGAATCATCTTTTACCAAATTATTGGCTCACTTCCCTTACCATGCAAGTCACCTGCTCCTGGCATCCTGATTGAGCTCTTCTTATAAAACATCCCAGGTTTCAGTACCTTAGCATCAGTTTCCCAGCATCACCCAAGCTTTCTAATCCAATACAATGCAGAACCAATATTGGAGTTATATCTAAAATAAGAAAACATCTCTGATGACTTATGACATCATATATATTTGTGGTGTTCTAAGCCTTTGCTTTTGTTGCTTTTGTCCAATTTATTATATGGTGTAAACAATTCATAGCAGGCATCAAGACTATCTGGGGATCAAAATATTGAAAACAAGAACCTGGCACCAAGCCAGGTTTCTGACGTTCAGTCACTTCATGCCTATCCAGTATCTGGGGGACAAGCAAGCACCTAAGTGCTCTTCAGAAGGTTAGGAGGGTAGAGGCCTGCCAAACATTGGGAATGGGGGGAGTGATCCATAAGGCAGCATGCCACAGAAAAGGCATGCTTTTTAGCTCCCATAATGTAGCAATAGTTAAAGGGAAGGACTAAGAGCCTGCCCATCCTATCTAACCTGGATAGGGTTACTCCTGTGCATGACCTTAATGAGCATGGGCTTAATTTAAAATTTGATTCTAACATACAAAGGGAATCCCCCCCCCCCCTTAATACCTTCTTTAGGAAGGAGTCAATGGCAAACTACTGAAAAATGAAGAAAATTGCAAGGATTTATCCAGGCAGTATCTAAGTTTCAAGACACAATTGAACAGAAGAAAAAATAAAATCTTAGCAACACATCCAACATTCAATAATTATTCAAGTGGAAAGAAATATAAGGGCTTGTTTAAACCTAGAGATTGAATAGGAATGAGAAAGCAAGAGTTCATTGCAAAGAAAACCAAGCCATCCAATTTTTGTTTTTTAACAGAATTGGTGGAAGTGACTATTTTTTTCTGTACATGTTAATATGTATGGGGCTAGTTCAGGAGAGATGCAAAGTATGCTTGTGGAAGGGTTCTCAATGAAAATTCCAATAGAGCCAGTTTGGTGTAATAGTTAAGGTTCCAGGCTAGAAACCATGAGTTCAAGTCCTGCCTCAAAGCCGGCTGGTGTCTTTGGGCCAGTCGCCCTCTCTCAGCCCAACTCATCTTACAGGGTTCTTCTTGTTGGAAAAAGATAAGCGGAAGAAAGAGTGTTGGATGTGTTCAATGCTTTGTATTATTTGTAAAAATTAAAAGACGGGATATAAAGTATAAATAAATAATTCTGAACAGCATGGATGAATTTCCTGCTAAACCTAGTGAATTACCTGACTTTCAAATAATGAAGAAATAAATTCCTATTTCTTTTCAATTCTAAACAGGATTCCTATATTTCACAGAGAAGTGGACATATTTGCACTCATTTATTGCTGTGGTTGAAACACACAGAATCGTATACTGGAATCTTTCACAACATTTAAGTTGGAAAAAATAGGAGAATTCTTATAATTGTTGGCTCTAATGATGTTACGGGTGCATTGGGTCTTGAATGTGCCAGAGTTGTAATATCACAGATACTGAAAGAATGTGTTATTTGACAGATATTAGCAGAAGAAACAAAATGCAGCAGAAACAAGAAAAGACTACCATTTTTGTGCAAGAAAACAAACTGCTCATAAATTACCAATTGATGTTAAACCTGAACTTTTCTGAGCAAGGGAATAAGCTGCATTCATTCACTAAGCAATATAATACAGCCCAGGAGCATTTCACCCTGGTTAAATACCAGATGCATTAAAGGCCATTGCTAACAGCTATGATGAATGTCACTTGGATGCAGTCTTATTGCTGGTCAGGTGCTATGAGTGAAATACGTCAGCCCTTCATTAAGGTCAGCCTAGATTTGGAATGGTTCATCTACGAGGTTTGGCTGGAGGCACACTTGGGAGTACAGGAGCTGGAAAATGTCTTTGGTGCAAAGTGGGTTGGAAGAACAGGTCTTAAGAGTGTCAGAGAAGAGTAATTGTCCATTGTCCATAAGCTAAAAAGAACAATTTGCCAGCAAAGTCATAAGGTGCAATGGCATTTTTAGTAAGGTACAAAAGAAATTTGAGGCAACCTACACATCTTCTTGGCACAAGTAGGTATGATATTGTAACATTGTTTCATAAATCACCAATGCTATATTCTACCCTGGATGGATCGTGAATCCACAAGAGCTACTTTTTGTCATAACACTCAAACAAGCAAAACTATCCATTCACCCATCTTCAATTTATGGTTCTTGGCAAGCTGGGCTGCCATTCTATACATGACAAAATCATTAGCTCCAAATATTAGAGTAATGATGAATTTCAGGGTTACACTATTAAGTACATATTGTGGGAGCAATCTATCCAAAACTGAACATAAATAAATCGTGCAGATTTCAAGGAAGAATTTCAGCAGGATTTAACTCTTTGATTGAAATTATAGGCGTGGGTGAATGTTAGAAGCAAGTTGCTTTCCAATATCCCCTTTAGTTTCCCAGTAAGTTTTCTGACATCCCAGCTTATCTTTATCTTTTTTCTGCATAATTGGATACTCTTCCTCTTCAGCACCGGACTGCAGTCTTCTACATTATTTTCCAATAATGCTTCTGTGGTCTATTTGTGCTCTGTACCCATTATAGTAAGCAAAATTAATGCTGAATGCTGACATTTCACTTTGCAACATACCAACTTCCCAATTCTTCTTTTAATTGTTATAAAATGTAAAGTCATGAAGGACCTACTATAACACCAAGAGAGGTAATCTGCAGTTATCTGGAGACAGGGGTTACACTGCCTACTCTTGAATTGTAGAACAGTAGATCTAATTCCAGTCCTGAATTTATAGAAAATGCAAGATATGCATTATAAAATGTTGTTTTAGCTGGCATAGTCAGTATTTTCATTGTGATTAGCTTGGTCCTCTGCCTGGTCAGCCATATTTCATTCTGACTATTCTTTGCTTTCTCTTGCTTATGAACATAATTTTCTGGAAACAACTTTTGTCTTCCAGGAGAAAGTAGGTAATAGAAAGAGTAGTTTTAGAGGAACATCAAATATAAGCCTCTCCCCAAAGCAATGGCCTTTGATGTCTTTGTTCTAGGAGTTTGTGATGGAGCCTTATTCTCTTGAAAGAACTATATTTCCCTACTGGCTGGAAGTGCTTTTTCCTAGTACCTCAGCAATGTAGCCTCCAAGCTAAATAAGTACAATATGCTATGTTAGACTATCTTTAGTGGTTTCTGGAAATATTAATGCAGAATGTACCCACCAGTTGCTTCCAGAGATGGGCCACAGGGAACATTGTGCACTGGTGTTAAAGCACTTGCTCTGACTTACATGCTATTGTTTTTTGTGCATAATTCAAAGTGTTGTGCTGTCATTTTTAATTAAACAATAAAAAAACTGCTTGCCTCGACCCAGCTTGCCTTATCAGCTTTTTCTTTTACTGAAATATTCAAAAGATTCTCTTATTGCATTTCCTATTCAAAATAGGAATTGGAGGAAAAAGAAATGATAGTTTCTACAGTCTAGCCTGAGTGAGAGGTCTGGGCCCTCTGGAGGCAGCTTGAAAAGCCATAAATTATTGATTCACGTGTTAATTATTGTAACAATGTTAAATACCTTATAGTAAGTAATGGGGTGAGGCGTCTAAAGTTTCTCTCTTCTCATGTGCCAAAACAGTTGGCTGGCTTAGATTTTATGTGTGAATGCATGATGATGAGATGTTACAGAGGAGCAAAATGACTGAGAATAGCCCTGAACTTCTAAAGGCAATCATTTTGGGGCAAAGTCCAAATGACATTTGTTAGATGAATTCCCAGCTTGCAACTCTCACCTTTGTCAGATGAATTCCCAACTCCTTTTTCAAATTAATGACATAGTTCTGACACATGCACAATGGGTGGCGATGATTTTAATTTGCTTTTTTATTAATTTTTATGTTGCATCATTGTCATTTTCTGTTTTCTGTTTATTTCTGTTTTAATTATGTTGGTTTTCAAAATAGTGCACAAATGCTATAATTTAAGAAATTTGAAAAAAAATAGAGCCATTCAGAAAACAATATTTTAGATGGTGCTGCAATCATTATTATACTTCCAGTGAGGAAGATCTACAGGATGTAGAACATTTAAATCAGGAAAATTTCAATTTTCTAAATTGAAAACCAAGAATTTCAATTGGTCCCATGCTATTTTGGTCATGGACATATGGCCAGTTTCCAGGAAGATAAAGGAAAAGCCAGGTGGATAAGGAATTTCAGTTAATTCAGCCTTCAAATTTACTAAATAAATTTTACTGAGGATAGATTATGATCATCTTTTGGAAATTGCTATAGATATCAAGAGTTTAAATTTAGATATCTTATATTGTCCTTTCTGCTACATTCTATGATTGTATAACTAGGTCACTAATTTTATTAATTTGAAAGAAATATGTTGTGTGTTTTTCACATATTTTTTTAAAAAATGAATACATTTCCTTTATTCAAAGAATAAATAATATGAGGATTCAGCACTGAGCTAAATCACTCACTCACACACACACACACACACTGGACTGACACCATAGTAGACAAGGATATTAGGTTGAAATGATCATTTAGTTGAATGAATACCTTTGATTGTTTTATTAAGGAATATCCAATATTGCATGTTGACATTATTAATTTTCTGAAAAACTCTTCATATGCACTTAGTTAGAAATAAATATTTTCAAAAATGTTAATAAAAAGGCAACAGCTTCATAATCTTGAATTTAGATGTAGATATTTTTGGAACTTGTAACTTTAAATACATTGTAGTAAAGATTTGAAGTTAGGGCTGAAATAACTTTCATAAAGAATTGCAAGCCCATTTACTGGGCCTGATGTCCCCCTTGGTGCAACAAACAGTTTTACATGGGAGAATGAGGCATTGAACACTGTTTTCTATTCACCTGTAGCATCCTGTTTTTTAATTCTTAGCTCAACAATTGCTTTTGGTAGCAGCAGTTCGCCAGATAGGTTTTGATAAGATAAAAGAGTTAGTTCCTTCTGCAATTAGAGGTACTTCATGTAATGTTTTAAAGAGGATATTACAATTAAAGCCTCTTCTCCCTAAGTGGGTACTTTCCCTATATGTTAGATGTGAAATCCCACAATTTTCTCCCTGATTGGGAATTATGAGAATTAAAGTCAAACACATCTGAAAATAAGAAGGGCATATTAAGTGGTTCTATACCTTTACCTTTTAATTACATAGCTTCAATGTGATCCATATTATCTTTCCCCAAATAAGTGCAAAATATGACTCAGTATTCCACATATTGGACCTTAAAACCCACTATAGTTTAGAGCAGACATTTCTGTATTTTTTCTTTTAGTTTGTATGTCTGCCTATAATCTGGTAATATCATATGAAACATGCAATAATAAGCTTGATTATGGAAGATAAGCTACCCTCTTAAATTCTTTTATAGGTAAAGGAGAGGAAAAATGCAATGGGATAATCCTTCCAAAATCCATTTATTGGGATTCATAACTATGGATTTTGATAACTAATTCTATCCCTCTCCATAATTCTGATTAATTTGTTGTCCCATAAGAAAACTGGGATATGAAACACACAAGAGAGAGGGAGGGAGGGAGGGAGAGAGAGAGAAAGGGAGGGAGGGAGGGAGGGAGGGAGAGAGAGAGAGAGAGAGAGAGAGAGAGAGAGAGAGAGAGAGAGAGAGAGAGAGAGAGAGAGAGAGAGAGAGAGAGGATTGACCCCCACCTTTTCCTTGACTTTCTAAGTGTGAAAGAAAGCTACCAACCTTCCACTTCTTATAAATGTCACATTAAACCCTATTGCTGTCAGGCCTAATGGAAATTTACAGGCCCAATAGTCCTTGAATTAACTGAAGAACTGTCAGGCTTTGTTATTTCCAGTGGGCTCTGACAATTTTGTCTTAACAAAATAGAGTGTCAGTCCATTCTCCCTTGATGGCTGGAAAGTAACACAACGTCTACATTTCTCCACTGAGGCAGTAGAGTTTTTGCAACTGCTATGGTCAGTTAGCATTTCCTGCCAAATCAGAAAGACTAAACTTTCCTGCTTATGAAGTATACACAAAGACAAATGAAGAAAAACAATAATAAAGCTTCTTAATTAAATAAATAATGGGCCTGCAAGCAACATATAATATGGTTTAATTTTCAAATTGACTATCGTGGCCAACAACATTTCTGGTATGTTATATTCATGAAGATACTCCAAAAGGAAACCCATAAGCTTTTTCCTTCCTCATGAATGGCTTCCCTAACCTGGCATCTTCCAGATGTATAGGGACTACAATTCCCAGAAGTTTCAACTTTTGGTCATTATGGCTAGGAACTCTAAAAACTGTACTCCTACCACATCTGGAGGGTATTCAACTTGGAAAAGATGGAACCATGACAGTAGACAAGTGAAGCGCTTCTGCATCTGTTTTTATTCTTTTTTAACCCACTCATTTGTTATTTTTGTCTTTCTCTTCACTAAGTGGAAATATTTGCCAAGTAGGTTTCTCTTCTTTTTTAATTATTTGGTGCAAACTGATGGTAGAATTCAACACAATATTCTCTCAGTTTATTAGCATTCTTTAAAACACAATGTCATTTACATATCACAGTGGAAACATTCTATTCTCATCTTTTGTTAGAAGTCTGCAGAACAGCACCACAAAAAGCTCAAGCTCTTGTTTTGCATCAAAATATTTTACTGCCAGGGCTGCCATTTTGCTATGCTATGCGTTGCCTGCTGACAGCCTGAGATATGCAATGATGAGGGGAGATCATGGTTGGGATGAGGGGAGAGTTAGCATGAGGAATAAAAAACATGCATTACGTGTGAGAATCTCTGGCCATTCAAAGGTCATGCAAAGGAATGCCGAACCAACCAGTCCGCGAAGAGAGGGGCCATTACCCAAACAATTTGTTAGCACCTATTTGGACACTTTTTGAAAACCAGGGCAGTAGATAGAATTAAAGGGATGTTAACCATATTCTTTGAGCATGAAAAAGAGGGTTGGTACTTACCTGATACGCCTCTTCTAATAAGGGGGGAGATAGCATCCACGTATGGGTTAAACTTATCCACGCTCTGATTGGACTGAGTCATAATATTAAATAATTAATTAATTAGGCATGGTATATAACCCCCTACGGAGTAGCCACACCCAGTTTTTGACGAACAAAAGAATACAGACTCACCGGTACGAACCAACTCCTTTAGCCAGAAAAATCCAACAGTAACACTGCCAAGAACAACAAGAGCCAGACACCAAACACAGGCAGGGCTGAATGAGAAGGGATGGGCCGGATGCTATCTCCCCCCTTATTAGAAGAGGCGTATCTGGTAAGTACCAACGCTATTTCTCAATAAGGGTGGAGATAGCATCCACGTATGGGACATACCAAAGCCCTGAAAAGGACCCATGGGAGGGTCGAGATCAGACCTGACCCAATGAACGAGGACGGACAGACTGCAAAACCCAGCGGAAAAGGCGGCCTCAGCCGAGGCAAACGTGTCCCATTTATAATGCTGCACAAAAGGGGATGGAGAAGACCATGCTGCAGGCCTGCAAATTTCTCCCAGAGAAGCTTGTGTCGCTCAGGCCGAAGTCGTCGTTGCACTGCATGCAGAATGTGCTGACTCCTCAAGGAACTGCCTCATCACAAGCCGCATAGACCTTCTCAATGCATCGACGAACCCATTGTCTCACACAGGAGACAGACACCAGGTTCCCTGGGTAAGGGAACCTGGCAGAAAGGAGACAAAAAGAGACTCCGACCTGCAAATAACAGCTGTACAATCAATGTACACATGCAAGGCACGCCTGACATCCAGCAAGTGCCACCGGTCCTCCGAGGTCTGCGCAGACTCTGCAGGAAAGCTGGGGAGGACCACCTCCTGAGCCCGATGGAACCAAGACCCCATCTTCGGGACAAAGAAGGAATCCAGATGTAGGACAACCCTGTCCGCATAAAACTTGCACAAATCTGAAAAATCTCATTCCACAGTGTCGAGAGAGGGCACTTGTCAAAGCATCCAATACCTTATGTAAAGGAATACCAAAGCACCCTTGAGAAATCTCTTGACCCTAGGACGTTGAGTCAAAGTTTATGACCTACTGCACAAAAGTACAGAAGAAACTACTGATACCTGTCTCTCAATGGTATTAGGAGTCAACCCTTTGCCCAGGCCCACTTGAAGAAATTCTGGGACCTGTGGGATAGTGGCTTGTACTGGGTCAAAATGGTTCATCAAACACCACTTACAAAAAGCACCCCAGGTCGCACTGTATATGAGCCACATGGAAGGTGGACGGGAAGCCTGAATAACCTAAATGACCCTGGAGGAAAAGTTGTCTTGTCTCAGGACGCTCCGCTCAAGCACTAGGCGTCAACTAGAGCCATTGAGGCTCCAGCTGCTCCAGTGACCCCTGGCTGAAGGAAATAATATCTTGGGGAATCCTCCAGAGCCTGTCCACTGATAGTTTAGTTTAGTTTAGTTTATTCATATTTATATCCCGCCCTTCTCCACATAGGACCCAGGGCGGCGCACAGGAAATTTAAAAACATACAAAATACAAAAGATAAATACATAATTTAAAATACATAATAAACTGTCCTATCCTATGCTAAATGCCGAATATTAAAATACCCAATTTAAACTTTCTAAAAAGTCCCCGTGGGAGGTTAGGCTAGGCCGGCTTGTTGGAACAGGTATGTCTTTAGACATTGACGGAAGAGGCGGAGGTCGGTGATGGTGCGTAATTCAGGGGGTAGGTCATTCCAAAGGGCTGGGCCCACCACAGAGAAGGCTCTTCCCCTGGGTGTCGCCAGTCGGCATTGTCCGGCCGACGGCACCCTGAGAAGGCCCTCTTTGTGGGAGCGTATCGGTCTAAGGGATATATGGGGCAGAAGACGGTCTCGCATATAACTAGGTCCCGAGCCATGGAGCGCTTTGAAGATGGTCGTCAAGACCTTGAAGCGCACTCGAAAGGCCACAGGAAGCCAATGCAGCTCGCGCAGGATCGGTGTTATGTGGGAGCATCTGGCGGCTCCCATAATCAACCGCGCGGCTGCGTTTTGGACTAACTGTAGCTTTCGAGTGCACCTCAAGGGAAGCCCCATGTAGAGAGTATTACAGTAGTCGAGCCGGGACGTCACGAGAACTTGGGTGACTGTGCGAAGGGCAGCCCGGTCCAGTAAGGGGCGCAATTGGCGCATCAGGCGTACCTGATGAAACGCCCCCCTGGCCACGGCTGCCACATGGTCCTCCATGGACAGCCGGGAATCCAGGAGGACACCCAAATTGCGCGCCCTCTCCACGGGGGCCAGTGTTTCACCCCCAATGGCCAGAGTTGGAGTAATCTGGCTGAACCGGGGTGCCGGAAACCACAGCCACTCAGTCTTGGCAGGGTTGAGCTTGAGTTTGTTACCACCCATCCAGATCCGTACGGCCTCCAAACACCGGGACAGCACTTCGACGACATCGTTGGGGTGGTCTGGGGTGGATATGTACAACTGAGTATCATCAGCGTACAGATGGTACTCCACCCCAAAACCACGGATGATCTCACCCAGCGGCTTCATATATGTGTTAAACAGGAGGGGCAAGAGGACCGACCCTTGAGGAACCCCACATAAGAGGGGCCTCGAGGTCGACCTCTGCCCTCCCGTCAACACATATTGCGACCGACCAGAGAGGTAGGACGAGAACCACCGCAGAACGATGCCTCCCAGCCCCAACCCCCCCAGTCGGTGCAATAGGATACCATGGTCGATGGTATCAAAAGCCGCCGAGAGGTCTAATAGGACTAGGATAGAGGAATATCCTCTATCCCGCGCCCTCCAGAGATCATCAACCAACGCGACCAATGCCGTCTCGGTGCTGTGACCGGGTCGGAAGCCGGACTGGCGCGGGTCTAGATAATCAACTTCCTCCAGGTGTCGCGGAAACTGTTGGGCTACCACACTCTCAACAACCTTCACCAAAAAGTGAAGGTTGGAGACCGGACGATAGTTGTCTAATAATGCTGGGTTCAGGGACGGCTTCTTGAGGAGGGGTCTCACTACCGCCTCTTTCAAGATGGCAGGTAAGGACCCCTCACTCAAAGATGCGTTGACAATGCCCTGGAGCCAGCCTCGTGTCATCTCCCAGGGTGCCAATACAAGCCAGGAGGGACAAGGGTCCAATAAACATGTGGTCGCCCTAAGTTTCCTTGACAACCTGTCCATATCCTCGGTGGTAACAAAGTCAAACTCCTCCCAAGAAGGAGCCTCAAGACTAGTCTCGGACAGTCCCACAGGACCACTGTCGATGGAGGGTAGCTCATTCCGAATCCGAGTGATTTTCTCCTGCAGATAAATCCCAAATTCCTCTGCTCGCCCTTGCAAAGGGGCTTCCCACGGCCTCTGGTGAAGGAGGGAGCGGGTCACCCCAAACAGGGCGGCAATCTACGGATGCAATAAGGGTGGCAAAATACTCACGTTTGGCCACCCTTATCGCCACTAAGTAAGCCCTAATATGGGTTCTCACTAGTGTTCGGTCGGCTTCGGAGCGAGAGGATCTCCATCTGCTCTCTAGGCATCTCTTGTGGCGCTTCATCTCCCGAAGCTCCTCAGTAAACCAGGGAGCCTGGGTGGTTCGTCGTCGCAAGAGAGGCCGCAAGGGCGCGATTTGGTCCAAGGCCCCTGTGGCCGCACTTAACCATGCGGCCACTAGGTCCTCAGTCGAGTCGCGAGGCAGGGTCACAGGAATTGGCCCAAGCTCCCTTTGGAACCTTTCCGGGTCCATTAGAAGCCTGGGGCGGAACCATCTAGGAGTATCCGGTTCCGCCTCCCCGAGGTGAGGTGAAGCGATTGGAAAGTCCAGCTGAAGGAGAGCGTGATCTGTCCATGACAAGGGAGTGATGACTAAATCCCCTATTCCCAGATCACAACTCCACTGTCCCGAGACAAAGATCAGATCCAGCATGTTTCCCCCCTCGTGAGTAGGGCCTAAGACTACCTGGGTCAGGTCCATGGCCATCATGGAGGCCATGAACTCCCGAGCTACTCCAGAGGCTTCGCCCGCCGACGGCAAGTTAAAGTCCCCCATGACTACCAGTCTGGGGGTCTCAACTGCCGTCTCAGCTATCACCTCCAGGAGCTCGGGCAGGGCTGTTGTTGCATAGCGAGGAGCCAGGTATACAACTAACACACCCAACTGCCTCCCTAGGCCCCATCTCACGCAGAGATATTCACACTCGGTTGTCTGAGGGACTGTGGTCTACTTTGGCTCAAGACCTTCCTTAACCATAATCGCCACTCCCCCACCCCTCCCTAGGGCCCTTAAACCTGCGATAACGCACATAGAGATCAAAGGTCGACAAACCAGGGCTGCTGTGGCCAATGTGGGGCGATCATCACTACCTCTGCCCCCTCCCGCAAGATCTTTTGAATGACTCTGGGAATCAGGGGCAAAGGCGGGAAGGCATAAAGGAGCCCCAGAGGCCATTGGCAGTGGAGAGCATCCACCCCCTCTGCATTCTGCGAAGGAAACTGGGAATAAAATCTCGGGAGCTGAGTATTGAGGGGAGTTGCAAACAGGTCGACCTCTGGGTGGCCAAAAAGGTCCACAATTGCCTGGAAGATAGCCAGCTGCAGCTGCAATCCTGAATTGTCCACCTCGATCTGACTGAGCTGGTCAGCTGACATTGTCCACCTCCGCTATATGTTCTGTGGTTATTGAAAGCAAATTCCTCTCGGCCCAAAGACCCAAGCTCCCGGCCCCCAGCACGAGGGACTTTGACCTGGTCCCCCCCTGCCTGTAATATGAGCCTTGGTGGCCATGTTGTCTGTGAGGACCAGAATATGTCTGCCCTTGACCGAAAAACGAAATGGTTTGAGAGCCAGGTGGACCGCCCTGAGTTCCAACCAGTTTATATTGTGAGCTAGTTCTGCTTGGCTCCATCGTCCCTGTGCCATTTGCATATAAGGGAGACTAGTATAAATCTATTTCAAGCTATTTAGCTCTCATCAGCTAGTCATACCCCTACTGGGATTTTAACCAGGGCCGTATTACATGTTAGGCAGATGGTTTAGCCACTAAGCCACCAGGTTCTCCTCTGAAGTTGGACCCCCCCTCCGAGTAGGTTGGTGTCTGAAGTGACCGTGACTCGGTCTGGGATCCTGAAGAATTCCACCAATCAAAGAGCAGGAGACTTCCGCTGGCAGAAGAACCTGGATCTGGGAGCAGCTCATGAGCCTTTGCTGAAATGGCAAAAGAAACCATTGAAGGTCTCTATTGTTAAGACGCGCCCAGAGAACAATGCCAATGGCAGACACCATAGTGCCTAACAATTTGGACAAAGTAGCTAAGGATACACTACGTTCCTTGAGAACCTGGAAAATCAACTCACTCAAACTAGTTTGAATCAGCCTAGTGGTAGGCCATAGATAGCTTTTGGCCAGATTGATCGAAACCACCTGGCCTCACAGGGTCAACATGGTAATGTCTAAGTCCCTTGGGGCACCACTTACAGAAGAGGACTGTAGCAACAGGTCATCTAGGCAGCATTGGATTTGCACATGTACGTGTCTCAGGTATGCTGCCAATGCCACCATCACCTACCTGAAGACTTGAGGCGCAGATGACAACCCGATGGGTAAGGCTCGGTACTGGAAGTGGTGCCCAAGGTAACAAAACCTGAGAAACTCTCAGTATTCAGGGGCTATAGGTATGTGCAGGTAGGCCTCAGTAAGGTTGATGGATGTGAGGACATCTCCCTGCCTAATACCCTCTAATATTGAGTGCAGTGAACGCATCTTAAACCTGCGATAACGCACATAGCGGTCAAACTATTTAAAATCAAAAATAGTTCTCCAGCCGTCCCAAGCCTTTGGGATCCCCGAGAGAATGGAATAATAACCCTGATCCTGTTAAATTGGAAGCACCAGTTGGATAGCCCTAATGTCCAATAGATGTTGAATGGCTTCCTGCATAAATCGCCTCCGAGTCGGGTTATTTGAGACCTGATGGTTGATTGTACCCATGCATTGGAGGTAGACGAGTCCCAACAATCTGCGAAATATGTCAAGCATCCCCCGATGAGGGGAGAGCTGGGCCCAGAATTAATTCTTGCGGAAGAAGAGTGCCGCCTCCTTTGTCCCCGTGAAAGGGCTGTTTCTGATGTCTACCCCTCTGCTGCCTATCCAGTTGATATCTCTGGCTAGGGGCATAGCCTCCCTGGTACAGCCTGAAACCTGACTGACTGAAATCAGACCCCTTAAAAGAAGATCTGTAGTCCTGACCCCAGAATGAAGAACCGTAGTCCTGACCACAGAAATCGGAGCAACGGGGGTAGGGCACCACCCAGAAATTGCCCTTCCTA
This sequence comes from Rhabdophis nuchalis, assembly GCA_039707465.1. Lineage (NCBI taxonomy): Eukaryota > Metazoa > Chordata > Lepidosauria > Squamata > Natricidae > Rhabdophis > Rhabdophis nuchalis. The sequence goes on from CM077647.1 coordinate 60,703,556, forward strand.
GGAGCTGTGAGAAGCACCTCCCGTTTGTCCTGATTCTCAATTAAGAAAAGGTCAACCAAAGAAGGACCCTCCAGCAAAGGGGGCTGACGCCAGGCGTCGTATGTGGCGCGCACCAGCTTGCCAAAGCAACCTGCGAGACGCTATGGATGAAGCAATTGCCCTGAAGGCAAACCTGGCTGCGGCTAAAGTGATGCCTGAAGAAAATTGGATGGCTGCCACCAGTTTGTTGATGTCCTGATGTGACATGAAATCTGCTATTGGCGTTTGCTGCTGAAGATCCTGCAATCAAAGCAAAGAAGGCCGGTTAAAGAAGGAGGCAGTGGTAGCTGCTCTCACTGCCCAGGCAGCAGCCTGATGATCCCTTTGTAAGGTGAGGTCAGCCCTTTTTGTCAATTTCATTGTAATTTTAGTAAAAAACAATAAAGATTATTACTATTATTATTATCATCATCCTCTGGCTTCAGAGGGTCCTCTGGTTCTCTGGGCATGTTTGCAGATGCATGCAGGGCCGTGACAGGTGCATCAATAGTGGGTTGCAACAGCACCTGAACCATGTCCTTGTCCACATTAATGAACGTTTTGCCAGTGGAAGTGGGCATAGAGCCCACTGGAGATGCCCACTGGCGCTTGACCAGGTCAAGAAAGGACTTGGGGATGGGAATGTGTCAGCCTCAATAGCCTTTTCCTCAAATATAGTCTCGGCAAAAAAGCCCTGCGGTTGCACCAGGGGTTCCGATGGCTTTTTGCCAAATTTGGCCGATGCCTTAGCTTTAAAGAGCAGACACTTAAACAATGAGGCTGAAACAAACTGAGAAGGAAGGCTTAGAAGGGCGTATGCCCTTATCCCCTGAAAGCTTCTCCTCTCTGATTTCGCCCTCTTCAGATTCAGACTCACTATTGTCATGGGAAGAAACAGGGGAGACTCCTGACCATCTATCCCCATAGGAGCTGCAGATGGAGGAGCAACCTGTGACTGAATCTGAGGCTGTTGGAAAGCAGCAACGCTGCACTGCTGGAAAGCCCTGAACATTAGGTCCTGAAATTGCCCCCCCCAAGTGGGATAATTGAGCAGCACCAACCCCTGCGGATGTAGAGGGAAGAGGATGAGGTGAAGCCCCCATGGGGCAGTGCGTGGGGGGCGACTGCCAACCTTGGCTAGAACCCCAGAGGCCTGAGGAGTCAATGGGGATCCTCACATGGAGGGAGGGATCCTCCTCTGCAGCTCTCCCAGGCGAAGAGAGTGCAGACTGCTTCACCTTAGTGCTCAGAACAAGAGAAGACTTCTGGCTGCTGGTACTTTTATAAATGCTTTCTAGTGCCTCATGCCTCTGCTTCTCATACTTAAAGGCAGGCTTAGGGGATTTTGAACCCCAATTTGGCCCCTTTTGAGGCTTGTGGTTCTGTAGCGGCAAAAACCAGGCCCACCACAGTCTGGTTGAACGACAGGACAAGAGACCACAAAGGTAATAGAGAAACAGGATTTATTGACGCGTCAAGAGTTCAGAGTGCTCTCGCACTAAAGACTGAACTGCCTGTGCAACGCCCAGGGAGTTAGTTTTATACCTTCATCCTTAATACAGAAACACATATGGATAAAAGCAGAAGTTAACTTTGGAATAGTACAGAAACAGAAGTTAATAGCAAAAATTAATATGTGTCCTATAAACGCATAGTCATTTGTTTAATGCCAGCTATAGTTCCCATGTAGGGTTTACACCTCCCCTTCTCCCCCAGTTACTTCCTCTTTCCATCTCTTGAAGCAAGGTTTCAGCAATATTTGTAATACTTTGAGAACTTTTAAGAACAGAGAAGTACACCCACACATCTTGCCCAAGCTGTCCAAAGGGCAAGCGGGCAAATCTCCCAAGGGTTGACCCAGGGTCCAGGAATTGGGGTCCCCGGCCCCTCTGCCACAGTTCCACATGCTCTTTCTTCCCCTTTGCCTTGTGGCCATGGGGGCAATTACCAGTGCAGGAGCCTCTGTTCCTTCCGTGGGGCTGCTGGTCATAGTCACGAGGACCTGACTCCAATCATTGTCCTCTGAAGCTGAGGCGGCAGCCATTTTGGTTCTTGATTCAGGCAGGCTTCAAAATGGCCATTCATGCCAAAGGCCACTGGCAGAGGCTTGAATATAAAGTGAATGAGTGGCTTTGCTGCAAAGAGCTGCCGCACGCCTGTCCCCTTCTCCAAAACAGCTTTCAGAAGCTGACTTGACTGTGTTCTTTTCCAAAAGGGGTAATAAAGAGGCACAATTTATTTAGGCCCAGTGGAACAGCCCTCACAGTTGACAGAGGCCTGTCAGTTGTGGGAAAGCCTGCATGCCACCCCTGAGGGGTAAGTAGATCAGAATCAATTAATATTCTTCGCCTGAACAAGGCCTAACAGCCTGGGCTGTGGTAGCGGCCCGCCTCCTGAGCACCAGAAATCTTTCCTCCCCCACACCTGGCTTGACAGCAGCAGCTTTGGAAGACAGAAGACGTGGCGCGGGCAAAAAAAGGACTCAGGCAGGAGGCTGGAGGGGTGGCTGACAACCGAAGGCCTGGGCCCGTGGCTGCCAATGACAGGCAAACCTGAGTCCTGGCTGCTGCTGAGGTGTGGGGGCCCCTGTCTACTCACAATGCCACCAATCCTGACAGAAATAAGCACAGAAGGCCGAACACCAAGTGTTGGAACACCAAACAGTCCCAGAGCTGGACTGAGTCGGAAACTGGGTGTGGCTACTCCTTAGGGGGTTATATACCATGCCTAATTAATTAATTATTTAATATTATGACTCAGTCCAATCAGAGTGTGGATAGGTTTAACCCATACGTGGATGCTATCTCCACCCTTATTGAGAACCCAAGATTCAGCTTTGTTTCTTCTGTAGCTGCTTGGTTTAGTGAAGTGTACTTTTGGTTAACTATGAGCCTGAGAGTCTTTTTTTTCTAACTGACCCAGTTGACACAACTGACATTTACTTATTCAGTTTTTTAATCTTTATATAGGTAGTCATCAAATTACCACCATTTGTTTAGTGACCATTCAAAATTACAACACTAAAAAATTCTTATGACTGTTTTTCATACTTATAACCATTCAGCATTCCCATAGTCAAGTGATCACAATTCAGACACTTGGCAACTGGCATATATTTATGACAGTTGCAGTGTCCTGGGATCATTTGATCATTTGTTTGACAACTTATGACAAGCAAAGTCAATGGGGAAGCCAGTTTCACTTAACAACTGTGAATTAATAATTGCAGTGATTCATTTAAACAAATGTGGAAAGAAACGTGGTCAATGAGGCAAACCTCACTTAACAACCATCTTGCTTAGTAATAAAAATGTTGTGCTCAATTATGTCGAAGACTATCCGTAAGGCACTGATTATTACCTTTAAAGCCTTCATGGCTTGGAGCAGATTATCTAAAGGACTGCCTTGTACCAGTCCTTTCTACCCCTCCAATTCAATGCAAAAGATGGACATGTTATGGGTTCTGAAATTTTGGCTAGCACAAACCAGGAGACATGGCTTCTCTGCCATAGCCCCTCCCCCTGGAATATTCTCCCTACAGTGATTAGAATGACCATGACTCCGAAGCCTTCGGTAAGGGAACAAAGACTAGGTTGCCTATCTGGGTCTGGGGCCTTGAGTGTGTTATGGGCTTTATTTCTTGTCTGTATTAATATTCACAGCACTAGTTCTATTCATTGCCTATTTTGTATTAATTTAAATTTGTTTTTACGTTTTTTGATGTACATTGTCAAGAATCAATTGGGCAGGTGTAGAAATCAAATAAATAAATACATAAAATAGTTAAGTGGTGGGAGAGAAAAAGAAAACTTAAACCATTTACCTAATACTGATCCTGTACAAGGAAGGTTTGAATAAGGAGGAAGGCATTTAAATGCTATACTTCATTTGTGCGAGTATTTCATGCACAAAACCATACCCCTCCCCAGTGGTGGGTTTCAAATTTTTTTAGAACCTACTCTGTAGGTGTGGCCTATTTTGTGGGCATGGCTTGGCAGTCATGTGACTGGGTGGGAGTGGCCAACTTGTAAAATGTGGTGAAACTCATTTAACAACGCTCTTGCTTAGCAACCAAAATTTTGGGCTCAATTGTGATAATAAATTCTCTCTCTCTCTCTTTCTCTCCCTCCCTCCCTCCCTCCCTCCCTCTTTCCTTTTCTTTTCTTTTCTTTTCTTCCTTCCTTCCTTTCCTTTCCTTTCCTTCTTGTTGGGTCACCGGCAGTGGCGGGGCAGACTTACTTCCAGGTCCGCTGGTGAAACCTCCTCTCACCGGCTCTCTAAATTTCACCAACCGGCTCTCGCGAGTAGGTGCAAACCTGCAGAAACCCACCACTGCCCTTCCCCCAATATCACTGCTGTTTGTCCATGGAACCAAAAGGTTTGGTGGCCACTGCTGTATCATATCTAATCATCAATGAACTATATATATATTGTTCTGTCATACATGTGAAACTCGAAAAGTTAGAATATTGTGCAAAAGTTCATTTATTTCAGTAATGCAACTTAAAAGGTAAAACTAATATATGAGATAAGACTCATTACATGCAAAGCAAGATAGTTCAAGCCGTGATTTGTCATAATTGTGATGATTATGGCATACAGCTTATGAAAACCCCAAATCCATAATCTCAGGTGGGGGGAAGCCCCTTTTGCAGCAATTATTGGCGTGGCATGGAAGCTATCAGCCTGTGGCACTGCTGAGGTGTTATGGAAGACCAGGATGCTTCAATAGTGGCCTTCAGCTCTTCTGCATTGTTCAGTCTCATGTCTCTCAACTTCTTTAAGTCCATGAAGCACAGTGGTCCAAATCCTGTTGCTCAGTGGTCCAAAGTCCTCTTTTCCGATGAGAGCAACTTTTGCATCTCATTTGGAAACCAAGGACCCAGAGTATGGAGGAAGAATGGAGAGGCACACACTACAAGATGCTTGAAGTCCAGTGTGAAGTTTCCACAGTCTGTGTTGATTTGGGGAGCCATGTCATTTGCTGGTGTTGGTCCACTGTGCTTCATTAAGTCCAGCGTCAACACAGCCATCTACCAGGAGATTTTGGAGCACTTCATGCTTCCTTCTGCAGACAAGCTTTATAGGGTGATGACTTCATTTTCCAGCAGGACTTGGCACCTGCCCACACTGTTAAAAGCATCAAAATTGGTTCAATGACTGTGGGATTACTGTGCTTGATTGGCCAGCAAACTTGCCTGATCTAAACCCCATAGAGAATCTATGGGGCATTGCCAAGAGAAAGATGAGAGACATGAGACCGAACAATGCAGAAGAGCTGAAGGCCACTATTGAAGCATCCTGGTCTTCCATAACACCTCAACAGTGCCACAGGCTGATAGCTTCCATGCCACGTTGCATTGAGGCAGTAATTGCTGCAAAAGGGGCCTAAACCAAGTACTGAGTACATATGCATGTTTATACTTTTCAGAGGTCTGATATTGTTCTATGTCCAATCCTTCTTTTATTGATTGCATGTAATATTCTAATTTTCTGAGATTGTGGATTTGGGGTTTTCATAAACTGTACACCATAATCATCACAATTATGACAAATCACAGCTTGACTCTATAAAAAATAGAGTCTTTATCCCATTATGCACTACCCATTGAACAGGGAAAGAGAGGAAAGTGAAATCCAGAATCCTTGCTAAAGTATGGAAACAGTTCACATAGAATAAGAGTAGGAAAGTAATAAATAAGCAGACCAGAAGGTTTTAATACAGAAGCACCTAATGGCCAAAGTTGAATAATAGGACCACTTTCCCATTAACGGCATTTGGAAACAGAAATGCTGAGACTGTATCTTTATGTATTACCGTACTTTAGCCATTTAGCTACCTTTGGTATCTGTAACAAATATCTTTCTTTGTTACACTTTCACATTCTCAGTTTTTCACTCACTGTAACATTACTCTACGCAGATGTTCCTTGACACTTGTTTTGGATTTTACATCTGATATTGTTTGTAATTTTCCTTGACTTAACCTGATGTGTGGCCTGAGCTTTCTAACCAGCTTTTTCAATTTCCCATGAATTTATAATATGTTCACAAATTTAATCCTACCATCTAAAAGTGGTGGTAAAAACTATCTGTCATAAATATTTTGCACACACCTCTTTTGCCAACACAGCAGCAACATTTGCTCTGCATTTACATCAGAGTGAGTTATTTTCACCCTACAGATGCTTTAGAACTGATGCAGAGAAGGTGAGACTTATTCTATGTAGGCTAACTTGGTACAATACCACATATGTAGAATGGCACAGAAAGCTCTTAGCCTTTATATTCCTGGTCTTATTTTTTGCATGTTTGATAGTTTGAATCTAAACAAGATTAGCAAATATCTTAAATTCTACTAAATATCTTAAATTCTATATTATGGTAATTATTCTCACTCAGGTCGTTGTGTGGTATTCAACATCAAGTTAATAAATGTTATTTTTAACATTTGCAACATATCTGATTGGAAAAAGCTGATTTAGACACTGTGCAATAATTATAATATAAGGAGGTTGCCCTGAATTTAGGTTGAGAGATATGGGGGGGGGGGGGGGGGAATCCTCATTTGATTTCAATATTGTATTCTCAGCAACTAATTTGAAAATTAAAAAATCAGAGAGAAAAACTCTTCATCCTTTCAGCTAAATAGGGTGTGGCACTATTATTATTCTTAAACTGGTTTAGACATGTAATTTTTTTAATGAGAAAAAAGTTTTATTGGTTTTTACAAAATTTTAAAAATAGGAAAAAGGTATAAAGTATTAAAGAGATATTTTGAGGACATCTATGTCGTAGGTGTCGGCCCCCTCCGAGACTTCATACAAAAAAAAAAAGATAATACAATACATTTTTCATTTCCCTACAAAGTGGTAAGAGATACAGATATATCATTTTATATTCATGCAATCAATCATTGTTTCTATAAACATCCAGATAAAGGTTACACTATATAGAAAAAAGTCATTTGTGAGATCTAAGTCTTTTAGCAATTGTATCTTCCTCTCCCTGATCTCCAGTGGGTGGAGCTGTGGCCCCTTCCGTTCCCCCATTTTCATCCTCCAGGATTGGGGAATGTTTTTTAAGAAAGGCTTCCGCCTCTGCAATTGTTTTAATTCTTACTCCCCCCCCCTCCCAGAACACTAACATTCCCTCGGGCATCAACCACTTGAACCACACACCCTTTTTATATAATCTTTTTGATAAGAAGGAATATTTCCTTCTTATTTCTCTAATCTTTTTCGGGATCTGTTTCAAGATGGCAATCTCATTCTGTTGATATATCAAGGGACTGTCTCTCTGTGCTCTCAGGATCCCATCCCTTGTTGACCTTCTTACAAATTTAATATGTATCTCTCTGGGCACTTCATTTATTCTGGCATATGCTGAGTTAATTCTATAGATCAAATCGATGTCCCCCCAGATATCTTCTTTGCTCTTTTTGGTATAATCTGCTAACATCGTATTCATTAAATCTTTTAAATTCTCAGAGCTTAATTCAGGAACATTTTGAAACCTTAAAAAGTAAGACATCCTTTCAAAATCCATCCTAGACATATGACCAGCTAAATCCACAATTTCTCTTTGAGAATCTTTTTATCTCTCCCTTCATCTCAGCCGTCCCCCCCTCCAGTCCATCAATTCTTTGTTTGTTTTCCATTAGTGCTTTCTGTGTCTCCAAAAGTTCCAATTTTGAGCTAACATTGTCTTTCCGGATTTCTTTTATTTCTTTCATGATGTTTTGAAGAGTTTCCTCTATTGCTGATAACTGTGTAGCTTCCACCTCTGTTTCTTTGGATAACATTGAAGTAATCTTAGGCTGATGTGGCTGCTTTTTTGAAGCCATAATGAAAGTATTAGGTTCTTGTCATTAATATGGCATCTGTTGGAGAGGTAGTCCGTGAGGCGAGGAGAGAGTAAAAGTCAATATCCAAATTCAAAGTTCAATTTACTTACAATCTAGAGAGAGAACAATTTTTAAAAACAATCAAATAAAGAAAAAAAAAAGAAGGCACATCTGGGAAGGGTCCTAATAATCAGTTACATTAATCCACTGGTAAAAAATTCAGTCCCGAAGACGGGATTTCAAAGAGAAGTATTGCTTGCTGAGAACAAAGGAACACCATCTTCCCCGCCCCTCTGGAAGCCGCAGAGAGCTAGTGAAAGTCCATATCAATTGTTGCAAGACAGAGATACAAAGTATCCTTAAGGATCTTCAAGTGAAAGACTTTCATTTGTAGTTTAAAAATCGGATGTTAATTTCTCCACCTCCCCAAGCCTGGGGAACATTTCAAAACACCGCTTTTTTTTCCTTTCCGAGGAGGGGTTTTACAAACTCCCTCCTCCTTCTTCTTTTAAAATGAAAGTTGAAAGCATTAATTTAGAATCACTCACAATCCACTCTGTAGCCATGAGCCTCGGTGTTGCCTTCAGCCCCGGCTTTTCAGCCCGTCTTTAATTGCAGCAGCTGTTCTGGCTCTCCATCGGCGAAGGGGACGAAAGAGGAACTCCCCCCCCGCGACTCGTTCTCCGGCGCCTAGGACTAGGCGGGAGTCACCCCCCGACCGCCGTCGAGGTGGGGGGACTCACCGCAAGCCGTCTGTGCCCCAAAAGGCACCGCCGGAGCAACCAAGCGGCGGACAAGTCAAAGACCCGACCGTCGCCTCCGGCTAACCGGAAGGAAGTCCAGACATGTAATTTTAAGTACAATTTTCCCTATCTACATGTTTCATATGCTTTCCATTTCTATATCATGTTAATAGGGCTAATTTTCCAAAACAAAGAATGTTAATAGGGCTAATTTTCTAAAACAAAAATTGGGGTAGAAAAAAACCCAGATAAAAAGCATTTTATTATACTTTTTTGTTGTTATTCAAAGTAAGTTATAAAAACACAACTTAAAAGAGGGGCCATATTTTAAAACAGCCATTGGGAAAAGCAGCAGGACAAAAACAAATTATTTCATCAGTTATGGTAATCTATGTATATAACAGATAATTAGATAATAAGCTCTTTTTAAGAAATAAAGAAAAATTTTATAGGAAATAAGAGTGGGCTACTCTACCTAGGGAAGGCTTGGTCACTTCTATAAAAAGATCCTGTACCACACTTGTCTATCATATCTAATATAAAACAGTCTTCAGTGTTGACTTTAAGTTTTGTAGTGACATCATATATGTAAAAAGATAATTCTTGAGAAAGGTATTCAACCTTTCAACAGGTCAAACATGCTGTTTGTGTACAGTGAATTCTAAACTGAAGCCAGAAACAAGTAGGAAGGCAGTGCAGATGATGTAAGATCAAACCAATATTTTTTGGTCATCAGTCTCAGGTATCACATAGGTTACATTGCAGTAATGAGTAACAGTGATGTAACCCAAAAGTAAAGAGAGAAGGAATTATGTTTCTAAGTTAATTTTATCTAGGAAAGTCCATTGCGTGACAGCTGGAGCTGATAAAAGGTGTTTAGCCACCAGTTCCTGTTCCATAAATATCTCCAAAATATTCTTCATGGAAAGAGCAATTTTATCCAGACTAGGACAAATATCTTTATTCAGGTTAGAACTTCTGACTAATCTCCATTACGCCTCCATTATATTTTACTTGTTTGTCTTCATCTGTTCTGTAACTAGCCTCAAATATCACTTTACCATTTTTACTATTAGCTGTTTCCATTTGTATTTCATTATTTAACGTTTAGATGTGTTGATGTTCAGAATACAAATTATTTAAACATGTTCCGAAGCCAGGTGAGACAATATCTCTACTTTAGGAGGTTCAAGAATTCTGTAACAAATAAATGAAGAAACACCCGCCTGCAATCGGTAACATACAATATTACAGACAGAAAAGTGCTCTACCAGGCATGAATGCTATAGGCAATCCTTAATTTATGACCACAATAATGCAGAAAATTTCTGTAGTTAAGTGAGAAATTTGTTGTGAGTTTTGCCCATTTTACAATTTTTCTTGCCACAGTTGCTAAGTGAATCATTGCAATTGTGAATCATTGCAAAAGTTATTTACAAAAATGTTATGTGAAACTAGCTTCCCCATTGACTTTGCTTGTCAGAAAATCACAAAAGAAGATCATATGGTCCTGGAACTCTTCAACTGTCATAAATATGAGTCAATTTTCAAGTGCCTGAATTTTGATCACATGACTATGGGTCATAAGTGTGAAAAATGGCAAGGGTTTTAAGTGTGAAAATGGTCATTAGTCACTTTTCTTTTTTTATATTGAAAAACTTTTATTGAGTTTTACAAATTTTTTTAACAAAAAGGGTAGGGTAAGGTGAGTTGAAAAGATATTTTGAGAACTTTCAGGTCGGGAACGTTGGCCCCTCCCGGGCTTCTTAATAAGACATTGGCAATACATTTTTCAATAATACGACAAGGTGAAAATAAATGCATACATATAAGTTCTAAATTCTATGCTGGCAGTCGTGTACAAACATCCAGATAAAAATTATACTGTATTAATAAAAGTAAAAATAAAAGTCATTTTTTAGATCTAAGTCTCTTAGCAATTGTGTCTTCTTGTTCTCCTTCCTGGCCCCCAGTGGGCGGGGCTGTGGCCCCCTCTGCCCCTCCCGGATCTTCCCCCAGGGTAGAGGAATGTTTTTTAAGAAAGGCTTCCGCCTCAACAACTGTTTTAATCCTTACTCTTCCTCCTTCCCAGAACACCAGCATCCCTTCCGGCATCGCCCACTTAAACCAAATCCCGTGGTTAAACAATTTTTTAGATAAGAAGGAATACTTCCTTCTCACCTCTCTAATCTTTTTTGGGATCTGCTTCAAGATAGCGACTTCCTTTTGTTGGTGAATTAACGGACCCTCTCTCTGCGCCTTCAAGATTCCCTCCCTAGTCGACCTTCTAACAAATTTAATATGTATCTCTCTGGGTACTTCATTTATCCTGGCATATGCTGAATTTATTCTGTAGACAAGGTCAATGTCCCCCCTGATCTCCTCTTTGGGTTTGTGTAAATAGTCTGATAAAATTGTACTCATGAGATCAGGAAGGCATTCACCAGATTCCTCAGAAACATTCTGAAATCTTAAAAAGTATGACATCCTCTCAAAATCCATCCTAGACATATGACCAGACAAATCTCTAATTTCAGTATTAATAACCAAGGAGCCAAGGTAGACTGACACCGAGTGAGAGGCCGCAAAGGCATGACTTGACCCAGGGCCGCACTATTCCAGGCGGCCACTAGGTCCTCAGTCGAGTCGCGGGTCATGGACTCAGGTATTGGCCCAAGCTCCATCTGGAACCTCTCTGGGTCCATCAGGCGCCTGGGGCGGAACAATCTCGGCACTTCTGGTTCCGCCTCCCCGCGTTGTGGTGCAGCGGTTGGAAAGTCGAGCCGAAGGAGAGAGTGGTCTGACCATGACAGAGGTTCAATGACTAATTCCCCTAATCCAAGATCACTCATCCACTGGCCAGAGGCAAAAACTAGGTCCAGTGTGTGTCCCCCAATGTGCATGGGGTCATGAATTAATTGGGTCAGGTCCATGGCCGTCATGGAGGCCATGAATTCCCGAGCCATCTCAGATGTTTTGCCTACCAATGGCAGGTTGAACTCCCCCATGACTAACAGCCTGGGGGTATCAACCGCCACCTCAGCGATCACATCGAGGAGCTTGGGTAGGGCTGCTGATATGTAGCGGGGACCCAGGTACACAATCAGCAAGCCCAGCTGCCTCCCATGACCCCACTTCACATAGAGGGACTCACAACCAGCTGTCTCTGGCACTGTGGCCTCCCTCGGCTCTAGACTCTCCTTTATGACAACCCCCCCCCCCCAACCCTGGGCCTGTGGCTGATGGTGGGCACATTTCAACGAGGGGTACTCCCCCCTCATGGCCCAGCCAGGTCTCCGTGATACTGGTTTTAGCGCAGGGTGGGTTAATTTAATTTAGCTTTAATGTATGTTATTTTTGTATATATGTTTATTTATATTTTATATTCCCTGTGCGCCGCCCTGAGTCTCTTTGTGGTGAGATGGGTGCGGGGTATAAATGTGAATAAATAAATAAATACCCACCAGGTCCGGCTCCCCCTCCGACACCAAATCATGGATGAGGGGGGCTTTGTTAACCACGGACCTGGCATTACACAACATTAGCCTAGGGCCCAGGCCCCGAGATCCCGGACCTCCTGGATTGCACCTCTCTGGGTTGAGAAATCGAGGTGGGCCCTCGTTAACATTGAGGGCCAAACCTGCGAGAGAGGGGAATCTCGCAGGGCGAGGAGGTCAGCTGCCGAGTACATAGTTATCGAAGGGAGGGCATTGCCGTGATGGAACTAATCCATAGGCAGGCTTCGCCATAGGCCATAGATTGTCCGCCAGTCAAGCAAGATGGTAGGGTAATGGGAGGCAGGAGGCAAGACGGCACAAGGTGGGGAAAAGCCAAAAGCAAAGAGCAAAACAAGAACAAGCAGCAGATGACGAAGATAAAATAACACAAGCAAAATGACGAAGACAGCAGTGCAGCAGGAACGATGAGGATGGCAGCAGCACAAGGCGATGAGGATGAAGGCAGGACAAAGCAGGATGATGGAACCAACCCACAAGCAGGGCGATGAGATCAGCAGCGTAGCAAGACGATGAGGATACGGCCAAATGAAGCAGGGAGGAATGAGAGGATAACATGGCAATACAGACGAAAGCAGCAACACCAGAGGGCGACGAAGGCAGGCAGGACGAGGTAAACAGCAACAAGGACAGGCAGGACCGCCCGACGACGAGACGAACAACTCAGCAGGCGACGAAAATAAAACGAAACGCCAGAGCTGGCCGCACAGCAAAGCGGCGGTGTGGCAGCGGTAGGCAGGAACAGCAAACGACTAGGAAAATGCCGCAAGCAGCAAGGGCGGAAAAGCATGTCGGCACGCAGCAGCAACAGCAACGGCCGGAACGGAGAAGCAAATGGCGAAATGAGCTGACGGAATGGGCCCAACGAAAAGCAGCAAGACGACAAAAGCAGGTGAAGATACGATAGGGTCCATGGGCAAGCGACGAAACAGGAGGCAACAACAAATGATGAAGATAGCAGGAAATGCAGCAGCAGCAAAGCGTAGCAGCGGCGCTAGCCACACAAGCCGCGCACAAGCCTTGATGAAGCCGCAGTAGGGAGCCGCACCTTAAACACAGCCACGGCAACAACAACCGGCCTCCACAGACCAACCCTAATGCCTGGGCTCAGGTTTTCCACCCAGCTGCTCAGATCGACCCCTCCGACAAATCCGAAGGCAGGCAATGAGGCCTGGCAGCCATGCCACAGGAATATCCAGGGAGGCAGACTCCCCGTTCGGCTCAGCTCAGCTCGGCTTCGACCTCCTCCATCTTAACCGGAACCGGAATCTATCTATCTCCAGGTTAACAGTTTCCAAATAGTTTTCTGGGACCTAGCTTATGTAATTGTCGCAGCTTTATGTCTGTGGGATGGAAAGCATAGCCCAATTCCCTCTTCCCTCTCTTGCTTATTTTCTAGGATTAGTTTGACCTGTCCCACCTCTGGCCAAGTATTTAGACATCTAGAAGCTTACCAGGGATGTTGTCAGAAAGAGATCATGGGAAAAATCAATACTGCAAATTCTGTTCACAGAAAGATAGATCATCATGGTGGTAGTTAAGGAATACAAATGCAATGTGACAAAATCCTTTGCAGTATAAAGTCAGACTTGAAAGTAGAGCAGGAACCTCTACAGCCAGTGAAAGCATAATGCCATTTATCAGACAAGGGGAAAAAATAGATAGAGGTTGTTAAAAATACTTGGGAGAGTTTTGAGCCAATGGGCAGCAAAAGATATATCAAATGAAGACATATGGGCAACTTGAGGCATAAAAATATATGCCACACAATTAATTTTATTTCTTTATTCCATATCATTTATTTTCTATAGCTTTCTAAGTCCGTTCAACATGCTCTTGCCATTTTTATATGGAAACCCACAAAAATTGGAAGGATTAAAATAGACTTGACATTTAAAAGACAGGGAATACCCTCCAAGTTCTTTTCCAATTCAGGAAAAATATCCTGGTGCTCTTCATTCACTTTTCATTGCCACTCTATCCAGTAAGGACCTTGGCTTGTTAACTTGGCTTTTAGTTACTAAATTGATTTTTAATTCCTGATCTAAGGATTGAAACTGGTATTAGTGGCATTATCACAAAGTGAATTGTTTTGAGACTCAGACTTGATATAAACACATTTCAGTTCAGCCCACAGTTTTCAGTGAACAATTCTATGAATTGGCCATGTCCTCGTTTTCTTCATAGTGACTTTCTGCCTGAAAATATTAAGCCAAGTCCTAAGAACCTTTTTCTGAAGAAGCAGTCAGTTACTTTATTTCTTTTATGGACTCTCCCTCTCCCCAATTCCCAAATCATTTTAAACAACAGCCTCCAGTACCCAGTACACAAAGCCAGAATGAAACGTTTGCTTTAGCAACATGTTGATGGAAGACACAGGTAACATCTTTATGCCCAGGAGATATCTGCCCAAGAAAAAATTGTTTGAACTTAACACATCTCCTAAAAGGTCCTTACAGATTACGACCATGAAGGAAGTCTGATCCCCTTACTCCTTTCATCTACCCAACCTTCTCCAGCAACGGTACCAGATTTAAATACTGAACTGCAGAAGGCTCAGGGCTGACCCTTGAGTGCACTTGGATTTTACAAACTGTCACATGGCAAGATAGTGATGGTTTTTGATGCTGTCACCTTTTTAGTCAGTCCAGATGAACTAGAATCACCATTTCAGTTATATCATAGCTTGCGGGCGAGAACATGTCACCCTCTTTATTTCCAGCTCAGAACAAGCTGCTTAGGCAGATGCTAACTGTGGTCCTCCCTGCCATGTTCTGTGGAGTGGCCTTTGTCTGGGTTAATTGAGCCCTCACTCCATTTAATAGGCTGTTGAAGCCTTATTGAAACGGAGCTAGTGCCGCAGGTTAAATACATTGCCATGCTCCTGTTAATCCCCTCATTAACAGAGTTGTAAAGCTTGTTGAGAGCTGTGAGCTTGCATATATTAAAGAAGAATTCTTGACTAGAATGCTATCAATAAAATGACAAAAACAGTTTGCAAATAGTGAAATCAACAATGACAGTGAGCTACATGTTTTAGAAGAAAAAAACATCTTAATAACAGATAACTCTTATTTTCACAGTGGGAGAATTAAAGAAAAGGTACCTGAATATTATGAGTTGTTTATTATTATTATTATTATTATTATTATTATTATTATTATTATTATTATTATTATTATTATTATTATTATTATTATTATTATTATTATTATTATTATTATTATTATTATTATGTCAATCTTCAATGAGATTCACAGCCCTTGGGGCTGGTTGGTAGCTCAACAGCTCGAGTCCTAACCAAGGACCTAGGAACTGTCAAGGTAACGTCGGAGGATATAAGCTGTTCCAAGCAGGGTGGCCCTTTGTAGAGTCAGAATGCTCAAGTCCGGCAAACCTAGAACCTCCACATAGCGAGGCAGTCCCCTAGGTATTGCTCCAAGGGCTCCTATCACAATCGGGATAACACACGACTTTCTCTTCCACAGTCGCTCAACTTCAATTTGCAAGTCCCAGTATTTTGTGATTTTTTTCTTGCTGCTTATTTTCAATTTGTGCATCACCAGGTATTGCAATGTCCACGAACAATACTTTTTTCTTTTCAATTATTGTTATATCAGGTGTGTTGTAGGACAAGTGTCTGTCAGTCTGGATTCTAAAGTCCCACAAGATCTTGACTTTCTCATTCTCCAAAACTTTCTCAACCTGATGGTCCCAGTGATTTTTGCTGTACTCAAATCCAAACTACTACTACTACTACTACTACTACTACTACTACTACTACTACTACTACTACTACTACTACTACTACTACTACTTCTTCTTCTTCTTCTTCTTCTTCTTCTTCTTCTTCTTCTTATTATTATTATTATTAATAATAATAATAATAATAATAAGTATTATTATTATTATTATTATTATTATTATTATTATTATTATTATTATTATTATTATTATTATTATATTGTGGTTAATCTTTGGTGAGATTCACAGCCTTTGGGGCTAGTTGATAGCTCAACAGCTCGAGCCCTAACCAAGGACCTAGGAACTGTCAAGGTAACGTCGGAGGATATAAGCTGTTCCAAGCAGGGTGGTAGAGTCAGAATGCTCAAGTCCGGCAAACATAGAACCTCCACATAGCGAGGCAGTCCCCTAGGTATTGCTCCAAGCGCTCCTATCACAATCGGGACAACACACGACTTTCTCTTCCACAGTCTCTCAACTTCAATTTGCAAATTTAATAAACATAACATAACATAAGTCCCGGTATTTTGTGATTTTTTCTTGCTGCTTATTTTCAATTCTTGTATCACCAGGTATTGCAATGTCAATGAACCATACTTTTTTCTTTTCAATTATTGTTATATCAGGTGTGTTGTAGGACAAGTGCCTGTCAGCCTGAATTCTGAAGTCCCACAAGATCTTGACTTTCTCATTCTCTAAAACTTTCTCAACCTGATGTTCCCAGTGATTTTTGCTGTACTCAAATCCAAACTTCTGGCATAATTTCCAGTGAATGATCTTAGCAACACTGTCATGGCATTGTAGGTAGTCAGTTTGTGAAATTTTGCTGCACCCACTGATCAGGTGGTCGACTGTCTCATCTTTCTCATTACAGAGGCGACATTTGCTGTTGGTGGTAACTTGTTGAATTTTTGCCTTCATGTATTTTGTGGCTAAGGCTTGTTCTTGAGCTGCCAAAATAAAGCCTTCTGTTTCTTTCTTCAGTACTCCTGATCTTAACCAGTTCCAAGTTAGTTTTTGGTCAGCTTTGCCTTCAATACTTTTCAAGTATTGGCTATGCATAGCTTTGCTTTTCCAATTTTCAGCTCGTTTCTCAATTACTTCTTTCTTATATTCAGCTTTTGACTTAGTTGTCTTTAAAAGGCCTCCTTTATTTACTTCCTTAATCATTGGTTCTTCACTTTTCTGGATGTAATCATTCAAGCTGTGTCTTTCTTCTTCCACAGTCTGCTTTACTTGTAGGAGTCCTCGACCTACCCTGGTAGATATAATCGGTCAACATCACTTTTAGGGTGCAAAGCATGATTCATTGTCATAAGCTTCCTCATTTTTCTGTCCAAATTGTCCAACTCCATCTGGGTCCAGTCAATTATTCCTGCAGAGTATCGAATCACAGGTATAGCCCAGGTATTTATGGCTTTTATGATGTTTCCTCCACTCAGTTTGGACTTTAATATCTTGCGGATTCGTTGAATGTACTTGGTTGAAGTTAATTCCTTGACTTTATTATGCATTACATCAGAGGCCTCTAAAATCCCCAAGTACTTGTAGCCTTCTTCTGGTTTTACTGCCGTTATCATTTCTTCATTCTCAAGTTCTATTCCATCATCTTCTATGACCTTGCCTGCTTTGGTTGCCATTGTTGCACATTTGTCAATTCCAAACTGCATACCAATGTCTTGGCTAAATTTTTGTGTGCTTTCAATTAATAAATTCAGTTCAGCTTTTGTTTTACCAAACAGCTTCAAATCATCCATGTACATCAAGTGTGAAATTTTCAGTCCTTTCTTTGCAAGTTCGTATCCACAGTTCATCTTCTTCAAAATGATTGTTAGTGGTAGCATTGAGAGTATAAAGAGAAGGGGTGAAAGGGAATCACCCTGGAAAATGCCTTGTTTAATTTCAACTTCACCCAGTTCTTCTTTAGCCATAAGTTTTGTTTTCCAGAGATTCATTGAAATTTCCATGAATTTTTGTATGTTGCTGCTGATGCCAAAGATTTCCAGGTATTTCTTGATCCAGCTGTGGGGAACTGAATCAAACACTTTCTTACAATACAATAGCAGAGTTGGAAGGGACCTTGTAGGTCTTCTAGTCCAACCCCCTGCATGGGCAGGAACCTTATACCATTTCAGACAAATGGCTGTCTAACATCTTTTTAAAGACTTCCAGGGTTGGGGCATTCACAACTGCTGGAGGCAAGCTGTTCCAGAGGTTAATTGTTCTTACTGTCAGGAAATTTCTCCTTAATTCTAAGTTGCTTCTCTCCTTGGTTAGTTTCCACCCATTGCTTCTTGTCCTGCCCCCAGGTGCCTTGGAGAAAAGTTTGACTCCCTCTTCTTTGTGGCACCCTCTGAGATATCGGAACACTGCTATCATGTCTCCCCTGGTCCTTCTCTTCATCAAACTAGACATACCCAGCTCCTGCAGCCGTTCTTCATATGTCTTAGTCTCCAGTCCTCTAATCATCTTGGTTGCTCTTCTCTGCACTCTTTCCAGAGTCTCCACGTCTTTTCTACATCGTGGCGACCAAAACTGTATGCAGTATTCCAAGTGTGGCCTTACCAAGGCACTATACAGTGGCATTAACACTTCACGTGATCTAGATTCTATCCCTCTGTTGATGCAGCCTAGAACTGTGTTGGCTTTTTTGGCAGCTGCTGCACACTGCTGGCTCATATTTAAATGGTTGTCCACTAGGATTCCAAGATCCCTCTCACAGTTGCTACTATTGAGCAAGGTACCACCTATACTGTACTTGTGCATTTGGTTTTTCTTGCCTATATGTAGGACCTTACTTTTTTCACAATTGAATTTCATTTTATTAGATAGTGCCCAATGTTCAAGTTTGTCAAGATCCTTCTGTATCTGAAGCCTATCTTCTGGAGTATTGGCTATTCCTGCCAGCTTGGTGTCATCTGCAAATTTGATGAGTTCCCCATTTATCCCCTCATCCAAAACCATTGATGAAGATGTTGAAGAGTACTGGGCCTAAAACAGAGCCTTGGGGGACTCCACTGCATACTTCCTTCCATGTAGATGCAGTTCCATTGAGGACTACACGTTGAGTGCGGTTGGTCAGCCAGTTGCAAATCCATTTGGTGGTGCTGCTGTCTAACCCACAATTTTCTACTTTATCTAATAGTAGGTTATGGTCTACTTTATCAAATGCCTTACTGAAGTCCAGGTAAATTATATCAACAGCATTCCTCTGGTCCACTGATTTTGTCACTTTGTCAAAGAATTCAATTAGATTCGTCTGGCATGATCTGTTTTTGACAAACCCATGTTGGCTTTTGGCTATTACTTTGTTTGCTTCTAGGTGTTCACTTATTTGTTGTTTAATTATCTTTTCCAGAATCTTTCCTGGTATTGAGGTCAGGCTGATGGGTCTATAGTTTCCTGGATCTGTTTTTTCCCCTTTTTTGAAGATGGGAACCACATCTGCTCTTTTCCAGTCTTCTGGCAGTTCCCCGGTGCTCCAGGATCTCTGAAAGATATAGTTCAGTGGTTCTGAGATCTCGTCTGCCAGTTCCTTCAGGACCCTGGGGTGTAATCCATCCGGTCCTGGTGATTTGAACTCGTCCAGGGCAGACAGGTGCTCACTTACCATTTTCTTCCCTATTTCAACTTGTGTTCCTAATCTGATATTTGTGGTGCTGTTTTTGATTGGTTGGACTGTTTTATCCCTTTGTGTAAAGACAGATGCAAAAAAAGAGTTAAATAGTTCTGCTTTCTCCCTGTTGCTTATCATCTTCTTGCCATTTTCTCCCAGCAGTGGACCAATTGTTTCCTTAACCTTTTTCTTATTTTTAACATGTTGGAAGAAGCTTTTTTTGTTATTTTTTACTTTTTTGGCAAGCCTTTCTTCATTGCGAGCCTTAGCTTTCCTCACTTCATCTTTACAGGTTCGGGCTATTTGCTGATATTTTGCCTTGGTTATGTCCCCCTTTTTCCACTTTTTATATTTATCCTTTTTGTCTTTCAATAGTCTATCCAAGCCATGAACAGATTGGTTCGTCTTTTCTTTGAATTCTTTAGGATTAGCTTGTCAATCAGCAGTTGGTCCTTTGTTCCTCTTGAATTTTTGCAGCATCCTTTCTGTTCCACAGGAAGCAAGTTATTTCTTTCCAAGTATCCATAAACTTGGTTTGCAATGATACCACTAAGGAGCTTGTATGTTGTTGGCAAACAGGTGATTTTCGATCAAAAATGTCCTTCCAGTTGTCATCCATTCATCATTTTCAGGTGTTTTTAAGATCTGGTTCATTTGAGCTGCCAATCTTTTGTGCACACTTGTAAGTGCCTTTATCCAGAAGCCATGTAACTCATCTGGTCCAGGTGCACTCCAGTTCTTCACTTTTCTTGACTGCCTTTGCACCATTTCTTTTGTTATTTTCACATCTTCCATTTTATGCACTTTAATAGAATCCTCAATCTGTTTAATCCACTTTGCATTTCTGTTGTGCTTCTTGTTGTTTTCCCACAAATTCTTCCAGAATTTCAGAGCTTTCTCTTTATCAGGCTTTTCATTTGTTGTTACTTCACCTCCACTTTCTAAGCTCTTATAAAAGGGGTGCTGATTTGCTCTAAAATGTGAGTTTTCTTTGAACTGAGTTACTCGGTTTTCATACCTTTTAATCTTTTCAGCAATGGCAACAACCCTCTGCTTCAGCTCTTCTATTACTACCGCAATCTCCTTATTCTCTAAATCGTATCTTGCTTCCAGGCTGCTTTTGATCTGCTTGTTCTTTAGCTGACCTTGCCTTAGGTTCGTCAAGTTGCTCCACGAAATTTTTTGATCTTCAATTCCAACCAAATTTTCCACTTAGCCTTCCTCTTCTTGCCTCTTTGGTTCTTTTGTATTTTCAAACCCTATTCTTTGGTGGTTATGAAGGCTGCCTCATTGACCTTTTTTAGTACCTTTATACAATACAATACAATAGCAGAGTTGGAAGGGACCTTGTAGGTCTTCTAGTCCAACCCCCTGCGTGGGCAGGAACCTTATACCATTTCAGACAAATGGCTATCTAACATCTTTTTAAAGACTTCCAGGGTTGGGGCATTCACAACTTCTGGAGGCAAGCTGTTCCAGAGGTTAATTGTTCTAACTGTCAGGAAATTTCTCCTTAGTTCTAAGTTGCTTCTCTCCTTGATTAGTTTCCACCCATTGCTTCTTGTCCTGCCCCCAGGTGCCTTGGAGAATAGTTTGTCTCCCTCTTCTTTGTGGCACCCTCTGAGGTTTGACCTTTCTTAATTCTTTCTGGTTCACTTGGTTCAGCTTTGGCAAACGTGTTCTTTCAGCATCTTCCATTTGATGCTTTATTTTCTCAGCTAATTGAGCACTATCTGTTGGTGTTTGTTCTTCAGTGCTTCCTTGTTCTTTATCTTCATCCACTTCAGCAGCCTCTTCCTCCCTTTCTTCCTCAGTTTGTTTTTGAGTCTGCAAATCATTCTTGATTTTACTCTTCTTTGTTGGTATCCTCAGACTATTAGTTGCTTTCTCTTCGATTCCTATTAATTCTGCTTTAGTGAAAAATTTGTGGTTTAGAATTACACGTCATTGGTGTATTGGCCTTTGTTCGTTGATATCACTGTCCGTGTCGTTCATCTTCCAAATCTGATACATTCATTTTTGAAATCCACGTTTTGCTGGCTCAGATTGATAGTAAGCTTCCATAATAGAGATGTTTTCTTCCCTAATCCAGATTTTTCGTTTTTGCTTTTTCTTCCAGTAGCTTGTCAGCTCCATGCCCTGGTTGCCTAGCAGAGGGAGCTGAGCCCTGTAGCTCATTTTGCACAGAATGCCCAGGAGCCATAGCATCCAACGGAACCCTTGTTAATCTGGGCGATGATTCAGCCGGTATAAATTTCATTTTTTTTGTATTCACCATGTTTGTGGAGCAAATTTTGTCTGGCCCTTCACCTAAGACCTGTCTGATATGGTTGCACCTGTTCAGCATAGCCCTTAGGATCACTAGAGCGTGCAAGACCTTCCAGGCTAAGGTAAAGCTCCTTGGAGGGGTTGTTGTTGTTGTTATTATTATTATTATTATTATTATTATTATCATCATCATCATCATCATCATCATCATCATCATCATCATCATTTATTATTAGTTGGAAGTACAGTAAAGATAATAAATAAAAAGGTCGGGTAGGTTGAAATGAAAGAGCAAGCAGAGGAGAAATCTATTATTTCTTCCTGATTGCATTCTGGTCAATGAGCCATTTGGTTAGCACCACACTTACAAGAAGCACCGAAAGCAAATGCATGTTTCAAACAAAACCTGAGAGAATGTGAGATGCAAGAATCCTTAGAGATTAGAAAAAGCCAAATACAGGAATGGTGGATAGAAATGACTTGAGATGCTAAAGGAGAAAATCACTAATGATTCACCAATAGGTGGAGTAGAAGAAACTACACAGAATTGATTTGTGGCAATCATAGCCTAGGTATGTAGAATTTACCAAGTTTTAAATAGCCCTGAGTTTTTCTAATTTACAGACAATTGTATCAGTGATGGATACTGCTATGATCCAGAAACAAATGTAAGGAGACATAACTTTAGCTGAGGGGTATGATGGAATCACATGTTGAGTGTAATGAAGCAAGAAATATGAATTAAATGTGCATGATAAGGAAACAACTTTTTCACCTGGGCCATAAAATTCCTTCAAATTCAAAATTCATAACTGAGTAAGTATATAAATCAACACTTAGAATATGTCTGAGCAACAATGAACATGACTTCCAAATAACGGCAAAGAAGGATTTTTAAAAGTTATTTCTTAAACCAAGGCAGCTCATTTCCAAGGAAAAATAGATGAGAGAATGTGGGAATGAAATGGGATGACTGAATGTTCTATCTTCTAATGACAAAAAATTACAAATTATTATTTGTATAGCATATACTGAGTCCTTTGTCTACAAATGTAATTTATATATAAAATAACAAGGGAGGGAGGCAGGAGGGAATTCAGATGTTAAAAGATTCTAATTTCAATGCTTCTATACATCTAAGCCTATCCTTTAATTTCCATTCTGCATGCATGATAGGTATTGCCTACAAACAATATCTGTATAGCTGCCCCTTCTCTACTCCACCATCTTGTCAGTTATAGAACAGCAGATTTAATTAGCAAAGAGGAGGTAGCTGTGCTTGTAAGCCTTCATCAGATCATCCCAAACAAGACAAGTATAGACATATACTGTACATACATATAGCAACTGCAAAATCTTTGTATGTATTTATCTGACATTAGGAAGACTTTATCACACAGGGAGGACTAAGAATCCAAACTTCAGCTCCTGGAGAAAGGGAAAATATAAAAGCTAACATTAATCTACCTGGCTATCTGCGGGACCTGGCTATCTGCGGGACCGCTTCCTACCACATACCTCCCTTCGACCTGTCCGCTCCCACAGAGAGGGCCTCCTCAGGGTGCCATCGGCCGGACAATGCCGGCTAGCGACCCCCAGGAGAAGAGCCTTCTCTGTGGCAGACCCTGCCCTCTGGAATGACCTGCCCCCCGACCTCCGCACCATCACGGACCTTCTCCTCTTCCGTCGAACCTTAAAAACACACCTTTTCCATGTTGCTGGCCTAGCATAGCTTTTATGATAGTCCCAATTATTAATATAATTTTAATTGTTTTAAATGTAAGTTTTAGCACAGACCCATTGTATTTAATGTATTTTTAACTTTTATATTATCATTGTATTTATTACATTTTAGTCTTTCTGTGCACCGCCCTGAGTCCCTTTCGGGAGATAGGGCGGTATAAAAATCCGATTAAAGTTAAAGTTAAAATCTCTACAGACATACAAGCTAACAAACCAACAAATAACAAAGGGCCAAATTTCATCCAAAATACCACAATAATGTAAGTGTTTTTCATGTGCTCTGTATTCAGCAAGTAAATTTCACTATTCCAAATCTTTTGTCTAATTTGAATCCTAAATAAGATGCCAATTCAATTTGCATTGAATGAAAGGATATTCTGAAATACCAGATCTCATGTAACTCATAGTGTTTTGTTCATGCATAAATTTGGATTGAAATGCAGTGATTATGATGGTGATTATGATGATGAGTCATCAAGTCAGTACTGATTCGTAGCAACCCCATTATTCCTCCAAGAAAAACCTTTGTCTTCCAATGGTGCACCCATCACCACTGTAATTAAGTCAATTCACCTTGTTGGATGTCCCCTTTTGTTCCACATTTCCCAGCATGATATATTTCTCAGGAGGGAAATGCCATAAATCTTCTTAAAATATAGCACTGTAGAAAGAAGTAGGGAGATGATTCAGAACTATCATAAATAAATCCCAGTGAAATTTATCATTAAGCTTTAATCTCAAAAGAGTAATAATAAAAGAACTACATAAACTATAAAAAGATACATTTGTAAATTGTCTTTGACCCAAAGTACATATTATGATTACATGAATCCTTGCTTATCCCTGATAAATTGCATCTGTCTTCTATAAGTATTCTCTTGTTAAAATTATAGGGGTTGAGAATCCTTTACTGGGCAACTTATGGCAGTGGAGACCCCCAGACTTATAGTCATGGGGGACTTTAACCTGCCATCGTTGGGCGAATCATCCGTGGTAGCTCGGGAGTTCATGGCTTCCATGACGGCCATGGACCTGACCCAAGTAATTCAGGGCCCCACCCACGAGGGTGGACATACGCCGGACCTCATCTTCGTCTCGGGCCAATGGAAAAGTGATCTGGGTACAGGGGATATAGTCATCACACCCTTGTCATGGTCAGACCACTCACTTCTCCGGCTCGACTTTCCGACCGCTGCTCCCCTCCGCGGGGAGGCGGAACCAGAGTCACCAATCTGGTACCGCCCCAGGCGCTTGATGGACCCGGATGGGTTCCAGACAGCGCTTGGGCCATTTCCTGTATCCCTGACCCGTGCCCCGATGGAGGACCTCACGGCCGCATGGAATAGTGCGGCCGTGGGAGCCTTAGATCGGGTCGCGCCCTTGCGGCCTCTCTCGCGGCGGCGAACCACCCTGGCTCCTTGGTTCACTGAGGAGCTGCGGGTGATGAAACGCCGCAAGAGATGCCTAGAGAGAAGATGGAGGGCTAGCCGCTCTGAATCTGACCGGACACAGGTAAGAGCCCATTTACGGACTTACATT
Organism: Rhabdophis nuchalis; assembly: GCA_039707465.1. NCBI lineage: Eukaryota > Metazoa > Chordata > Lepidosauria > Squamata > Natricidae > Rhabdophis > Rhabdophis nuchalis. The sequence goes on from CM077647.1 coordinate 60,728,588, forward strand.
GTGGCGCTGAGGGTGGCCAAACGTCATCATTGTGCCACTCTCATAGCATCCGCAGAAAACCGCCCTGCCGCCCTGTTTAGGGTGACCCGCTCCCTCCTTCAACAGAGGGAGCGGGAAGCCCCACTACAGGGTAGAGCAGAGGAATTTGTGATTTTTCTGCAGGAGAAAACCGCCCAGATACAGAGTGAGCTAACCCCCATTCATGGCCCAGTGGGATGCCACGAGAGAGATCTTGTTTGGGAGGAGTTTGACTCCGTTACTTCCGAGGATATGGACAGGCTACGTGGGCGACTGCGAGCCACCACATGTTTATTGGACCCGTGCCCCTCCTGGCTTGTACTGGCATCCTGGGAGGTGACACGAGGCTGGCTCCAAGAGGTTGTCAACGCATCCTTGAGTGAGGGTTCCTTGCCTGCCTCCCTAAAAGAGGCCATGGTGAGGCCCCTCCTCAAGAAGCCCTCTTTGGACCCAGCTCTTTTGAACAACTACCGTCCAGTCTCCAACCTTCCCTTCTTGGCGAAGGTTGTTGAGAGTGTGGTGGCACAACAGTTTCCCCGTCACCTGGAGGAAGTTGACTATCTAGATCCGCGCCAGTCCGGCTTTCGGCCCGGGCATAGCACCGAGACGGCATTGGTCGCGTTGGTAGATGATCTCTGGAGGGCCAGAGATGGGGGATGTTCCTCCATCCTGGTTCTATTAGACCTCTCGGCGGCTTTCGATACCATCGACCATGGTATCCTATTGCATCGGCTGGGGGGGTTGGGGGTGGGAGGCACCGTTTTACGGTGGTTCTCCTCCTACCTCTCGGGCCGATCGCAATTTGTGCGGGCAGGAGAGCAGAGGTCGACCCCGAGACCCCTCACATGCGGGGTGCCTCAGGGGTCGGTCCTCTCGCCTCTCCTGTTTAACGCATACATGAAGCCGCTGGGCGAGATCATCCGTGGTTTTGGGGTAGAGTACCACCTGTACGCTGATGACACCCAGCTGTACATATCTACCCCAAACCACCCCAACGATGCCGTAGCGGTGATGTGCCAGTGCCTGGAAGCCGTGCGGATCTGGATGGGAAGTAACGGACTTAGGCTCAACCCGACCAAGACCGAGTGGCTGTGGTTTCCGGCTGCCCGATTCAACCAGCTCTCTCCAACGCTGGCCATAGGGGGCGAACATCTTGCCCCTGTGGATGGGGCGCGCAACTTGGGTGTCCTCCTGGATACCCGGCTGTCCATGGAAGATCAAGTGACAGCCGTGGCCAGGAGGGCGTTTTACCAGGTTCGCCTGGTACGCCAGTTGCGCCCCCTATTGGATCGGGACGCCCTTCGCACAGTCACTCATGCTCTCGTGACATCCCGACTGGATTATTGCAACTCTCTCTACATGGGGCTCCCCTTGAGGTGTACCCGGAGGCTTCAGTTGGTCCAGAATGCAGCCGCGCGTGCAATTATGGGCACCTCTAGGTTTGCCCATGTAACACCGCTGCTGCGCGAGCTGCACTGGCTACCTGTCGTCTTCCGGGTGCGCTTCAAGGTGTTAATTACCATCTTCAAAGCGCTCCATGGCTCGGGACCTAGCTACCTGCGGGATCGGATCCTGCCCCATACATCCTCACGGCCGATTCGCTCCCACAGAGAGGGACTTCTCCGGGTGCCGTCCACTAGACTTTGTCAGCGGGCGACGCCCAGGGGAAGGGCCTTCTCTGTGGCGGGCCCAGCCCTCTGGAATGACCTTCCCCCCGATATCAGGACAACCACGGACCTCCGCTCCTTCCGCTTAAAATTAAAGACGCACTTTTTTCGTCTGGCCGGCCTAGGATAGTCTCTTTTTAGGTTAGGGTTTTTTAGGGGTAATTTTTAGTATAGTTTATGGGTTTTAGCGCAGGATTTATTTAATCTATTTTTAACTTTGTATTTTGTATTTGTTTGTGATTTATTTGTATTTTTAATTGCCTGTGCCCCGCCTCGAGTCCCCTCGGGGAGAGAGAGCGGGATAGAAATTAAATTATTATTATTATTATTATTATTAACTTATGGTCCATGAGGAGTCATTGTACTATCAGTCCCAGTATTTCCTATTGCAGGAAGTTAGCACCCACCCCTCTACTAGAAAAATGAAATATTCTAAGAAATATTAAAAAGGCAAAATATTATATTTCCCTGGATGAGAAATTGAGAAACATGTTTTCAGGCAGGTAACAGACTCATTCTTAATAGCTCTCTTTCAATGGGGCCAGTAAGGCCTAAGCCAGTCTATTCTACATAACAAAGATGTACCCCCATCAGGCAGAGCCATTTCATTGCCCTTCATTGCACCACCCAGCAAGTTTCAATCAAACTTAGCACACAGACAACCTACAAAGATAGCTATGACCTCTGACAGCAACCAACCAGAATACTCTTCCTGTGCCCCAGGAAGTTCAAAGCCCAGAGAGGTCATAAAACCCAGGGATTCTCAGCATTTCTTCTCTTTTCACCCAGGAGCTCCAAGGCATGTGATCCTGTGTCCACCATTAAACCATCCTTCCAAACACCAATCCAGTATCTTTTCCCTACTTGGAACTGAACCCAGATGGACATTTCTTCCAACACTACTATTGGCAGGACTTTTGGAAATTGTAATACTGAATCTCTACACCACCATATTAAACAAAACAGTGTTAAGGGATTTAACCCATTCAGAACTTTGAACATCAGTAGAACATGGCATAAAAATTATCATGGTGAATACTGTAGAAGAGATATTATCTTTTATAGGATCACAAAAAATATTTTTAAAATGCATCTTAAATACATAGAGGTTTTTTTTCTGTTTGATTTAAATAGTTCCTTCAGAAGCTTGGTATTGTAACTCATATATAATTAATATTTAATAATAAATCAAGTATCAACAGATGGCAAGATATCCAGCAGGCCATAAAGACACACAGAAATGTACATACAGTATTTATCTATATGTTTGTATATATACAATGCTCGTGTGTGTGTGTGTGTGTGTGTGTGTGTGTACACAAATGAGCATTGCAATCTAGGTGAATTTTGGCTTTGGGAAATGTTCTTGCTTTATCAGACTGACTGTGTGATTGTTTTATTAACACCCTTTTCATTTTCAGCTCTTTTCACCATTGATATTCTTTACAAATTATACCCTCATTTTGCTAAATTTGGATTCCCCAAGAACTTGTAGTTGTCACATTCTACCAGTGCTAGACTTCTGCTGCTATGAATTAATAGCAATGCTTGTTCTGGAGCTGAAAAAGCAACAGTGGAAATTATATTTATCATCTTTAACTATTGATATTCATAAATCTCTGAAAGAAGATTCCCAAATGCAAAGGTAATAGGTGGATGTCCCAAATCCAGACATGCCCTTTCCTGGGGTACTTCATTCTTTTGAAAAAAAAGAAAACATTTCGAACTTAGAGTTCTACCCACCTACCTACCTACACTATTTCTTCCTTTCTCCCTCTATCTACCTACCTACCTACCTACTGTATTTCTCCCTCTCTATCTATTCCTCTACCTACCTACCTACTCTATTTCTCCCTCCCTCTCTATTCCTCTACTTACCTACCTACCTACTGTCTTTCTATTTATCTATCTATCTATCTATCTATCTATCTATCTATCTATCTATCTATCTATCTATCTATCTATCTATCTATCTATCTATCTATCTATCTATCTATCTATCTATCTATCTATCTATCTATCTATCTATCTATCCATCCATCCATCCACCCACCCACCCACCCACCCACCTACCTACCTACCGTATTTCTCCCTCTCTGTCTATCCCGCTACTTACCTACCTACTGTATTTCTTTCTTTCTCCCTCTATCTACCTACCTACTGTAATTCTCCCTCTCTATCTAGACCTGCAGCGTTCCCACCACCACCACCATGACGCTCCGGGGACGTCAGCAAAATGCACAGCCCATGCGGGGGTTTGGCACAGCAGTGTGTAAAAAAAAAAGTTCGTTTGCTCAGCCCCCTTGAATTTCCAGCCACCTTTCCTAATTTGTTCCCCTTCCACCCTTTTTGCTTCAGCCCAGCTTCCACAGGTGTAGCTCCGAAGCCCTTCCAGACAGGTGGCTTTCCTGCCAAAATTTTGGCGGGAGCTTGACAGGAAAGCAGCGTCTGTGGAGAGACCTGCAGCGTTCCCCCACCACCACCATGAAGCTCTAGGGACCTCAGCAAAATGCACAGCCCATGCGGGGGTTTGGCGCAGTGGTGTGTAAAAAAAAAAGTTTGTTCGCTCAGCTCCCTTGAGTTTCCTGCTGCCTTTCCTAACTTGTTCCCCTTCCACCCTTTTTGCTTCAGCCCAGCTGCCACAGCCGTAGCTCCGAAGCCCTTCCAGACAGGCGGCTTTCCTGCCAAAATCTTTGGGGGAGCTTGACAGGAAAGCAGCGTCTAAATTTGCTTTTGAAGAGCCAGGCGGTGGGAAGAGGTTGGGGGTGGGTGGGAGATGGGGCCAGGGAAGACTTATCTGGGGAATTTTCCCTTCAGTTTCCTCAGGTTCTGCCTGGTAGGAGGTATCTGAGTCAGGAACTGAAGCACCTCTTCGTACTGGGCTCTGTCCCCCTCTCCTGGGGGAGAAAGGTGACTGAGGCAAGCTGGGGCAAAACTCAAGGGAACAGCTGGGGCAGGGAATATGTTCGTTGTGTAGGGGGCAACTCTGACCACCGCTGAGTGGAAGTGGGCAGCTTGTTGAAAACGGGCAGTCGAAAGAAACCCCTGCCTGGAAGTGTTTGTGTAACGTATCAGCCGGCTGCCATTGGGCTCTGACAGAGAGGTGCATGTCAGTCGCACACGCAGGGAGTTTTTTGGTGATGTATCAGCCGGATGGGAGGAGCTACAGGGAGGTGAAAACATGATCAGTGGGTACATTTTACATTTGTGTACCTTGCACATGACACACATGTGCTAGGCATAAAATGAGTACGTATTCTATTATCGGAAGTCCTTGGGAACATTGTGTCAAAATTTGGTGTAAATCGGTCTAGTAGTTTTTGAGATTAGCGGCTTCGTACAAACTATTTTACATTTTTATTTATATAGATGGCTTGTCCTGTCAGTATTTGTGGAAGTAATATTGATGGTTCTTTGATTTGGCTGTTGTTACCAGTGGTAGGTTTCAAATTTTTTTAGAACCTCTTCTATAGGTGTGGCCTGCTTTGTGGCAGTGATTTGCTGGGCATGTGACTGGATGGGAGTGGCTTGCCAGGCATGTGACCAAGTGGGGGTGGCTTGGCAGTGATGTGACTGGGTGGGAGTGGCCAGCTTGTAAAATGTGGTGAAACTCACTTAACAATGTTCTTGCTTAGCAACCAAAATGTTGGCTCAGAAACTCTGGCACTTGAAGCACATGAGTCTTAAAGTTCAAACTTGACAGCGTTCAAACTTGACAGCGTTAAGACTTGTGAACTCCCCGAATTCCTCATGTTGGCTCAGGAACTCTGGCATTGAAGTGTGCAAGTCTTAAAGCTGTCAAGTTACAAGATCCTTACACCCCTAATCCTTTAGAAAAAAATCCAGGAGTGTTCAAAATTGACAGCTTTAAGACTTGTGTACTTCAATTCCCTGAATTCCTCCTCTCGCTCTTCATCTTGATGATGTGCAGACAGGCAGGGGAGGTTAGAACTAGCACGAATCCACCCCTGGTTGTTACTATTAAGTTTTCTGAGTTGGTGGTTCCTTGATTAAGATTGTTGGTTTAGTGTTAAACTTGGTATTAATCTCTGCTGATCTGGATGTTAGTTCAAAATTAAATTAAGATCGACTTCCGGTTCCGGCTCCTGCGGCGACGAGCGAGCCTAGCGCTCGCTCGCCGTTTTGTTGCTTTTTCTGCCCCCCCACGGGGGCGAGACGCCCCTTTTTTGGGGGTCTCCTGTAGGGCCGGCTCGGCAGGGATGCCCCCCCTCACGGCGGTGGGGGAGGCGACCCTTTTGCCATGGCTTAGGTGAAGGAGAACATGCTGCGGGGGGTTCTCCCTTCGCCAACGGCTGTCGGCGCCATTCACTTTAATGAAGAGGGCTGAGCGGAAGAGATCGGAAGGCTTGCCGAGGCTTCAGCTGTGAGGGAGAGTGAGTTTTAAAAAGACTTTTTTTCCTTGCTGCCAGCCAGGCTGAATGGACTGGGAGGGGGGTGTTTGTTTTAAAAAAAAAACCCTCGGACTTAAGCGGCACTTTAAAATGGCTTCTCTGGAAGAGAAAGCGGAAATCTTAAATCCGGACTGTCTCTAACAAGGGAAAGTGGTATGCGGCTACTTGCAACATTGTGTCTAGGTCTGGCTGGTTAAAAAAAATATATTTTTCTACTCTCTCCTCTGGGCTCTGAGATGGGCGGTGGAAAGTGGCTTTTCTTTGTCCCTGCCTGACTATTTTAATTATGGAAAATTTCCAGTGTCTTTTTACAATTGGGACTCTCTCTGGATATTAATGAAGAATTTTTTTCTTGTTGGATTTGTGGTTCCTTTCTGGATTACCTTCGTTATTATAACTATTGAGTTGGAAAATTGTCTCTCTCTTGGTTCCTGAATTTTACAACGTTCCAACCTTGATCTGAACTTTTGGCTCCCGGTTAGTCTCACCAGCCCCACCCTGAAAACGCCATTTTGGTGGCACTAACTCTAACAGTTAAGATGGCTCAAGAAACAGCACTGACAAGTTTAGAACAACGGATGGCTTCTCTTGAAACTGTTATACAAACTTTGGTTCAAGAAATTCAGGCCCAGCGGGCAGAAAACATCATTTTCAAGAAGGAGCTATTGGACACACGGAAGCAAACGCTGGAAATCACACAGAAGACTGAAGAATTGGAAGGGGGGCTGGTGGGGGTTAAGGGAGAGATTAAAAATGTTACTAAAGAGGTTGAGGAAACAAGTGGGCATGTGTCTAGGATAGATATGGAAAGAATGACATATTTTTTGAGATTTCAGAACGTTCTTGAGGAATCTGGTGAATGCCTCCCTGATCTTATGAGCACAATTTTAGCAGACTATTTACAAAAACCTAAGGATGAGATCAGGGGGGACATTGACCTAGCCTATAGAATTAACTCAGCATATGCCAGGATAAATGAAGTGCCTAGAGAGATACATGTGAAATTTGTTAGAAGGTCAACCAGAGAGGAAATCTTGAAGGCGCAGAGAGGGAACCCTTTAATTTACCAACAAAAAACGGTCACTATCTTGAAGCAGATTCCTAGAAAGATTCGAGAAGCAAGGAGGAAATTTTCCTTCTTGTCTAAAATTTTATTTGATCATGGGATTTGGTTCAAGTGGGTGACACCCGAAGGGATGCTGGTGTTCTGGGAAGGAGGAAGAGTGAGGATTAAAACAGTTGCTGAGGCGGAAGCCTTTCTTAAAAAACATTCCTCTGCCCTGGGGGAAGATCCAGGGGGGACGGAGGGGGCCACGGCCCCGCCCGCTGGGGGCCAGGGAGGAGAAAAAGAAGATACAATAGCCAAGAGACTTAGATCGAAAAAATAACTTTGCCTTGATTTTCCTGAACAATTTTGCATAATATTTTCTGGATTTTTTGTAAATGTCTGACAGCATGGAATTGAGAATTTAGGTATATGTACTTGCTTTTACCTTGTAGTGTTATGAAAAATGCTTTTTTTTGGTTATCTTTTTATTGTGTATTTTGAGGTCTCGGAAGGGCCGACGACTCTGACGTGAATGCTCTCAAAATTTCTTTGTATCCCTTACCCTACCCTATAGAAAAATGTAAAACCAATAAAACTTTTTCAATATAAAAAAAAAAATTTAAATTAAGATCATTTAGGTAGAGCAGAGGAATTTGGAGAGTATCTGCAGGATAAAATTGCCCAGATTCGGAGTGAGTTGTCCTCCACGGAAAGTAGTCTAGGGGGATAATCCGAGGCAGGTCTTGAGACAGTATTATGGGAGGAGTTTGACTTTGTCACTTCCGATGATATGGACAGGTTGTCGAGGAGGCTGAAGGCCACCACATGTTTATTGGACCCGTGTCCCTCCTGGCTTGTACTGGCATCCTGGGAGGTCACACGAGGCTGGCTCCAGGATATAGTGAATGCCTCCTTGAGAGAGGGGTTCCTGCCTGCTGCCTTGAAAGAGGTGGTGGTGAGACCCCTCCTAAAGAGGCCTTCCCTGGACCCGGCATTGTTGGTAAATTATCATCTGGTCTCCAACCTTCGCTTTTTAGCAAAGGTTGTAGAGAGTGTGGTGGCACAGCAGTTCCCTAGGCACCTGGAGGAAGTTGATTATCTGGATCCGCACCAGTCTGGCTTCCGACCTGGGCACAGCACGGAGATGGCATTGGTCGCGTTGGTGGATGATTTCTGGAGGGCTCGGGATAGGGGTTGCTCCTCTATCCTGGTCCTATTAGACCTCTCAGTGGCTTTCGATACCATCGACCATGGTATCCTATTGCACTGACTGGAGAGGTTGGGGGTGGGAGGCACTGTTGTGCGGTGGTTCTCCTCCTACCTCTCCGGTCGGTTGCAATTTGTGTTGGCAGGAGGGCAGAGGTCGACCTCGAGGCCCCTCATATGTGGGGTACCTCAGGGGTTGGTCCTCTCGCCACTCCTGTTCAACACCTACATGAAGCCGCTGGGTGAGATCTGTGGTTTTGGGGTAGAGTACCATCAGTACCTGTCTACCCCAAACCACCCCAATGATGCTGTTGACGTGATGTCCCGGTGTCTGGAGGCCATACAAATCTGGATGGGGAGTAACAAACTCAAACTCAATCCGTCCAAGACCGAGTGGCTGTGGTTCCCGACGTCCCAGTTCAGCCAGTTCACCCCAACACTGGCCAATTGTTAGCCCCTGTGGAGAGGGCACGCAATCTGGGTGTCCTCCTGGATACCCGGCTGTCCATGGATGACCATGTGACAGCCGTGGCCAGGGAGGCTTTTTACCAGGTTCGTCTGGTCCGCCAGTTGCACCCCTTACTGGACCAGGACGCCCTTCGCACAGTCACTCAACCACTTGTGACATCCAGGCTGGACTACTGTAATGCTCTCTACATGGGGCTCCCCTTGAGATGCACCCGAAGGTTACAGATGGTACAGAATGCGGCCGCGTGGGTGATTATGGGAGCCTCACGGCATTCCCATGTAACACCGCTCCTGCGCAAGCTGCACTGGCTTCCTGTGGCCTTTTGGGTGCGCTTCAAGGTGTTGATAACCATCTTCAAAGCGCTCCATGGCACGGGGCCTAGTTATATGCGAGACCGTCTCCTGCCTCATACATCCCTTCAACCGGTTCGCTCCCATAGAGTGGGCCTTCTCTGGGTGCCGTCAGCCGGGCAATGCCGGTTGGTGACCCCCAGGGAAAGGGCCTTCTCTGTGGCGGGCCCAGCCCTCTGGAACGACCTTCCCCCCGATCTCCGGACCATCTCGGACCTCCGTCTCTTCCGCCAACGGCTGAAGACGCACTTATTCCATCTAGCCGGCTTGGCCTAGTCCTCGGGCCCATTGTATATCGACTGTGTTAAACTGGGTGTTGTTTTAATTAGGGGGGTTTATTAAATTTTTAGCACAGGGCTTGTCAAATTTAATTAGTTTTTATTGTTGGTATATTTTGTATGGTTGTATTTATCTATTTATATTTATAACTGTTTTAACTTCCTATGCACCGCCCTGAGTCCCTTCGGGGAGATAGGTTGCGGTTTATAAGTCTAATTAAATTAAATTAAATTAATCTAAAAAAAGGTGAATCACCATTATTTCTTTTATCACTTTTGGCAGAAACTATTGCATGCTCCATATTTAGTGCAGGTTCCTCTATCTCCACCAGCATAAAAGCAAAATAATAAAGTTGAGATTCTAACTGACAAGTCCAGAATTATTTTACTGAGATGAGAACTCCTGCTGATGAGGCAACTTGATGGTCCTTATTGTCCCTATTCAGGCTCTCCTCCTAGAACCTAAGGCCTCAGTAAATCCCACTGTACCAGCTGTATGCAAAAGATGACAAAACTTTGACTCCTCATCTCTCCATTTCAATTGGAGCAAAAGTGTTAATAGAACTCATGCCATCTTATTTTCTCACTTTGGTTCAATAGGAAGTAACCAAGCGATGAATGTGAATCAGCATGGAAACAAGGACAATTGAGAGTTGAGGTCACAGAGGAGACAAGGGGCAGGAGTTCAGATGTTAGCCTGCTGAAAACACTGATGCTCAATCTCACTCCAATATTGTATAATTTTCTGGATTTCTCCTAATTAAGATTACCTATGACAGCAATGGTGAACCTGTTTTGGCTCACATGCCATAAGTGGGGGAAGCGCAGGGTGTGTGTGCATGGGCATGCCGCACCCATAATGCGCACACTACAGGCATGACCCCCCATTTTTTGCATGCTCTTTTCGCTCTCCCCAGGCTCCAGAGGCTTTATAGGAGCCTGGGAAGGGCGGAAACAGTCTCCCCCCGCCGACCGGAGGCCCCCCCCCCGTGAAGCCTCCGGACCACTCAAAATGATGCTCCAAGCAATTCGGACATCACTTCCAGTTTGTCGGAATGTCATTTTGAGTGCTCTGGAGGCTTTCTCGGCCCTCTGGATGCCCTCCGGAGGCTTCCGTGACTTTCAGGAGGCTTCCCTGAAGCCTCCAAGCACTCAAAATGACTCTCCAAGCAAATCGAACGTCACTTCTGGTTTCGCCGGAGCTTCATTTTGCATGAAGCCTTTAAGGGAAGCCTCCTGAAGGTCGCTGAAGCCTCTGGAGGGCCTCCGGAGGGCGTCCAGAAGGCCTAGGAAGCCTCCAGAGCACTTAAAATGACATTCCAACGAAACCGGAAGTGACATTCAATTTGCTTGGAGCATTGTTTTGAGTGGTCCAGAGGCTTCAGGGAAGCCTCCTGAAGGTTGCTGAAGCTTCCGGACTGCACAAAATGATGCTCCAAGTAAATCGGACATAACTTCCAGTTTCATTGGAGCTTCATTTTGCATATGCTTGGAGGCTTCAGGGAAGCTCATGAAGCCTCCGGAAGGCCTCGGGGGGGCGGGGCAGGGGAGGTTCTTTTCACCCTCCCCAGGCTCCTATATAGCCTCTGGAGCCTAGGGAGAGTGAAAAAGGCATGCAAAAAAGGGTGCCCTGACAAATGGCTCCGCATGCCACCTGTGGCCCGCATGCCACCTGTGGCACGCGTGCCATAGGTTCGCCATTGCGGACCTATGACATCTTCCTCCTGATAACATTCCATCTTTTTGTTTTCCATCTGATTTAGCTATTTTTATTTCTTGTATGAAACAGCACTAAAAAATTTTTTTTTAATTTTTTAAAAAAATTACATTACATTTTTCACATAGATTATCTTTATGTAAGTCAAATAATGTAAAGTACAATATAATATTAACCTACCATTAGCATCTATGACATAACATTTTAAAACAATACAATATTATCATTCTGTAAAGAATGACTACTTTGCAAAAAGGTTTTACAAGGTAGAGAGCATTCCTAAAGTTGTCTATAATTCAATGAACTCAAATTATTTATTGTTTATAATAATAGTATTATATTCTTTTCAAATAAGTTGCTGTTTAAAACCAAGTTTTCCTATGCTAATTTGTAATATAATAATAATAATCATCATCATCATCCTTCCTTCCTACCACCAACAGGAAGGTAGGCCTCATTTCTCCCCCCCTCCATTCCTGATACTTCCTTCCTACTACCAACAGGAAGGTAGGCCTCTTTCCTGCCCCCCCCCCCATTCCTGATCCTTCCTTCCTACCATCAAACAGGAAGGTAGGCCTCTTTCCTGCTGTGGCTGGGCCTGAACAGCTATCTGGTGCGGTTCCTACAGTTATGATATTATCATCCTTGAATCAGTAGTGGCTTAGCACTGAGAACCAACCCAGGCACCTACCAACACTAATGATTAGGAGAAACGAACAAAAATCCACTTTAGATCTTTGGTCGCCCCAGTCCACAAGGACCACGTCAGATGCTATGACTCTTGGACATCTATCGAAAAATGGGCTACAGGGCTCAGTTGTTACTGCCAGGGAACCAGGGCGTGCAACTGCAAAGCGACTGGAACCAAAGCGCAAAACTTGGACAACCGAAGAAAATCGACAAATTCTCAAATATTACTACCAGGCAGAACCAACAGCCAGGGGATTTCAAAAAAGAATGATGCAACTGTGGAAGGAACAACATCCAGAAAGTGATATAACTGAACAAAGACTAATGGATCAAAGGCGCTTCATCATCCGTAATAAAGTTTTCACAGAAGTGGAAATGCAACATCTAGAAATATTGGCTAAAAAGAAAACAACAAGTGATGATGAACAAGCTGAAGAAATTGCTCCAACACCTAAACAAATTGAAAAGCCAGTGGAAGAAACAAACATACAGGATGAAGACCCTCCTGTGCAACAACTTGAAAGTGTAGAGCTAAGTGATCTACAAAAATGCTGAAAGAAAAAATTGAAAACCACATCAAAGAAAATGTAGAAAGAAAAAGACTACCTATCATTCACTAAGTGCGTAGCAAACAAGTGAAAGATCTGTTAACTGCCGTGAACAACATTTTAACTTCCATCCCATCCAGCACACTATATGAAACCAACCAATTAATGTATAGCACAGCCGCTGTTATAACTGCAGAACTAGGTTATAAAATGCCAAAAAAGAAACCCACTGGAACATCAAAGTGGAAAATTCGAATTGAAAATAAAATTAAAAAACTATGAGGGGATATCAGCAATCTGAAGTACTTGAGAGAAGGAAAACTAAAGAACAATTAGCTGAAAAATAGTTTACACAAAAAATACAACCTGGAGGAAAAAACAATAACAGAAATTATGGAAGAATTAAAACAACGTGCGAAAGCAACAGCAAGGAAAATTGAAAGATATGAAGGATGAATAAAACAATATTGTGAAAATGTCCAGTTCAGAAGAAACCAACACCTCTTATACCGGTCCCTTGATGAAAATCAAATCCAAACTAATATTCACCCATGTAAAGAAAAAACTTTGAACTTTTGGAAAGAACTGTGGGAAAACCCAGTGGAACACAACAACACTGCCTCCTGGATCAAAGATATACAACAACAAACAATACAAAACAAGATGGAAAATATTGTAATAAAAACTGACATGGTGACAAAACAAGCAAAGAAGGTCAAGAACTGGAGTGCACCTGGCCTGGATGAACTGCATGGATACTGGCTAAAACATCTGACCAGGTTTATTGGACCCGTGTCCCTCCTGGCTTGTACTGGCATCCTGGGAGACGACACGAGGCTGGCTCCAGGGCATTGTCAATGCATCTTTGAGTGAGGGGTCCTTGCCTGCCGTCTTGAAAGAGAACTATCGTCCCGTCTCCAACCTCCACTTTCTAGTGAAGGTTGTTGAGAGTGTGGTGGCTCAACAGTTTCCGCGACACTTGGAGGAAGTTGATTATCTAGACCCGCGCCAGTCCGGCTTCCGACCCGGGCACAGCACTGAGACGGCTTTGGTCGCGTTGGTTGATGATCTCTGGAGGGCGCGGGATAGAGGATATTCCTCTATCCTAGTCCTATTAGACCTCTCAGCGGCTTTTGATACCATCGACCATGGTATCCTATTGCGCTGACTGGGGGGGTTGGGGCTGCGAGGCACCGTTTTGCGGTGGTTCTCGTCCTACCTCTCTGGTCAGTCGCAATATGTGTTGACAGGGGGGCAGAGGTCGGCCTCGAGACCCCTCATATGTGGGGTTCCTCAGGGGTCGGTCCTCTCGCCCCTCCTATTCAACACATATATGAAGCCGCTGGGTGAGATCATCCGTGGTTTTGGGGTGGGATATCATCTGTACGCTGATGATACTCAGTTGTACATATCCACCCCAGACCACCCCTACGATGCCGTCGAGGTTATGTCCCGGTGCTTGGAAGCCGTACAGATCAGGATGGGTGGTAACAAACTCAAGCTCAACCTGTCCAAGACTGAGTGGCTGTGGCTTCCGGCGCCCCGGTTCAGCCAGATTACTCCAACTCTGGCCATTGGGGGCGAAACACCGGCCCCCGTGGAGAAGGCGCGCAATTTGGGTGTCCTCCTGGATTCCCGGCTGTCTATGGAAGATCATGTGGCAGCCGTGGCCAGGGGGGCGTTTCATCAGGTTCGCCTGATGCGCCAATTGCGCCCCTTACTGGACCGGGGTGCCTTACGCACAGTCACTCAAGCACTCGTCACCTCTCGACTCGACTACTGTAATGCTCTCTACATGGGGCTCCCCTTGAGGTGCACCCGAAAGCTGCAGCTAGTCCAGAACGCAGCCGCGCGGGTGATTACGGGAGCGCCTAGACACTCCCACATAACACCTATCCTGCGCGAGCTGCACTGGCTTTCTGTGGTCTTTCGGGTGCGCTTCAAGGTTTTAACGACCATCTTTAAAGCGCTCCATGGTTCGGGGCCTAGTTATATGCGAGACCGCCTCCTGCCCCATACATCCCTCAGACCGATACGCTCCCACAGAGAGGGCCTCCTCAGGGTGCCGTCGGCTGGACAATGCCGACTGGCGACACCCAGGGGGAGAGCCTTCTCTGTGGCAGGCCCAGCCCTCTGGAACGACTTACCCCCTGAATTCCGCACCATCTCCGACCTCCGCCTCTTCCGCAAGTGTCTGAAGACACACCTATTTCATCTAGCCGGCCTAGCGTAACCTCCATACTGACTATTAGATAGTTTTTAAACTTGGGATTTTAATTCGGTTTTTAGCGCAGGGTTTATTTATTAGAATAAGTATTTTAAATTTCATATATTTTATATATTTTGTATGTATTTTAACATCCCTGTGCGCCGCCCTGGGTCCTAACAAGGAGAAGGGCGGGGTCTAAATTTAATAAAATAAATAAATAAAATAAATCGCATGGCCACTCAATTTGATCAAATGCTTCAAGATGCAATAAGTGAAGAATGGCTAACAGCTGGATGAACTTACTTGATAATGAAACATCCAGAAAAACACACAGAACCAAGCAACTATCACCCAATTACTTGTCTGCCAACAACGTTCAAGCTTTTTACAAGGATACTGGCAAATACAAAATTCAATCCTAGTTATTTGCGGGATCGTATCCTGCCCCATACATCCCTTCGGCCGATTCGCTCTCACAGAGAGGGACTTCTCCGGGTGCCGTCCACTAGGCAATGCCAGCGGGCGACGCCCAGGGGAAGGCCCTTCTCTGTGATGGGCCCGACCCTCTGGAATGACCTTCCCCCTGAACAACCACGGACCTCCGCTCCTTCCGCCAGAAACTCAAAACCCACCTGTTTCAACTAGCCGGCCTGGGCTAATTCTATGCTTACCGCCTCAGTTTGTAATTTTAAATTATGTTATTAGGTTTTAAGGTTCAGTTTTTAATTTTTATAAATTTGTACAGGGGATTATTTAATTCGATTTTAGTTTATATGTATTGTTGATGTCATAATTTTAATTTTTTACTTGTACACCGCCCCGAGTCCCTTCGGGGAGAGGGGGCGGTCTAGAAATCTAATAAAAGTAAAAGTAAAGTAATCATCTGATAGAAAACAGTTTGTATCCAGTAGAACAAAAAGGAAATTATGAAAAATCAAGAGGAACAAAAGAATTTAAATGATTATGTGAACCAAAGTACAGAAAAATTGCTGCAGGCTGTAAAAATGGAGAACAGCATAAAAACAACAGAAACAAAGGCAGAATATAAGGAAAAACAGCTGGATGACAGATTAAATAGATGGAAGACCAAGGCTTTGCATGGACAGCACTTGAAAAACATTGAAGGAAAATGTGATGACAACTTGACATGGACATGGCTTAAGATGGGAACGGCCAGTATTAAGCAGAAGGTTTAATACTGGCCGCTCAAGAACAAGCACTACAAACTAATGCCATGAAAGAGAAGATTCAAAAATTCACTGACAACCCAAACTGCCGACTTTGCAATAACAAAGTCGAAACTGTTTCACATTTAATATGTGAATGCAGCAAAATTGCACAAACTGATTACAAAGCTAGACACGCCGAGTTGCTAAATTAATCCACTGGTCATTATGTTTATGGTTTACCTGTATCCAGAAAATCATGGGAACACAAAATGGAAAAAGTTATTGAGAATGAGAGGGTAAAGATCTTGTAGGATTTTCGAATACAAACAGATCATCATTTGGAGCACAACACGCCAGATATCACAGTTGTAGAGGGCCGAAGTGCACCATTTATAGATATCGCTGTTCCTGGAGATGTCAGAGTCGAAGAAAAAGAACTAGAAAAAAATAATGAAATATCGCGACCTGGCCATCGAAACTACACGGCTATGTATGAAGCATGTCATAGTGACACCCATTGTCATCGGGGCACTGTGCACCATGTCCAAAAAATTTACTAAATAATAATAATAAATAATAATAATAAATCTTGAATTTATTGACCGCTCCATCTCCCTGGGAGGACTCGGAGCGGTGCACAGGGCAAATAAAACCATAAAAAACAACATACATACAATAAAAACGAATTAAATACATCCCTGCGCTAAAATCCCAGTTAAAACTACTAAAATTCCTAACTAAAATTAACAGTCCTATAGACGGGAGACTACCCTAGGCCGGCCAAGCAGAACAGATGTGTTTTTAGTTTAAGACGGAAGGAGCGGAGGTCCGTGGTTGTTCTAATGTTGGGGGGAAGGTCGTTCCAGAGGGCTGGGCCCGCCACAGAGAGAGCCCTTCCCCTGGGCGTCGCCCGCTGACAAAGTCTAGTGGACGGCACCCGGAGAAGCCCCTCTCTGTGGGAGCGAATCGGCCGTGAGGATGTATGAGGCAGGATCCGGTCCTGCAAATAGCTAGGTCCCGAGCCATGGAGCGCTTTAAAGATGGTAATTAAAACCTTGAAGCGCACTCAGAAGACGACAGGCAGCCAGTGCAGCTCGCGCAAGAGCGGTGTTACATGGGTAAACCTCGAGGTTCCCATAATTGCTCGCGCGGCTGCATTCTGGACTAGCTGAAGTCTCCGAGTGCTCCTCAAGGGGAGCCCCATGTAGAGAGAGTTACAATAGTCCAGTCGGGACGTCACGAGAGCATGAGTGACTGTGCGCAGGGCATCCCGATCCAATAGGGGGCGCAACTGGCGAACCAGGCGAACCTGGTAAAACGCCCTCCTGGCCACGGCTGTCACTTGATCTTCCATGGACAGCCGGGCATCCAGGAGGACACCCAAGTTGCGCACCCCATCCACTGGGGCAAGATGTTCGCCCCCAATGGCCAGCGATGGAGTCAGCTGGTTGAATCGGGCAGCCGGAAACCACAGCCACTCGGTCTTGGTCGGGTTGAGCCTGAGTCCGTTTCTTCCCATCCAGATCCGTACGGCTTCCAGGCACTGGCATATCACCGCTACGGCATCGTTGGGGTGGTTTGGGGTAGATATATACAGCTGAGTGTCGTCAGCGTATAGATGGTACTCTACCCCAAAACCACGGATGATCTCACCCAGCGGCTTCATATATGTGTTAAACAGGAGAGGCGAGAGGACCGACCCCTGAGGCACCCCACATGTGAGGGGTCTCGAGGTCGACCTCTGCTCTCCTGCCAACACAAATTGCGATCGGCCAGAGAGGTAGGAGGAGAACCACCGTAAAACGGTGCCTCCCACCCCCAACCCCCCCAGCCGACGCAATAGGATACCATGGTCGATGGTATCAAAAGCCGCCGAGAGGTCTAATAGGACCAGGATGGAGGAACAACCCCCATCTCTGGCCCTCCAGAGATCATCGACCAACGCGACCAATGCCGTCTCGGTGCTATGCCCGGGCCGAAAGCCGGACTGGCGCGGATCTAGATAATCCACTTCCTCCAGGTGACGGGGAAACTGTTGTGCCACCACACTCTCGACAACCTTCGCCAGAAAGGGAAGGTTGGAGACTGGACGATAGTTGTTTAAAAGAGCTGGATCCAAAGAGGGCTTCTTAAGGAGGGGCCTCACCATAGCCTCTTTTAGGGAGGCAGGCAAGGAACCCTCACTTAAAGATGCGTTGATAACCTCTTGGAGCCAGCCTCGTGTCACCTCCCAGGATGCCAGTACAAGCCAGGAGGGACACGGGTCCAATAAACATGTGGTGGCTCGCAGTCGCCCACGTAACCTGTCCATGTCTTCGGAAGAAACGGAGTCAAACTCCTCCCAAACAAGATCTGTCTCGTGGCATCCCACTGGGCCGTCAATGGGGGCTAGCTCGTTCTGTATTTGAGCGGTTTTCTCCTGCAGAAAAGACACAAATTCCTCTGCTCTACCCTGTAACGGGGCTTCCCGCACCCTCTGTTGAAGGAGGGAGCGGGTCACCCTAAACAGGGCGGCAGGGCGGTTTTCTGCGGATGCTATGAGAGCGGCACAATGATGACGTTTGGCCACTCTCAGCGCCACAATGTAAGTCCGTAAATGGGCTCTTACCTGTGTCCGGTCAGATTCAGATCGGGTAGACCTCCATCTTCTCTCTAGGCATCTCTTGTGGCGTTTCATCACCCTTAGCTCCTCGCTAAACCAAGGAGCCAAGGTGGCTTGCCACCGCAAGGGAGGCCGCAAGGGCGCGACCCGATCCAAGGCCCCCGTGGTCGCAGTATTCCAAGCGGCCACGAGGTCCTCGGTCGGGGCGCGGGTCAGGGGTACAGGAAGTGGCCCAAGTGCCGCCTGGAACCCATCAGGGTCCATCAGGCGCCTGGGGCGGAACCAGATAGGTAACTCAGGCTCCGCCTCCCCGCGGTGGGGGGTGGCGGTTGGAAAGTCGAGCCGGAGAAGTGAGTGGTCTGACCATGACAAGGGTGTGATGACTATATCCCCTGTACCCAGATCACTCTTCCATTGGCCAGAGACAAAGATGAGGTCCGGTGTGTGTCCACCCTCGTGGGTGGGGCCTTGAATTAGTTGGGTCAGATCCATGGCCGTCATGGCCGTCATGGAAGCCATGAACTCCCGAGCTACCTCGGATGATTCGCCCACCGATGGGCGAATATATCAGCAAATTGCAGCTTCCTGAAATAACACCAGCAGAACTGCAAAAAACTGTGCTACTTGGAACATCTTACATTCTAAGAAGATACTTGGTTGATACCTAGGATGCTGGCAGCAAACTGTACTAACCACTAGCACCAATCAATAGTATTTGCAATGCATTTTTTAATGTTCAGTTGGCTGAGTTTCATGTTTTATGAATAAAGTAAATAATAAATAGTAATAGTAATAATAATAATAATTGAAAAGTATTGAAAGCAAAGCTGACCAAAAAGTAACTTGGAACTGGTTAAGATCAGGAGTACTGAAAAAAATAACAGAAGGCTTTATTTTGGCAGCTCAAGAACAAGCCTTAGCCACAAACAGCATGAAGGCAAAAATTCAACATGTCACCTCTGTAATGAGAAAGATGAGACAGTCGACCACCTGATCAGTGGGTGCAGCAAAATTTCACAAAATGACTACCTACAACACCATGACCGCATGGTGGTCTACCTACACCATGACCGCATTGCTAAGATCATTCACTGGAAATTGTGACAGAAGTTTGGATTTGAGTACAGCAAAAACCACTGGGAACATCAGGTTGAGAAAGTTTTAGAGAATGAGAAAGTCAAGATCTTTTTTTTTATAAAAAGTTTTTTATTTTTTCATTTTCATAACAAAAAACCATGTGTATACTGTTACATAACCAACATTATTTTATAGTATTAAATATTTACATCGATTCGTCTTGCCATCAACTCCCAAGAACAATTATTAGCTCTCCATAAGCATATTTGTACATCATTTTCTTATCCCTCTCTTCTCCTCTTCCTCCCTCCCTCCTTTCTTCTCTTCTCTACTTCCCCTTCCTCTCTCCTTCTCCTCTCTCCCCTTTCCACTCCTCCTTTCTCTCCTCCTCTTCGCCCCTCTTTTCTATCCCTCTCTTATTCCCTTCCCTCTCTCCTCTATTTCCCCTTCCTCTCTCCTTCTCCTCTCTCCCCTTTCCATTCCTCCTTTCTCTCCTCCTCTTCCCTCTCTCTCCTATTCCTCTCCCCTTTCCTTTCTCCTCTACTTCCCCCTCCCCTCTCCTCCTCTCTCCCCCTTCCACTCCTCCTTTCTCTATTAATATCCATTATTTAATCCCATCATATCTCTATAGATTCCCTATAATTATCTAGAATTTTATAAGTAGCTGTTAATTGATTGATCATTTACCAAGAGTATTCTATAACCATCTAAATAGTATAGTTTCCCATCTATAGATAAGCAAATATATATCATTAACAAAAACATAATCTTATTATAAACATCTATAATTATTATTAACAATCAATTAATTAATAATCCTTGACAGTAATTTAAACACAACCTAATTATTACTCATCAAGGGATAGAAATTCCTCTTTTCAGCCGTTATCTCTCCAAGGATGAATTAAATTTGCCTCTTTTATAGTTTGCATTCTCCATCTGGAAAAATGTGGGCCAATCTCAAACAACTATCATCATCATCATTATCATTATTTTAAGGTAATGGAGGTGCCTTAGTGGGTCATAACCCGCAAGTCATCAGGTGACAAGCTTCACTGAAAATTGATGCCAAAGGATAAGGCATCTTCATTCTCCTCTCTGTCTCAGATTATCCAGATCTTCTGGGACATGGGAAAGGTACTCTGTTTCTGCCACTTGAAAGCAAAACATACAAAACAAAGTTTCCAAAATTCCCCAGCAAGATATTTCATTAAGTTGACATTTCATAGTTACCCTTGTTCTTTCTGTACATTTTGGATTGAAGGATTAGAGATGGAGCAATATTTAAAGGAAAATTAAATATTGCTATTACTGCTAGAAAACATAATTCATTGGCTTCTTGGAAAAAAGGGAGTATCCATACTCTTTCTGCCCCGATGACAGAAAATGAATAAACTCTGGGAAAAAGTTATATGTGGCCATGAAAGATGGGTTGTTTTGTGGTGTTGGAAGAAATATCCATCTGATTCAGTTCCAAGCTGGGAGAAAGACACTGGAAACATGGAGGCTGATTGGAAAGATTGTTTAATAATAAACAGAACCATCAGCATTTATGGTTCTGGTGCAGCTGACAAAATGGAGTTTGAGAGCAGAGGGGGGTTATACTTTACTTCAGTTTTGTATTTGAGCTTCCTGTTCCTGTGCGAGAACATGTCCTTTAATATTCTATTAGCTGTTGTCAGATTACTAAGAGGGAAAAACACGCTGGATGTTGTTTATGCAAACATCCCGGGTGCGTATTGGGTGAAGCCCCGCCCCCACCTTGACTACTCAGACCACATTTCTGTTATGCTAATTCCAGCATACAGACCACTCATCAGGTGTTCAAGACCAGTTCGGAAGCAGGTGAAGACCTGGCCAGCAGGAGCCATCTCTGCTCTTCAGGACTGTTTTGAATGCACTGACTGGGACATGTTCAGGGAGTCAGCAACCAACTGTGACTCTATTGACTTGGAGGAGTATACATTGTCAGTGACCGGCTATATCAGCAAGTCAATTGATGATGTCACAGACTCCAAGAAAATTATCTCACATCCCAACCAGAAGCCATGGATAACTGGAGAGGTGCATGCTCTACTGAAAACCCGAGATTCTGCACTCAGGGCAGGTGATAAAGTAGCCCTAAGAACAGCGAGAGCCAATCTGTCTCGCACGATCAGAGAAACAAAGCATGCACATGCCCAGAGCATCCACCAACATTTCACGAACAGCGGTGACACACGGCATATGTGGCAGGGCATCCAAGCCATCACTAATTACAGAACGTCACCATCTGCCTGTGAAAGTGATGGTTCACTTCCAGATGTGCTAAACAGCTTCTATGCCAGTTTGAAGCACAGAACAACATGACAGCGAGGAAGACCACACCGCCTTCCAACAATCAGACACTTTGTCTCTCTACTACTGATGTGAGGAAAGCTCTAAGTAGAGTCAGGCCACAGAAAGCTGCGGGACCAGACAATATTCCTGGCAGAGTACTCAGAGGATGTGCAGACCAACTGGCTAATGTTTTCACAAACATCTTCAACATCTCTTTGAGTACCACTGTTGTCCCAAAGTGCTTCAAGACAACAACTATTGTCCCCATGCCGAAGAAACCATCAGTGTCCTGCCTCAATGACTACCATCCCATTGCACTTACTCCCATCATCATCAAGTGCTTCAAGAGGCTCGTCATGAGGCATATAAAGACCCTGCTGCCCATAACATTGGATCCACTGCAGTTTGCATACCGCTCAAATCGCTTCACTGATGATGCCATCTCCACTACACTCCCTCTAGCCTTCACTCACCTAGAAAACAAAGACTCATATGTACGAATACTGTTCATAGATTTTTAGCTCAGCATTCAACACTATCATTTCCCAACATCTGATGGGGAAGCTGACCCTGTTAGGCCTGAACACCTCCCTCTGTAACTGGATCCTGAACTTTTTGACTGGAAAACCTCAGACAGTCCGGATAACCAACAACACTTTTAAGACCATCATACTGAGCATTGGAGCCTCTCAGGGCTTTGTGCTCAGTCCCCTGCTGTTCACCCTGCTGACGCACAACTGTGTAGCAATGCACAGTTTGAATCACATCATAAAGTTCGCTAATGTCATGACCGTGGTGGGTCTTATCAGTAAGAACGACGAGACAGCATACAGAGAGGAGGTGGAGAAGTTAATGAGCTGGTGTAAAGCCAACAACCTGAATGTAGATAAAACAAAAGAGATGGTTGTTGACTTCAGGAGGACACAACACGACTGATCCCCACTGAAGATCAATGGCTCCTCCATGGAGATCATAGAGAGCATCAAATTTCTTGGTGTTCACCTGGCGGAGAATCTCAGCTGGTCCCTCAACACCGGTTCCATAACAAAGAAGGCCCGGGAGCATCTTTACTTTCTTAGGAAACTGAGGAAGGCACAGCTTCCACCACACATCCTCACAACCTTCTACAGAGGGACCATTGAGAGCACCCTGAGAAGCTGCATCACCACCTGGTTTGGGAATTGCACTGTTTCGGATCGCAAGATTCTACAGCAGTGATGGCGAACCTATGGCACGGGTGCCACAGGTGGCACGTGGAACCATTTCTTAGGGCATGCAAGGTGTTGCTCTGTCAGCACTAGTGCACATGTGTGTGCTGGCCAGCTGATTTAGACCTTCTTTTGAGGCTGTTTTTCACCCTCTGGAGGCTTCAGGGAAACTCCTGAAGCCTCTGGAGGTGGGGAGGGGAGGTTCTTTTCACCCTCCCCGGCTCCTAGAAAGCCTCTGGAACCTGGCGAGGGAGACAAAAATGTGCCAAAAGCAGGGGGTCATGCACAGAGCATTATGGGTGTGGCACACCCACGCACGACCCCCCCTGTGTTCCCCCCACTTTTGGCAAGTGAGCAAAAAAAGATTAGCCATCACTGCCCTACAGCGAATAGTGAGAACAGCAGAGAAGATCATCGAGGTTGTTCTTCCCTCTGCCATGGACATATACACTACACGCTGCATTCGTAAAGCCAGAAACATTGTGGCTGACCACACATACCCCTCATACATGCTGTTTACTCTCCTGCTATCCGGAAAATGGTACAGAGGTTGACTGCCCCTTCCGGGCCACTGTGTGCTGACACTGTTCCCACAAGGGCCATCTCGCACAAGTCTGCCGCGCCTCCCTGCCTCTGCCTGCTCCGGCTGCCACGCCGGCTGCACCACCTCCTCAAGCCACTCGGCCAGCCCAGCCTCGCCAGGCTGCATCACAGCACTGTCAGGCCCGCCGCCAGCTGCTGCTCGCCGACTGCTACGCCCTCACCGAGGTTCCGGAGTCAGTCAGCAAGGCTACGGCTGACCGTAAGTGCCTTACGGCTTCTGTCAAACTTGAGGGGGTGCATGTGGAGATGGAGAATTCCTGGTCCCTCATCTCCTGGGCTCAACTGTCCCAGCTGTGCCCTTCCCTTAGGGTGGGACACCTCGCTCCCTCCCATACAGTCCTCAAGGACTACCAGGGGGCCCCTATCCCCACCCTGGGTCAGTTTTCCCTGAGGGTGGACTACGGCTCTTTCCACGGGTCCCTACCCATATTGGTGGTGGCTAGCCCTCTCTCGGCACTAATCGGCTTGGACTGGTTCCCTGCCTTGGGGCTATCAGTCCAGGGGGTGCACAGGGTGCCTTCCGGCTCACCCATCGAGGATGTGTTGGCCGAGTTCACCGACATCTTCGACAGGCAGTTGGGGGCATATAAAGGAACCCCCGTATCTCTCAACTTAGACCCCCAGGTTGCTCCTATCCATCTCAAGGCTCGCAGGCTGCCGTTTGCCCTGAAGCCCAAGGTTGAGGTGGAACTGGATCGCTTGGTGGTGCAGGGCGTGCTGGAACCTGTCGATCAGGGTAGATGGGTGACCCCAATAGTGGTCCCCATCAAGCCTGACAGGTCCGTCCGCATCTGCACCGACTATAAGTCGACGATCAACCAAGGGCTTCAGGCAAACCCATATCCAGTTCCCGTGGTGCAGGACCTGCTCCACTCTTTGGGGCAGGGCTGCATCTTTGCGAAGCTGGATATGGCGCAAGCCTATCAGCAGCTCCCGGTGGATGACGATGCTGCGGAAGCGCAGACCATCGTCACCCACCGAGGGGCTTTTCATTGCCGCCGCCTCCGTTGCCCCGGGGATCTTCTAGAGCCTCATGGAGTGCTTGCTCCATGGGCTCCCAGGCGTGGTTCCCTACTTCAACGATGTCCTGATAGCTGCTACCAGCTTATCAGGGCTCGCCGAAGTACTGAGGAAGGTCCTCACCATTTTCAGGGGCGCGGGCTTAAAACTCAAGCGCAGCAAATGTGTATTTGCTCTGCCACAGGTTGAGCTCCTGGGCTTCATGATTGATGCCCAGGGAATTCACTCCACCCCCTCGAAGGTCGAGGCCATTAGGAATGCCCCATGCCTGCCTCTAAGGCAGAGTTGCAGGCGTTCCTCGGCCTTTTAAACTTTTATGCGCCTTTCATTCCACACAAGGCATCGCTAGCCAACTCACTGCATCGGTTGCTCAACTGATCCGCGGCCTAGCGCTGGGGCAGCTGCGAAGCGCATGTCCTAGTCCAGTACAATGACAGGCTGCTCCTGATGTTAGCATGCGATGCCTCCCCTTACGGCCTGGGGGCTGTCCTGAGTCATGTCCTCCCGAATGGCTCGGAGGCCCCCATAGCTTTTTATTCTTGGACAATGTCTCCTACTGAGTGCATCTACAGCCAGATCGACAAGGAGGCTCTGGCTGTAGTGTCCGGGATTAAAAAATTCCACTCCTATCTTTATGGCCGGACCTTTTCTGTTGTCACTCACCATAAGCCTCTCCTTGGGCTTTTGGCCGGTGACCATCCGACCCCCCCATCCTGTCCCCCAGGATGATGACCCGCTGGACGGAATTCCTAACAGCATATGACTATACGCTGTTTTACCATCCTGGCAAGCAGCTAGGGCATGCTGATGCCCTCAACTGCTGCCCCTTCCCTGAGACGGACCCGGAGCTGGTTCCAGCTCTGTCCGTCTTGGCCATAGCAGAGTCTGATCTGCCCCTGACCTCTTTGGACGTTGCGGCTCTCTCCAGTGCCGACCCTGTCCTGTCCCAGGTCTCCACCTGGGTCCTGCGAGGGTGGCCCTCCGGCAGCGTGGCCGAGGAGTTCAGGCCTTACAAAATCTGCCAGATGGAGCTGTCGCTCCACTGCAGGTGCTTGTGTTGAGGGGACCGGGTCATCATCTCTCCTCCCCTCTGACACCAGGTGCTGCAGTCGCTCTATGCGAACCACCCAGGCATAGCTTGGATGAAGGCTTTAGGCCGCAGCTATGTGTGGTGGCCTCGCATGGATGCAGATGTAGTGGCCTGGGTTGGAGCCTGCCCTATCTGTCAAAGCTCCCGCCCCTCCCCTCCGGCTGCCCCCGCCCCAGGGACTGGGACATCCCTAGGAGTCCCTGGTCCCGGGTCCATGTTGACTTCGCGGGCCCCTTCCACAGCCAGTCCTTCCTTGTGGTGGTGGATGCGTACTCCCGCTGGGCAGAGGTAATTCTCATGTCCTCCACCACAGCAGAGAGCACTGTCAAGGCCCTGCGCCACCTTTTCACAACGCACGGGTTGCCGGACACCCTGGCGTCCGACAACGGGCCCCAGTTCCACTCCACCACCTTCCAGGAATACCTGGCCTCCCAGGGGATCCACCATGCGCCAACCGCCCATTACCAGCCGGCTGCCAATTGCCGAGTGGAACAGGCTGTCCGCTCGGCCAAGGAGGCCCTTGGCAGGATGGACAGGGGTGACAGGCCTGCAAGGATGGTTGCTTACCTGTTAGGTCAGCATTCCACCCCTTGCCCGGTGTCAGGGAAAAGCACCGCTGAGCTCCTGATGGGCCGCTGCCTGCAGACCGCCTCGACTTACGACTGGCTGCAAGTCTTTGACCTCCACCTTGTAGGCTAGGCAACAGCCAGTCGTGTCTGATTGGTTAAGACACGACTGGCTGGGTTTGGGTTGCCGGGCTGCCTGATTGGTTCCCCGCTTGACAGCTCTTGTTTAAATAGCTGTCAAGTGGGGAAGCCCCTGTCTACAGCACCTTTTGTTTCTTGCTATCGCTACTGCTCTGTTGTTGTGTTTAAGCCAAATAAACGGCTGTGTGTTTTGAACTAACCTGAGTCGAACTCCCTCATTGTTCAAGCTACAACAAGGCCCACACAAACAGACTGTGTAACAGTTTCTTTCCACAAGCCATCAGACTCCTCAACTCTCTCTAAATTCTTAGATTTAGAGCTATATGTAGTTCTGTGTTCTGCTCTTTTTCTTTTTACCTATGTTTCTGATGTAGCACCTTGGTCCTGGGAAAACGTTGTTTTGTCTCACTATGTATTATACTGTATATTGTTGAAATGACAATAAAACCTACTTGATTTGATTTGTAGAGGTTATGTAGGGATCATGGCTAGCACTAAAGGCAAAAAAGGAAATGCAAATCAAAGGTGCTTATCTGAGCTAATCTGGTCACCCTCTGGCTTATTGTTTATCTGAGGTCCCAGGTGAAGTTTTTACTGCTCTGGGGGTCACATAATGAAGGGGTTTGTGTTCTGAAATAGAGTTGGGCAATTCCTATTGTGTCCTAATGGCTTTCATCCTGTCTTTGATCTTGGGTGAGGGGCTACTTCTAATCCTACCCTTCTGCCTTTGTTCAGACTTTGCTGCAGAGAGTTTCAAAATATCCTGTCTTGAATGGATTTTTGCCTGCAGTATTTGCTTTGCTTATGAATAGTGCTATCTAGATACTTGTCTTCCTCTTTCAATAAGTTCTTTATCTCTTAAGTGTTGGCATCGGCTGTGGGATATTAAGAAATTCTTGGGGCTGCTTCCTGCTTCTAAAACATGTTTCTCCATTTCTCCTTTAGGAAAATATAATATTTTTCCTTTTTTAATATTTCCCAAAATATTTCATTCTTCTAGGAAGATGGGGGCTTTCTACAGGCAATTAAAAAAAAAAGTCCAATGATGCTAGGCGGGATTTCAATTTGTATTATGACCTATCACCTACAAATTGTCAAATATTGATTGAACAAATTTTACACTGATAGTGTGTTTTATGCAATATGGCATATATGATAAGATAGAAACTGGAATATTCTATGCTGAATTCAGTTATTAATTTTGTTTAGAAAAACAATGGCAGGAATGATTCTGTGAAACAGGCATAGTCATCAAGTCTTTCAAGATCCCAGTTTAAAAAACCTAAGGTGCTTTTAACTGCTGTGTCCTACAATCAGTTCTGCCATCTTAACACTTTACAGTATGCCTGCATTATGGAGGAAAGTATATTTTTCATTCATTGTTTGCCTTTTGTGTTCACATACCACTGCTGGACATGCTGCTAAGGATTGTATCTGTTGGATATTGTCATCAGACAAGAGAGGATATAAAAGATTTCAGTAAATGAATGAGAGAAGGAAAGCAGTGATATAAGCCACATGTCCTCTCTTTGTTCTGTAATGGTAAATAATAGGTCAACAGAATAGTTCTGCCATCATATGTCCTTGATTATGTCACACCCTTCTTGAATCTCTTCTCCTGCTGACTGGAATGTATTTATCAATGGAGTTATTATATCACTGTTACTCCTAATCCCGCTCAAAACATTTTAATGCCCACCCCCAAATGGATATATCTTCAATAGCATCTTTTCTCAACTGCAACCACAGGCTATTATTAGATTGAAGGTGGTGTGCATGAGAGTGATCAGTTCCTTTGAGGACAAAATATGTTCTAAGAAAATCTGCACTAAGAATTAAGTGCACAGAAGTGCACAGAAAACCAGATTTTCATTGTTGATTGTTTGATGCTTTCCTTCATGATCTTAGCTTTTAAAGTCACCAAATAATATCTTATAAATGCTCTATGATAATTGAAATAAACAACAGTGCAATTTAGTTACTTTCCCCCACTTATTAAGTTATAATTTATGTAATGATCTTGCATTCTTATATTTGTTGCTTACTAAGGATTTCTATTTAAATGTATATAATAAAATAATGAGATAACTGAAAGTTTTGTTCAGAATTCTAGCATTAATTGGATTTTAATTGGATTTTATGCTCTATCTTATTGTTCTTATTATTGCCTATACACCGCCCTGAGTCCCGCAAGGGAGAAGGGCGGTCTAAAAATTTAATAAATCTAAATTACTGTTTTCTTCACAAAATATGCTGCTACTTCTATTGACCAAGTTATAGTCTTTGTAATTGTTTTTGTTCTATAAGTTTTATGATGGGGGAAACTGTAAGATATTTGATTCTGCAAATAAAATATTTGCAAGTTGTACATTTTATTTTCTTGTTTTATTTTTTATTTGTCATTTGTGTATGCTCTTCTTTATATGAAACATAATAGTTTGTTATTTTTCTTCCCATTACATTTTTTGTTATTATTGAAAATGATTTCCTTCTCTTTTAAAAGATACAGCCTCTGAATCTCAGTACATTTGAGAGACACGTGTTGGAAGGAATGTCCATTTGGGTTCATTTCCACGTGGGGAAAAAGACACTGGAAACATGGGAGCTGTTTGGAAAAATGGTTTAATGATGAACAGGATCACATAATTTGAGGTCCTGGGCAAAAAAGGGAAGAGATGCTGAGAGTGCCTTGGTATTATATCCTCTCTGGGCTTTTGAATTTGAACTTGTATTCTGATTGATTGTCAGACTTCCATGGGGCCATGCAATGGTAACTTTGTAGGTTTTATTTTGAATCCCAAGTTTGGTTGAGCCATGCTGGGTGATGATGTAATGAAAAGGCTTTGAGCAATTCCTACTATGGCTCTGCTTGAAGGAGGTAGATATTAGTTATGTAGAATAGACTGGCCCAAACCTTAATAGCCCATTGACAAAGTTGGAGAAGAGAAACATTCTGCTCTTTTAATATTTCCTAAAATATCTCATTTTCCTAGGAGAGAGTTGGGCACTAACTTCCCACGCTGGTTTAGGGCAGAGTCTGACTTACTCAGTACCTTATTTGCATGTCAGTGGAATTCCATTATAAAATAGTTAATTTAGGAATGCAACTTGGGTAAGGATCAGAGTTGTTCTAATATCCTATTTTTACCCTAACCTTCCTCCTTTGTAATTTTTTTTTTTTAAACATGCTCCTGAAACCAATCCTTTTTAGTGGCATCCTAGAGTCAGTGGGCAGCCTGAACCTGGGAGGCTGAGCTCCAGTCCCTATCTCTTCAAGCATAGCTTATCTTTAGTTTAGGACTGGCATGTCCTAAACTGGCCCTGGCAATTTAGCATATGACTTAATCTTAGAAGCCACCCCTGCAGTGTCTAATCTTTCATAATTATTTTTCATACCCAAACAGCATACTTGACCATTTCTACCATAGCAATCCCTTGCAAGTTTTTTTCAAGTAACATGTCTAGAAAACGAATGCTGAAACTATTGCTTTCTTATACTGTTGCTAAGAAGCAAGTGCAATAATTCTAATCTCTACCATTATCACCAAAGATGTTCTGAAGAGCTAGTGAACATATTTGTTCTGTTGTCTTTTTTGCATCCAATTAATACTATTGCATAATGTCTTTTTTGTATTGCAAAAGTTTTATTGGTTTTTACAAATTTTTTCAGGTAGGGAAGGGTAAGGTGAACTACAGAAATATTTTGAGAACTTTCACGTCGAGATCGTTGGCCCCTCCAGGGCTTCTTAATAAGACATTGGTGATACATTTTTCAATAATACTACAAGGTGAAAATAAATGCATACATCATAAATTTTAAGTTCCATGCTGGCAGTCGTGTACAAACATCAAGATAAAAATTATACTGTATTAATAAAGATAAAAGTCATTTTTTTGATCTAAGTCTCTTAGCAATTTGTCTTCTTGTTCTCCTTCCTGGCCCCCAGTGGGCGGGGCCGTGGCCCCCTCTGCCCCTCCCGGATCTTCCCCCAGGGTAGAGGAATGTTTTTTAAGAAAGGCTTCCGCCTCAGCCACTGTTTTAATCCTTACTCTTCCTCCTTCCCAGAACACCAACATCCCTTCTGGCATCGCCCACTTAAACCAAATCCCGTGTTTAAACAATTTTTTAGATAAGAAGGAATACTTCCTCCTCACCTCTCTAATCTTTTTTGGGATCTGCTTCAAGATAGCGATTTCCTTTTGTTGATAAATTAACGGACCCTCTCTCTGCGCCTTCAAGATTCCCTCCCTAGTCGACCTTCTAACAAATTTAATATGTATCTCTCTGGGTACTTCATTTATCCTGGCATATGCTGAATTTATTCTGTAGACTAGGTCAATGTCCCCCCTGATCTCATCTTTAGGTTTGTGTAAATAGTCTGCTAAAATTGTACTCATGAGATCAGGAAGGCATTCACCAGATTCCTCAGAAATATTCTGAAATCTTAAAAAATATGACATCCTCTCAAAATCCATTCTAGACATATGACCAGACAAATTTCCAATTTCAGTATTAATATTTTTAAGTTCCCCCTTTGCCCCAGCCAGCCCCACTTCCAACTCCTCGGTCTTCTGTGTATTCTGCATCAATTTTTTCTGTGTCTCCAAAAGTTCAAGTTTAGAGCTGCAATGATCTTTTCTCAATTCTTTAATTTCCAACACCAAGGAGTGTAACACTGCTTCCATAGCTGTCATTCTTTCTTCCAATCCTGGATTTTCTGGTTGTTTTTTTGAAGCCATGGTGAGCTGTTAAAGTCAGTGCCACTAAGATGGCGTTTTTTGGGTGTGGCCGCTGGAGCAAGTCCAGGGAAAAAAGTTCAGAAAAGTTGTAGAAAGTTATAATATCCAGAGAGAGAGACACTTTCCACTATCAATTATTAAGACAAAGAAGGCACTCCAGGGAAGGAATTAATTAATCCAGAAAATCCTCCTTTAGTAGAGAGAGGCAATCCAGGTCACAAAGAGATGTTGGTAATTTTTCCATAAAGAATAGTCGTTTAGGAACAAAGGGCAGCCATCTTCCACCGCCCAATCTGGCAGCCAGCCGGAGAAAGTAGCAAAGAAAATTGTTTCAATAAAGCCGAACTTAGATACATTGTATAGAAACAAGCCGCGAAAGACTTTCACTTGTTCCGCAAAAGTCCGGATGCGAAATATCTGCTCCCTCGCGTTCGAGGAGCCATTTCTGCGCGCCGCTGTTATAAATCCGAGGGGGGGTTTAGCAAACACCCCCCTCCACATTTCTCTTGCTCAAAGCCGCCAGCAAAAAAGTTAAAGTCACTTACTCTCCACCTCGCCGCAAAAGCCCTGGCAAAGCCATCCGGCCCGAACGTTCCCGTTCCCTCCAAATCAATTATTTGTTGCTGCCCTCCGTTGGCGAAGGGAACCAAGCCCCCCGCAGCATGTCTTCTTCTACCTAGACCGAAGACAAGGACTGTTCCCCGGCCGTCGCCAGGCTGAACAGGTCCAGGCAAGCCAGTCCTACGGAGGGTCCCCCAAAAAAGGGGCACCCCGCCCCGTTTGGGGCAGAAAAAAGAACAAAACGGCAGACAAGTCCTAGGATTCGTCCGTCGCCGCCAGAAGCCGGAACAGGAAGTCCACTATTGCATAATGTCTTATCAGGATTTTCAAGCTGTACTGAGAAATAATGCAGTATTAGTTTTGCAATTTAGTATATAGAGCACTGTAGAAGCAGGAAGGAGCAATTAATCTACTATTATTGGGCAAAGAAAGTGGGTATTGCTTGTTACATGCCCATT
Source organism: Rhabdophis nuchalis (assembly GCA_039707465.1). Lineage (NCBI taxonomy): Eukaryota > Metazoa > Chordata > Lepidosauria > Squamata > Natricidae > Rhabdophis > Rhabdophis nuchalis. Next base: position 60,760,754 of record CM077647.1, read on the forward strand.
GCTGTAGTTTTGTATGTATGATGCTATACAGCTGAAAATCAGTCCTGGCGGAATGCCAAAATGGACAAAGCTCCTACCTTTATCATTTAGAAACCAAACTGTTAGGGAAATGTGTTGTTAGTTCCCTGGCTTCAAAACCTTTTGAAGTTTGATTTCTTTGATAGAGATCATGGATAGCATCATAGATAGCATCTCTTCCCAATATCCAAGGATTCTCTTTCTTCTTGCCCAGCACACAGACATATTTGCTCCCATTCAGTTGATATCTCAGCCTTCTGTACAGTATTTGATTGATTTGAGAATAGATATGAGAAATCTAAATTTGCTCTCCCTAATATTATGTCATCTTCCAGATAGCTTATACCAGCTCCAATAGTTCTTAACTAGTATAAGCCATGTAATTATAGGAATTGAAAGTTATCAAATCTGGAAGGCATTGGGTTAGGCAAGATCCATCTCAACAATCTGAGATTTGAGCATACAGTTATAGCTACCAACTTTATTCCCCATATTCCCAAATACTCTTGCATTGAGATGTGACATTTGGATAAGACAAAATTATGTTTATTTTAGTATATGGAATGATCCAAGATGGCGGCGCGCTTAGGCGCAGCGGCTTTGGGCTCCTGGTGTCACAGCAGACTTTTCCATCGGGAACTCGCTTTGAACCTACTGTGAATTATTGAGAAACAAACATATCAACTGGTTGTGACACATCAGTTAAAGGACGAAAGGATTACTCGGATTTTTTTAGGACAAGTAAGAAAAACAAGTTTCAGGCAGAGAAATCCTCAAGATGACGCCTAGATCTGGGTAGTGGAGAATTTTTAAAACCTAGGTTGTATCATAAACAAAGCCTTGATGAAACAATGATCGCAGATTCTTCACGAAGTTTATGTTCTGTAACGGTGGCACCATCATTATCTCTTGGGAATATACAAGGGCAACTGCAAGAATTGAAATGAAGAAGCGGAGAGCACCACCCCTACCAGTTATTCCATCCTTTTCTATTGGGAAAGCTGAGAGAGAAGAAAAAATGCCAAGTGCGATTCCTCAAAGTTCATTGCAACAAGAAACAAAAAAGAAGAAGAGATGTGCTCCTCTTCCACCAACTCCTAAAATGCCAGACAGATTTGAAGAAATCGATAATAAAAGACAGAGTACAATTGATCCTTTTCAACTGTCATTTGTCGGCCATTTTATTTCAACTGTCATTTGTCGGCCTTTTCATTTGCCTGGAGAGAGATTCCTATTGTGGCTATCACTGCTTTCTGTATTCCACCTGGCGCTCAAACCAATTTCATTGTAATTTTATTATTACAATGACAATAAAGATTATTATTATTATTATTATTATTATTATTATTATTATTATTATTATTATTATTATTATTATTATATGGCTGAATTCAGACAACAAGCTTAATCTCATTATAGGATTACTCAATACTTGCATTTGTAGACATACACTCGCCACCTCTTGTGCTGGTCACATCCATCACCCTCAACGTATTTTGGGGGTAGCCTTATTTTGAGGAAAACACATCAGGTTATTAACCAGGGTAGTTATTTTATTTTATTTATTCGATTTATATACCGCCCTATTCTCCCAGATGGGACTTAGGGCGGTGCACAGAAAGATAAAAACCCACAACACATACAAAATATAAAATAGCATTAAATTATTAGATCTGTGCTAAAATGGTTAAGATAATTTAGCAATTAAAACAATTAAAATATTAAAAATTTAAAAGTATACCCTTAGTCTATGCCAGGCCAGCCAGATGGAAGAAATGTGTTTTTAATATCCGACGGAAGAGGCGTAGGTCCATGATGGTACGAATATTGGGGGGCCGGTCGTTCCAGAGGGCCGGGCCCACCACAGAGAAGGCCCTTCCCCTGGGAGTCGCCAGCCGGCATTGACCGGCAGACGGCACCCTGAGGAGGCCCACTCTGTGGGAGCAGACAGGTCGAAGGGAGGTATGTGGCAGGAGGCGATCTCACAAATAGCCAGTATCCGAGTGCTTTAAAGATGGTTATTAACACCTTGAAGCGCACCCAGAAGACCACAGGCAGCCAGTGCAGCTCGCGCAGGAGAGGTGTTATACGGGAGTACCGTGAGACTCCCAGAATCCCCCGCGCGGCCGCATTCTGTACTAGCTGGAGTCTCTGGGTGCACCTCAAGGGGGGCCCCATGTAGAGAGCATTACAGTAGTCCAGGCGGGAGATAATGAGGGCTTGAGTGACCGTGTGTAGGGCATCCTGATCTAGAAAGGGGCGCAACTGGCGTATCAGGTGGACCTGATAAAAAGCCCCCCTGGCCATGGCCATCACATGGTTGTCCAAGGACAGCCGCGAATCCAGGAGGACGCCCAAGTTGCGAGCCCTTTCCGCGGGGGCTAATGACTTGCCTCCGATAGCCAGCGATGGAGTTAACTGGCTATATCAAGATGCCAGAAACCACAGCCACTCAGTCTTGAACAGGTTGAGTTTGAGTTTGTTCCTCCCCATCCAGACCCGCACGGCCTCCAGACACCAAGACATCACTTCCACGGCATCATTGGGGTGGCCAGGGGTAGAAATGTACAGCTGAGTATCATCAGCGTACTGATGGTATTCTACCCCAAAGCCACGGATGATCTCACCCAGCGGCTTCATATAGATGTTAAACAGGGGCGAGAGGACTGACCCCTGAGGTACCCCGCATAAGAGGGGCCTCGAGGTCGATCTCTGCCCTCCTGTCAACACACATTGCGACCGGTCGGAGAGCTAGGAAGAGAACCACTGCAGTACAGTGCCTCCCAATCCCAATCCCTCCAGCCAGTGCAATAGAATAACATGGTCGATGGTATCGAAAGCCGCTGAGAGGTCTAATAGGACCAGAACAGAGGAGCAGCCCCTGTCCCGGGCCCTCCAGAGATCATCTACCAACGCGACCAATGCAGTCTGCCTGCTGTGCCCAGGATGGAAGCTGGACTGGTGCGGGTCTAGATAGACGGTTTCCTCCAGGTGCCAGGGGAACTGTTGAGCTACCACACTCTCTACAACCTTAGCAAGAAAGCTAAGGTTGGAGACTGGATGGTAATTAACCAACAATGCTGGGTCAGGGAAGGCTACTTGAGTAGGGGTCTCACCACCGCCTCTTTCAAGACATCCGGTAGAAACCCCTCACTCAAAGAGGTATTCACTATTTCCTGGAGCCAGCCTCGTGTGACCTCCCGGGAGGCCAGTACCAGCCAGGAGGGACACGGGTCCAATAAACATGTGGTAGCGTTCAGTCGCCCCAACAACCTGTCCATAGTTAAGAGTGTTCTATAAACATGGTTTAATCATTGTACTCCAGCCATCTGGAGAGCATTAAAAAAGTTCGCTAGAAACAATGGTCTGGGGGCAACTTGAATTCAGTGAGGTGATTTCTGAATATACATGCATAAAATATAGGACTAACTTTAATTTTAACAAACAGTATCTTTGCAAGAGTCACCTTGTAGAGGAGATGGGTGACATGAAAATTTAATAAATAATACAACTTAATAAATAAAATGAAATAAAAATGTTATTTCTAAAGTCATATGAAAATGGTTTTCTGAAATTAAATAAACATGTGATGCTCACTTCTTAATGTATATTAGCAACTCTAAAAATATTCTTGCATCACTATCCATGGGGCTCAACTTTCTGAGCTAACACACATTAAAAATCTTCCAGTAAAATGATCCAACATAGTATAGCTAAACCACTAACCAAACAATCCTCTTTGCCACCAAACTAAGTTTATTAGCACCCATTATATACCTACTTTCATTTAAATGTGTACATTATTTAATAAAGGGAAATTCAAATTTAAATCCACAACAATAATGTAACTCTCTTGGACTTGACTTCCAGCTTCCGAAGGCGACAGACGCGTTTTCGGGCGTGCCTGCCGCTTGCTTCTTTGGCTAGCCCCCCCGGGGGGCTCAGAGAGTTTGAGTTAACAAACTCAAAGCGGGGGGGATCCCCCTCGCCAACGCTAGCTGGGAAATACTGAAATAAAGAAGACAGGCCGAAATGCTGGGTCTGGAGGAATGCACCGGGATCCTCTTCTAAAAAAATGTGGATTGTGAGTCTTTTTTGATTTCTTATTCATTCAACCTTTCTGCAGAAATGAAAATAGAGGGGGGAGTTTACTTGTAGAAGCCCCCCCTCATAAAAAAGCGGCTGCCAAAAATGATCTCCGGAAACAGGAGAGAGAGGATTAAGAGCGTCCGTTCTCATAGCATTTAAAAAAGAACTTTGTTTCAAATACAGAGCTGCAGGCAATAACATTGTATCCGAGTCTTGTTAAAAAGAGGAAACTTTCACTTCTTACTGCCTTCCGGTGCTGAGGTGGGAAGATGGCGGTTTTTTTGTTCTCTGCTGAAAACTTTTATTGACTCATGACAAGCCTCCAACTGGGAAGTCTTTTTCCACTCCATCTTCAGCCAGAGCCAGCCCTGTTTTACAACAAGGGAAAATCACCACAATGTTACAGAAAGAGGCTGCAGGAGAACACATTCAAGAACCAACACTTCTTGATATAATGAAAGAATTACAAGGAATGCGGAAAGAACTTATGAACTTGAGAATAGAATTGCTGAAAGCGCAAAGAACCACAACAGACAATAAACAGAAGATTGGAACGTTGGAGGAGGGATCAGCCGAGATGAGAGAAGAGATAAAAGAATTGCAAAATGAAAGTCTAGAATTTTCTGGTTATATGTCTAAATTTGAATTTGAAAGAATGTCTTTTTTCCTTAGGTTTCAAACCGTCCCTGAGAGAGAGGGGGAAGACCTCAGAGATCTGATGAGTATGATTTTAGCAGATTACATAAAAAAAAGTAAAAAATACCTTTGGGGGGAAATAGACCTGATTTATAGAATCAATTCAGCATATGCTAGAATAAATGAAGTCCCTAGAGAGACCCATATTAAATTTTTAAGAAGGTTCACACGGGATGAGATACTGAGGGTGCAACGAGAAAGCCCTTTGAAGTACCAGCAAAAAGACATTACTATATTGAAACAAATTCCAAAAAAAATTAGAGAAACGAGAAGGAAGTATTCCTTCTTGTCAAAAAAATTATATAAAAACGGAATTTGGTTCAAATGGTTGATGCCTGAAGGAATGTTGGTATTCTGGGATGGAGGTAGGATTAGAATTAAAACAGTAGGAGAGGCGGAGGCCTTTCTTAAAAAGCATTCCTCAATCCTGGGAGATGAAGAAGGGGGAACGGGAGGGGCCATGGCCCCGCCCGCGGGAGGGAGGGAGGAAGAAGACACAATAGCAAAAAGACTCAGATCTCAAAAATAAGTTTATTTTGAATTACTGTAATTCCTGGAATGGATGTTAATACAAAACAAAGATTGAATGTATGAATTTTAAAATGTAATATATATGTATCTCTCACCACTTTTTATTTAACAATATTCTGTGCGAGGACCCGAATGCAACCACCATCTCTGACATGGAAGCTCTAAAATGTATATTGTACACCCTATATACCCCTTTCCCCTTTTATAATTTGTAAAAACCAATAAAAATTGTTTTACAAAAAAAAAATGTAACTGTTGACTAAACTTTACCATAAGTTTAGAATGCCTTCTTTAGTTCTTCCCCAAACCATGTTGGTATGTTTTACTCATGTTTGCAAAGCTTCATGAAAATGTCACTGCTTTTTATACTCTTCATCCTACTGTTATTCTAGTTATTAGTTTTTCTCCATACTGTCTTGTATTTATCTTTACTTGTGTTTGGATAGAGTTTCATTTGTGAAGGTGGTAGTTTCTCTTCATGAAAAAAAGGCATATTTCAGTTTGCTCTTCAAATTTGGTTTGCTATTCAAATGATACCCTCACTGGTGTTCCAGATATTTCAAATACAGACAGGGCCATAAAGCAGTCTACCAAATTCTAACCATCAAGGTTTGGAATATTTCTGTCATACAATGCTGCATCTTTAAATCTGGTTATGTATTAATCCAGTTTTGGTGTTTGGCCTGTTGAATTGTGCTCTACATAAATACTTTAATCAGAGCAATTATCATGTCCTGCGCCAGGGAAATACAAAATGAAAATATGTTTGTGCATTTACCTTTAGAATCTATAAGCACACATAGTTTTTAAACATGAATCAATTATATTTATAGATTTCAATAATGCTAAGTTCATAGAATGAATTTATGGTTTTTATGTACATTATCTTTTTTAGGAAACAAAAGTGCAAGAGTGATGCAAAATATTTTGCTCTCAAAAATGTGGGAGGAAGGAATTAAAAAATGAAATAATTCTTTACAACAGTGCAATGGAAACCCTGTCCCATGGTGGTCATGGACATCATCTTGTCTTTCAGATCTCTTTTCCAGGATAAGTACCTCCTTACTTTACATCGGATAGACCTTTAACCTGGACCTGCATTTTTTGTTTTATCAAAAACTTTCATGAGCAAATCAATAATATTATTAATAATGACAAAATCTGGAATGTTCATCCTGATTTATGTGTATTTCTGGATATTGCAAAAATGTTAAAATTTTAAAGATATGTTAAATCTTAATTAAGACTTCAACATCTTAATTTGTTTTCATTCAGCAGCACTATGGGGCAGAAAATCATTGTTGTTGCTTGGCAATTTTAATGTTCTAAGCAACAATCTGGGAATAGGAAATTACAGGAGTCTACGACCAATAGAGTGCCCATTTCTACCTGTAGGTGTTAGCTGGATATGCATTAATTTCATATTATTTAAAATTTGAATTTGAAGAGTAGTAGAATGCAAGATAATCTGTACTACTCTATGTAACAGACCTAGCTCTTTTCTGCATTAGAGAGAGCTTCCAAGGTGTTCTGGGGAAAAAAAAACAGCTGAGGACATATATTGCCTCCCAACATCTCCTGCCTGAGCTTCTCCTACATAGAAAAAAAATGGAAGATCTATAATATTTGGTATACAGTGTATTGTTCCAGAGGTTATGATGATCCTCCTTCATCCCATTCCAAGTCCTGATGATCCACTGAACAACTGGGTAAGGGAATATATGTTATCTGGAAAAATAAAAAGTAACCAAAATTAATTTTAATAGAAATAAATAAGCAATCAGTTTCTAGCTTTCATGAATGCTTTATATAAAACCACATATTTGTTCAAGTCACTGTCTTTATCCCTAAAGATAAAGAAATAATCAGCATTCTACCAACAAAAAGTTATTGTAGAGGTATAAAAGCATAGAACACAGGAACCAAATTATCAAGGCTTCAGAATAATTTCTCTATGATAAACATTAAAGCATTTATGACATTTTTACTTAGAAAAAGGGTCAGTAAGGAATTTACACAACTATAGGTAGTCCTCATGTAGTGATTGCATATATGACAGTGATGAAAATAACTTTATAACGAATCTTTACATTTAGACTTTCAAAGACCTATAAAGCAAGAAAAAGTTGAAATAAATTCATGAGCACAGAGTTTCACTTTATGATAATTCCGCTTAATAACTGAATTGCCGGACTCAATTGTGGTTGTTAAATAAAGAGAAAGTGATTGGAAAATTCCTAGATTGGAAAAATTCCAAGTGAATCAAAATGGTGGAAAACATAAGTACTTACTTTATTTATTTATTTATTCATTCATTCATTCATTCATTTATTTATTTAAAACATTTGTATGGCTGCCCATCTTAAAATACAACTTGGTGACCTCACAAACACAATAAAAGTCCAAATCCTAAAAACTTTATAACCCTAAAAACATAAAACCTGACACCCTTTGGATCTCCTACTAAATCTTCACTTGACCCCAGTGCCTGGGTAAAAATCCAGGTCTGGATAAGCCTTCTCCAAAGCTCCAATGTTAAAATGTGTGCATGTGGAAGGAAGGGCTGCCAGATCATCAAAGGGTAGGGGAGAGTGTTCCAGAGCAGTGGTTCTTAACCTGGACAATATTGCTCTCCAGGGGGTAATTTCATTTTTCAGGGGGGTGATGGAACGAAAAGGGGTGACACGGGAGTGAAAGAATGGAAGGGGGCGATATGGGGGCGATGGAATGAGAGGTTTTGGGGACACTTTTGAGATTTTTTTTTGTACAGTGAACTGCTGTATATCAGTCGTACAAAAACATCAGATTGCTCACTATTAGTGGATTGAACCTTGTTTTAAAATGTTCCTCCAGCTAGCTTCAGTACAGAACGCTGTACATATGTGAATATGCATCGCTCATCTTCATGCGCGTTGCGCAGCAGCCTCTATCACTCTACCCATACAGTGGCACACCATTAGCCTTTTTACAGTGTGCATGAATATATATTTTCTTCGAATCTTAATTTTATTTCAGAGTTTTCATCTTGAAATTCTTAGTTCCTACATTGCAGTTTGTTCTTATGATCTTTTTATTTCTTTTTGCATCTTAAAATTCACTTGTAATTAAATCATTAAATGTTACTTTTTTTCTGGCATTTCATTTTCTTGCAATTGAATTTTGTTTTCAGTGGTCATTGCATTTAAGTGTCATTGCATTAGCTGTAATACATGTATCATGAAGTTTGGGAGAAAAGTGATGGGTGGCATCAGAATTTTTCACACAATTGAGATATGGGAGAATGCTTGAAATAAATTATTTGCATCGATATATCCTGATGACAATTTTAAAGAAAACAAAAAATGTGTTTGCATAAATTGAAGAATTATTTCCCTGTGTTGTGATTGAGAGGTTATGTTGGGAGGGGGGGGGCGATGATAACTTCCTCAATGGCTCAAGGGGGCGATTCTTTCAAAAAGGTTAAGAACCACTGTTCCAGAGGATATATATTGACATACAGAATATAGTCTCGCCCATTCCTCCTTCAGAGGAAACTAGCTCAGTCAGCAGATGTCAGGTTTTCCTGAGTCTACAGATAATTCTCTTTCTTTGGAGAAGAGAAATGTACAGTATATTCCATAGAAACTTATTTCCTCCATAAACAGCCTGCCTGCCAAAGATTTTTTGTCCCAGTGGTAGTGAGGTTTCAATTGTCAATCCTTTCACCATTATACACAGAATGATATATGATGCCTTTATGTACTTTGCTTAGGAAGCCAAATCTCTTGGGCACTCCCTGTCATATTAGCAGAAGTGAGGACAGCTGACCATTGTTTATAGGCAACTTTTATATCTTCTTAAAGCAAGAAAAAGTATACAAAAATCATTAATTGGTTAATGCAAACTCACAAATATAGCACTTGCACAAACCTTTGTTGATCCATTTTTTAGCATATAACATGTTTCCCTCATAATACTGAGGGCCAAGTTGTTTTTTTAATATTATAATAAAACAAAAGTGTAAAGGTCATTTAGCACTGGAGGGAACCAGCCTATATAGTGTCAAGCCACATCCTTTGTGCTTACCTTTCCCAGTGCATAGGGGAAGACTTTCCTTTTAAGTTTCTCAGGGTTGGGTTGCGAGTATTGCTAACAGAATAAGTCACTAAGCAATAAGTCATAAATTGAGGACTTGTACTTACCCACTTGCAGCAGCTTTAATATTTCCTGTTACCTGCTTCTTTCATCATTTAATAGCCTCATGGGCATGTGCAAAAGCCTTGAAGCTAGGCAGCTGATGAAACCGGAGCACACTGCCTTCGATCTACAATGTGAAACAAAAGGTGGATTGTACCATTTTGCACAGGCCTGTTCTGAAGCTGTAGAATCTACATTTAAAGTGCCACTAAAATGCAAACATAAACACACACACACATACATCACAATTACCCTTTCATTCCTTACTCATTTCCCCTCCCAAACACCTCAGCTGTGGTGGCTTCTAATTTCATATTGTCAGACAGTAGCAGTTGGATGGAGATAGAGCCAGCCAGACTAAGAAGCAGACTCCCTGCTTCACAAAGCTGAATTTAATAAGATGAGAACAGTATGCCAAGATGGTGAGCTCCCTCACTAGCACTTATCATGACACTAGTAGCGCAGCGGGGCTCTTATTGGAGCAGCAATCTGGGTGAAGCTGGCAGAGTCTTCTGCATCCAGGTTCAATATAATAGAACAGCAGGGCACTGGAAGGGGGGCTGGCAGAACAGCTTAACAAACTTAAAACCTATTACGCCATGCTTAAAGGAGGACGAGATGAGAAAAAAACAAAGCACACATCACAAAATGGGCTACACAGGCCCAGGGCTGAACACCATCAAGGGCCATGGACTACACACTCCTTTCTATACTAACACATTTGGCACAGGCAATTGAGCGAGACAAAGGGAAATGGCTGTGATGCCAATTGAAGTGTTGACGCAAATGTATCCTGCTCTTTTCTGGAGTGGTAGATGCACCATATTGCTGAAAGAGAGTTAGGAATGGTTGCAAATTTCCCATTCCATGTCTTGCATTCTTTCCAAGTAAGTGGTATTCCAAAGAGTAGAGTTGGCGGAGAACATATTGAAGCTCTAAAAGATTAACTCCTCCTATCATAGGTAAGCAACTCTTGTCCTGAAGTTTACAAATATACTGTATATCCACATTTATCTATTTATATATGCATTTGCTCACTCCATTAATGCACACTTCATCCCTCCCCAAGATCATCCCTCCCCAAGATACCTCCTCAAGAAGATCCTGGACCGCCACCTGTCAGAAATGGTATAGGGTGTCCTGCTTCAGTAGGAGATTGGAATTGATTACTTACAAGTCCCTCCCAACTCTATTATTCTGTCATCATGAGGCTTTCCACTGATGCACTGCAGATTATTCTATTATGAACCAGTAAATAGATTTCATAGCCAAGTATAATTCTTAAGATTTCAGCTTGCTAGCTTAGTGGCACTAAGGAATTGACAATTCATTTTGTCTTAGCTAGGTGATTGTTCAAATCAGCTGACAAAGAAAAAACTAGATGCTATCTATGCAATTTATCTCCACTAAATTTTTGATGCCCCCTCATTTATATTCTAGCAAGCTGAAGATCAAGAGGTAAAATTATATAAACTGTTTCCTGAAAATGTTACCACAAAATAAAATTTATGAAATGGTCTTCCTAGCCATGACAAATGCATGGGAAATGACAACTACTATATACCCTTTCAATATTTTACTTGCGAAACTTTTTAAAAAACTTTTTAACGGATTATCTGGGAACACAGATATGGAAGACTAGGCAAAAAGATTTTTATGCCTGATAGTCTGGAAATCAAAGGAAAGGGCCAAAATATAGGCTAATTTCAATTGTTCTTGAAACAATTTAAGGGGAAAAAACGTTTTTTAAAATAGCTTCTGACGAAGCTTCTAACAGCAGGGGTGTGGCTAAACCACCTTTACACTACCAGTCTATCCGATATGCCATATTTTCACTACCTCGTCTGGGGTACGGTACCATACCAGGAGGAACCCACCTCTGGTGTGTGTGTGTGTGTGTACACACACACACAGACACATACACACACACACACACACTCAGTACTAACTACTACCAAAAACAATTGAAATTAGCCTATAGCTATTGGATGTGACACTCAGTTTTTGACATACATAAATTTCTCACAACAGTCCTAACTCAACCTAACTCACTGAACTGTTAAATGTTGTGAAGCAGCATGAAGTGATATATAATATGACTGGAGGTCATCGGGGAGATCTGGAAATGGAGGAGAGACCGGATCGGGCCGGGCCGGGCTGGGAGAGGAGCGGCCGGCCCGAGGCCTCTAGGAGGAGGTGAGATTCTTTTTGGGCAGCAGAGAGAACGGCTGGAAGATCTGAACTAATGGCCGTGGCGTATGCATCCTGTGTGATCGAGGCCTATAAGATCTGGACGACCGAGGCCTATAAGAACTGTTATCCGGGCCTGGCCAGGAGTAGGAGGAATGCCTTGGCCTGGCCTTTTCCTGAGAGGATGCAAGACCAGAAGAGCCCTTTAAAAAAAAATCTGGGCTCCAGAGACTGCCCCCTCCCTCCCCTCCTCCACCCCCAACGATTCCCCAAATTACACTCTTGACCCCCCCTCCACCCGGACTGATAGACTGATTGACCATTTCTAACATCTGCAATGAATTTTTGAGATCAAGCCGGACTATATCCCACTGTGCATGTGAATTATTTAACTATTACTTTCAACATCTATTTTTACCATTCTAATTGTCAACATGCTCCCCATAATTAACTTTGACCCATTTTATATCTCGTATTTATAGTTGTATTATATTTTTATATCTATATATTTATATATTTATGTATTTATATGTGTATATGTATTTATATATTTATATTTATATACTATAATTATGACTATGTACTCTGTGGCAGACCTTATGCTTCTGCGAGAGTCCCCGCTCTCGCAGGTTTGGCCCTCCTCGTTAACGAGGGCCCGCCTCGAGGAGGGATTTATTAATCCGGAGAGGTGGGCGAAGCGTGGTCTCAGGGGTTTTTTAGTTAGGAAATTGTTTAAATTATCTTTTTTAGGGGGTTCAAGGGAGGGGGGTAGATATAGACAGATGGAGATGGAAACAGCAATTAGTAGTAAGGGCCAGGATAGCAGTCGACGGCGGGAAGCGGAAGGCGAAAGGCAGGGGGATATTCGAGTCGTTCCTCAGGAGGGCATACCAATTCAGAGGGTCGTGGGGAGGGGCAGGACCGAGGGGAGACAATTTTCATCCTCCCGGTTGGTGGCACGCAGCCGTTGGTTACAGACGGTCGGGTGCCACAACCCTCGCAGGCTAGGTGGCCAGGGAATACAGAGCCAGGGTCTGCGGCTGATGTTTTGCAACGCCAGGTCCGTTGTCAACAAAGCCCCCCTCATTAGTGACCTTGTGTCAGAGGGGGAGCCGGACCTGGTAGGAATAGCGGAGACCTGGTTGGGCCACGAGGGAGGTCATCCCCTCGTTGAAATGTGCCCACCAGGTTACCGCGCATTTCATCAGCCGCGGGCCCTAGGCAGGGGTGGTGGGGTAGCGGTCATTATCAAGGAAGGCCTGGAGCCGAGAGAGACCATTGTGCCGCAGACCTCTGGCTGTGAGTCCCTCTGCATGAAGTGGGGCCTAGGGAGGCAGTTGGGCTTGCTGGTTGTATACCTGGCTCCCCGCTATGTAGCAGCAGCCCTGCCCGAGCTCCTGGAGGTGATCGCTACGGTGGCAGTGGAGACCCCCAGACTTATAGTTATGGGGGACTTTAACCTGCCATCGTTGGGCGAATCATCCGTGGTAGCTCGGGAGTTCATGGCTTCCATGACGGCCATGGACCTGACCCAAGTAATTCATGGCCCCACCCATGAGGGTGGACATACGCGGACCTCATCTTCGTCTCGGGCCAATGGAAGAGTGATCTGGGTACAGGGGACATAGACATCATACCCTTGTCATGGTCAGACCACTCACTTCTCCGACTCGACTTTCCGACCGCTGCTCCCCTCCGCGGGGAGGCGGAACCAGAGTTACCAATCTGGTACCGCCCCAGGCGCTTGATGGACCCGGATGGGTTCCAGACAGCGCTTGGGCCATTTCCTGTATCCCTGACCCGCGCCCCGATGGAGGACCTCACGGCCGCATGGAATAGTGCGGCCGTGGGAGCCTTGGATCGGGTCGCGCCCTTGCGGCCTCTCTCGCGGCGGCGAACCACCCTGGCTCCTTGGTTTACTGAGGGGCTGCGGGTGATGAAACGCCGCAAGAGATGCCTAGAGAGAAGATGGAGGGCTAGCCGCTCTGAATCTGACCGGACACAGGTAAGAGCCCATTTACAGACTTACATTGTGGCGCTGAGGGTGGCCAAACGTCATCATTGTGCCACCCTCATAGCATCCGCAGAAAACCGCCCTGCCGCCCTGTTTAGGGTGACCCGTTCCCTCCTCCAACAGAGGGAGCGGGAAGCCCCGTTACAGGGTAGGGCAGAGGAATTTGTGATTTTTCTGCAGGAGAAAACCACCCAGATACAGAGTGAGCTAGCCCCCATTCATGGCCCAGTGGGATGCCACGAGGGAGATCTTGTTTGGGAGGAGTTTGACCCCGTTACTTCCGAGGATATGGACAGGTTACGTGGGCGACTGCGAGCCACCACATGTTCATTGGACCCGTGCCCCTCCTGGCTTGTACTGGCATCCTGGGAGGTGACACGAGGCTGGCTCCAAGAGGTTATCAACGCATCCTTGAGTGAGGGTTCCTTGCCTGCCTCCCTAAAAGAGGCTATGGTGAGGCCCCTCCTCAAGAAGCCCTCTTTGGACCCAGCTATTTTGAACAACTACCGTCCAGTCTCCAACCTTCCCTTCTTGGCGAAGGTTGTTGAGAGTGTGGTGGCACAACAGTTTCCCCGTCACCTGGAGGAAGTTGACTATCTAGATCCGCGCCAGTCCGGCTTTCGGCCCGGGCATAGCACCGAGACGGCATTGGTCGCGTTGGTAGATGATCTCTGGAGGGCCAGAGATGGGGGATGTTCCTCCATCCTGGTCCTATTAGACCTCTCAGCGGCTTTCGATACCATCGACCATGGTATCCTATTGCATCGGCTGGGGGGGTTGGGGGTGGGAGGCACTGTTTTGCGGTGGTTCTCCTCCTACCTCTCTGGCCGATCGCAATTTGTGCGGGCAGGAGAGCAGAGGTCGACCCCGAGACCCCTCACATGCGGGGTGCCTCAGGGGTCGGTCCTCTCGCCTCTCCTGTTTAATGCATATATGAAGCCGTTGGGTGAGATCATCCGTGGTTTTGGGGTAGAGTACCATCTGTACGCTGATGACACCCAGCTGTACATATCTACCCCAAACCACCCCAACGATGCCGTAGCGGTGATGTGCCAGTGCCTGGAAGCCGTGCGGATCTGGATGGGAAGTAACGGACTTAGGCTCAACCCGACCAAGACCGAGTGGCTGTGGTTTCCGGCTGCCCGATTCAACCAGCTTTCTCCAACGCTGGCCATAGGGGGCGAACATCTTGCCCCTGTGGATGGGGCGCGCAATTTGGGTGTCCTCCTGGATACCCGGCTGTCTATGGAAGAGCAAGTGACAGCCGTGGCCAGGAGGGCGTTTTACCAGGTTCGCCTGGTTCGCCAATTGCGCCCCCTATTGGATCGGGACGCCCTTCGCACAGTCACTCATGCCCTCGTGACATCCCGACTGGACTATTGTAACTCTCTCTACATGGGGCTCCCCTTGAGGTGCACCCGGAGGCTTCAGTTAGTTCAGAATGCGGCCGCGCGAGCAATTATGGGCACCTCTAGGTTTGCCCACGTAACACCGCTCTTGCGCGAGCTGCACTGGCTACCTGTCGTCTTCCGGGTGCGCTTCAAGGTGTTAGTTATCATCTTCAAAGCGCTCCATGGCTCGGGACCTAGCTATCTGCGAGATCGGATCCTGCCCCACACATCCTCACGACCGATTCGCTCCCACAGAGAGGGGCTTCTCCGGGTGCCGTCCACTAGACTTTGTCAGCGGGCGACGCCCAGGGGAAGGGCGCTCTCTGTGGCGGGCCCGGCCCTCTGGAACGACCTTCCCCCTGATATTAGAACGACCACCGACCTCCGCTCCTTCCGTGTAAAATTGAAGACCCATCTCTTTCGACTGGCCGGCCTTGAATAGTTCTCTCTGTCTTTTAATTATAAATTTTAAATGGGTTTTTAATTTATGTTTTTAGCACGGGTAGATTTATTTAATTCGATTTTAAGAAATATTTGTATTATTGTATATTGTTTTTAATTATGCCTGTGCACCGCCCCGGGTCCCTGTGGGGAGAGGGTGCGGTTAATAAATCCCAACTTATTATTATTATAAGTCTAAGTGCTATTGATATTGCTACTGAATTCAGAGACACGCATAGCAAAAAATGGAATATGTGTGCTTTCATTGTCAGTGAGACAGTGATTTGAAACTGAAACACCAACAAACAAATTGGCAGCTGGCACAGCAATGAGAAGTGTTAGCCATATGGTGCTCACAAACTAAAATATTTATTTGATGTGTCAACAATCTCAAGGGCCACATGTGCTTTAAAAATGAGGACAATTTCAATTCTACACATTCTCAAAATAGAGATATCACGTACATATGAAGCTTGTATCACTCCTCAAATGATACTTAATTTACTTAAGGCACAATGTTCAGAAATGATTTCTATTTCCCGCCAACAATGTATCTCTCAATCATAAAAAGCTAAAAATGAATAGACATCCTCACTCAATTTTATTTATCTCATGGACTTTTAAAAACATTTTCAAACAATGAGAATAATCTGAGTAATTTCTTCTAAGAGAGAATTTACAGTGGAATTTTTTTCCAGGGAAAGATCTTATTATAGTATTAAAATGGCTTGGTTTCAAATTTGGGCAGAAAGTGCATATTGAAATATGTGAGGAATTGAAAAAAGTCGTTTAGTTTTATAAAATATAGAACTGAAATTTGCAAGCTCTAATTGTTGATTTGATATGATTGCACTTTTTACTGCTTTTATTTATTTTTAAAAGGGGAATGCCATTTTGTCTAGTTGGTGGGGCACCGTAGGGTGTTGTCTGCCACAAATTTCATTGCCTGCCCAGCTATTACCTCTTATCCACTAGATAAGACAGTTCACTTGTTATTGATTGCTCTTGGTCAGTTCTTCTTCCATGCCTGTGATATGAGTTTAGTGCTCTTTCAGAAGATCTTTAAATCAATGCTCAGAAGTTGCTGATTGACAAGTCACAGGAAGACAGCACTTCATACCTGTAATTTATAATTTAGGCAATTTCGCAAGTGGCTAAATCTACCATTTAAAGCACCCATTTCTCTCCCATGCTAAGAAGAGTTATTGGTGGTTGTTTCTTCGGATATCAGGTGATACTTGGCAGCCACAGAAACAAAGCCAGGGAATTCACGAATCATTTCATTTACCGTATTTTTCGGAGTATAAGACGCACTGGAGTATAAAACGCACCAAGGTTTTGAAGAGGCAAATTACAAAAAAAAGTAGGTAGGTAGGTAGGTAGATAGAGGGAGAGAGAGGGAGAGAAAGAAAGAGAAATACGTAAGGTAGGTAGATAAAGGGATAGAGAGAGAGAGAAATAGAGAGAAGTACAGTAGGTAGGGAGGGAGAGAGAGAGTAGGTAGGTAGGTAAAGGGATATATAGAGAGAGAAATAGAGAGGGAGAGAGAAATACAGTAGGTATGTAGGGGGAAAGGGAGAATGTGTGTGTGTGTAGGTAGGTAGGTAGAAAGATAGAGAAATAGAAAGATAAAGAAATACAGTAGGGAGGGAGGGAGGGAGAGTGTGTGTGTAGGTAGGTAGGTAGAAGGATAGAGAGAGAAATAGAAAGAGAGAGAGAAATACAATAGGTGTGTAGGGGGAGAGGGAGAATGTGTGTGTGTACTGTAGGTAGGTAGGTAGGTAGGTAGGTAGGTAGAAGGATGAGAGAGAAATAGAGAGAGAGAAATACAGTAGGTAGGATGGAAGAGAGTGTGTGTGTATAGGTAGAAGTATATATATATATATATATATATATATATATATATATATATATATATATATATATATATATATATATATATATATATATATATATATATATATATATATATATATATATATGTTTTCTGAGGTTTTCGCGGGTGTTTGTATGTAGGTCTTTGGTTGTTCGGGTTTTCTCCCGCGTAGAATTCTACGCGGGAGAAAACCCAAACAACCAAAGACCTACATATATATATATATATATATATATATATATATATATATATATATATATATATATATATATATATATATATATATATATATATATATATATATATATATATATATATATATATATATATATATATATGGAGAGAGAGAAATACAGTAAATAGGGAGGTAGTGTGTGTGTGTGTAGTTAGGAAGGTAGAAGGATAGAGAGAGAGAGAGAAAGGGAGAAATACAGTAGGTAGGTAGAGAGAGAGAGAGAGATTAGGTAGGTAGGTTGATGTTCTCAGGTGTATTTATCTCTGTCCTGCAGAAGGAAATCGCAGACAAACCTTAAAACTTCGTTTCTGCTTGCTCAGAAAAAGTTAACGAGCCTTCCGAAAGGTGTGGGGGGGGGGGAGCCTTTGCACTCGGCAAACTTCCAAAACAATTTCCGTGAAAATGAGGCTGTTTTTTTAAAAAAATAAAAAGCATAAGTAGCCTTGGGGGGGCTTGCAGAGTTCTGGGGGTGTGTGAAAAATGAGCAAAAAAACCGCCCCGTTTACCCAGGAGCTGCCTCCATAAGGCTTGGCACAGCCAGTTTGGTGAAGGGGGCGGGGTTCCAGGAGGCAAAAAAATGCTGTATTCGATGTATAAGACGCACCCAGATTTTCAGCCTCTTTTTTTTGCGCTTTGCTCCATACTGCTCTTTCTCCGTGAAAACGGGGCCGATTTTCTTCAAATAAAAAGCATGACTAGCCTTGGGGGGTGGCTTGCAGAATGCTCCTGGGGGGGTGGGGGGCGGGCAAAAAACCACCCCATTTATCGTGAAAACGGGCCATTTTTGGATCAAATAAATTGCATGCATAGTCCTATGGAGGCTTATAGAGTGCTGCTGGGGGCTGGGGGAGGGGGAAACGGCCTGTTTGAGGCTAATTTCTGCCCTCCCCAGCCCCCAGGGGCTCTCTGGAAGCCTCCACAAGACTAGGCACAGCCAGTTTGGTGAAGGGGGTGGGGTTCCAGGAGGCAAAAAAAATGCTGTATTCGATGTATAAGACGCACCCAGATTTTCAGCCTCTTTTTAGAGGAAAAAAGGTGCGTCTTATACTCCGAAAAATACGGTAACTCATCTGAATTCATTCTTTAAACATAGTACCACTCACCAGTCTCATTACTGAGGCAGAACAGAGCTCAGCTACCTAGGTCACACAATTGATGCTGGCACACTTTCTGCTGGCTCAAAGACTGGTGGATTTCATCTGAATGGAATCACTTGGCTGTACCTTAATTAAGTTCTAAAGACATGTTTTTAAAATCATCTGTAAATTGTGTTTTATGTTGTACTTTTAAAGCAGAAGAAAAAGGTAGAGAAGATAGGAATAAGAATATTCCATCAATCCAAAGTGCAACTCAAACAGAAGAGATGAGAACACCACTTTATTAATGGGTTCCCAAAGAGAAATACTGTGCCCTAGATTTCTATTATGGAAAATTTATGGATGGATCCCAAACAATAAATGAAACATGTCTCCAGGAATGCTCCATGTCTGGGATAGCACATCTGGATGAATCTATATGGAAACAATTGCATCAACATTGCTGACAGCCAGTTCTATAAGGTGTCTCCTCTGTTTTTGCTTGTTCTCACTCTGATCTGTATCTAGTTTTTCCTTAAGATAAGCATTTAATTCTAAATATTGGGATCTTAACTTCCTTTTTCCTCTTCTTTTTACAATCTGTTAAATTCTATGCCATGCCATTTCAAAATGTAACACTGGGATTAATTACTATCCTTTTTTGCAGGGAAGACTGAATTGCCAATACTGTAAAGATAAACAGATATACTAGAAGAATATATATATCATTTATTCTAGAAGAGTATGAAATTTAGCTGTTCTTCAAAGTGGACCTTCAGCTAGAAAGTTGAGTCACACAGATAAATTTTGCAGGTTTTCTAGGCACTTCTTATTCATGAATGTTTCCCTTCCAAATTTCTTCCAAAGAGGAAAGAAAGTGTCTGTGAACTCATCTTGAGTGAGGTGTTCTGGAATTTACATAAGTTAGACAAGGTTGCCATGAAGTGGATGTGAATATTCTGTCTTGCACTGTATAATAATTTCTCAAATATGTAGCAACCTCCCAGGCTATTCATGCTTCAATTATCTCCCAAGGGAAGACACCATCAAAGAAATTCTTCCTGGAGACTCCTCAGACTGGGAAGTATAGGCAAACAGGGAGGCTTCAAAATGGTGAAAGTTGTATACTGTGGCAGGAAACAAATATTTCTATGGCATAGTGGAGTGAGAAAGATATGATAAATTCTTGTACATTATTAGGATCAGTTTAATTTTTATGATCTTCCCACACTCCTCATCTATGTTTATGGATAGGGCCACCACAGTTTGGTGTGCAAGTTGTGTATCACATAGGAGAACCATACAAGGGCACCACCCATAGGCAGCACTTGTATGTGAGTGCACTTTGATATATTTTCTATTTCAAACTCCTTGAACCCCTTTAATGTGGCCCTTCTTTCATAGACCTAACTGTTATTTTTACCATTATTCTAGTCCTGCATTTGATTTCACACAATTAGATACATTCCTTGTTATTGAATCATTACCTAAGGATTCATTCAACAAAAAAGTTTACATGAATGCACAGAAATGCTGTATATACCATACTGTTTTATGCATGGAATCTTGGGCATTTTGGGAAGGAAGAAACTTTGATCTGGAACAGAACTGCATTAGGGAGTTGAATAGGCTTGAGGCAGCAGCTTAGCTTTATCTGGGAAACATAAAAAGGCTTCAGGGAAACATCATCCCTGAGCGATCATAAAAGCACCACTTGCATGTTTCCATATGAAATATTGTAAGAACCTTGTTCAAAAGCTCCAAAAGCATTGAGAGGCAACACTGAGTGGTTGTGGTACCCAAAGGATTTCAGAAGGAGAGATGCTGAACATGAAATCCAAACAGTCTGGATAGAAAAAAAAATTGGGTGTAAATGCAAGACTCATAATCACATTCCCCAGGGGCCAGCAAAGGCCAGATTCAGGGTTGCTGAGCAATCCACTTTGACTACAGTTCACCTCCCACTGAAATCATGGAAAATGGCTTTGCAAGATATCCTATATGGAAAAAAGGTCATCCACAAAATGTTGGTACTGTGGATACATTCAAATTAATAATTCAAATTTACTTCAGATTCATAAGAGAACTGATTGAATTTCAAAGATTGAGTGGTCATATTCTTCAATCACAGATTTTACAATGTTTAAAATTGTAAGTGCAGCCTTCTGTTTAAGATAGCCATTTATTATTATTTTGTTTTAGAAATTATTTGGGGTCAAACAACTTGGGAGACTCTAGAAAGAGTGCAGAGAAGAGCAACAATGATGATCAGGGGACTGGAGGCTAAAAACTGTCTAGTTTAATAAAAAGAACTAGGGGTGACATGATAGCAGTCTTCCAAAATCTAAGAGGCTTCCACAAAGAGGTGATCAATCTATTTCCCAAAGCACCTGAAGGTACAACAAGAAGCAATGGATGGAAACTAATCAAGGAGAGAAGCAACCTAGAAGTAAGGAGAAATTTCCTGACAGAACAATTAATCACTGAAATGACTTACCTTCAGAAATTATGGATACTCCAACAGATTGAGATTTTTTTAAAGAAGGGATTGGATAACCATATATCTGAAATGTTATATGGTCTCCTGCATAAGATTGGGTTAAAAGACCCCCAAGGTCCTTCCCAACTCTATTATTGTTATTCTGTCATCATACAATGTGGTTTTGAGTGCAACCTGGGTTTGGTGATAGCTGAGGTTTTGCTCCTGTGCACCTTACTGCAGCCCTAATCCCCATTGGAAATTTGCACTAAAATGTGATTAGGCAAGATCAGAAGATTTCAATCTCTTCATAGCTGACAGCCTTTGGCCAGATTAAACCAACTGTTCCCCAATGTGATGAAGTTTTTAAGTTGCGTTGAACTGACTGACTCTCAGGTGGGTTAAAATCTCCTGAAAGTATCACAAAATGGATTTTCTGTTCCATAGAAATCTTGATTAACCAAATTTTCCTGAGATTTAATGTGTATTATTCTTTCTGGTGAATCTTTGATCTGGATTTGTAGCTTTGTTCTTAATTCTTCTTCTTTGTTCTCTCCTTCTAATGTAACCTTACTCAGATTTCTGACCTAGCCATAGCAGCTGATATTCTCCTTCAGTTTGTGGTTATAAACAACAACAACAACAACAACAACAACAACAACAACAACAACGGAAGCTTACTAACAACCCAAGTCAGCAAAAAGTGGATTTCAAAAATGAACATATCAGATCTGGAAGGTGAATCACATGGACTGTGATATCAGTGAATAAAGGCTAATGGACCAATAATGTGTAATTTTGAGCCACAAATTTTTCACTGCAACAGAATTAACAGTAATTGAAGACAAAGCAACTAATGGTCTGAGCATACCATCAAAGAAGAGTTAACAACAAGAATGATTTGCAGACTCAAAAGCAAACTGAGGAACAAAGAGAGGAAGTTGCTGAAATCAATGAAGATAAAGAACAAGAAAGCACTGAAGAACAAGCACCAACAGATAGTGCTCAATTAGCTGAGAAAATAAAGCATCAAATGGAAGATGCTGAAAGAGCATGTTTGCCGAAGCTGAACCAACTGAACTGGAAAGAATTGGGAAATATGTTTTAAAAAGGTCAATGAGGCTGTGCAAACCATCTGAACTACAACATTAGCTGAAACAAACCAGCTGATGTATGCAGCAGCCTTCATAACCACCAAACAACTGGGTTTGAAAATACAAAAGAACCTAAGAGGCAAGAAGGGGAAGCCTAAGTGGAAAATTTGGTTGGAATTAAAGATCAAGAAATGTTGTGGGAAAGCCCCACTGGTATTCATTTAAGAAAGAACAATTGGTGTCTTTGTGGGCTTACCCCAGGGGGCCTCCCTACCCCTCCAGTGCGTACCCCTCTGAATAAGGGCAATAAAATATTTCTTTTTCCTCTCTTTTAAAATTGGAACTAATGAATTTGGACTTGGACTTTTCCTGATTTCGCAAGCATCTCCACCTTGTTTTGCTCTCGGCCGCCATTTTCTGTTCTCTGTTACTTTTGAATTGTGACAATGGGTCCTAAAAAACCCCCAATGGGAAAGCCTGCATCTGCCCCTTCGTCTGCCCCTGCATCGGCCGATTCTAGCCCTGCTACGCAACAAAGGAAATTAACTTCCTTTTTTCAGAGAGAGGCAGTGGCAGAGACTTCGCAAGAATCATCTATGACTCAAATGTTACAAGAAATATTGAAAAGCATAAATGACTTGCGGAAAGAACTGTTGGACTCTAGAGCAGATATTAAAATTGTTCAACAGAGTACAACAGATAACAGAGAAAAGATTGTTTCACTGGAGAAGAGAGCGGATGATGTGGGAGAGGAAGTTAAGGAACTACAGAAAAAAACCTTGAGTTTCAAAATTATGTTTCTAAAATGGAATTTGAAAGGATGTCTCTTTTTCTTAGGTTTCAAAATATACCAGTTGAGAACGAAAATATCAAAGAAATTATGAGTGAGATATTAGCAGAATATATTAAGAGAGACAAAGATCAAATATGGTGGGACATAGATTTGGTATATAGAATTAATTCAGCATATGCCAGAACTCATAATCTTCCAAGAGAGGTCCATGTGAAATTTTTCAGGAGATCCACGAGGGAGGAGGTATTGAGAACCCAGAGGGGTGTGCCGCTGAGATATCATGATAAAGAGGTGACCATTCTGAAGCAAATACCAAAAAAAATAAGAGAAATGAGAAAGAAATATTCTTTCTTATCTAGAAAATTATATAATAAAGGAGTTTGGTTCAGAAGGTTGATGCCAGAAGGAATGTTGATCTTCTGGGAGGGAGACAGAATTAATCTTAAAACACAAGCAGAGGCGGAAGCCTTTTTGAATAAACACATTTCCCTCCTAGGTGACACAGATAGCAGGGGCGGAGAAAAAACAGAAGAAGCCATGCCTCCACCAGGGGACAGGGGGAGGAAAGGATAGTGACAAGACTCAGATCGCAAAAATAAGTTTAATGGAGTTAATATTATAGTTCTTGATACAGAGGGCAAAGTAAGATGGGATTGAACATGTGTTTGATACAATGTGAAAACTTGTTTGTGCTTTTTTTTCTCTACAGTTTGTTTTTTCTTTCTTTTAAAATAGTAAAATATGAGGTGGGGGGGAGCACCACTGCCGGCATGAAGCCACCAAAAAATTTTATGCACCATTTCCCTTTTTCCTTTGTATACTATTAAAAAACCAATAACATTCTTTGAAACAACAAAAAAAGAAATTTTGTGGAGACTTGAGCAATTTGAAGAACCTAAGGCAAGGTCAGATAAAGAACAAGCAGGTCAAAAGCAGTCTGGCAGCAAGATATGATTTGGAGAACAGGGAGATTGCAGTAGTAATTGAAGAGCTAAAGCAGAGGGTTGTTGCCATTGCTTAAAAGATTAAACAATATGAAAATCGAATAACTCAGTTCAAGGAAAACTCACAGTTCAGAGCAAATTAGCACCAGTTTTACAAGAGCTTAGAAAGTGGTGATAGAGTAACAACAAATGAAAAGCCTGATAAAGAGAAAGCCCTGAAATTCTGGAAGAACTTGTGGGAAGACAACAAGAAACACAACAGAAATGCAAAATGGTTCAAGCAGGCTGAAGATTCTGTTAAAGTGCATAAAATGGAAGATGTGAAAATAACAAAAGAAATGGTGCAAAGGCAGTCAAGAAAAGTGAAGAACTGGAGTACACCTGGACCAGATGAGCTGCATGGCTTCTGATTAAAGACACTTACAAGTATGCAGGAAAGATTGGCAGCCCAAATAACCAGATCTTAAAAACACCTGAAAATGATGAATGGATGACAACTGGAAGGACATTTTTGATCCAAAAAGATAAAGAAAGAGGAAAGGACCCTGGAAACTATAGGCCAGTCACCTGCTTGTCAACAACATACACGCTTCTTACTGGCATCATTGCAAACCAAATAAATGGATACTTGAAAAGAAATGACTTGCTTCCTATAGAACCGAAAGGATGCTGCGAAAATTCAAGAGGAACAAAGGACCAACTGCTGATTGACAAGCTAATTCAAAAGAATTCAAAGTAAAGACGAACCAGCCTGTTCATGGCTTGGATAGACTATAAGAAAGCATTTGATTCAGTTCCCCACAGCTGGATCAAAAAATGCCAAAAATCTTTGGCATCAGCAGCAACATTCAAAAATCCATGGAAACTTTAATTAACTTCTGGAAAATGAAGCTTATGACTAATAGAGAAAATTGGGTGAAGTTGAAATTAAATGGGGCATTTTCCAGGGTGACTCTCTTTCACCCCTACTTTTTATCCTCTCAATGCTACCATTGACAACCATTTTGAAGAAGATGAACTGTGGATACGAAGTTGCAAAGAAAGGATTGAAAATTTCACATTTGTTGTACATGGATGATTTGAAGCTGTAAAACAAAAACTGAACTGAATTCATTAATTGAAAGAACAAAAGAATTTAGCCAAGACATTGGGCATGCAGTTTGGAATGAACAAATGTGCAACAACGGCAATCAAAGCAGGAAAGGATATAGAAGATGATAGAATAGAACTTGAGAATGAAGAAATGATAAAGGCAGTAAAACCAGAAGAAGATTACAAGTACTTGGGGATTTTTGAAGCCTCTGACTTAATGCATAATAAAGTCAAGGAATTAACTTCAGCCAAGTACATTCGAAGAATTCACAAGATATTAAAGTCCAAATTGAGTGGAGGAAACATCATAAAAACAATCATAAAAACAATAAATACCTGAGCTATACCAGTGATTCGATATTCTGCAGGAATAATTGACAGGACCCACAGAAAAAACAAGGACAGGTTGAGAAGGCTCTAGAGCAGTGGTTCCCAAACTTTTTCAGTCCACCGCCCCCTTGGTGCTACAATCTGATCCTCAGTGCCCCCCACCAGTGGTGGGTTTCAAATTTTTTTAGAACCTATTCTGTAGGTGTGGCCTATTTTGTGGGCGTGGCTTGGCAGTCATGTAACCGTGTGGGAGTGGCCACCTTGTAAAATGTAGTGAAACTCATTTAACAACGCTCTTGCTTAGCAACTAAAATTTTGGGCTCAATTGTGATAATAAATTCTTTCTTTTTCGTTCTTTCTTTCTTTCCTTCCTTCCTTCCTTCCTTCCTTCCTTCTTTCTTGTTTCACTCCCCCCTCTTTCTTTCTTTCTTTCTTTCTTTCTTTCCTTCCCTGTGTCACTCTCCCTACTTTCTTTCTTTTTTCTTTCTTCCTTTCTCTTCCCCTTCCTTCCTTCCTTGTGTCACTCTCCCCCTTCCTTCCTTCTTTCCTTCCTTCCTTCCTTCCTTCCTTCTTGTGTCACTCTCCCCCTCTTTCTTTCTTTCCTTCCTTCCTTGTGTCACTCTCCCCCTCTTTCTTCCTTCCTTCCTTCTTTTTTTTCTTCCTTTCTCTTCCTCTTCCTTCCTTCCCTTTTCTTCCTTCCTTCCTTTCTTGTGTCATTCTTCCTTCCTTCCTTCCTTCCTTCCTCCCTCTCTATCTCTCTCTCTCTCTCCCCCACCCCTCTCTCACACATACTTTCCTGTTGGTGAAAATTTCTGTTTTGCCAGCTGGGAAGCTAGTAAAGAAGAGTCATTTTCCCTGCTGCCCGCAGTTCTCGGGGGAAGGAGGCAGGGAAGTGAGCCCCAGACCTCATCTCTGACTCCTTCTTTGAGAGCTGGCTTCAGGGATGGCCAGCCTCTCCCACCACTGCACCCTTCATTCACCTTCCACCCGGAGGCACTGCCGTCGGTCGCCTCCTGAGATGGCTGTGAGCCTTCCGAGAAGGATGCTGGACATTGGGGGTGGGGGTGGTGTCTGCTGTTTCTGCTGCTGCAGTGGCTGGTAATGCAGGCTTCTCGCATTAAGTTTCAGGCACACCGATTCCAGCAGCTGCATTTTGCTTTGAAACTTGCTGCCCCAGCAACCCGAAGGGGACATTCTCCCAGCAACTTTCTCTCTTGCAAACAGGCGCGTGAGGCCCCCAATGATCTGATGGGAGCCAGGAAGAGCCAAACTGCGCCCAGCTGTCCTTACTCCCTCCCAGCTAAGGGTGGGAGTGCCTGAGACACCGCTGGGAGAATGTCCCCTTTGGATTGCTAGGAAAGCAAGTTTCAAGGCAAAATGCAGCTGCTGGAATTGCCCCGTTTCCAATGGGGGGGGGAAATCCATGTTTTTCCTCCATCTCCATGGATCCCCCCCAATTGGAAATGAGGTGGCCGTGAAAGGGAAGGGAGCACCGCCCCGCGTGTCTTCTTCAAACAGCAGAAGGAAGAACAGGAGGGGAGTTTGGCTGTTTGAAAAGCCCCGCGTGAAACTCCCCTCCTATTCCTCCTCCAGCTGTTTGAAGAAGACACGCGGGGGGCGCTCCCTTCCTTTCACAGCCACCTCATTTCCAATTGGGGGAGATCCATGGAGATGGAGGAAAAACATGGATTTCTCCCCCCCCCCACCTCATTGGAAACGAGACGGCTGTCAAAGACAAGGGAGCGCACCTAGCATGGTTTGTGCAAAGAGCTGGAGGAGGAACAGGAGGGGAGTTCCACGTGGGGCTTTTTTTTCGCCAGCAACAGTATGCAAGTGGGGGGGGGTGAGTGGGGGAGAGAGAAATCCTCTGCATGGAGCTCCCCCAGCATTGTTCCGGACCAACGGAGCCTCCTCCTTCCAATTGGGGAGATCCATGCAGAGGATTTCTCCCCCACCCCTCAATTAGAAACGAGGTGGCTGTCAAAGCAAGGCAGTGTCCCCCGCAGAAGAAGAAACAGAAGGGGAGTTAGCTGTAGCCTGGCGCCCACTCAACCCAACTACCACTTGGTGGGTGGGCGGAGGGCTGGCGCTAAATTCCCTTCTGTTTCTTCTTCTGCCGGGGGGGGGATGCTGCCTTGCTTTGACAGCCACCTCGTTTCCAATTGAGGTGTGGGGGAGAAATCCTCTGCATGGATCTCCCCAATTGGAAGGAGGAGGCTCCGCTGGTCCAGAGCCCATCCGCAGGGGGAAAGATCTCCTTCGCGTTTCTGATCTTCCTGGATGGGCTCCGGACCAATGGAGCCTCCTCCTTCCAATTGGGGAGATCCATGCAGTGGATTTCTCTCCCACCCCTCAATTGGAAACGAGGTGGCTGTCAAAGCAAGACAGCACCCCCCCACCCCGCAGAAGAAGAAACAGAAGGGAATTTAGTGCCAGCCCTCCGCCCGCCCGCCAAGAGGTAGTTGGGTTGGGTGGGCGCTGGGCCCTCTGTCCTGGCCAAGTGGCGCCCGTGGTTGCCGCTGTGCCCGCGCCCCGGGCTGCCTGCTGAGGAGGAGGAGGCAGGGGCGTGTTGCTGGGCAGTGGGCAGGGGGGTGGGTGCAGCACGGCAACCCTTGCCCTTGGGGCTCTTCTTAAGGAACATGCTGGCTGGCATTGCTTCAGGGCCCCCCGACCGCCAGCTCATCATGCGCAGCCCGTACCTGCCCGGTTCTGCCTGCCACACCCACCCGCCACGCTCCAGCCAGACTCTCCTCCCAAAGCCCCCCGCAACCCTTGCCTCTCACGTGGGGAGGTTGCAAGACATGTGCCGGATCTTCCATGCCACTTCCCCAGATGCATGGAGGGGCCAAAAGCGGCCGCGCTGGAGCTCCATCCCCGGAGGCTTTTCAGAAGGAAGGAGGCAGCCCCTGATCTGGACTAGCGGAGGCTCTAGTCCTGCTTGAGCAGGGGCTGGACTAGAGAACCTCCGAGCTCTGTTCCAGCTCCCTCCAGTTCACTTTGGGGCTGGAGCAGCGGCTTCCTTCTTCCCAGGAGAGGCGTGCGCACGCTGCTTCAATCTCCTGTCCCCGACCGGCTCCGGGGTCCCCTCCTCCCTCTGCAAAAGCCCCTGCCAGGCCAGCAAAGATCCCATCCGGACCAGGTGGCACTGGGACCCCCCGCGCCCCCACAGCGGCTCCCTTGCTCTGAGCTGCGCTTTGGAGCGGGCAGCGATCCCTCGAAAGCCCCCAGGTTGGTCCTCCTCTTCACCCGGATCCAGAGCAGCACTCCCCGCCCGGCCTTTGTCCCTGCTGGCTGACTAGAGGACCTCCAAGCTTTCTTCCAGCTCCCTCTGGTTCACTTTGGGGCTGGAGCAGCGGCTTCCCCGGGGCCAGCAGAGACAAAGGCTGGGCGGGGAGCGCCGCTCTGGATCCGGGTGAGGAGGAGGACCAACCTGGGGGCTTTCGAGGGATCGCTGCCCGCTCCAAAGCGCAGCTCAGAGCAAGGGAGCCCCTGCGGGGGCGCAGAGGGTTCCAGCACCGCCTGGTCCGGATGGGATCTTTGCTGGCCTGGCAGGGGCTTTTGCGGAGGGAGGAGGGGACGCTGGAGCTGGTCAGGGACAGGAGATTGAAGCAGTGTGCACGCGCACGCCTCTCCTGGGAGGAAGGTGGTGATTGGAGGAGAGGGTGGTGACGTTGCTTAAAGGGAAACCCGCTATTTCCAGGTTTGTTTTAATGATGTCGTCCTTCTGCCTGCACCGATAGGCTTTAACAGCCCATCTTCCGCAAGTTTCTTCCTCGCCCTCAGTGCCCCCCTGTTGCCTCCTAGCACCCCCTGCAGCCGCTTGGCCTCCTAGCGCCCCCCTAACGTGGGCCACCACCCCCTGGGGGGCACTAATGCCCACTTTGGGAACCACTGCTCTAGAACAGTGGTAGTCAACCTGGTCCCTACCACCCACTAGTGGGACTTCCAGCTTTCATGGTGGGTGGTAGGGGTTTTGTCTGATACTGAAGTACAATTACCTTTTGTTAAGGTAATTGACTTCCCTACTTTATAAATCACCATTACTATGGAATCGGAGGGCGGTTAGAACATTTTACTACTAACAGAGATACAAAAGTGGGCAGTAGGTATAAAAAGGTTGACTTCCCCTGTTCTAGACAATGAAAAAGTCAAGATCTTGTAGGATTTCACAATTCAGACTGACAGGCTTTTGGCCCACAACACACCTGACATAACAATAGTTGAAAAGAAAAATGTTTGGTTCATTGACATTGCAATATCTGGTGATGCACAAATTGAAGATAAGCAGCAAGATAAAATCACAAAGTACCAGGACTTGCAAATTGAAGTTGAGCGACTGTGGAAAAAGAAATTGTGTGTTGTCCTGATTGTAATTAGAGCCCTTGGAGCAATACCTAAAGGGCTATCTCGCTATTTGGAAAGTCTAAATTTATTGGACTTGAACATTCTGATTCTACAAAAAAACACCCTACTTGGAACAGCTTATATCCTCCAATGTTACCTTAATAGTTCCTAGGTCCTTGGTTAGGACTCAAACTATTGCGCTACCAACCAGCCCCAAAGATTGTGAATCTCACCAAAGATTATCATCATCATCATATGTTGTGCTCATTTGGAACACAACACACCAGATACCATGGTTGTAGAGGGGCAAAGCGTACAGTCTATTGATATTGCTGTACCAGAAGAGGCCAGAGTTAAAGAAAAAGGACTGGAAAAAATCATAAAATATCACGACCTGGTCATCGAAACTACACAGTACATGGATGAAACATGTAAGTGATACCCACTGTCATTAGGGCACTTGGTACCATGTCGAGGAATTTTGCAAAACACAGAAATTGCAGCTTCCTGCAATAACAGCAGCAGAACTGCAAAAAACTATGCTACTAAAAACATCATATATTTTAAGAAGATACTCGGTTAATACCTAGGATGCTGGCAGCACCTGTCAATAATATTTGTTTTTTTTTAAGGTATTTTATTTTATTTTCGATTTTCAAAATATATAACAACATATATACTGTTACATAGCCAACATCATATTGTATTATTAAATGTTTACATCATTTCATTTTACCATCATTTCATTTTACCATCAACTCCCAGAAAACTCCCAGAGGGCTCTTCTGCTCTCCATACACCATATTTGTGCCTTATCCATCATTTTCTTCCCCCTCTCTCCTCCTCCTCCCTACCTCCTTTCTTCCCTCTGGCGCCCTTCCCTTCTCTACTTCCCCTTCCTCTCTCCTTCTCCTCTCTCCCCTTTCCACTCCTCCTTTCTCTCCTCCTCTTCCCCCTCCTTGCCCTCTCTCCTTTCCCTCTCTTCTTCCCTTACCTCTCTCCTCTCCTCTACACTCATCTCATTTGCTTGGTGTATTTCAGCCTCTGAGCCAGCTCTATTTTGTGTTGATGGTATTTATAATTTCAGATTCAAGGTTTATCGCTTAATTTTCATATCGATTATTACAATTCTTCAATCTCAACCCCAAATCTTGCTAGTTGCTTTAATACAATACAATACAATACAATAGCAGAGTTGGAAGGGACCTTGTAGGTCTTCTAGTCCAACCCCATGCGTGGGCAGGAACCTTATACCATTTCAGACAAATGGCTATCTAACATCTTTTTAAAGACTTCCAGGGTTGGGGCATTCACAACTTCTGGAGGCAAGTTGTTCCAGAGGTTAATTGTTCTAACTGTCAGGAAATTTCTCCTTAGTTCTAAGTTGCTTCTCTCCTTGATTAGTTTCCACCCATTGCTTCTTGTCCTGCCCCCAGGTGCCTTGGAGAATAGTTTGACTCCCTCTTCTTTGTGGCACCCTCTGAGATATCGGAACACTGCTATCATGTCTCCCCTGGTCCTTCTCTTCATCAAACTAGACATACCCAGCTCCTGCAACCATTCTTCATATGTTTTAGTCTCCAGTCCCCTATCATCTTGGTTGCTCTTCTCTGCACTCTTTCCAGAGTCTCCACGTCTTTTCTACATCGTGGCGACCAAAACTGTATGCAGTATTCCAAGTGTGGCCTTACCAAGGCACTATACAGTGGCATTAACACTTCACGTGATCTAGATTCTATCCCTCTGTTTAAGCAACCTAGAACTATGTTGGCTTTTTTGGCAGCTGCTGCACACTGCTGGCTCATATTTAAATGGTTGTTCACTAGGATTCCAAGATTACTCTCACAGTTGCTACTCTTGAGCAAGGTACCACCTATACTGTACTGTGCATTTTGTTTTTCTTGCCTAAATGTAGAACCTTACTTTTTTCACAATTGAATTTCATTTTATTAGATAGTGCCCAATGTTCAAGTTTGTCAAGATCCTTCTGTATCTTAAGCCTATCTTCTGGAGTGTTGGCTATTCTTGCCAGCTTGGTGTCGTCTGCAAATTTGATGAGTTCCCCATTTATCCCCTCATCCAAATCATTGATGAAGATGTTGAAGAGTACTGGGCCTAAAACAGAGCCTTGGGGTACTCCACTGCATACTTCCTTCCATGTAGATGCAGTTCCATTGAGGACTACACGTTGAGTGCGGTTGGTCAGCCAGTTGCGAATCCATTTGGTGGTGATGCTGTCTAACCCACATTTTTCTACTTTATCTAATAGTAGGTTATGGTCTACTTTATCAAATGCCTTACTGAAGTCCAAGTAAATTATATCGAAAGCATTCCTCTGGTCCACTAATTTTGTCACTTTGTCAAAGAATGCAATTAGATTCGTCTGGCATGATCTGTTTTTGACAAACCCATGTTGCCTTTTGGCTATTACTTTGTTTGCTTCTAGGTATTCGCTTATTTGTTGCTTAATTATCTTTTCCAGAATCTTCCCTGGTATTGAGGTCAGGCTGATGGGTCTATAGTTTCCTGGATCTATTTTTTCCCCTGTTTTGAAGATGGGAACCACATCAGCTCTTTTCCAGTCTTCTGGCAGTTCCCCGGTGCTCCAGGATCTCTGAAAGATATAGTTCAGTGGTTCTGAGATCTCGTCTGCCAGTTCCTTCAGAACCCTGGGGTGTAATCCATCCGGTCCTGGTGATTTTAACTCGTCCAGGGCAGACAGATGCTCACTTACCATTTTCTTCCCTATTTCAACTTGTGTTCCTAATCTGATTTTTGTGGTGCTGTTTTTGATTGGTTGGACTGTTTTATCCCTTTGTGTAAAGACAGATGCAAAAAAAGAGTTAAATAGTTCTGCTTTCTCCCTGTTGCTTATCATCTTCTTGCCATTTTCTCCCAGCAGTGGACCAATTGTTTCCTTAACTTTTTTCTTGTTTTTAACAGGTTGGAAGAAGCTTTTTTTGTTATTTTTTACTTTTTTGGCAAGCCTTTCTTCATTGCGAGCCTTAGGTTTCCTCACTTCATCTTTACAGGCTGGGGCTATTTGCTGATATTTTGCCTTAGTTATGTCCCCCTGTTTCCACTTTTTATATTTATCCTTTTTGTCTTTCAATTTGTCAGAGAGTTCTTTATGCAGCCATGCTGGTTTCTTTTGGGAACTGTTATTTTTCTTCTTCATTGGTATTGCGCTGGACTGGGCTTTTATAATCTCATTTTTCAAAATTTCCCAAGCTTTTTGAGTTGTTTTCCCCTTGAGGATTCTCATCCATGGAATCCTTCCCAAGCTCTCTCTAAGTTTATTGAAATTAGCTCTCTTAAAGTCTAAGACTCTAGTTTGACTTTGTTCTACTACTTTTGTTTGCATAATGTTGAATTCCAGTATTTCATGATCGCTTGCCCCCAAAGTTCCTGTAGCTTCTACACCTTCTATCATTTCCTCTCTGTTAGTGAGAATTAAGTCCAATATTGCTAATCCCCTTGTTCCCTTCTCTACCTTTTGGGAAACAAAGTTGTCTACTAGGTTTGTTAGGAACCTGTTGGATCTTCCACTTGGTGCAGAGTTTGTTTCCCAATTGATGTCAGGGTAGTTAAAATCTCCCATTACTATTGTAGTGTGCTTCCTAATACCTTAGTTAGCTGGTTAGCAAAAAGTTCATCTACTTCCTCTGCTTGGTTGGGTGGCCTGTATTATAGACCTATGACAATATCATTCCCCCCCCCCAATCTTTAATATTGACCCAAATACATTCAAGATAGTTCTCATCATTGTTGTGCTCTATTTCTGTAGAGATGTAATTATTTCTTATATATAGTGCAACTCCACCTCCTCTTTTATTTGGTCTATTTCTTTTAAATAATTTTAAAAGAAATAGCTGTATGTTCCATTTGTGGGTTTCATCCCACCAAGTTTCTGTAATGCCAACAATATCATATCTGCCCTCATTTACTTGAATTTCTAATTCACCCTGTTTATTCCTCATACTCTGTGCATTGGTGTATAGACATCTGAGTCCATTTTGATTGACCCTGTGTTTACTGTCTACGTAACCTGTGTTATGCCTGACTATGGTTCTCTTTGCCCCTATTTCTTTGCCACTTGTATGGTTCATGCACATGGTATGGCACTCACTGTTAATTGTTTGGTTTTGCTTGACAGCAGTGTTGATAATATTACCCGCACAAACATCTATGTTACATGCACTGATAACCCTATGAATTTTAGTTTGCTGGGGACAGAAATGTTCTTTATCTATTGATTCTCTGTCCCCACTATTCAGTTTAAATGTTTAGCCAGGAAATCTGTGAATTTAATGCCAAGTAACTCAGTCCTTTTCTTGGATGGGTGCAAACCATCTCTTTTGTACAGTTTATCATTGGACAAGCTGCAGGCATCATGACTAATAAAACCAAAGCCTTCCTTTTTACACCACTCCTTTAGCCACATATTAAACTCTGCTATGCGCTGGCCCTTTCCTTTTTGTTCCTTGTATACTGGTATAACCTCTGAGAAGATAAGCCTACAACCTGTACTACTAAGCTCGTACCCCAAACTCTGGAAATCATTCTGCACAGAAACTACATCTTTTTGGGACAGATAATTTGTGCCAAGATGTATAATAGCATCAACTTCACAGTCCTTACTTGCATTCTTGACTATCTTAAGAATACGCCTCTTGTCTCTGCTGGTTGTAGCACCCGGCAAACACCTGACCTCTTTCAAAACCTCCATACCCTTACCTAAGTTTACATCCCTTATGATTGAGTCACCAATCAGAAGGTGACTTCTCTTTTTGGATACCTTGCTCTTGTTGTGTGACTGATGCATGATTCCTGATTCACACTTTTAATAATAATAATAATAATAATAATAATAATAATAATAATAATAATAATAATAATAATAATAATAATAATAATAATAATAATAATAATAATAATAATTTTATTTATATCCCACTCTCTCTCCCCGAGGGGACTCGAGGCGAGGCACAGGGTATTAAAAGCAACTAAAACCAAACAGATACAGAATTAAAACCTTAAATATAAATAAATAAATAACTAAATAACTAAGTTAAAAATAGATTAAACATATGTCCCTGCGCTAAAATCCCTCATAAAATCCCTTAATCTTAACAGAGACTATCCTATCCTAGGCCGGCCAAGCAAAAAAGATGTGTCTTTAGTTTCAGACGGAAGGAGCGGAGGTCCGTAGTTGTCCTAATATCGGGGGGAAGGTCGTTCCAGAGGGCTGGGCCCGCCACAGAGAGGGCCCTTCCCCTGGGCGTCGCCCGCTGACAAAGTCTAGTGGACGGCACCCGGAGAAGTCCCTCTCTGTGGGAGCGAATCGGCCGTGAGGATGTATGGGGCAGGATCCGATCCTGCAGGTAACTAGGTCCCGAGCCATGGAGCGCTTTGAAGATGATAACTAACACCTTGAAGCGCACCCGGAAGACGACAGGTAGCCAGTGCAGCTCGCGCAAGAGCGGTGTAACGTGGGCGAACCTGGAGGTGCCCATAATTGCTCGCGCGGCTGCGTTCTGGACCAACTGAAGTCTCCGGGTGCACCTCAAGGGGAGCCCCATGTAGAGAGAGTTGCAATAATCCAGTCGAGATG
Organism: Rhabdophis nuchalis; assembly: GCA_039707465.1. Classification (NCBI taxonomy): domain Eukaryota; kingdom Metazoa; phylum Chordata; class Lepidosauria; order Squamata; family Natricidae; genus Rhabdophis; species Rhabdophis nuchalis. The sequence continues at coordinate 60,796,177 of CM077647.1, forward strand.
TCACGACAGCATGAGTGACTGTGCGAAGGGCGTCCCGATCCAATAGGGGGCGCAACTGGCGTACACTTTTGCATTTCTGAAGTAAGTTCTTCACTTTGGACCACAATCACCTGCTTATTTGAATCATCATTATTACCTTGACCTGTCACTTTAGTGTCCCCATTAAGATCAGCAAGGGCGCTATATCTGTGATGCTGGGACACAGCAAATGTTTTGTGTTTGTGGTTCACAGCTCTCACCCTGCCAGATCCCACAGTTGTCCAGACTGCTCTTCTGTGGGATCTTTGCGGTAGAGGAGGCTGGTAGTGGCATCTCCATAGGGTGGAATGGCCGAATTGGACACTTAATTTCTGCCTGGAGAGCACAAATTACAGATTCAAGATATGTGATGTGTCTATGTAATCTATTAATTTGTCTGCAAAGGGGACAGTATCCAAATTTGAAAAGAGTACTGCGGAAGACAGGTGCAAAACAGTTATTACATTGAACTAAGCCAGTCATTTTGAAATAAAATACAATCACTGTCTTAAGCGCACAAATCTAGAATGTATTATTTCTATTTTTGCTTTATAGATATGTTAGACCTCTGTTTCTTGGCCTCCCCTTTCTCTCGGCCAAAAGCTCCTCCCTCTAGCCTCAAGAAGTTCAAAATGGGGAAATAATGCAGCTTACTCTCTTGTAGTTCTTTGTTTCTCCTTGCCCCCCTCCTCACGGCCAAAAACTCCTTCCTCTAGCCTCAAGAAGTTCAAATGGGGAAATAATGCAGCTTACTCTCTTGTAGTTCTTTGTTTCTCCTTGCCCCCCTCCTCACGGCCAAAAACTCCTTCCTCTAGCCTCAAGAAGTTCAAAATGAACTTTTAATACCCTTTTAAGTAAAGCCTAATTGTATGATGACGTTGTATTTATAAAACCAAACAAAAAAGAACCAAAAACAATACAGATAAATTTAAATAAATTTAAATATAAGAAGACCTAATCGGGTATCCGTAAATTCTGTGCCTTTCAGGAATAGTTATTATTCATGGGTAGTCTCATTTTATTAATTTTAAATCTAACAATTTATCCTGTGATTCAATATCAATATCCACAAGTCTTATCAAGTATTCTAGCCTCAATCTATTTTTTCTTTAATAATATCTTTAAATCCTATTTACTATTAATATCCCTTATTTAATCCCATCATATCTCTATAGATTCCATATAATTATCTAAAATTTTATGTAACTGTTAATTGATTGGTCATTTACCAAGAGTGATAGTATTCTATAACCATCTTAATAGCATAATTCCCCATCTATAGATAAGCAAATATATATCATTCACTAACACATAATCTTTCTATAACTATATAAATAGCATAGTTCCCCATCGATAGATAAGCAAATATATATCATTAACAAAAACATTTACCAAGAGTATTCTATAACCATCTTAGTAGCATAATTCCCCATCTATAGATAAGCAAATATATATCATTCACTAACACATCATCTTCCTATAACCATCTAAATAGCCCAATTCCCCATCTATTGATAAACGAATATATATCACTATCAAAAACATAATCTTATTATAAGCATCTATAGTTATTATTAACAATCAATTAATTAATAATCCTTGATAGTAATTTAAACCCAGCCTAATTATTACTCATCAAGGGATAAAAGTTCCTCTTTTCAGCCGTTGTCTCTCCAAGGATGAATTAAATTTGCCTCTCCATCTCCTTTTTTTCCTCTTCCCAAGTTCTTTATAAACTTCCATTGGCACATTGTGGTCCAGTATAGCTGTACAATCATAGTGCTGACCAATTCTTTTCCTCAAATTTGATTTATTTTCAAATATCAAATCTATCTCTGATGTGATTTCCTCTTTCTTTTGTTCTCTTTTTCCTTCCTCTTGCCAGTCAGGTTGAGATTCAACTTTCTGATGGGGTCTTGATATTATCCACTCTCCTGGATTTTCTCCTTCTTCCTGAGTTAAATTCAGTCCACAAACAGCATCGTTTCCCTTTTCTTCTTTAATTTCTCTAATCTGTTTAACCTCTTCACTTGGTGTAATATCGAATATTACATGAAATTTTTTCAATTCCCTCAAGATTTCATTTACAACGTTTCAACCTTGATCAGAACTTTTGGCTCCCGGTTAGTCTCACCAACCCCACCCTGAAAACGCCATTTTGGCTGGCATTGACTTTAACAGTTAATCATGGATCAAGAAACAGCACTGGCAAGTTTAGAACAACGGATGGCTTCTCTTGAAACTGTTATACAAACTTTGGTAAACGAAATTCAGGCCCAGAGGGCTGAAAACATCAATTTCAAGAAGGAGCTATTGGATACAAGAAAGCAGGTGCTGGAAAACACACAGAAGACTGAAGAATTGGAAGGGGGGTTGGTGGGGGTTAAGGGAGAGATTAAAAATGTTACTAAAGAGGTTGGGGAAATAGATGGGCATGTGTCTAGGATTGATATGGAAAGAATGACATATTTTTTGAGATTTCAGAACGTTCTTGAGGAATCTGGTGAATGCCTTCCTGATCTCATGAGTACAATTTTAGCAGACTATTTACAAAAACCTAAAGATGAGATCAGGGGGGACATTGACCTAGCCTATAGAATTAACTCAGCATATGCCAGGATAAATGAAGTGCCTAGAGAGATACATGTGAAATTTGTTAGAAGGTCGACCAGAGAGGTAATCCTGAGGGCGCAGAGAGAGAACCCTTTAATTTACCAACAAAAAACGGTCACTATCTTGAAGCAGATTCCTAGAAAAATTCGAGAAGCAAGGAGGAAACTTTCCTTCTTGTCTAAAACATTGTTTGATCATGGGATTTGGTTCAAGTGGGTGACACCCGAAGGGATGCTGGTGTTCTGGGAAGGAGGAAGAGTGAGGATTAAAACAGTTGCTGAGGCGGAAGCCTTTCTTAAAAAACATTCCTCTGCCCTGGGGGAAGATCCACGGGGGACCGAGGGGGCCACGGCCCCGCCCGCTGGGGGCCAGGGAGGAGAAAAAGAAGATACGATAGCCAAAAGACTTAGATCGAAAAAATAACTTTGCCTTGATTTTTCTGAACAATTTTGCATAATATCTGTTCTGGATTTTTTGTAAATGTCTGACAGCATGGAACTGAGAATTTAGGTATATGTACTTGCTTTTACCTTGTAGTGTTATGAAAAATGTTTTTTTTTGTTATTTTTATTGTGTATTTTGAGGTCTCGGAAGGGCCGACGACTCTGACGTGAATGCTCTCAAAATTTCTTTGTATCCCTTACCCTACCCTATAGAAAAATGTAAAACCAATAAAACTTTTTCAATATAAAAAGATTTCAGCCAGAAGCTCCTGATTTTCTGCAGTGTATATATCTATGTGCGTAGACATTTTGGCGAATCCACAAAATAGGAAAAAGTAGCTCCAATTACCTTGTTAACAGTTAGCGTATCTCTATAATAATAATAATAATAATAATAATAATAATAATAATAATAATAATAATAATAATAATAATAATAATAATAATAATAATAATAATAATAATAATAATAATAATAATAAATTTTATTTATATCCTGCTCTCTCTCCCTGAAGGCGAGGCGGGGCACAGGGAAATTAAAAACAAATTACAACAAACAAAGTACAAAGTTAAAATCAAATTAAACTTACCCTGCGCTAAAAACTTCTATAAAAATAAAACTATCCCTAAAAAAACCCTTAATTATTTAAAATTAAAATTAAAATTACCCTAGGCCAGCCAAACGGAAGAAGTGAGTTTTTAATAGCTGTCGGAAGGAGCGAAGGTCCGTGGTTGTTCTGATTTCGGGGGAAAGGTCGTTCCAGAGGGTCGGGCCCGCCACAGAGAAGGCCCTTCCCGTGGGCGTCGCCCGCTGGCACAGCCTAGTGGGCGGCACCTGGAGAAGTCCCTCTCTGTGGGAGCGAATCAGCCGCAGGGATGTATGAGGCAGAATGCGATCCCGCAGATAGCTAGGTCCCGTGCCATGGAGTGCTTTAAAGATTGTAACTAACACCTTGAAGCGCACCCGAAAGACGACAGGCAGCCAGTGCAGCTCGTGCAGGAGCGGTGTTACATGGGAGAACCTAGAGGCTCCCATAACTACCCGCGCGGCTGCATTCTGGACTAGCTGAAGCCTTCGGGTGCACCTCAAGGGGAGCCCCATGTAGAGAGCATTGCAGTAGTCCAGTCGGGATGTCACGAGGGCATGAGTGACTGTGCAAAGGGCACCCCGATCCAATAGGGGACGCAACTGGCGGACCAGGCGAACCTGGTAAAACGCCCTCCTGGCCACGGCTGTCACTTGATCTTCCATGGACAGCCAGGCATCGAGGAGGACGCCCAAGTTGCGTGCCCCATCCACAGGGGTAAGGTGATCGTCCCCTATGGCCAGTGATGGAGTCAACTGGTTGTACCGGGATGCCGGAAACCGCAGCCACTCGGTCTTGGACGGGTTGAGTCTGAGTCTGTTACTTCCCATCCAGGCCCGCACGGCTTCCAGGCACTGGCACATCACCGCTACGGCATCGTTGGGGTGGTTTGGGGTAGATATATACAGCTGTGTATCATCAGCGTAGAGATGGTACTCTACCCCGATCTCACCCAGCAGCTTCATATATGTGTTGAACAGGAGTGGCGAGAGGACCGACCCCTGAGGCAACCCACAAGTGAGGGGCCTAGAGGTCGACCTCTGTCCTCCTGTCAACACAAATTGCGATCAACCGGAGAGGTAGGAGGAGAACCACTGCAACACGGTGCCTCTCACCCCCAACCCCTCCAGCCGATGCAATAGGATACCATGGTCGATGGTATCAAAAGCCGCTGAGAGGTCTAATAGGACCAGGATGGAGGAACAACCCCCATCTCTGGTCCTCCAGAGATCATCTACCAACGCGATCAATGCCGTCTCAGTGCTGTGCCTGGGCCGGAAGCCGGACTGGCGTGGGTCTAGATAATCAATCTCCTCCAGATGATGGGGAAACTGTTGTGCCACCACACTCTCTACAACCTTCGCCAAAAAGCGAAGATTGGAGACCAGACGGTAATTCACCAATAATGCCGGGTCCAGAGAGGGCTTCTTGAGGAGGGGTCTCACCATCGCCTCTTTAAGGGAGACCGGCAAGAACCCCTCACTCAGGGAAGCGTTGACCATCTCCTGGAGCCAGCCTCGTGTAACCTCCCAGGATGCCAGTACAAGCCAGGAGGGACACGGGTCCAATAAACATGTGGTAGCTTGCAGTCACCCACGTAACCTGTCCATATCATCGGAAGTAACAGAATCAAACTCTTCCCACAAAACTGTCTCAAGTCCTGCCGCGGGCATCCCACTGGACCACTTTCGGTGGGGACCATCTCGCTCTGAATCTGAGCGATTTTATCCTGCAGATATTCCCAAAATTCCTCTGCTCTACCCTGCAACGGGGCTTCCCGCACCCTCTGTTGAAGGAGGGAGCGGGTCACCCTAAACAGGGCAGCAGGGCGGTTATCTGCGGATGCAATGAGGGTGGCACAATGATGACGTTTGGCCACTCTCAACGCCACAAGGTAAGTCCGTAAATGGGCTCTCACCTGTGTTCGGTCAGATTCAGACCGTGTGGATCTCCACCGCCTCTCTAGGCGTCTCTTGAGGCGCTTCATCTCCCTCAGCTCCTCAGTAAACCAAGGAGCCAGGGTGACTCGTCGCCGCAAGAGAGGCCGCAAGGGCGCGACCCGATCCAGGGCCCCGGTAGCCGCGGTATTCCACGCGACCACCAGGTCCTCAGTCAGGGCGTGGGTCAAGGACTCAGGTAATGGCCCAAGCACCGTCTGGAATCTATCCGAGTCGATCAGGCGCTTGGGGCGGAACCATATAGGGGAATCCGGTTCCGCCTCCCCGCGGTGGGGTGTAGCAATTGGAAAGTCGAGTGATCTGACCATGACAGGGGTGTAATGGCTATATCCCCTATACCCAGATCACTCTTCCACTGACCAGAGACAAAGATCAAATCCAGCGTGTGCCCTCCCTCGTGTGTGGGACCCTGAATTACTTGGGTCAGGTCCATGGCCGCCATGGAGGCCATGAACTCCCGAGCTACCTCGGATGATTCGCCAACCGATGGCAGGTTGAAGTCCCCCATGACAACAAGTCTGGGGGTCTCAACTGCCATCGTAGCGATCACCCCGAGGAGCTCGAGCAGGGCTGCTGTTACATAGCGGGGAGCCAGGTATACAATCAGCACGCCCAACTGCCTCCCTAGGCCCCACTTCATGCAGAGGGACTCACAGCCGGTGGTCTGTGGTACAGTGGTCTCTCTCGGCTCAAGACCTTCCCTGACAATGACCGCTACACCTCCACCCCATCCTAGGGCCCGTGGCTGATGAAAAGCGCGGTAACCTGGTGGGCACATTTCTACGAGGGGAAGTCCTCCCTCGTGGCCCAACCAGGTCTCCGCTATTCCTACCAGGTCCGGCTCCTCCTCCGACACAAGGTCGTAGATGAGGGGGGCTTTGTTGACCACTGACCTGGCATTACAAAACATCAGCCTCGAGCCCTGGCTCTGTAATCCCTGACCACCTAGCCTGCGGGGGTTGTTGCATCTGACCGCTTGTAAGCAACGGTCTCGTGCCCCCAACCGGGAAGAGAAAACCTGTCTCCCATCGCACCTGCCCCTCCCTATGACCGTCTTGATAGAGAAACCCTCGATGGAAACGACTTGTGAGTCCCCCCTCTTAAAAGACCTTTTTGCTTCCTTCTCCACTCTGTTTGCTGACCTAATAACATTCCCACCCCCAGCCTGACTCACCCCACCCTCCACCCTAAGACCCCTAAAACCCGAATCAGACTCCTAACTAAAAAACCCCTACATCTGCGTTTCGCCCACCTCTCTTGATTACATAATCCATCATCAAGGTGGGCCCTCGTTAGAGCGGGGGCCATACCTGCAAGTAAGGGGATTCTCGCAGTCGAATCAGGTCTGCTCTGGAATACATAAATAGATATAAAATAGGTATAAAATATATACAATAGATATGAAATGGGTCGCGGAATACTTATGTGGGCATCCTGGCTGCTGATATTATACAAAAGATGTTAAATAGATGTTAAATATAAATATAATAAATATAATAAAGTTCATGAGAGGTTTAAAAATTCCAGTGGAGAATGGTATCTGGCTCAGGAAGTTCTTAGAAATAGTTCTTAAATAGTTCTGGAGATAGTTCTTAAAATAGTTCTTGAAAACGAGGGGTATCGATGATTTTCGGCCTAAGCCCAATCTTGTCAGGCTCACGGCCTCCCATACCGACCTGCATCTCTCGGGCCCTGGCAGCGGCTCAGATGTTTCGGCCTTCCAAGGCCTCGGCGTGATTGTTCTTTTGGCCACTGGTTGGGGGACTCAGCTGTGGCCTAGATGATTCAAGGCCTAACGGGCCACTTGTTCTTCCGGCCGCCTGGCCGTTCTTCAGGCCGCCAGGCCGCTCGGCCCAATCTCTCAGCCCCGCAGCGGCCCGCACTCCAAGTTCCGGCGCCCCTGGCTCAGTTGTTGAAAATCACCATTGGGACGCCCACCATTCCAGCTTCCAAACCGCCATAGCGCTGATGCCGCTCCTACCAATTTCTGGCGCTCCTGGGCTCCTGGGAGTCACAATACGGATCCAGCGGTCGAGATTCCGTGCCGCCCGCCGCGCGCCACCCACGCCATCCGGCTCCGGCCCTCCAGCATGTTCGGCGCCCGGCTGCCGGCCCGGCATCCCCCGGCGCGTCCCGGAGCGCCTCCAGTTGGCCTTCTTCCAAATCCACGTTCTCCGCTCCGCTCTCCATTCCGGTATCTCCATTCCAGTCTCTGAGCCGCTCGACCATCCTGGGAGACCCTTCTGGTCTCAATCGACAGCCAGGGTGGTCCGCTGACTGGGTCCGGCCCACTCTATCGTCTACAGGCCGGGCATCACCTCCAATGCAGCCTCGGAGCCCCGCGATCCCTCACGGAGCTCAGAAGCAGGCCGCCATCTCACGCATGCGGGAGATGAGTTTGTTTTTACACAATGTTTCCAGTAAATCTGTTCATATATGTCTGCCCACTGGTTTTCCGAGAGCGACACGATGTAACAAATAGTTTGAATAGTTTGAAAGTGTTTCAGTCCTTTTTGTTGGAAGGAGAACAGAAACAAAAAGAAATAAAGATATGGTGCTTATTTAAGTTTAAAAATGCGCAATAGAGTGTCCAAATAATTATAGAATTGTAGAAGTGCTCCAAGTTTCAAAGTTTTGAGTGAAATGAATTAAAAAGACAGAAAAAAAAGAATTAGAAAAGTCAGTCATAATCCAATCCCTTTCAGCGCAAACGGAAGTGGCTATTTCTTTGTTACAGTTCAATCGGCCATTTCAAAGCATTCTGTGAACCAGAGAAATCTCACAATTCAATTTAATTTTGCAGCTTATCTTTAAATTCAAAGTTTTGGTTAAAAAAAAAAGGTTTCTTAGCAAAGTATTTCAGAAACAAAAACAAAATACCTTCCCGATGTTCCCAGCAAATCCTTTCCTTTCTTTTTCAGAGATTCTCCTTTGCCTTTGGTCCGCCCTCCAGAAAAGGGGGGGGGGATGCGATTCGTCTCCCTTCAGAGATTTTGCTTCGTGTCGGGCAGGGATCTTGCATGGTCCCTGCACCCAGCGAAGATTTATCTCCTAATCACCACCTCTCCAGGGTGGCTTAGATTCCCTATGGAATCACGGGGGAGGCGAATTCCAGCCGGGTCCCTGGAGTTTAGGGAGCCTGGTTGTGTCGGCGCGGGAGGCTCCGCCTTCTTAGCACCTGTCAATGATATTTGTGACACATCTTTAAATGTTCAGTTGATTGAGTTTCATGTTTAATGAATAAAAGAAACATCAACAACATCACACAAAACACGAAGCCAAGGGCAGCAAGCTTAGGCTTAGCATGTTATATAAATAGTATCAAAAGATAAATCAAGAAATTGGCTTAACATAGTCAAAACAAACAAATAAATAATAATTTAAAAAAACCACTGGCATAATCTGGCTCTTGGGTAGATCCATTTTAATAAGTCTACAGAGGTCTTTAGCAGATGCAATTTCAAAAATGACCAAAATGTAATTTAACCATAACTGCAGTGTTTCTCAGAATTCCTCCATTGTTAGATCACTAGAACTGGTGAAACAGAACACCAAATCCAATATGCAGACTTCCAGTTGAGTTTGATTCATTATCTTCCTGGAAGATATGAAATCCTGAGTATTCTTATATATAAAGTTTTTATTTTTTTCATTTTCATAAGAAATAATCACAACATCATAACCAACATCATATTATATTGTTAAATGTTTACATCAATTCGCCTTACCATCAATTCCCAAAAACAATTATTATCTCTTCTGCTCTCCATACACCATATTTGTACCCTATCCATCACTTTCTTCTCCCTCTGTCCTCCTCCTCACTACCTCCTTTCTTCCCTTTGTCATCAATCTCTTCTCTACTTCCCCTTCCTCTCTCCTTCTCCTCTCTCCTCTTTCCACTCCTTCTTTCTCTCCTCCTCTTTTCCCACCTGCCCTCTCTCCTATCCCTTTCTTCTTCCCTTACCTTTACTTCACACTCTTCACCTCATTTACTTGGTGTATTTCAACCTCTGAGAAAGCTCCATTTTATGTTGATGGTATTTATAATTCCTTTTCAATATACATATTTAATTTTAATATATATCTTCCTCCTTTTTTTAAAAGAGAAAAAAGGTATACATATATAGTAATTGTATTTTTAAAACCCTCCAGCCTATTTTTGGGTGAGATGTAGCCCTGGTTACAATTTCCAGCTATTCTCATCATTATATTTATAAAGTTATGCATCCTTATAATTTCAATAATTTCCCATTATAAGTACACTTCATGTTCATATTTCATATATTTTAACCTTTATTTAATTATCTTGCCATTATCAACCAGTTAGCAACTCAGTTTTATTATCATATATAGGAGTAAACCACATTATCTCAGCTTTATATTTCCCATTTAACAATTTCTACTTGTCTGATTTTTCCTAGTAAGTTTTTTGTCCCACTCCTCTATTCTTGTCTTCTCCCTTGTTTTTGTTTTGACATGTCCACCCTCTTCAATTTTCCCCAAGCCACTATCAAACCCACTGAAATCTTGTATTTCCCTTTGTTGGGGCATAACTCCCGTCTTCAGTTTTCCCTATGCCACTGTCAAACTCAGTAAGTTCTTTTGTCTGCTTTTTATTTCCTTTTGTTGGGACACTTCCCCCCTTTTCAATTTTCCCTATACCACTGTCAAACCCAATGAAGTTTTTTGTCTGCTTTTTATTTTCTACTGTTTCCACCACTTCATTATCCCCTCTCTTCTTTCTTCACTTCTTCTTTCACTTTCTGCTTCTCCTCAATACCTAACTTCAAAATTCTATTTAGATTTGATTTTAACAATTTATGCATATTTTTTATAATTTCACATAGTTTTTCAAATTCTCACCTTTCCATAATGTCCAGTCCCAAAATTACAGTTAGTTATACAGTTCCTATTTCACAGTTCTGGTCCACGTTAAATTTAGCTAGTTCAGCTGATGTGGAGAGGAAGAGAGCTGGGAGCCATCTTGATCATTTGTTCTCCCTTCGGCAAAAAAACCCTTTGTATTTTCCCAGTTCTTGATTTTATTATTATTATTTCCCTTGCTACCTTCCACCTCTCGTTGGTTATAGTTGCTCAAAACATATTAATTGGAACAAACTCTAATATAGCAAATCTCCAGTATGTTTCTCTTTGCCTCCTGCTTTTCCAAATTCTGATTTATGGCAATTGGTTAATTAAAATTTCCTGCTCAGAGTTTTGCATTCCATTTGCCAGACAGGCAAGATTAAGTTATCAGTGAAAAAATAGTGCTTTTTTCTTGATTCTCCCCCACCCCTTGTTACATTCCACTTCTCACTAATTGGAGTTGCGTAAGATATGTTAGTTAGAAGAAACTGGAACAAAGCAAATCTCCTGGGTATGTTTTGGTTTCCGTTTCACCCTCCTAGTATCTTTTAAAAACACAATCTTTTCAAATCCAAATTTAAAGTTTGTGTTTGAATGGGTTTGTCACTTTTCTGTTTCTCCTTTCTGTCCAGATTGTTTAGCAAATGGGTCTTTTTAGATTAGTGATTCAACCCTCCATTTTCCCCTTTCTTTCTTTCTTTCTTTCTTTCTTTCTTTCTTTCTTTCTTTCTTTCTTTCTTTCTTTCTTCCAAAATCCCAATCTATCTATCAATATTATTTATACTCTCAAGGTTCTTTGCCTTTTCCAAATTCTGATTTATGACTGTGGGTTAATTAGATCTTCTTACCAGGTTTTCATCTCATCTCCTGCACACTATTGCTTATTTGTCACTATTGCAAGAAATCAGCTTCTTGTGCAGCCCTGTTGCCATGCTGCCTCCCTGATGCCAATTCAGAGGGAAAATCTCTGACCTACGAGGGACCTGTTGCACTCCTTCTGGGCCTGATGAGATGCTGTCCCTTCTCCCCCCCCCCCCGGGAGGTTCTGATCCAAAAAGGATCTCGGCATTGGTTTGTCAGACAGAGATCATGTGAGCATCTTCAGAGCTCACACAACTCACGTCTGTCCAGCTGGAGAACTTCTGGTTGAATCCTGAGCTATTGTTGATTGGGCATTTGAATAACTTCACATAAGAGAAGATGCTCAAATCTGCCAGACTATCAGATTGAGAATCAGGTCAGTGAGGTGAGTTTTCTACTGACCAGAGCCACACTGTCTCTACATCTTTCAAGGACTCTCTGATCTATGATCTCAAAGCCACATGCAGCCCTGTAAATTGTAGAGGTTCTTGAGAGCTTCTAATTAAAGTCATCATATACATTATAATGTAACTGGGACTTCTTTTTAAAAGCCAGGACAGTAATTCTATTAATTGTATTTCATTAATTCAGTTTAAATTTAATGACATCAAATTACAGCAGTCAATTTTAGAGTGCAGCCTCTGGCATGCTACAGTTACACAATCTACACAATCTATAAACAAGAGCTGCATCAATCTCAGACCCTTTCCCCCCACAACGCCACAGGGCATGCAGCGTTCTATAACTGAACAAGCTGACTTCTGGCTTAGCAGTTGTTGCAGAGAAAACATAACAAAGAAAATTGTTCAACATTTCCTTGGGAGCTTCAGGATAAGTAATTTCCTATTGGCCAGAACTCCTATCCTATCCATCTTCTTAGCTTTTGGGAGTTGTAACCTCCTTCCCTCCCTCCAAGTCAAGGTAAAATTCTCTATTGGCACCATTTCCTTACTACTCCTGACTGTTCTATTTGCAGTTTTCTAATAACTAGTGGGGTTTTGTTTGCTTTGTTTTCTTGTTAAGAAGCAAATATAATGAGAAAAGTGAAGATAGGGTATTAGCTGGCTACCATTTTTGACCTCATTTACCAGCTGGAAGTGGAATCAAAGGGTCAGTCCAAGGATGTGTGAAAGTCAAAGTCAAGTTAAAAACAAAGTTGCCAATTGAACTTAAAATATTGGTACTAGTCTAGACCATGAATATAATTTTAAAGAAAATGAATTGCAAATAACTCTTTTGCTTGCTTCATAAGCATGATAACTATTATGAAATTAACACATAATAGACATAGAGCAATTCTTCAATTCTTTAAAAATATAGAAATGGAACAGTGCCTACTCCCTCCACCTCATTATTTTAAGAAATTCCTGTCAGGCAATTTCAGGTAATAGCAATCTTCTCAAGTGGTTAAAAACCAAGAGAAAGGTTCATTTAAAGCAAAACTAAATATTAACTCCCTGCCTGTAGAATCTCAGCAATCTGTAATTCTGTAATAAAAGGTATCTCAATAACTAAGGACATGAAAGCTAAAAACTTGTGATCAAAGTATTAAGAACAAGATTCCTATTACGGTACATCAAAAATTAAATTAGTTGTCAAATGCCATATTTCTATTTTCTAATATTTCATATGTGTGAAAGACTTACTTGTATCCTTCTATGTGTGTCTCATTGTGCCAATGACTTTCTGACAGACCAGTAAAGGCACATCAGCAAAAGTGGGGTCATAGAAATAGACAAGTGAACTGTGCTCATCATTGGATTTTAAATGCTTAGTTCTCCATTAGATATTGTACTAAGTTTATGATCTCAAATCAAGTCTACAAATTTCAGCATGATGTTCCAAGCAAGGGTGAAAAAGAGTTACAGACCTCTTTAAATTAAATAGCTTAATTTTATTATCTAGTCTATGTGACAGTTTCCTAAGTTCAAAATATTAAAATAGGATCCAGCTGTAGTCCTTTTTATTGTGTATTTATCCTTCCTATCTCCACCCTTTTACAGGTTGGCTATTGATTCTTGACAACTGTACCATAATGCAGAGTACCTAAAATTATGTATAAGCACCTGGAAGCATCCCAAAGGGCAGTTAAATGCAGTTTTCCATTCATCTTCCTCCCTGATTCTTACCCAGTAGTAGGCTTCTTCCAGGTCTAGTGTAATGAATATTTTGCCTTTGGCCAAATGAGGTAGCATGTCCTTCATCAAGGAAGGGAGTAGCCACTCTCCACATAAATATCATTTAGGTGTCTATAATCTATGCATAGATGAAGCATCCTATTCTTTTAATGAAACAGGATAGGGCAGTAATGGTGAACCTTTTTCGCCTCGGGTGCCAAAATCACAAGCATATACACTATCACACGCATTCGCATGCCCACCCCTCATGCTGCCCCACGCATGAGTGCACAGCTTTCTAGGAGCTTTGGGAGGGCACATTTTCCAACTTCCAGTGGGCCCGGTAGGTCCGTTTTTCACCCTTCCCACACTCCAGAAACTTTCTAGGAGTCTGGGGAGGGTGAAAATGGCCTCCCTTGCCCCCTGGAGGCCCTCCAGAGGCCAGAAACAGCCCATGTTCTGACTTGCAGTTTGCATGTTGGGTCATTTTTTTGCCCTCCGGAGCTTCAGGGAAGCCTCCTGAAGCCTCCAGAGGGCAAAAAATGGCCCAATGCACAAACTGGAAGTTTGAGAATGGAATTCTGGGTTGCCCATTGGGCTGTTTTTCTCCCTCTGGAGGCTTCAGGAAAAATTTATTTATTTATTTATTTATATTTATATCCCGCCCTTCTCCATAGAGGACCCATTTTCAGAGGACCCATTTTCAGAAATGGCTGAAAATGAAGACAGAGCTCAGATGCATGCACTGGAGCTGACAGGCAACGCCTCACATGCCCTAAGAAATGGCTCCACATGCCACCTGTGGCATGTGTTCCATAGGTTTGCCATCAGGGTTGCTATGCATGGCGGGGCTGATTAAATGAACCTGTGGACCAAATTTTTGTCAATTAACACCCACAGTTCATCTAACTGTCTTGGAGTCACTCAATATAGATTCAGCTTAGGCAATTTATCCCCAGGTAGGTTCTCTATGGCACAGTCGGCTGGTGAGTGGGGAGTTCATCCAAACCCTTTTCACTGAACACCTCTCTTAAATCCCAATACTCTTTGGGATAGTATGGAGGTCCTTTCCCTGATTTCTTGCTGTGGGAAAGTTGCCTTCTGGCTTTCATCTTGCTCTTGAGGAAGGCAACTTTTTTGAATTTTTAGCAGTCACCAAAACTCCTGCCATCATGTCTAGTGCCAATGTTCATCCCCCATCTTTCTCCTCTTGGGTCTGCTGGCCCTCACTGGTGGCAGCTGTGACATGTGGCTCACATACATTCAGGATTTGGAAGACATGCATCATGAACTGCATGGCTTACTTTATCAGTAGGTCAGTGTGACCAAATTCACACAATTCAATTCTTCCTCCTTGCCTCAAGCTCTTCCAGCTCCTGTTGCCTTTCTTGCCTTAGTCATCCCAGCTACCCCAGGTAATGTTCATCCCTCTGGTTCTTCCTTCCCAGCCTTCCTTCTTTCCAACTCCAATGGACCATTTGGGTCTTGATGAATCACCCAGGCTCCCGATCTCGGCCATGCACTTAGTGAGGTCCAGCACAGGAAGAAGCCTGGAGGATGCTTCCCCCAGCACTGATCTTCCTCCTGGTCAGAGCCTTGGGCTGACATTGTGTGCACAGTCCCACGGTAGGGCAGTATGCCTATTTGGGTTGATCAACTTTGCAGATTTTGCCTAATGTAAGGACCTGCCCCAGCTGATTCCTCAGAAAAGCAAAACTCCTGAATCAAAAGTTCTTTGGATTCAACTCAATTGTCTCAATCTGTCCATTGAGTTGAATCAAAAAACTTTTAGTGAGAGTGTGTGACTGCAATAAAGACAGGTGAGAAAGCCCACACAAAGTATAAAACAATTCTTTTGTCACCAAACCAAACCCCCCTGACCAGTCCACCAACAACCAATGTGATGCTGCAAGGTCGTTTTGAGAACTCTGTGGTGCTAGGCAAAAAAAAATTCACTTTCAGGCATGACAGCCTTGAATCCATGCTGGAACTGGCTAGGAGAGAGTCTGCTCCATTTCTGAAGACAATCCCCCTCCCTAATTCCCAGGCAATTACAGCAGAAGCATGCAAAAAATGCCAGCAGCCAGCATCCCCCTTCCAACAGAATGGCAGGACACAATGAGGACCTGGCATTATGTTTGCCTCCTAGTTATAGAATTTAAATTTGATCTTTCGTAAATATTGTATATATCAATTTATTATTCTATTTCATTAAGCCTTTTGACACCAAGACTACACTGATTATGAATGGTGCATTTCAGCAATGGTTAAGGCTCTCCATCTGCTTACTTTACTAGCTTCTTCCTCGCTGCTGGATTTGATATAGGTTTTCCATGCCCTTTCCTACCACTCAAAACTCTTTCCCATCACTCTGTCTATCCTCTCAGTAGGTACATTTGTGACCCTTCTGTTCAGATGGAAACTATCCCACCGGTATAGGCACCATCTGTTCCAAAATGCCCAAATCATCAAAAGGAGGATGGAGAAATAAAAATTACTGATTGGAACTCTCCTGAGTTTTGGAAATGTAAAGTAGCTCATCTAACAAATCCAACACTTTCGCTTGCTGCATAATCTCTGCTATAAATAAAATCATTTGGAGCACTTATCAAGTCATTTCTCCCCCGACCTTTGTTTTTCTACAGTTGAGAGCTTAAACTTAATGTACCTCCAAACTGTATCACTTGTTATAGTTCTGCAGCTTAGATTTTTGTTGTTGTTGTTAACATTTTATTATAAATAAAATGTTTTTCAATTTCATTCATTCTTTTTCAATTTCATACATACACATTTTATAAATGATAACCAGTCTCATCCAGTAGTCTATAATATTAAAAAAGCAAGGCAGCAAATGTCTTCTACACCAACAACCATCTTATTTTTAAGGTGTTCAAATCCAATACTTATTCTGTTATTGTGTGATAGCTTATTAACTGTTGCCAAGTTTGTCTCCTTACAGAATGCCACTTGTTCACTGGAGAGCTTTCTGCAGTGAGTAAAATACTTTCAAAATAGAAAACAACAAACAACAAATGTTAGGAAATCAATGTGAAACTCACACACTTTGATGAACTCAAAATTAAGACTGAAATCAAAGACAGCCAGCTGGAATTAATCTGCTACTAGGTACAACAATAAATTTGTATATTTCTGCATATACCCATAGATCCCTAGAATGCAGGGATATTATATCATATATTCAAATGGAAAAAAGGGGTTTTGTGAGTAGAAGAATTACAACATTTTCTTTAAAAAGGAAAGAAGAGGTTTTTCTAAGAAAGAATAAGGATAGAATGAAAAGTAATGTTTGGCTTAGGGAGGATAGCCAGACAATAATAAAGATAAATTTAAATAATTGCATGCAGAATATATTTTTAGACTCAAAAGAGAAGGATGGCAATCTCATTTTTTCTTCTTCTTCATGATGTTGGTGATGAAGGAAACTGCAAATTAGATTCTGGAGTTAAATTGCAATGTAGAAACCAATGTAGAAACCATGCACCTAATACAGTACATGGACTTACTTTAAAGATTTACAGAATAAAAAAAGCTGCAAGATTTCTTTTCTTTTTAACAATAGATTTAGATGCTCAAAATGAAAAGGCAGCAGGAGACCTCTGAAACCAAAAGTATTAGATTTGTATGGGAAGATGTCAATCGTTTGCAATTATTACTCTCATGATGTGCCCTAGATCCTGTCAGGTAAGAGTGCTGCAGCTTTGTTTATCTGCTCCCTCCCAATATTGTCAGGATGCATTTCCATTTTCCAAGTGACTGCTGCCACTGTGCTACAATCTGTGCTTATTTCTCGAGCAGCTAAACCCTTTGACACTGTGGTTTTTAATTAAAATTACATTAAAGTTAATCAGCCAGAAAGAGGCTTCTGTAGAAGGCAGGTTTGATTGCAACCTGCAAAGGGCACTGAGGCTGCCAACTTGCTAAAGATGTGCCGGCAGATGCCAAGCTGTTTGTGCGAGTCCAATGATAGTAGCTGAGTTGTTGAAAGAGGTCACGTCTGTTTTATTTTTTCAAAGCACTGTCCTGCAACTAGTGCAAGGAATATCAATTGTGCTACACAAGAGTAACCAAAAATCAATTTCATGGCATGTTTGTTTTGACTTAAGAAATATTAATATTCTTTATTCCATTTAATCCATTTTAAATATTCTGGTTTTTTTTTAATATCCTCAAATTGTATGTTAAGATCACAGGATAGAAAGATATTCAGAAAAAAAGTGACTACTTTTTTCATATCTCTAATGCTAAACAGTTGGATACTTTTCTGTGGGACACTTTTTAAAAATTAGCTCATTTGTATGTTCCAGGGAATGGCTGCATAAAGAACTCTCTGAGAAATTGAAAGACAAAAAAGATAAGTATAAAAAGTGGAAAGAGGGGGACATAACAAGGCAGAATATCAGCAAATAGCCCAAGCCTGCAAATATGAAGTGAGGAAAGCTAAGGCTCACAATGAAGAAAGGCTTGCCACAAAAGTAAAAAATAACAAAAAAAAGCTTCTTCCAACCTGTTAAAAACAAGAAAAAAGTTAAGGAAACAATTGGTTTATTGCTGGGAGAAAGTGGCAAGAGGGTAACAAACAACAGGGAGAAAGCAGAACTATTTAACTCATTTTTTGCATCTGTCTTTACACAAAGGGATAAAACAGTCCAACCTATCAAAACAGAACCACAAAAATCAGATTAGGAACACAAGTTGAAATTGGGAAGAAAATGGTAAGTGAGCATCTGTCTACCCTAGACAAGTTCAAATCACCAGGACTGAATGGATTACACCCCAGGGTTCTGAAGGAACTGGCAGAGAAGATCTCAGAACCACTGAATTATATCTTTCAGAGATCCTGGAGCACTGGGGAACTGCCAGAAGAGCTGATGTGGTTCCCATCTTCAAAAAAGGGAAAAAATCAATCCAGGAAACTACAGACCTATCAGCCTGACTTCAATACCAGGAAAGATTCTGGAAAAGATAATCAAGAAATGAATTAGCAAACACCCAGAAGTAAACAAAGTAATAACCAAAAGCCAACATGGGTTTGTCAAAAACAAATCATGCCAGACTAACCTAATTGCATTCTTTGACAAAGTAACAAAATTAGTGGACCAGAGGAATGCTGTCAATATAGTTTAATCGGACTTCAGTAATGCATTTGATAAGGTAGATCATAACCTACTACTAGATAAAGTAGAAGAATATTGGTTAGAAAGCATCACCACCAGATGGATTCGTAATTGGCTGACCAACCGCACTCAATGTGTAATCCTCAATGAAACTGCATCTACATGGAGGGAAGTTTGCAGTGGAACACCCCAAGGCTCTGTTTTAGGCCCAGTACTCTTCAACATCTTCATTAATGATTTGGATGAGGGAATAAATGGGGAACTCATCAAATTTGCAGACACCAAGCTGGCAAGAATAGCCAACACTCCAGAAGATAGGCTTAAGATACAGAAGGATCTTGACAAACTTGAACATTGGGCACTATCTAACAAAATGAAATTCAATGGTGAAAAAAGTAAGATTCTACATTTAGGCAAGAAAAAGAAAATGCACAGGTACAATATAGGTGGTACCTTGCTCAATAGTAGTAACTGTGAGAGGGATCTTGGCATCCTAGTGGACAACCATTTAAATATGAGCCAGCAGTGTGCAGCAGCTGCCAAAAAAACCAACACAGTTCTAGGCTACATAAACAGAGCAGAGAATCAAAATCACGTGTTAATACCACTTTATAATGCCCTGGTAAGGCCACACTTGGAATACTGCATTCAGTTTTGGTTGCCACAATGTATAAAAGATGTTGAGACTCTAGAAAGAGTGCAGAAAAGAGCAACAAAGATGGTTAGGGGATTGGAGACTAAAACATATGAAGAATGGTTACAAGAACTAGGTATGTCTAGTTTAATGAAGAGAAGGACTAAGGGAGACATGATAGCAGTGTTCTAATATCTCAGGAGCTGCCACAAAGAAGAGGGAGTCAAGCTATTTACCAAGGCACCTGAGGGTAGAACAAGAAGCAATGGGTGGAAACTAATCAAGGAGAGAAGCAGCTTAGAACTGAGGAGAAATTTCTCAGTTCTTGAGCCTTATTATCAAGGTGTGTGTGTGTTATTGTTTTGGGGTTGCTGAATGGCTGCTCTCTTGCAAGTGAGCTCCTGAAGAGCTGGGCACAGCCTCTGGGGCAAATAGCTCTGTTGCGCTGTTGCAGCAGCACAACACAGCAGCCATGAGGTGACCACGCTCATGAGCAGTCTCCCAGAAACCTCCTTTCCAGCCAGGCAGAATGCCATTCACTGACCTAGGGGTATCCCAAAGGCCCCAAGCCGTGTGGCGTTTTGCCTGCCCCCCAGTTCCCGTGGCTTGGTGCCTTTGGAATAACCCTAGGTGAGTGAATGACACTCTACCCAGCTGGAGCTTTACCAAATGGTGCTGGAGTTGCGTGAGTGACTGTTCTGCCCCCAGCTCGCCTACCTCCCAGCCTCACCATGCCCTGGTCCAGTTCTCCCTGCAGGCCCAGGGCACCACTGCCACTGCCACTGCTGCCATCTTAGCATGACTTTTTCTCCGGCTTCAAAAAACTCTGGAGATCGTATGGATGGTGGCACCGGTGCCCAGGATGGTGACTCTGGATAGTAGCACTGGTACCCAGGCCCTGTAGGGAGAGCTGCACCAGGTCATGTTAAGGCTGGGAGGCACATGAGCTGGGGAGGAACAGGCGCTCATGCAAACTAAGTTCAGCATTTCTGGATCCCTACACAAATGGATAGCCGCATTCTTGTCAAACAGGCAACAAGTAGTCAAAATAGGGAGGGCTCTATCAAATCCAGCACAAGTTAACAGTGGTGTCCCTCAAGACAGCATTCTAAGACCCACACTCTTTCTGCTTTACATTAACAACCTATGTGATCCTATTAAAAGCAACTGCGTCCTCGTAGATGACCCTCACTCTGTCAAGAACCTAGGAGTACTCATCTCAAATGATCTAAGCCCCAGAGCCCACTGTAACAGCATTGCCAAAAAGGCATTAAGAGCTGTTAACCTAATTGTGGGAAGCTGCTTCTCTGGTAACATTGTATTGCTAACTAGGGCATATAAAACCTTTGCCAGATCAATTCTCAAATATAGCTCATCTGTCTGGAATCCACACTGTATATCGGACATTAATACAATTGGGTGGGTTCATAGGTACTTCACAAGAAAAGTACTCCACTCTTCTACTGACAATAGAATTCCCTATGCTACCAGGCTTGAAATTTTGGGTTTGGACAATCTGGAACTGTGCCACCTGTGGTATGATCTAAACAGTACACGAAATAGTCTGTTACAATGTCTTACCTGTCAACAACTTCTTCAGCTTGAACCTCAATAATACACAAGCAAACAATCAATGCAAACTCAAAGTAAACCATTTCAAACTCGATTGCAGAAAATACGACTTCAGCAACAGAGTGGTCAATGCCTGGAATGCTCTACTTGATTGGTTTTTTTTTTAAAGTATTTTATTGGTTTTCAAAAATTTTACAAGGGAAAAGGTATAGGGTAAAGGTAACATTTTGGTAGCTTCCTTGCCGTTGGTGTTGGCCCTCCCAAAACTTTATAAATGTACAATTTTAAAAGTAAAGGATAGACATATAGAAAGATTACATTGTATAGTCTATATATTCAATCATCTTTTTTTTTTTTGGCCATTTTATCTTGTATCAACAATTACAATAGTATCTATATAAATAAAAATGTAAAATAGTTTGTACAAATCCACTAATCTCAAAAACTACTGAACCGATCTGCCTCAAATTTTGACACAATGTTGCCAAGGACATCCGATAATAGAATAGCTACTCATTTTGTGCCTAGCACACGTGTATCGTGTGCAAGGTACACACATGTAAAATGTACCCACTGAAAATGTTTTTACCTTCCTGTAGCTCCTCCCATCCGGCTAATACGTCACAGACACATAACGGCAAAAAACGGTCTTGCGAAGGAACGTTGCCAGGGGCAACGTGGAAAACAACGCATGACACATGTGCCTCCCTGTCTGCCTGTAGCTGCTCTCTTCCACACACACACATGCACGCACGCAAGCACGCCCACAGGATCAGAAGCCTCCCAGCTCTGGAAGGTGCACCGGCTGCCTCCTCCCGCAGCGAGCGTGCAGGCATGGACAGCACCTGAGGCTGCGGCTACCTAAGCACCGCCGATGCCGTCCGGGTACCGCACGCCCACCTCCCTACCAGCCCCATGTTGCGGGCAGCCCAGTGGCTGCTGAAGGTGGCTGTTGCTTATTCTGCTGCCCCCGAGCCCTGCGACACGCAGCTCCCACTGTCCGAGGTCGCCTGGTAGGCGCATCGGGCAGGACAGCCGGCCATGTCTCCACCAGCTCTCTCCGACGGCTCTGGAAAGTGCACCTCAGTGGCCGTCAGATGGAGCTGCTGGGCGACCTCGGACAGCGGCAGCAGCAGCAGCAACAGCCGCCTGCAGAGGCCACCGGTCTGCCCGCCACACGGGGCTGGTAGGGAGGTGGGCATGTGGTGCCCGGACGGGCTTGGCAGTGCTTAGGTAGCTGCAGCCTCAGGTGCTGCCCGCACGCTTGCACGCTCGCTGTGGGAGGAGGCAGCCCTAGCCTCCCCAGCAGACATGCCGGCCTTTTCACTGCTTGGGTGGCTGGGGAGAGGGAGGGAGAGACTGACATGTTTATATTTATACGTGCTATCTTGTACATGTTTGACAAACTAATAAATATTAAAAAAAAATGCAAATCACAACTGCCTTTTCCTCCATTTGTAAGTTAAGCCCCCCCACCCCACTCCTAGAAAAATTGAATATTCTAGGAATACTAAAAAGGTATAATAGAATATTTCACCTAAAAGAGAAATAGAAATCTTAAGACAAAAACTCAGCCCCATTTCCCTATACCCACCAGATATTTTGGTTAACTACGATACAAAAGACTGGGCCACTTCATCTACAACACAAAAAACCTTCAGCTCCAGGGTGATAGGATTAGCTCTCACTCAAGATCCAAACCAGGACAAAGCCATTAAGCCATAATAGGAATTGCCCAAAGCCCCTTCATTACATCATCACCCCCCCCCCCAAGATTCAACCTGGCCCCATGGGAGTCTGACAAACAATCAGCTTACATTTCTTACATAGGAATAGGAAGCTCCAAGGCAAGGCGCAATAGAGGGTATAAATGCCTCCTCCCCCCTTTTCTCCCTCCCCCCTTTCTCTCTCTCTCTCCCTCCCTCCCTCCCTCCCTCCTTCTCTTTCAAACCATCTTTCAAGCAGTCTCCATGCTTCCAATGTCTTTCTTCCTACTTGGAACTGAACCCAGATGGACACTTTTCCAACACATTTATTTTATCCTGAGAGCCTTTTGGTTCTGTTATAGTTAACTAGGGATGGATTCTACAAGAGGTTAAATTATGAGCAGCATTGTATTGCTTTCTCCCAACTTATCTTTTCATAGAATCATAGAATGGAAGCATTGGAAAGGACTGTAGAGATCATATAGCCCAGACTCAAGTTCAGAGTAGAAATCAATAACTACTATACAACTTCTCAGATGACTATCCAGCTTCTCTACATTAAAAAAAAATCCCCAGTCAATTCTTGAAGTTGCCCTTTTCTTTGCTGAATAGCTCTTAACAGAAAATGTTTCTTGATGTTCCAACTAAAATCTATTTCCTTGTCATTTAAAACTCTTATGTGCCACCTTCTACATACTTAAAATAGCAATGATGTCTCCTATAGTCTCATATTATCTGGGTAAATATACTAAAGCCTCCAGGTGATCCTAATTTTCTCTCCTCCCTGTACAGTTATCATCTTCATTGATCTCTTCAAGCACTTTGATTTGTCTATGTCATGTTTGAAACATAGTGTCCCAAAATGGAATCAATATTCTAAATGTACTCTCACCAATGATGAATAGAAAGGAAAAATTAATTCTGACATTTTATTCTGTTAATGGAAGCCTAAGATTGTCTTTGCTTTTTTTTTTTTTTTTTTTTACAACTGCATCACACTTTTGGCTCAGTTCAGCTTGTGATCCATCAAGACTTCTAGATTCTTTTTATATGCACTTCAGCCAAATATAGTTCTCCCCAGTTCTTTTCTGTACTCATGCTTTTGATTTTTCTGACCTATATTTAGAATTTCCATTTGTTCCTGTTGAAAGTTTTCTTGCTGTTTTTTGCCAATGTTCCAGCTTGTCAAGTTTTTCCAAATATTGATGCTGTCCTGTAATGCAGTTATTATCCCCTCTTTGTGTTGTTTGCAGTTTTGGTAATTATATTTTCTAACCCTACATCCAATCATTTATGTGTTGTATAATACAAAGTTTAAAAATTCCCTGTACTTGTACTTACCACTTATAATTTCTGTTTACCTATACTGAGCCATGGAGGTACACTTGTTGTAGACAGTTGTTCCATTAGTTTTTATCCATCTAATTCCCCCCTCCCCCCCAAATGAGAGTTATGTAAATTAGTCTAGCAGTTTAGCCTGACTTCAGAATCTTTTGCACACTCTTATAATAGTATTTTGGTTGTTTCCTCTTCCTTTGTTCTTCCCAAAATACTTTGGATTGGATCTGCTAAATCAGATTTCTAGATCTGAATATACCAATTAAAAATGCTGGCTTTTTCAGTAAGTTGGCCTGACTGGAACAAAATAACTTATTAATTTTAATTCCAAATTTAATTTATTTTATATCATGTGTAAATTGTTAATTAATTTATTGCTTATTGTTTATTGGATTCTTTATTTAATCTCTTTTTAACTTTTGTACTATGTGTTTCTTATGTTGTATGCCACCCTGAGTCCTTTGGGAGAAGGGCAGCATATAAATCCAAATCAAAATAACATAAGTGAACCATTAAAATAAGGCATGTATTTTAAGTATTTCTGAATAAATATATGATTTTTTTGGAAATGTTTTATTTATACGTTCTAAAAATATTTTGAAAGTTTTCAACATATGCACATGGTATAAACCAGAGCAGTATTGGCACATTAAAAAGAGGCATGGTATGGTTGTTTTTCATAAATCCTAACCTATGATGAAATGTGGCTTGTTTCTTATATAATTGTTATGCTGCCATTTCTTTCAGTTATAATAAAAAATAAAAAATACTTTACTACCACCACCATGTTGAAGGAGAATAAAAAATATCACTGCCTTTGGAGTATAAAGAGTTTTCTAGTCTTCTGAAATTTAACAAATTTCTCAGCTGCCATTTTCAAAACAAATATTTAATTGAAACAAACAAACAAAGGCACCAACTGACAAAGACAGCTTTAAACATCCTCCGATATCTATTCATTCAAAATTGGGCAAACTTTAAAAAAATATATATATATATATTTGTTAAAATATCTAAGAACAAAATAAATATCTACATAAAATAAGAAAAAATAGAGATACAATGTATAAAGAATAAAATATCAGAGCATAAACAATGGACTTATAATTATTACAAAATTAAAAATTAATATTTTCATTCTTTATTCATATATTAGATTCATTATATATCTTAAGAAACAACTAAATATCTCTATAAAACTCTAACCATGATATTAATATTAATATCACCACTACCTCTCATATTTCTAAAGTACATGCACATAATCACAAAGGAGGACAACTTGGAAAAAAATCAATTAATTAATCAATAAGATTTTGTTTTTAAAAAGGAGAAAAATAAATAAAAAACTAAATTCCCTCCCATTGTATTAAACAGGTGATTGTATTAAAATATTATATAATTATAACTACATATAATTATGTTAAATATTTCCCCCCCTAAAAAAATCATGCAAAAATGTCTGAATTTTCCTTGTTTTAGGACATATAATTCTTGCTTAAATTTAGTCAAACTTCTGCTCTGGGTATACACATGCAGATTTTGCCAATTCTGCTCATTCCCCAAGTTTGGTGTGACAGTCTAAATATCATTAATAAAGTATCTCTTTTCTAGGGTTGAGTCAAATTTATGACTATTAGCATAAAATAAATCTTAACAAAGTATGTTATATTTTGTTCGTGGTATTCTATGTTTTTATCAAGCTCTATCTTATAAAATGTCCTTTTAAGTTTTTGTTTTCTTTTGTGTCTTTGTACTCTATATCTGTGAAGTCCATTAGCTAAGCCAACACCTTCTAATATTGACATTCTGCTATTTGGGAATTTTATTCATTCGATCAACCATAACAAGCAATATGTACAGTAACAGTTTTAAAATTTGGGAGACTAAGCCTACTTTTAGCTTTGGAATCTTATAAAAATGTTTATTTTACTCTAGGTTGTTTTTCTTTTCCAGATAAATTTATTAACTGTTCTTTTGCCAGTCTTGGAGCTGGGAGGGGGGGCGACAATTCTGAAATTGAAATTGGCATCAAAAGAAACCACCTCTTTCTGATTACATACCTGTCCAACAGGTCCAGCTGGAGGGGTATGTTGTGGGTCCTGTATGATAAAGAATTCTATCTAATCTAGAAGAATTCTAGAATTCTAATCTAGAAGAATTCTATCTAATCTAGAAGACTAAATGAATAAATATGAAATTGCCAGGAGCTGGGTGATATATACAATTAATATATTATCATTTAAGATTATTTTAGTTAATATATTCATTTTAAATGTTACAACTGATTTTAAGCTGCAGAGGGGTTTTTTCCCTGACTTTTCAAAATCTTTGAAAAGTTCTGTCCATTATTTATTTATTATTTATTTATTTTATTAAATTTGTATCCCGCCCTTCTCCACAGAGGACCTTCTCCACAGAGGTTTTTAAATTTGATTCAACTTAAAAACAAAATCTCTGTTACTGCTTATTAAATACATCTCAAATATTTCACCAGGCTCTTGTTTAGTACCTATTCAACTACAGGTTCAGTTCATTTACTGAATGTTCAAAGTTATAACAATACTGAAAAAAGTGACATGACCATTTTTCAGATTTGTGACTGTTGTAGCATCCACAAGGTCATGTGATCAAAATTTGGATCCTTGGCAACTGCCTTGTATTTATGATGGTTGCAGTGTCCTAGCGTCATGTGACCACCTTTTGAGACCTTCTGACAAGCAAAGTAAATAGGAAAGTTAGATTCACTTAAGTACCTTTTGTGGCCCAGCCAGCTCCGGATGAGCTGCTGATGGATTCCTCTAGTGAGGAGTCCTATGAGTTGGCTCTAGAGGAGGAAACCCAGTTTGTCCCAGATGTCAGGCTAAGGATTGAGAGGAGGCAATTAGCAGAACAACACCATCGGAGATAATCAGTATCAGCTGTCTAATTGCCTGGCCCTTCCCAAGAGGCTTTAAAAGAAATCCTCTGTGAAGAGTAGGTTTGCAGGAAACAACAGAGAAGCTACAGAGTTGGAGAATTGTGTTGTGTAATCTTTCAGTCTAGTTCAGGTTAGTTCAGGTAAGCTGCCAAGTATCAGTCAGTTTGGCCATCCTTGGGTGCCGAAAGCACGTGCACACCCACTGTTATGCATGCTTGTGTGCCCACACCCATAATGCAATGCTTCTCCCACATGCCCCATCCCCTGCACATCCATGTGTGACACCCCCTCAGCGCTCCTCACCCCACCCCCCTGCACATGCGTGTATGACACCCAACCCTCTGCTCACCTTGCGGATGCGTGTGCAACATCCCCCACTTTTGGCCTCAGATCCCAAAACAGCGCTGGGTGGGGGAGGGAAAGCCTTGCATCTCACAACAGCATTGAGAGGGAGGGAACTTCCTTTTTTCAGCGCCGTTTTGCAATGAGAGAATTCTCAAAACAGCGCTGTTAAAACAATGCTGTTTTGTGATGGGAGAATTCTCAAAATGGGATGCTCCCATTTCTTTGCTCTCCTCAATCCATCTCTTTCTCTCTCTAACCCCCCCCCCCCCATGGCTCAGTGTGAAGAACTGGAAGGAACCGTGTAGAGGAAACGGAAGAAGGGAGATGCCCTCTCTAAATACCAACCCCGTCTCCTTTTTTGGGGAAAGGGGGTGATCCAAGGAGAGGAAATGAAAGGGGGTTCTTGGTAAAGCTCTACCTCCTATTCCCCCCATTCCAGTTAAGCCAGCCTTTCAACCTTCATTTGGGATCTTCTAACATAGGATCTTCCTTTAGTCTCCTCGCTCTCTTTGCTGGCACTTTTGGAACTTCTCTTTGTTATATATTTATAAACATTATCCTTTTCATGCCTCCATTCTTGCTTAATTATATTTTACACGTCCCTCATTTTAAAACATACCAAAACTTAAAAACATAGCCACATATTGGCATCATATTTATTAATTCTACTATCCTCCAAAATTATTATTACCTGTAGCCTATTCTAACCAAACATCAATAATATTTAGTATCCAAAGAATTTCTAATCCTTTTCAAATCCCTGTTTAAAATTTATATCCAGTTTTCCCATATTATACCCATACCTATATAGGTCTTGTTATCCTTATGTCTCCTTTACTTAATTTCTTTTTATTAATCTTTGTATATGACCAAGCTCTAACTCATCTCCTTTAATAAATGTCATTCAATATTCATTTCCAATTGCTACATTATTATAACTATGCACATATATACATTATTATCATTTTCAATTGCTTATTTAACTATATCTAGTATCACTAAATTTTCCTAATCTCAACTGCTTTTAAGTTAACCTTTTGTCTATCAGCCTGAATCTTTCCAGTAATAAAGCCATATCACATCTTAGAGTTTAGAGTTTAGTGTTTATTGGTTTTTTATACCACCCTACTCCCGAAGGACTCAGGGCGATGTACAGCCAAAATAAAAACAAATATATAAAAACAAATATATAAAAGTTATATATTTTAAAAGCTTTTAAAGACATAATTAAAATAGTGGCCGAAACGTGGAAAAAAACCCAAACTAACCCTGATTAAAATAATAAAAATTTAAATTTAAAAATCTAAATTAAAAATTTTTTAAATCATGCTTTATGCCAGCCCGGCTTGTTGAAAGAGAAAGGTTTTGAGACCGCGGTGGAAGGTGCATAAGTCAGGGATAGTTCTTAGTTCCGGGGGCAATTTGTTCCAGAGGGCAGGTGCTCCCATGGAGAAGGCTCTCCCCCTGGGTGTCGCCAGTCAACATTGTCTAGCCGACGGCACCATGAGGAGACCCTCTCTATGGGAGCGTACGGGCCAGTGGGAGGCTCTCGGTGGCAGAAGGTGATCTCGTAGGTACCCAGGTCCTAAGCCATGGAGCGCTTTAAAGATGGTAACCAACACCTTGAATCGCACCCGGAAAACCACCGGAAACCAGTGCAGCTCGCGCAGGAGGGGTGTTACATGGGAGCATTGCATCGCCCCCATAATTACCGTGTGGCCGCATTCTGGACCAGTTGAAGCCTCCAGGTGCTCTTCAAGGGGAGCCCCATGTAGAGAGCATTGCAGTAGTCCAGACGGGAAGAGACAAGGGCGTGAGTGACTGTGCGTAGGGCATCCCGATCTAGGAAGGGATGCAACTGGTAAATCAGATGAACCTGATAAAAAGCCCCCCTGGCGATAATCGTTATATGATCTTCTAAGGACAGCCGTGCATCCAGGAGGACATCCAAGTTGCGAACCCTTCCTGTGGGGGCTAAGGTCTCATCTCCCCATAGCCAGTGATGGACCCAGCTGACTGTAATGGGATGCCAGGAACCACAGCCATTCGGTCTTGGAGGGGTTGAGCCTGAGCCTGTTCCTCCCCATCCAGATCTGCACAGCCTCCAGGCACTGGGACATCACGTCAAGGGCAACATTGGGGTGGTCTGGGGATGAAATGTACAGCTGCGTATCATCAGCGTACTGATGGAACTTTACCCCAAAACCACGGATGATCTCGCCCAGCGGCTTCACATAAATGTTGAACAGAAGGGGCGAGAGGACCGACCCCTGGGGCACTCCACAAGTGAGGCACCTTGTGGATGACCTCTGCCCCCCCATCAACACAAACTGTGAACGGTCAGAGAGGAAGGAGTAGAACCACCGTACAGTGCCCCCCACCCCTAACCCCTCCAACCACCGCAGCATGATACCATGGTTGATGGTATCAAAAGCCACTGAGAGGTCTAATAGGACCAGGACAGAGGAACAACCCCTGTCCCGAGCCCTCCAGAGATCATCGACCAATGCGACCAATGCCGTTTCCGTGCTGTACCCGGGCCTGAAACCCGACTGGTACAGATCCAGATAGACAGCTTCATCCAGGTACCTGGGAAGCTGTTGCACCACCACACTCTCAACAACCTTTGCCACAAAGCGAAGGGTGGAGACTGGATGATAGTTTGCCAAAAGCGCCGGGTCCAGGGAAGGCTTCTTGAGGAGGGGCCTCACCACCGCCTCTTTCAAAGCAGTGGGGAAGAAACCCTCTCTCAAAGAAGCATTGATAATACCCTGGAGCCAGCCTCGTGTAACCTCCTGGGTGGCCAGCCCCAACCAGGAGGGACACGGGTCCAATAAACATGTGGCAGCACTAAGCTTACCCAAAATCCTGTCTACGTCCTCGGGAGTCACAGGGTCAAACTCCTCCCAGATAACAGTCTCAAGACCTGCCTCCATTCCCCCATCTAGCCCTACCCAGTCAGAGTCCAGCCCTTCCCGAATCTGAGCGATTTTGTCTTGCAGGTATTGTACAAAATCCTCAGCTTTACCCTGCCAAGGGGTCCTCCCGCGCTTCCATATGTAAGAGGGAGCGGGTCACCCTAAACAGGGCAGCTGAGCGATTTTCTGCAGACACAATAAAAGCGGAAAAGTAATTAAACTTTGCCGCTTTTATCACCACTAGGTAGGTCTTGATATAAGACCTCACCAGTGTCTGATCAGATTTGGAATGGCTGGCCCTCCAACTGCTCTCTAGGCATCTTTTCTGGTGCTTCATCTCTCTCAGCTCCTCAGAGAACCAAGGAGCCAGCTGGGTTCGGCACCGGATCAGAGGCCACAAAAGCACGATGTGGTCCAGAGCCCCAGCCGCCGCCCTGTCCCATGCAGCCACCAGGTCTCCTGCCGAGTCGTGAGCCATAGCCTCAGGGAGTGGCCCAAGCTCCGTCAGGAACCTATCAGTGTCCATCAGGCGCTTGGGGTGGAACCACCTAGTGGGTTTCACCTCCCTGCGGGGTGGTGGTGGTAGCGGATTGGAAGTCCACCCGAAGGAGCAAGTGATCTGACCATGACAAGGGTTCAATGGCTATATTCCCTCTTCCCAGATCCTTCAACCTCTGACCAGAGACAAAAATCAAATCCAGGGTGTGTCCCCCGATGTGCATGGGGCCTTGAACTAATTGGGTCAGGTCCGTGGCTGTCATGGAGGCCATGAACTCCCGAGCTGCCTCCGATGCTTCGCCGGCAGATGGCAGGTTGAAATCCCCCATGACGATAAGCCTAAGGGTACTAACTGCCACCCCGGCAATCATGTCAAGCAGCTTGGGCAGGGCCACTGCCACGCAGCTGAGAGCCAGGTACGTGGTCAGCAAGCCTATCTTCTGCCATTTGTGGCCTAATTCTTCTAAACATATCCTTAATCCAATTTGTTTGGACTTCTCTTTGCAGTTCATTGTTTGTAAGTTCTTTCCTGTCATTTTAGAGCCCTTCTTCTTCCTTAGTCAGCTTAACTTTAGCTGTCAGGGTTGTTATCAATAATGTTACTGGTAAGGTTTTTTTCTTTAATGCCATAAAATCTTTTATTGTTTCTTCTTCTGTATCTTGCCATCTGAGGTGGAGTTCCCATCCATCCGATTCATCTTTCCATGTTCCACTTCTCCCGTTGCCAAACATAAGCCACTCATCAAAAGGATCAATAGTTTTCGTTTCTTTGTGCTTATTTTTCTCTTTAGTGCTTGAGAAACCAACCTCTGTTTTTTTCCATTTGATATGTAACTCCATCCTTTTCCTCATATTTTCCAATTACATGTTCTAATTTTTTTTCAAATGAATTAGAAAATTGCAGTATCGCATCCATTATCTCTTGTAAGGTAACAATTTCTTTCTGTTGTTCAGTATACACCATTGTCTCCGGATGTTGAACAACAAAAAAAAGTTGCTACTCAGACTTAAGAAATGCTTTTAACAGACTTGATAAAGTCTATGATTGAAATTAAGCTTTCAAAAAATAAATAAATAACGAAAAAAACAGGTCCCCTTTCACTTTTAAGCAAAATGTAGCTCTTTAAAATTTCAAGCCAGAATAAACAATAGTAGGAATAAAAGTATTTTGTCTGTAATCCACATACTTTAGCTTTCAAGTAGCAGCACCATTTTCTCTTCTGCTATTTCAATCATTACATTTCTTTTCTTTTTGTATCTTAGTTGTTTCAAAAAGAAATCAAATTCTTAAGTATAGTAGAAAAGAGGGAAAAAATTAAAAATCACACATACAGTAGTAATGAAAAGTAAGAGATTTAGTCCATAGGTTGTAGAAAAAGAAAAAAAAAAAGAAGAAAACTTACTTCGTTCCTTTTTAAAATTCTTCATAGGTTCCATTTAAAATATCAATTAAAGAAATTGTGATAATACACTGACCAGGGTCCTCCAAAGCTTAATTCCGCCACTTATTTCTATTTTTAAAAGTTTCAACTTAGTTTTAAATTTTTTATGGGCAATCTCTTTTAGAACAGTCTCTTTCAAAACAGTAAAAATCTCACCAGCTAGAATCCACTTTCAATTGGACCATCTAGCGGCAAAAGAATTGATGATGATCTCGCAGCGGCGAGATCAAGTGTTGCATTGTCACGACGCAGGTTCCTTCTCCTCGGCTTGTCAGCTGCAGATGTTTCAGCTTGTCTTTTTATTTGCTCACCCTTGGAAAGTTCTTCCCATTTTCTCCTACTTTCCTGCCTGGCTTTGCAGGCACCCACAGCTGTGGGCTGTGGAGAAGGAGCACCGAGCCCTGTATTGATGGAGAGAGGGGAGAGAAAGGAGGAGGAAGGAAGGCATTTTGGCAAAAATCTCTAAAGAATTCCTTCCTCCCACTCCCTCAGGAGAAACAGCTGTAGAGAATCAGGGGTGGCCAAGTATGAAATGAAAAGTCCTACAAGCCATCCTGAAGTCTCCGGAGGGAGAAAAACAGCTGAACATGCAAAATGGAAGTTTGTTCTTGAACTTCTGGTTTGTGCATTGGGAAAGTCTCCAGAGGGCGAAAAACAACCAAAATTAAAAGCAAAATCAGCTGGCCAGTGCACACATGCACGCTGGACCTGTCAGGTCAAGGTCTTGTGTAACCTAAAAAATGGCTCCATGTGCTACCTGTGGCACACGTGCCATAGGTTCGCCATCATGGATCTATGTTATTAACTAAACAATTGAATGATTCATTTCACAACTGTGGCAAGAACAGTCGTAAAATGGGGCAAAACTCACTTAACAACAGAAGTGTTAACTCAATTGTGGTAATCAGTCTACCTGTATTTCTCCACTAAGCTTTTTTCCTCCCCTTGGGATAAGTGTTATCTTGTTTTCTTGGTTAGTAGTACATTGTTTATATAACATTTTTTATAATATTCCTTTCCTTAGAATTGGACAGCATTGTTCACCTGAGATCATTCATAGTTTCAACCAAATATACTAATAGTTTTAAAATAACCAGTAGTATTTAAAAAAAAATAAAGACAGTTCAAAATAAGCAAAATATATTTTAATATAAGGTGTTTCTCCTTGGGCCTACTATTCCTACAATATTCCTACAATTCTGGAAGCACACATTTTAACTATTTCTTAATCTCCATTGATATGTAATGGAAGGCAAAGAACTACCCTCAGAAATTTAATATCTGAATTTTAAAAAAAACCTTGGGGGGAAAAAGAAATTTAATATTCGGTACTGGATCTTCATGGACAAAGTTCCAGTCACTCGGATTTGGTATAATTTGTCCTTGTACAATGCAAAACATTCTAGGAATAAACATTTCTACCTGACTGCTATTAATATTAAAATAATGAAAAAATAAGCCCATTCTGTGCAACATCTCCTTATATATTTGCATGACAATTCAATGATTCATTAATTTTGTTATACTACAGTATTACATGATGATGATTAAATGTGATTATTAGTGTAAAACGCTCTACAAAGAATAGATTTTAACCTGTTATATTTGACAGCAATTATAATTTTAAGTCTAAATAGACAAATGGTCTCCTATTTCAAGTTGTGTATTTGTGGAGTACTATATACCTACAGTACAATCTATAGCCATATTTTAAATGTATCAGTTGGAGAGACCGATATTCCAATGTGAATATTTTTCCAATGTGAATTTCTAATGTGAATATTTTGAGCCACGGTGGCGCAGTGGTTAGAATACAGTACTGCAGGCTACTTCTGCTACCTGCTGGCTGCCTGTAACTTGGTAGTTCAAATCTCACCAGGCTCAAGGTTGACTCAGCCTTCCATCCTTCTGAGGTGGATAAAATGAGGGCCCAAATTGTTGGGGGCAATATGCTGACTCTTTAAACTATTTAGAGAGGGCTGTAAAGCCCTGTAAAGCGGTATATAAGTCTAAGTGCTATTGCTTTTGCTATTTTTGGCCCAGGATCACTATGACTGAATTCAAATAATTATGTTGATGGTTGGTTTTAACTGTAATCCCAATGACAACACAAGTTCATACATAAACCATGGTTTACAAATCACTATTGCTGGAATTATGTTGAGCCCAAATTACTGTAACTTTTTCTCTTATCTTAGCTCATTTGCCTTTCTGTCGAAATTCTTGCTTTATGCTTCTTTCTCTCACCTCACTTTCTCCTTCACATACACTACTCATCTTTCTCTATGTTCTTTCCTGTAATTTCTCTTTCACTTTATCATCTTTCTGCCTCTTTGCTTTAGGAGCCTCCTTCTGTCAGAAGTTCTCTAGCCCTAATAATTTATATCTCCCTTTTTATTGACAGCAATTGTTCCTCACTCCTCTCAATCTCTACCTATTCTCTATACTCTAGAAAATCTTTTCCACCCAATTCCTTAAAAAATAGCACTTCTCTAATTACAGAGCCTTTGTGACCAGATATGACTACCATGTTGCAACATCAAGCAAAACCATGGTTTATACAATGACTGGATTTACCAAAAACCAAATAAAGTATATTTGTCTTTGTGTGATGAATAGGATTTAACCTTTTTTATATCTCTCACAAATAAGTTGTCTTTGATGTATGACCACAATTGGATCTAGAATTTCCACTGCTAAATAAAACAGTTGTTAAGTGAGTTATGCCCAATTTTATGACTTCTTGCCATGCTTGTTAAGTGAACCATTGTCTCTGTTAAGTGAAACACAGTTATTAATTAAATCCCACTTCTCCTATTGGTTGTGCTTGTCAAAAGCAACTGGGAAAGTCGCAATGGTGATCTCTGCCCCAACTCTTCATTTTGCCATGTTCACTAGATCCACTTTTAGTGGAGCCATCTTCAATTTGTCTTTTCTTCACCAGAATTCCCATGTCCCATTGATCTCAATAGATCTATAGACTAAAAATAATTAAATCTTCAAGCACTTGGATAGAAGTTTACCTCTGTATTAATAGGAGTATAGTATTATTGGTCAATAGAATAATGTTTGCTTTAATGACAAGCAGTTTGCACAAATCAGATTTTTTTGAGAAAAAAATTAGACAACCCTATTTCTTCATACCAACACACATCTTTACACTTCAGTTAAACTTAATCTCAGAAATCTGTATTGCCATGAGCTATAAAGAAATCAGTGTCTAAAATGTAAATAATTAAAATGTAGAAAGTTACATAACAGAGGCTCTTCAGTCAGTAACAACAAAATATTTCTACTTTCCTTTCCATAACTTATGATGTATTGATCCTAACTATAATTTTGAAAATAAATATATTTTTATAAACATATTAATTTGTTTCATTTTTCAAGTAACAAAACCGGTATGTTTTTATTGCATGGAAATTAAAATCTGGACAAACAGAATGGATTCTTTATAAAGTGATAGCTAAAGAATTATTCAAAACTGGAAACAAATGTATGGGTCTGTACAATTGATATTAAAAGCAACTTATGAACAAATTACATCTTTAGATTCAACCACAATACTTTAAATATCATCAATAGGCGAAACATCCGAGATGACTCGGGAGTTCATGGCTTCCATGACAGCCATGGACCTGACCCAACTAATTCACGACCCCACTCACACCGGTGGACACACGCTGGATTTAGTTTTTGTCTCCGGCCAGTGGACGAATGATCTTGGATTAGGGGAATTAGTCTTGTCATGGACAGATCATTCTCTCCTCCGGCTTGACTTCCCAACCGCTACACCCCACTACACCCCACCGTGGGTGTAGATATCGAGATGGTTCCACCCCAGGCGCCTGATGGACCCGGAGAGGTTCCAGACAAAGCTTGGGCCAATACCTGAGATCCTGACATGCAACTCGACTGAGGACCTAGTGGCCACCTGGAATAATGCGGCCACAGGGGCCCTGGATCAGGTCGTGCCCCTGCAGCCTCTCACTCAGCGCAGATCTACCTTGGCTCCTTGGTTTTCTGAGGAGCTAAGGGTGATGAAGCGCCAAAAGAGATGCCTAGAGAGCATTTGGAGGTCCACTCGCTCCGAATCTGACCGAATACGGGTAAGGTCGCATTTGCGGACCTACTCGTGGCGATAAGAGCAGTGAAACGTAACTATCTCTCCGCTCTTATCGCATCCGCAGATAACCGCCCTGCCGCCCTGTTCAGGGTGACCTGCTCCCTCCTTCATTAGAGGCTGCGGGAAGTTCCTTTGCAGGGTCGTGCAGAGGAATTTGGATGCTATCTGCAGGATAAAATTGCTCAGATCCAGGATGAACTGGCCTCCAATGAGGTTAGTCCGGGCGGGTGGGCGGAGGCAGGTCCTGAGACCGTTTTTGGGGAAGAATTTGACCTAGTGACTCCTGATGATATGGACAGGATGCTGGGGTGGCTGAATGCTACCACGTTTATTGGACCCGTGTCCCTCCTGGCTAGTACTGGCCACCCAGGAGGTTACACGAGGCTGGCTCCAGGAAATAATGAACGCTTCCTTGACTGAGGGGTTTCTACCGGCCGTCCTGAAAGAGGTGGTGGTGAGACCCCTCCTCAAAAAGCCATCCCTGGACCCAGCGGTGTTGGCTAATTATTGTCCGGTCTCCAACCTTCGCTTCCTTGCGAAGGTTGTTGAGAGTGTGGTGGCACGAGAACTCCCCCAGCACCTGTCTATCTAGACCAGCACCAGTCCGGCTTCCGACCTGGGTACAGCACAGAGACAGCATTGGTCACGTTGGTAGATGATCTCTGGAGGGCTCAGGACAGAGGTTATTCCTCTGTCCTGGTCCTATTAGACCTCTCAGCGACTTTTGATACCATGGTATCTTATTGCACCAGCTGGAGGGGTTAATAATAATAATAATAATAATAATAATTTAATTTTATATCCCGCTCTCTCTCCCCAAGGGGACTCGAGGCGGGGCACAGGCAATTAAAAATACAAATAAAACCACAGACAAATACAAAATACAAAATTAAAAATAGATTAAATTGATCCTGCGCTAAAACCCATAAACTAAAACTAAAAATTACCCCTAAAAACCCTTAACCTAAAAAGAGACTACCCAAGGCCGGCCAGACGAAAAAAGTGTGTCTTTAATTTTAAGCGGAAGGAGCGGAGGTCCGTGGTTGTCCTGATATCGGGGGGAAGGTCATTCCAGAGGGCTGGGCCCGCCACAGAGAAGGCCCTTCCCCTGGGCGTCGCCCGCTGACAAAGTCTAGTGGACGGCACCCGGAGAAGTCCCTCTCTGTGGGAGCGAATCGGCCGTGAGGATGTATGGGGCAGGATCCGATCCCGCAGGTAGCTAGGTCCCGAGCCATGGAGCGCTTTGAAGATGGTAATTAACACCTTGAAGCGCACCCGGAAGACGTTGGGGGTAGGAGGCACCGTTTTGCGGTGATTCTCCTCCTACCGCTCCGACTGGTCGCAATTTGTGTTGGCAGGAGGGCAGAAGTCGACGTCTAGGTCCCTCACATGTGGGGTGCCTCAGGGGTCGGTCCTCTCCCCCCTCCTGTTCAACATCTACATGAAGCCACTGGGTGAGATCATCCGTGGTTTTGGGGTAGAGTTCCATCAGTACGCTGATGATACTCAGCTGTACATCTCTAATTCTGACCACCCCAACGATGCCGTCAAAGTGATGTCCCGGTGTCTGGAGGCCGTGCGGGTCTGGATGGGGAGGAGCAAGCTTCGACTCAACCCGTCCAAGACCGAGTGGCTGTGGTTTCCGGCATCGCGATATAGCCAGTTGGTTCCATCTCTGGCTATCGGGGGCGAGTCATTAGCCCCCACGGAAAGGGCCCGCAACTTGGGTGTCCTCCTGGATTCTCAGCTGTCCTTGGATGACCATGTGACGGCCATGGCCAGGGGGGCTTTTTATCAGGTATGCCTGATATGCCAGTTGCGCCCCTTTCTAGATCGTGATGCCCTACGCACAGTCACTCAAGTCCTCGTCATATCCCGCCTGGACTACTGTAACACTCTCTACATGGGGCTCCCCTTGAGGTGCACCCGGAGGCTCCAGCTAGCACAGAATGCGGCCGCGCGGGGGATTTTGGGAGTTTCAAGATACTCCTATATAACACCTCTCCTGCGCGAGCTGCACTGGCTGCCTGTGGCCTTCCGGGTGCACTTCAAGGTGTTAGTAACCATCTTCAATGCTCTCCATGGCACGGGTCCTGATTACCTGTGGGACCGCCTCCTACCACATACCTCCCTTCGACCTGTCCGCTCCCACAGAGAGGGCCTCCTCAGGGTGCGGTCTGCCGGACAATGCCGGCGAGCGACTCCCAGGGGAAGAGCCTTCTCTGTGGCCAGCCCCGCCCTCTGGAATGACCTGACCCCCGACCTCCGCACCATCACGGACCTGCGCCTCTTCCGCCAGGCCCTAAAAACATATCTATTTCATGTGGCCGGCCTGGCATAGTTTTAATGGTTTACTTTTAATTTAGTGATTTTAATAGTTTTAAACCACAATTTTAGCACAGACCCCTAAATTTAATCCTTTTTATATTGTTATTGTATGTATTGTCTTTTTATCTTTTCTATGCACCGCCCTGAGTCCCACTGGGAAGATAGGGCGGTATACAAATACGACAAATAAATAAATAAATAAATAAATAAATAAATAAATAAATAAATAAATAAATAAAAACATCTGTCTACCCCAAGTCCTAGGAAAGGATTTAATAGTTGGATAAAAACACAAATCGTCCAAATTGTGACTGCCAATGTGACCAACCATTTCTTATGCTGCAATTAATCCACTAGAGTTTTATATTACACAAGACATTTTAACATTATGTAATACTTTATATTGATTTTTAAGATTAAATGACAATTTTATTTTTCATATAGATATCTGTTCATCATAATTATATATACAATTCCCAAAGAAAAACTACTTTTACTCAGTTTAGGGTAATTTAACCAGGTTTGGGAAGAAAGTATTAGCAAATTAAATATATACAATTTATTTATTTGTTAAACAAGTATATACTTATTTTCTTCATAAATGGATTATTATTATAGTATACTTTATTCATTAAACATGAAACTCAGCTAACTGAACATTTAAAAATGCATTACAAAAACCATTGACTGGTGCTAATGGTTGATACAGTTTGCTGCCAGCGTCCTAGGTATCAACCAAGTACCTTCTTAAAATATAAGATGTTCCGAATACCGCAATTTTTTGGAGTTCTGCTGGTGTTATTACAGGAAGCTGCAATTTGTTGATGTATCTTGTAAACTTCTTGGACATGGCACCAAGTGCCCCAATGGCAATGGGTATCACTGTTATATGCTTCATCCATAGCCGTGTAGTTTTGATGGCCAGGTCGCGATATTTCGTTATTTTTTCTAGTTCTTTTTTCCTTGACTTTGGCATCTCCAGGAACAGTGATATCAATACACTGTACACTTCAGTCCTCTACAATCATGATATCTGGCATGTTGTGCTCCAAATGATGATCCGTTCGTATTCAAAAGTCCCACAAGATCTTCACCTTTCCATTTTCTATAACTTTTTCCACTTTATGTTCCCATGACTTTCTAGATACAGGAAATCATATTTTTTACATAATGACCAGTGGATTAATTTAGCAACTCGGTTGTGTCTAGCTTTGTAATCCATTTGTGCAATTTTGTTGCATTCACATATTAAATGTGCAACAGTTTCGACTTTGTTATTGCAAAGTCAGCAGTTTGGGTTGTCAGTGGTTTTTTGTATCTTCACTTTTATGGCATTAGTTTATAGTGCTTGTCCTTGAACAGCCAGTATTAAACCTTTAGTTTCTTTCTTGATAGTTCCCATCTTAAGCCATGATCATGT
Organism: Rhabdophis nuchalis; assembly: GCA_039707465.1. NCBI lineage: Eukaryota > Metazoa > Chordata > Lepidosauria > Squamata > Natricidae > Rhabdophis > Rhabdophis nuchalis. Next base: position 60,836,025 of record CM077647.1, read on the forward strand.
CATGTTGTCATCACATTTTCCTTCAATGTTTTTCAAGTGCTGCCCATGCAAAGCTTTGGTATTATTATTATTATTATTATTATTATTATTATTATTATTATTATTATTATTATTATTATTATTATTATTATTATTATTATTATTATTATTATTATTATTTTAATATCTGGTGAGATTCACAGTCTTTGGGGCTGGTTGGTAGCTTAACAGCTCGAGTCCTAACCAAGGACCTAGGAACTGTTAAGGTAACGTCGGAGGATATAAGTTGTTCCAAGTAAGATGGTTTTTTGTAGAACCAGAATGTTCAAGTCAGGTAAATTTAGAATTTCCAAATAGTGAGGTAGCCCATTAGGTATTGCTCCAAGGGCTCCAATTACAATTCGGATAACACATGATTTCTTTTTCCACAGTCGCTCAACTTCAATTTGCAAGTCCTGGTACTTTGTGATTTTTTTTGCTGTTTATCTTCAATTCGTGCATCACCAGGTATTGCAATGTCAATGAACCATACTTTTTTTCTTTTCAACTATTGTTCTGTCAGGTGTTGTAGGCTAAGTGCCTGTCAGTCTGAATTCTGAAGTCCTACAAGATCTTGACTTTCTCATTCTCTAAAACCTTCTCAACATTATTATTATTATTATTCCTGATCCTTCCTTCCTACCACAAAACAGGAAGGTAGGCCTCTTTCCTGCCATGGCTGGACCTGGACAGCTATCTGGTACAGTTCCTACCATAATGAGTTTATCATTATGGAATCAGTAGTGGCTTAGCACCGAGAACCAACGCAGGCACCTACCATAATTAATGATGAGAAAAAACCAACAAAATTCCACATCGGATAGGTTGTGACCTGGGTCAACAAGGACCACGTCAGATGCTATGGCTCCTGGACATCTGTTAAAAAAGGGGCTAAAGGGCTCAGTTGTTACTGCCAGGGAACCAGGGCGTGCAACTGCAAAGCGACTGGAACCAAAGCGCAAAACCTGGACAACCAAAGAAAACTGAGAAATCCTCAAATATTACTACCAGCCAGAACCAACAGCTAGGGGATTTCAAAAAAGAATGATACAACTGTGGAAGGAACAACACCCAGAAAGTGACATAACTGAACAAAGATTAATGGATTAAAGACGCTTCATCATCCGTAATAAAGTATTCACAGATGTGGAAATGCAACATCTAAAAATATTGGCTAAAAAGAAAACAATTGATGATGAACAAGCTGAAGAGACTGCTCCAACATCTGAACAAACTGGCCAGCCAGTGGAAGAAACAAACATACAGGACAAAGACCCTCCTGTGCAACAACTTGAAAGTGTAGAGCTAAGTGATCTAGCAAAAATGCTGAAAGAAAAAAATTTGAAAACCACATCAAAGAAAACGTAGAATGAAAAAGACTGCCTACCGTTCGCAAAGTACGTAGCAAACAAGTGAAAGATCTGTTAACTGCCATGAACAATATTTTAACTTTCATCCCATCCAGCACACTATAGGAAACCAATCAATTAATGTATAGTTGCCATTTTAACTGCAGAACTGGGTTATAAAATGCCAAAAAAATCCACCCCATTGGAACACCAAAGTGGAAAATTCGACTTGAAAATAAAATGAAAAAACTATGAGGGGATGTCAGCAACCTGAAGTACTTGAAAGAAGGAACACTAAAGAACAAAAAACTGAAAATAGCTTACACAAAAAATACAACCTGGAGAAAAAAATAATAACAGAAATCATGGAAGAACTAAAACAATGTGTGATAGCAACAGGAAGGAAAATTAAAAGATACGAAGGATGAATAAAACAATATCGTGAAAATGTCCAGTTCAGAAGAAACTAACACCTCTTCTACCAGTCGCTTGATGAAAATTGAGTCCAAACCAATGTTCACTTATGTAAAGAAAAAACTTTGAACTTTTGGAAAGAACTGTGGGAAAGCCCAGTGGAACACAACAAAACTGCCTCCTGGATCAAAGATATTCAACAACAAACAACACGAAACAAAATTCATGTTGAAAAGTGCACCTGGCCTGGATGAACTACATGGATACTGGCTAAAACACCTGACCAGCTTCCATCATCGCATGGCCACTCAATTTGATCAAAGCACGGACTTAGGTGGTTTTTAAACAAATTTTTAATTCGGCTTTTAAGGGGTTCTGGGGTGGGGGGAGGGTTTAGTCAGTCAGAGGGGGGTCCAGATATAGGGCCGGCCGGCGGAAGTAGGATAAAGGATGGGTCCACTAGGGAGGGGGGATCGGGGGTCGTTTCTGTTGAGGGCCGTCCCATTCGGTCAGTCTTGGGGAGGGGCAGGGGCGGTGGGAGACAGGATGTCCACCGTGGGTCAGAGGCTCGTGGTCGCTGGTTACGAGCGATCGCTTGCCCCAACCCCCTGTGCTCCGCTCGTGGGCTAGGCGGTCAGGGACTACAGAGCCGGGGCCTCAGGCTGATGTTCTGCAATGCCAGATGAACAAAGCCCCCCTCTTAAATGACCTTGTGTCAGAGGGGGACCCGGACCTGGTGGAAATTACGGAGACCTGGTTGGGCCCCGAGGGGGGTTTACCCCTCGTGGAAATGTGCCCACCAGACTACCGTGCATTTCATCAGCCTAGGGCCCTAGGCAGGGGTGGTGGTGGTGGCGGTTATTGGTAAGGAAAGTCTGGAGCCGAGGGAGACCACTGTCCCTCAGACGACTGGCTGTGGGTCCCTCTTCGTGAAGTGGGGCCTAGGGAGGCAGTTGAGCTTGCTGATTGTATACCTGGCTCCCCGCTATGTAACAGCAGCCCTGCCCGAGCTACTCGAGATGATCGCCGCGATGGCGGTGGAGACCCCCAGACTAGTAGTCATGGGGGACTTTAACCTGGCATCGGCGGGCGAAACATCCGAGGCAGCCCGGGAGTTCATGGCTTCCATGACGGCCATGGACCTGACCCAAGTAGTTCAGGGCCCCACTCACGAGGGAGGACACACGCTGGATCTGATTTTTGTCTCTGGACAGTGGAGAAGTGATCTCGGAACAGGGAATTTAGTCATCTTACCCTTGTCATGGACAGATCACTCTCTCCTTCGGATGGACTTTCCAACCGTCACACCCCACGGCGAGGAGGCGGAACTGGAGACATTGAGTTGGTTCTGCCCCAGGCGCCTGATGGACCCTGAAAGGTTCCAGAGGGAGCTTGGGCCAATACCTGTGTCCCTGCCCCGTGACTCGACTGAGGATCTAGTGGCCGCATGATATAGTGCGGCCACGGGGGCCTTGGACCGAGTCGCACCCTTGCGGCCTCTCTTGCGGCGTTGAGTCATCTAGGCCCCCTGGTTTACCGAGGAGCTACGGGAGATGAAACGGCGCAAGAGACGCCTAGAGAGTAGGTGGAGATCTTCTCGATCCGAAGCTGACCGAACACTAGTGAGAGACCATATTAGGACTTACTTAGTGGCGCTAAGAGTGGCCAAACGTGAGTATTGTGCCACTCTTATCATGTCCGCGGAAAACCGCCCTGCCGTTCTGTTTGGGGTGACCCGCTCCCTCCTTCATCTGAGGCCGCGGGAAGCCCCTTTGCAGGGTCGAGCAGATGAATTTGGAGTGTTTCTGCAGGACAAAATCACTCAGATTCGGAATGAGTTGCCCTCCACTGATAGTGATCCAGTCGATTTGTCCGGTGCTGGTCTTGAGATAACACCTTGGGAGGAGTTTGACTTTGTCACTACCGAGGATATTGACAGGTTGCTAAGGGCCAGCACATGTTTATTGGACCCGTGTCCCTCCTGGCTTGTACTGGCATCCTGGGAGGTGACACGAGGCTGGCTCCAGGATATTGTGAACGCGTCCTTGAGTGAGAGGTTCTTACCTACCGCCTTGAAAGAGGCGATGGTGAGACCTCTCCTCAAAAAGCCTTCCCTGGACCCAGCATTGTTGGAAAATTACCGTCCGGTCTCCAACCTTCACTTTCTTGCGAAGGTTGTAGAGAGTGTGGTGGCTCAACAGTTTCCTTGTCACCTGGAGGAAGTTGATTATCTAGACCCGCGCCAGTCCAGCTTCCGACCCGGTCACAGCACTGAGACGGCATTGGTCGCGTTGGTTGATGATCTCTGGAGGGCATGGGATAGAGGTTGCTCCTCTATCCTAGTCCTATTAGATCTCTCAGCGGCTTTTGATACCATCGACCATGGTATCTTATTGCACCGATTGGGGGGGTTGGGGCTGAGAGGTACCGTTCTGCGGAGGTTCTCGTCCTACCTCTCTGGTCGGTCGCAATGGGTGTTGGCAGGAGGACAGAGGTCGGCCCCGAGACCCCTCACATGTGGGGTTCCTCAGGGGTCGGTCCTCTCGCCACTTCTGTTCAACACCTGTATGAAGCTGCCGGGCGAGATCATCCGAGGTTTTGGGGTGGAATACCATCTATACGCTGACGACACCCAGCTGTACATATCCACCCCAAACCACCCCAACGATGCTGTCGAGGTGCTGTCCCAGTGTTTGGAGGCCGTACGGGTCTGGATGGGTAGTAACAAACTCAAGCTCAACCCGTCAAGACCGAGTGGCTGTGGTTTCTGGCACCCCAGTTCAGCCAGATAAGTCCAACACTGCCCATTGGGGACGAACAACTGGCCCCCGTGGAGAGGGCGCACAACTTGGGTGTCCTCCTGGATTCCCGGCTGTCCATGGAGGACCATGTGGCGGCCGTGGCCAGGAGGGCGTTTTATCAGGTACGCCTGATACGCCAGTTGCGCCCCTTACTGGACCGGGGGGCCCTTCGCACAGTCACTCAAGCGCTTGTGACTTCTCGTCTGGATTACTGTAACGCTCTCTACATGGGGCTCCCCTTGAGGTGCACTCCAAGGCTACAGTTAGTTCAGAATGCAACCGCGCGGGTGATTATGGGTGCTCCAAGGCAAGCCCACATAACACCTCTCCTGCGCGAGCTGCACTGGCTGCCTGTGGCCTTTCGAGTGCGCTTCAAGGTGTTGACGACCATCTTCAAATCGCTCCATGGCTCGGGGCCTAGCTATATACCTTCTGCCCCATACATCCCTTTGTCCAATCCGCTCCCACAGAGAGGGTCTTCTCCGGGTACCGTCGGCCGGGCAATGCCGGTTGGCGACACCCAGGGGAAGGGCCTTCTCTGTGGCGGGCCCGGCCTTCTGGAATGACCTACCCCCCGACCTACACACCACCTCGGACCTCCACCTTTTCCGCCAACGTCTTAAGACGTATCTATTCCAACAAGCCGGCCTAGCGTAGCCCCCCGTTTCTGACTCTATCTATAAATTTTAATTTTCAGGGTTTTAAATGGTTTTTTTAGCACGGGTCTTAATTTAATTTAATATGTTTTTAATAGTGTATATTGTCTTTTGTTATGGTTTTAATAATGCCTGTACGCCGCCCTGGGTCCTAACAAGGAGAAGGGCGGGGTATAAATTCAAAAATAAATAAAATAAAATAAAAATGCTTCAAAATGCAACAAGTAAAGAATGGTTAACCACTAGTTGAACATGTGGTGATTATGAAAGATCCAAAAAAGGGCACAGAACTAACTGTTGCCCAATTATTTGCCTGCCAACAACCTTCAAACATTTTACAAGGATACTGGCAAATTCAGTATTCAATCATCTGATGGAAAACAGTTTGTATCCAGTAGAACAAAAAGGAAATTATAAAAAATCAAAAGGAACAAAAGATCAGCTGCTCATAGACAAAATGGTACTAAAAATGCAAAACGAAGAAAAACAAATTTAAATATGGCTTGGATTGATTAAAAGACGGCATTTGACTTATTACTCCACAGCTGGATTAACACCTGTCTGGAAAATTTTGGAATCAGCAAAAATATGTGTACATTTCTGAAAGCAAATATGCAAAAATGGAAAACAGTTCTAACAGCAAATGGGGAGAACATTGGTGAAGTCAACATCAGCTGAGGAATCTTCCAGGGGGACTCACTTTCATCACTACTGTTCAACATCGCATTAATTCCACTGACACAAAACTGGAATACCAAATCTCAAACCAATATGGCAAGATAAAACATTTACAATACATGGATGACTTAAAAATATATGCAAAACCCCCCACTGAACTTAAATCAATACTTGACACAGTTCAACTGTTCAGCAGTGACATCAAAATGGATTTTGGACTTGAAAATGTGCTATATTACCCATGCAGTGAAGAAAAATGGAAAAAATAGAAGGAATAGAACTGGGAAATGGAAGCATAGTGAAAGAATTAGCAAAGGATGATGGTTACAAATACCTAGGTATATTGGAGGCAGATAACATCTTGAATGGAAATGTCAAAGAGTCAACGCAAAAGGAATACATCAGGAGGTTTGCAAAATATTAAAATCAAAACTGAATGCTGGAAACATAATTAAAGTCATTAATACATGGGCAGTTCCAGTGATACCCTATTCAGCTAGAATCATCAACTGGACTTTGGCTGAACTGGAAAATGTGGACCGGAAAATGCGCAAGCCTTTGAATATGTATCATGCTTTGGATCCACAAAGTGACATCAGCAGGTTGTACCTGCCAAGAAAAATAGGGGGCAAAGGGCTATTGCAAATCCATCAAACTGTAGAAGAGGAAAAATGAAGTTTGGATGATTATGTGAACCAACGTACAGAAAAATTACTACAGGCTATGAAAACAGAGAACAGTATAAAAACAACAGAAACAAAGGCAAAATATAAAGAAAAACAGCTGGATGTGATGACAACTTGATGTGGACATGGCTTAAGATGGAACCATCAAGAAAGAAACCGAAGGTTTAATACTCACTGTTCAAGAACAAGCACTATAAACTAATGCCATGAAAGCGAAGATACAAATGTCCACTGACAATTCAAACTTCCGACTTTGCAATAAACAAAGTTGAAACTGTTTCACATTTAATATGTGAATGCAGCAAAATTGCACAAACTGATTACAAAGCTAAACATGACTGAGTTGCTAAATTAATCCACTAGTCATTATGTAAAAAATATGACTTACCTCTATCCAAAAAATCATGGGAACACAAAGTTGAAAAAGTTATCAAAAATAAGAGGGTGAAGATCTTGTGGGACTTTCGAATATAGACGGATCATCATTTGGAACACAACATGCCAGATATCATGGTTGTAGAGGGCCAAAATGTACAATTTATTGACATCGCAGTACCAGGAGATGCCAGAGTCGAAGAAAAAGAACTGGAAAAAATTACGAAATACCATGACCTGGCCATCGAAACTACTCGATTATGGATGAAACATGTAACAGTGATAACCATTGTCATTGGGGCACTTGGTACCATGTCCACAAATTCTATAAGATACAGCAACAAATTGCAGCTTCCTGCAATAACACCAGCAGAACTGCAAAAAACTGCACTAATAGGAACATCATTTATTTTAAGAAGATACTTGGTTGATACCTAGAATGCTGGCAGCAACCTGTATCAACCATTAGCACCAGTCAGTGGTATTTGTGACATTTTTTAATGTTCAGTTGACTGAGTTTTATGTTTAATGAATATAGTATAATAAATACAATTGTTACAGACACCAGTCATGTTCTGTCTCATATATAGTGAATTAGAAGTAAAAGATTTAGGCTAAACATCCAGAGAATTTGCTGTTCAGTCTTCCTATTTTCCCACTATTCAACCACCAACTATTAAGAAATCGTTGGATTTGGACAGCACTGCATGGTATTACTTGTGGTTTGAAATGACAATGACTTGGTTCACTCCATACAAGGAAATGTATTATTAGCTTTAGATCCTGTTTTTCCTTCAGAAGGCCAAAGCAGTATATATAACATTCCCTCCCCCCATTAATCCCCAGTAAAAATATGGATCAATATCTCCTAGTGCAGTGATGGCGAACCTATGGCACGGGTGCCACAGGTGGCACGCGGAACCATTTCTTAGGGCACGCAAGGCATTGCCCTTTCAGCACTAGTGTGCATGTGTGCGCTGGTCGGCTGATTTAGGCCTTCTTTTGAGGCCGTTTTTCGCCCTCTGGAGGCTTCAGGGAAGCTCCTGAAGCCTCTGGAAGTGGGGAGGGGAGGCTGTTTTCACCCTCCCCAGGCTCCTAGAAAGCCTCTGGAGCCTGAGGAGGGCGAACAAAGTGCACCAAAAGCAGGGGTAACGCACATAGCATTATGGGTGCTGCTGCCTCCCCTAACTTCATAACAGATCAACAATCATTTTCACTTTGGGGTGGAGATAGGACAGAACTTTCTCCATTCCTCTTTCCTCACCATAGATAGAATGAAGCGTCTGCTTAGCACTTTATTAAGAAAAATAGGCACCAAACAACATCTGAGCACCTATTCTCTTCAGGAGAGAACAAGATTTGTTAGTCTTCTTTTCCCTTGCAGAGGATAAGTGCTCAGATTCTTATTGCATTGTCTCACCAGAAAATATGCTAAGCATCTTCTTCCCTTCATTAGTTGTACCATAGAAACTTTCATGCAATACCAACGGATTTACATTTTTCCCTTTTTCTTTGTTGGATAATAGTAATCTCATGACAGCACTGTATCCAAAATTAAAAGTTAAGCCATGTATTAAAAATTAGATACAAGATCCCTTGTTCTAACCCAGCTTTATAATATATTTTTTTTATATATTTAAATATTAAGTCCTCAACTAATTAGGAAAATTATAATACCCACAGGCATCTTACTGCAAACTGTAGCCACCAAATTTTCAATTTTTAAAGCTAAACTATCAAAATAATGTTGTTTTTTTAAAAGGAAAGAAAGCACTAGAATATAAAAAATCATCACTGATGAAAAATACCATATTTACATCTCACTAGAATTAATCTGGTGATATCAATATAATTCACAGCACTTGGTTTCCCCATTCTGACTCTTAATTTCTTGTCTGAACATGGCTTTTCCCAAATGATTGCTCGATTAAAGTGCTGCAGCTTATAATTATAATTTATAACTCATTTAACAGACAATGTTAGCTAATGCCAAGCATGTGATGGGAATTTGTGAAGACTAGGTAATATACAACCTAATGCTTCATTGCCAAGACAACCTCACTGAAATTATTCAGATAAGTAAATAAAGAAAACAAAAACATGTCTGACTGGATTTTCTTTAAAAAAAAACACCGTCCAATAATGCCGTTTCTTACTAATACAAATCAAGCATGAAATCAAGTAACTAATAAAACAACTCAGGATATGTGCACTATGGTTCATCATAGATTGTCACCAACCACATCTCAACTTTTCGGAAAAGGGGAGTGGTGGAATGCTGGAAAAGGTAAGGAGACCCTGCAGTCACTATTTTAGTTGAAGTGAGTGTTACCAATGAAAGAACTTCTGTGTTGAACAATAAGATCTTTGACAAATGAATGCTCCTTTAGGAGCTTCCAGGTTTGAGTAATATAATGCATGATATTTTGTTCAGTTCTTGAAAATTTATTTCAGTAACTCCAAAACTTGACTAAGATTCTGACAAAGTTAGAGGTATATTATACCAATGTTGGAGGGTTTATAATAACTTTACATTTGTTACTAAGCTAGATTCAAAGTGCTGCTGATCACTTTTAAAATGCTTAATAGTCTAATATCACAATATCTGAAAAGAGGTACTTAGCTTCTTTGAAAATAAGAGAATCTTTAGTGTTGAAGTGTTCTCCTGTTTAATTTGTTATATATTTTTATAACCAGGATTTATTAACCAGCTAAAATTCCTATTCTACATGTCAGGATTCTTTAAATGTTCAAATAACTAAATTGTTCACTATATAGCTATATGCATTTTTCAGTACAGAAAACTCTACTGATGCAATTAATAATTAGCAATTAAATTGAGACTGAGGTTGAATTGATGGATTATAATTACAGTTATAATTATAATTGATAAATCAATAGATGTTTCTGAGAAAGAATAGAGAGAGAAATTATAGGGGTTATAGGGGAAAGGGCTGCAAAACAAAGGCAAAAATAGTTCATCCTACTTCTTAAGATGGTCAGGTTTCTTTCTGATAATTTAAATAGCATGCTGAGGCCTTCAACTAGTGTCAACTAGTGTCAACATATTTCATTTCTTGATTATTGACTTCAACATAATAAATCTTCAGCTTAAGTTGATAAAACAGTTACAAAAGAGCATACATGCTTCATCTGTTAGACTTCTCCAACAAAGTCATTCCTATGAGTAGAATATAAAATCTACAATTACCAACCAATTTGGTTAGCAATCAATGTTGATATCCTATATCAGTGATGGCTAACTGTTTTGGCTCATGTGCCAAAAACGGGGGGAGCACAGGGGGGTCATGCGTGGGCGTGCCACATCTGTAATACTATGTGCGTGACCCCCTGCTTTTGGCGTGCTTTGTTCACCCTCCCCAGGCTCCAGAGGCTTTCTAGGAGCCTGGGGCGGGTGAAAACAGCCTCCCCTTACCTCCAGAGGCTTCAGGAGCTTCCCTGAAGCCTCCAGAGGGCGAAAAACATGCGTGCTGGAGCTGACAGTGCAACATCTCGCGTGCCCTAAGAAATGGTTCCACGTGCCACCTGTGGCACCCGTGCCATAGGTTCGCCATCATGGTCCTATATATTGAAAAGATGCTAGGTCAGGAAAATCAGAAATCATAATAAATAAAACCACTATGGCTGGGCTACTGGTGCTTAGACTGGTAATAGATTATTTTGGCTGATTTGGTCAGCTCTGCTTACCAGCTTCAAAATGGAGGGCAGGAATTCAAACAGCCCAAGGCTATAAAATAAATTTTCTGTTCTTCCCTCTTTTATGTCCATTTACCTTTTCAAATTATTTTTCTCTTTCTCTTTTATGCTCTCCAAAAGAAGTATTAAATTCTGATTTAGACAATGCTCAAGGACCAAGTCCTTCTCTGATAATTAGACAGAACCTTAAATATCTGTTTATATATCTTTGCACAGGGATGATGAGTTAATTCAAGGCAAGGCAAGGCAGAGAGAATCACCATGCAAGATGAGACATTTTAATGCTTTCTGTTAAAGGTGCACACCTGCAGAACATATATCATTCCAGTTTCAGAACCATCATGATCACCAAAGGATCATAGGGCCAATCCTCAAATAGCTTCTTTGTGCGTACGCATAAGGACTTTGCCCATTTTCAACATTATATTATACTGTAGTGATAAAGCAGTCCCACTGCCTGCCTGCCTGCTTGCTTCTATAATGGATTCAAAGACATGAATAAAGCACCTTAATTTTCAAGTATTTCTCCCCCCTTAAATTAATATTTGAAAAGAAAAGAAAATAGCTTGTTAAGAAAGAACATTTCTAAGGTTGCAGCTCCTGCATAGAGGGATATAGCTTGGTGGCTTCTCTTGTTATAAATGTTCTAGTACCCATCTGATGCCCACTTATTTATGGATTTTAGACTAAAAGCTCTTTTTTGCCAGTTTTCTTCACAAGCACTTATCTCAACATCCTCATTAGATGGTTTTTCTCTTTTCCTTTCTTTTCTTTTTTACAGGCCTGTTCATGCCCTCGGTACTTCTTTTTGTTCCTTTCTGCAAAGGAAATGGCTTTAAATGATCACTCTCCACCAGCTCCAACTTTTTTTTTCTTTTTTGTAATTAGCTTTATTTGAAGACCAGAAACCAGAAAAGACCAAAAATGAAATAGTAATAATAATAATAAAAAGAAATCTCACTATTGAACAAAAGAGATAGTGTTCCTTAGTAGACTCATATGCTTTGAGAAGTGTGTACAGAATGGGTCAGCATGTCTCCATTTTGAAAATTAGTTTGTTAAAGTCTGTGTTAGAAACTACATAGATGTAAAGAGCCATGGGAAAATACATGTAGGATATATACATACTACAAAATTAATTTGATATATTAAATATTCTAAATAAATTGCACCAAATAATAAAATTAGCCCAGAGCTAATAGGGGCACACACAAATGAATTTTACTCTTATGCCATAAAATTAAATTTATATAGTTTCCATTTATTGGGGAAAGAGGAAACTGCTAGCCTGGTTTTCATAAAGAGAACAAACTTTTTAAACATTTTCTTGCATGGCTTATAGGTATGCTAATAATAGTCCTTATGTGGAAATCAGTTTAAGTGGCTCATTCATCCAATGATATAGATGATGATAATAATAATCTTTATTGTCGTTGTAAAAATTACAATGAAATTGGTTATCGGGGAAAAAATATTGGTTTATAGGAATTACTGGAATCCATAATCCATTTTTTCTTACTCAAGACACAACCTTAGTTATCATTTGTGGGTATTTCTTTTGAGTGTCTTAAAAATGGCCTGGATGTACAAAATGTAAAATCAACATATATTTCCTTGAACTAATCATAGAATTCTAAATGTGATATGAAATATTGTTAATGCAATGATGCATATCAGCTTATTGATTGTTATATATAGTAATTTCTCCAATGTTTGGAAGGCTAGCACAGAGTTCAAAAATATTTTACAGATGAGATATATCCAAATGCAAGGTTGTCTTGCTCTGATCTTGGATAGCTCATGCAAATCCCAGTCAGATTCATTGGGACTATATATCCAATAATCCTTAACCAACCCAGTACAATTATACCAAAGCACAAGCAGCATGAGTTTAAGAAATTTCTGCTGATTAGTAGAAGGTAGAAGTAAGATTGGTAGTAAAGTAGAAGTAAGATTGATAGTAAAAAAGATTAGTATAATACTCAGTGCCATGCATAGTAAATTCTAGGTACAGTACATCTATGTTCAAAGTGCATATGTACAGCCAAACAGTTTTCAGTAATATGCTTGCAGAGTGTGGGGTACCTACAGTAATAAAGCAAATAATAAAAAACTTAGGGAACTTTAGATTTTCTAAATCTCTGTAATTGCCTAATGGTCTCCCATCCAATTACTAACCAATTCTGTCCCTGCTTTGCTTCTTTTAAAATTTATCAACATCAAATCCTGAGAAAATGAAGCTCTATTAGCCTAATAAGGATAGAAGGAGATTAGTATTTCAGAATAGGAAAACAATAAGAATATTATGCATTTTACTACCCATTGCTATTTATAAGGGATTTTTGTTGTGAGATTCTCTCCTTCTGAGCTGGTACATTTCTTTTTTTTCTCTTCCTAACGTGTGGTTCTTTACCACAGCAACAATATAACTTCATCCCATTAAATGAAATATTTTTGCTGGTCAAAAGTTGCAAGTCCTAGAAAAACTAAACCATATTTTTTATATATGTTCCTAATTGCATGAAAAAGTCAAATATTTCTTTGAGCTGAAGTAAGCTGAAGTGGCTACTGGATATAATCATTAAAAATGTAACGATTCCTTTGTGTTCAAAAGAAAGAGAGAGAAATTCTGTAAAAAATCTAGAATAAAATCACCAAAGTTTCAGCTACCCAGCCTTCCTCATTTTATAATTATAGTAGTGCAGACACTAGAAGTTCCCCACAATGAGTAAAATGTGCTTTAAAATGCTATTAGGTTTCTTAAGGGCACTCCAGCTTTGCTGCAACTTACTTTATCCAACCATAGTAGGGAGATACATAACAATGTTCTTTAAAAATTAAAAATTTAAGGGAAACTGGATGTATGCCCTACTGTCAATTCACTAGGTTGGCATCATATTAGTACACCAGCACTCTGTCAGAGTGAACTAATTTTGCAAAGCTTATGCTCTGTGGAAAAGCTGCTGATATGTACTAGGTGTAGCATATACATTAAGATTATGGTTGTTAAGATTAATGTGATTCTGAAAGATTGTATCTTAAGCTATACAATGAGAAACAGATTTAAAACAAGCATTAAAGTACTACTAAGGCAAAGACTTTCTATTTTGAAAACCTTAATAATTAAGAATGCCTCCTCAGTCTCCAAGTGGTAGGAGTTCAGCTTTCCAAATGTATTCAGAATTTTTTTTCTACTAGCATTTAAAAATACATCTGCCAAATATAATGTTTGCATAGACTACCATAGTTGTTAGCATTACATTTTCTCAGATATACATACACAGTGCCACACATCATCTGCAGGAAAGTAATAGAGGACGATAGATTCTGATTTTCATTTACTTCTCTTTTAGATATTTATTCTAAACAAAAACACAGCCAAGACAACAAGATTATCTCTAAAATAATTCTTCTATTCTACTATTTTCAAGGACATTTGGGCAAATGGAGCGTATCAATTTTAGAGACACAACTACCTTGAAACCAATTTCCCTGATTATGGATATAATGACTTTACTGTGAATACTTGATTCTGACATCATTTCATAAGCAGTTTTCTTCAAGCCAAATCAAGGTGACACCTTCATCTAAGTAGCCCCAATCATCTCTTAGTGAAACTTTCTCCTGAAGTTACTAGTTCAATTTACAACTCATAGCTTTATTTGCTACTGAAAACGTATGCTAATTTCCCATACTGCTAATTGCATCACAATGGTCATCTGCATCAGAGGTGGGTTTCAGCCGGTCTGGTCCGGTACGCATGGACCAGTGCCAGAAATCCGGCATGTGTTTGTGTACCAGGGCCTCCGGAGGCCCTGTACTAGAACGATCCCTCCTATGGCCTGCTCCCCCTGCTTGCTCCCCCCCCCAGTCATTGCTCTCTCTCTCCCTCTCCCTCGGCCTGTCTGCACCATGCTTGTCCCACCCACCCACTTCCTTTGCCAGAGCAGAGGACTCAGCTGTTGGAAGAAGCCCACACTGCCTTCTCTTTGACAAGCACCTTGCAAAACTGGGACTTTGCAAACTGCTTCTCAAAGACAAACTTCTTCAGATGACCCCAGAAAGGCTGCTTTGCCTCCACTGCTCTCCTTCCCACACTGCAGGTGTGGCCTCGAGGAGAAGATGTCCTACCAAGGCAACAACATCCTTTGGATCACAGTGAAGTGAAGTGCACTCAGACATATTCTGCTGACCTTGGGTGGTCGAGGCAGGGGAAGCAGGTGGGTGGGAAGCTCCAAAAGTCTGGTAAGAAGGGGAGGGGGTACTGGCGGGGGGTTCAATTTCCCTTTAAGCCTCCGAAGCCACACTTGACCTACATGGAAAAGCCATGACTGAGTCACCTTCGGTCACTTGCTCTCTCTCACAATGTTGTGGAAAATAGGAGGAGGAAGGTGGGTTGAATATGTTCACTGCATTGAATTATTTGTAAAAATAATAAAGGCAGGAACTACCTACCTACCTACCTACCTACCTACCTACCTACCTACCTACCTACTTACCAGTTGTGTGTTTCAGTCAGTAGGACCCGGTACGGCCATACCGGTAGTAGTCGGGAGCAGCTGACAGCATACCGGTATGGTAGCTCATTTGGCCGACCTGCCTGCATTCTATATCTGTTTTTAAATCAACTGGCCAAGTGCACATTCACATGTGACTGCGAGCCACCACATGTTTATTGGACCCGTGCCCCTCCTGGCTTGTACTGGCATCCTGGAAGGTGACACGAGGCTGGCTCCAGGAGGTTGTCAACGCATCCTTAAGTGAGGGTTCCTTGCCTGCTTCCCTAAAAGAAGCTATGGTGAGGCCCCTCCTTAAGAAGCCCTCCTTGGATCCAGCTCTTTTAAACAACTACCGTCCAGTCTCCAACCTTCCCTTTTTGGCGAAGGTTGTTGAGAGTGTGGTGGCACAACAGTTTTCCTGTCACCTGGAGGAAGTTGACTATCTAGATCCGCGCCAGTCCGGCTTTCGGCCCGGGCATAGCACCGAGATGGCATTGGTCGCGTTGGTTGATGATCTCTGGAGGGCCAGAGATGGGGGTTGTTCCTCCATCCTGGTCCTATTAGACCTCTCGGCGGCTTTCGATACCATCGACCATGGTATCTTATTGCATCGGCTGGGGGGGTTGGGGGTGGGAGGCACCGTTTTACGGTGGTTCTCCTCCTACCTCTCTGGCCGATCGCAATTTGTGTTGGCAGGGGGGCAGAGGTCGACCTCGAGACCACTCACATGTGGGGTGCCTCAGGGGTCGGTCCTCTCGCCTCTCCTGTTTAACACATATATGAAGCCGCTGGGTGAGATCATCCGTGGTTTTGGGGTAGAGTACCATCTATATGCTGATGACACTCAGTTGGTCTTGGACGGGTTGAGTCGGAGCCCGTTCCTCCCCATCCAGGCTCGCACGGCCTCCAAACATCAGGACATCACTTTGACAGCATCGTTGGGATGGTCAGGGGTAGAGATATACAGCTGGGTGTCATCTCTACCCCATAACCATGAACTCTACCCCATAACCATGGATGATCTCACCCAGTGGCTTCATAGAGATGTTGAACAGGAGGGGCAAGAGGACCGACCCCTGCGGCACTCCACACGTAAGGGGCCTTGAGGTCGACCTTTGCCCTCCTGTCAACACAAATTGCGACCGGTCAGAGAGGCAGGAGGAGAACCACCGCAATACGGTGCCTCCCAGCCCCAACCCCCCCCAACCGGTGCAATAAGATACCATGGTCGATGGTATCAAAAGCCGCTGAGAGATCTAACAGGACCAGGATAGAGGAACAGCCTCTATCCGGGGCCCTCCAGAGATCATCTACCAACACGACCAATGCCGCCTCGGTACTGTACCCGGGTCGGAAGCCAGACTGGTGCCAGTTTAGATAGGCAGTTTAGATAGGCAGTTTCCTCCAGGTGCTGGTGGAACTGTCCTGCCACCACACTCTCAACAACCTTCGCTAGAAAGCGAAGGTTGGAGACCGGACGGTAATTAGATAACACAGCTGAGTCCAGGGAAGGCTTCTTGAGGAGGGGCCTCACCACCGCCTCTTTCAGGATGGTCGGTAAGAGCCCCTCACTCAGAGAAGCATTAACAATCTCCTGGAGCCAGCCTCGTGTAACCTCCCGGGAGGCCAGTACAAGCCAGGAGGGACACGGGTCCAATAAACATGTGGTGGCATTCAGCCGCCTCAGCATCCTGTCCATGCTATCAGGAGTCACTGGGTCAAACTCAGCCCAAACAATAGTTTCAAGGCCTGTCTCCGTCACCCCGTCTAGACCAGCCCAATTGGAGGCTAACTCGCCCCGGATCAGACCAATTATATCCTGCAGATACGATCCAAATTCCTCTGCCCGACCCTGCAAAGGGGCTTCCCGCGGCCTCTGATGAAGGAGGGAGCAGGTCACCCTAAACAGGGTGACAGGGCGGTTATCTGCGGATGCGATAAGAGCGGCAAAATAATCCCGCTTCTCCGCTTTTATCGCCACAAGGTAGGTCTGCAAATGCGACTTTGCCCGTGTTCAGTCAGGTTCGGCGCAGGTGGACCTCCAGATGCTCTCCAGGCGTCTCTTCTGGCGTTTCATTTCCCTCAGCTCCTCGGAAAACCAAGGAGCCAAGGTAACTGTGCGCCGAGTGAGAGGCCGCAAAGGCACGACACGATCCAAGGCCCCCACAGCCGCACTATTCCAGGCGGCCACTAGATCCTCAGTCGAGTCGCGGGCCAGGGATTCAGGGATTGGCCCAAGCTCCATCTGGAACCTTACAGGGTCCATCAGGCGCACGGGGCGGAACCATCTCAACTCTTCTGGTTCCGCCTCCCCGCGGTGGGGTGCAGCAGTTGGAAAGTCGAGCCGGAGGAGAGAGTGATCTGACCATGACAGGGGTTCGATGACTAATTCCCCTAATCCCAGAGCACTCAGCCACTGGCCGGAGGCAAAAACAAGATCTAGTGTGTGTCCCCCAATGTGCGTGGGGTCATGAATTACTTGGGTCAGGTCCATGGCCGTCATGGAGGCCATGAACTCCCGGCCTACCTCAGATGATCCGCCTACTGATGCCAGGTTGAAATCCCCCATGACTAAAAGCCTGGGGGTCCCAACTGCCACCTCAGCAATCACATCAAGGAGCTCAGGTAGGGCTGCTGACACGTAGCAGGGAGCCAGGTACACTATCAGCAAGCCCAGCTGCCTTCCATGACCCCACTTCACATAGAGGGACTCACAACTGGCTCTCAGCGGCACAGCAGTCTCCCTAGGCTCAAGACTTTCCTTAATAACAACTGCCACCCCCCACCCCGCCCCTGAGCCCGTGGCTGATGGAATACCCGGTAACCTGGAGGGCACATTTCTACGAGGGGAACTCTTCCCTCGTGGCCCAACCAGGTCTCCGTGATACACCAGGTCCAGCTCCCCCTCCGACACCAAATCATGTATGAGGGGGGCTTTGTTGACCATGGACCTGGCGTTACACAGCATCAGCCTAGGGCCCCGGCCCTGAGATCCCTGACCACCTGGGTTGCAGGAGCAGCTCTGGAGATCGGAGCATGCAACCGCTTGCAAACAGCGGGTACGCACTCCCGACACTTGATATGGTCTCCAGCTCCCGCCATATCTGCCCTTACCCCGGACCGTCCTGATGGAAAAGCCCTCTGTTAAATCAACCATTTAAATCCATCATTTAGTACTTCAGCTAAATCTTAAATTGTGGTTAATCCTCCCATTGTTTATATTAACAGAGCAAACTTTTAAAATATGCTTTCAAGTTAAATATTCTTGGAAAATTGCAACAAGGTACAGTATAGCACTAGATGGCAGCAAAATCATTTCCTATGTCTCTTTGCTTCCCTCTTGTGGCGATCTGCTTTTGTGTAGGTCAGATCTCATTTCCCTAAATTTAATATTTTGTCTGATATAATGCTAACCATAAATTTCTCATAGAATGTAAAACTAATAATTTAGAGAAGTTATAAGCCTCTTTTTATTTTAAAATGTAGTATTATGTAATGATGGACATAAAGAATGAAATAACAACATATTAAACACTAAGTTTTAAACAGTTGTTTAAATAACATGCATTACAGGAAAGAGTATAATTTCTAAAATTAAAATATTGCATAGTCATGTTTTTAATAATAAAGGTTCTAAACCTATTATAACTGAAATAATTATCTTTTCACCATCCAAAGGATTATCTGCTTTTATGTATCCAATTGTCCAACAGACACTACATACTTTTAAATCCTTGAGAAACATGCTTCCCTTACCTTGCACTCCCCACTCATAAAATTACTAAAAGTACATGACCTCTAACAAAAATATGATGACTTCCACTAACAGTTTTGCAGATCTAAAAAGGGGGGGTTGACAAACTAATGTTTTTACCTAACCTTAGATAGTATTTGTCTATGCTTTAGTGCCATTCACTGTCACTCCAGCATGACAGCATAAAGTGTTTAGTTGGAATAAGTGGTTTTGTGTCCTTTGATAATACAACATGGTTCCAGCATTCTATTCACTACAATTTCAGTTCCACCAGGAGTGGCATAAGACATCATAGTATTCCCAGAGATTTTCAACCTTTGGCGCATGATGAGGTTTGTGATGCACTCAAATCATTTGGATTGGTTTCAGGAGGGAATAAAATTAGTCAGTCACTTTTTTCCCCCTTTTATACAACCTCACACCACTCTGTTTTGAGCATCAGTTATTTCCCCCTTTGAGTTCTCTAGGAAAGTCTTCAGTAAATTCAAGATTTGCCAAGATGCTGATAGATAATGAATTCTTAACTCAAATGCATCATATTCCCATTATATAATTATTTCAATTAAAGGTCATATGTAACATCTTAGTAGTAAAAATTATTTATTATAAATTGTGAGCAAGTGGAACTGAGAACATGCCATGTTAAATGATTTTTAGCTGGGTATCAAATTAAGAGATAATTTTGTATTGAGAAAACACATTGACATTAATGTACAGCAAGGGTGTATTCTGTTTTCCAATGTCAGCTAAGATATCTCATTCAAACAATTCCCGATAGTTTTAAAACTTTAGTGAACACAAAAAACCCTTCATTTTCCAATATTCTCCAGTTTCTCTTAATTAATGAAAGACCTTTAAGAAAAATGAGTAGAAAATACTGAAAGTTCAAGCTCTGATTCTGGAGAATACATTTATGCCTGGGGAAGTCTGTGGGGGCAAGTATTTTTGCTTTTTGTAAAAATGTCAAGTGTGCAGTTTGAAATGGGATTGCAGTCCTTTATCCTAACAAGGAGAAGGGCGGGGTATAAATTTAATAAAATAAAATAAATAAAATAAATAAATTTTGCAAATTAATAATATTTATATTGTTCCTTAAGTAACTTAAGAAAACAAACTTTCAGAAAAGGACTAGTACTTATGGAATTTCTTGACACTCAGATATTACAGAAATAAAAAGAAAAGAATAAAATTATTTCATTTTGTCTACTTCATAGACAACTGGGTTTCTTTATGCTCTGTTTGATATGTCCATAAATATCCTTAAACAAACAGAACAGATATTTATGGACATCACCAGAAACCCAATTGTCTATATTACTGGTGTAAAGATGTAGAAGAACTCAGTTGTAATAGAAAATGGGTGTGAGAAGCCTGCAGCCACCACTTCTTTGCCAAGGCTTGCAAGCTTGAGGAGAATGAAGAAACATCTGCAAACTCAGAATTAAGTTCCAATATGGAATTGGTTTGGTTTGATTTGGTTTGATTTGCTAACAGACACCAATGGACAGATAGTAACTGATTTAAGGATTTAAAGAAAGAAATATGTTGAAATTACAGTATAGTAGTTAATAGTCTGTTCTTACAAGAACCTCCAATACTTAAAGATGAAGCTAAATCAGTAAAATTGGAATACCACAAGAATTGATGGACCATCTTCAAAAATATAGCAAGCAACAAAAGAAGAATAAGTGTTTTAACTACGAGAGCAAATCTGGATAATCACAGTGTCTAACAAATAGAAACAATATATCAATGCCAACAAAATGTGCAAACTAATGCAAAATATCACTTTTGCATATTAGCCAAATAAATTTTCAATTCAATTCAATTCAATTCAATTTATCTGATTTGTAGACCGCACCCTCTCCCCGAAGGGACTCGGGGCGGTGCACAGGACTTTAAAAACATATATAAATACAACAATACAATATTTAAAATGGAATTAAATAATTTACCTGCGCTAAAAGTTTAAAATCTTAAAACCTTAAAACCCATTATACTAATCCCAGCAATCCCTATTAAAACAATTTGAATTTATATTACAAACCTAGGAAGGGTAGATTAGGCCAGGCCGGCCAGATGAAAAAAGTTTTTAGCTTTTGGCGGAAGGAGCGGAGGTCCGTGGTTGTTCTCAGTTTGGGGGGTAGGTCGTTCCAGAGGGTTGGCCCCATCACAGAGAAGGCCCTTCCCCTGGGCGTCGCCCACTGGCACTGCCTAGTGGACGGCACCCGGAGAAGTCCCTCTCTGTGGGAGCGAATCGGCCGCAGGGATGTATGAGGCAGAATGCGATCCCGCAAATAACTAGCTCCCATGCCATGGAGCGCTTTAAAGATGGTAATCAATACCTTGAAGCGCATCCGAAAGACCACAGGCAGCCAGTGCAGCTCGCGCAGGAGTGGTGTTACGTGGGAGAACCTGGAGGCTCCCAGGACTGACCGCGCGGCCGCGTTCTGGACTAGCTGTAGTCTTCGGGTGCACCTCAAGGGAAGCCCCATGTAGAGAGCATTACAATAGTCTAGACGGGATGTGACGAGTGCATGAGTGACTGTGCGAAGGGCGTCCCAATCCAATAAGGGCAACTGGCGTACCAGGCGGACCTGGTAGAACGCCCCCCTGGCCACGGTCGTCACTTGATCTTCCATGAACAGCCAGGTATCCAGGAGGACGCCCAAGTTGCGTGCCCTATTCACAGGGGTTAGATGTTCACCCCCAATGGCCAGTGATGGAATAAACTGGTTGTACCGGGACGCCGGAAACCACAGCCACTCGGTCTTGGACGGGTTAAATCTGAGTCTGTTCCTTCCCATCCAAACCCGCACGGCTTCTAGACACCGGGACATCACTTCGACGGCATCATTGGGGTAGATATGTACAGCTGGGTGTCATCTGCGTACAGGTGGTACTCTACCCCAAAACCACAGATGATCTCGCCCAGAGGCTTCATATATGTGTTGAACAGGAGTGGCGAGAGGACTGACCCCTGAGGCAGCCCACATGTGAGGGGTCTCGAGTTCGACCTCTGCCCTCCTGCCAATACAAATTGCGATCGACCGGAGAGGTAGGAGGAGAACCACCATAGAACGGTGCCCCTCACCCCCAACCCCTCCAGTCGATGCAATAGGTCAATGGTATCAAAAGCCGCCGAGAGATCTAATAGGACCAGGATGGAGGAACAACTCCCATCTCTGGCCCTCCAGAGATCATCTACCAATGCGACCAATGCCATCTTAGTGCTGTGTCCGGGCCGGAAGCTGGACTGGTGCGGGTCCAGATAAACCATTTCCTCCAGGTGCTGAGAAAACTGTTGAGACACCACACTCTCTACAACCTTCGCCAAGAAGTGAAGGTTGGAGACCGAACGATAATTTACTAACAATGCTGGGTCCAGGAAAGGCCTCTTGAGGAGGGGCCTCACCACCGCCTCTTTCAAGATGGCAGGCAAGATCCCCTCACTCAAAGAGGCATTCACTATCTCCTGGAGCCAGCCTCGTGTCGCCTCCCAGGATGCCAGTACAAGCCAGGAGGGACACGGGTCCAATAAACATGTGGTAGCTCTCAGTCGCCTACGTAACCTGTCCATGTCTTCGGAAGTAATAGAGTCAAACTCCTCCCACAAACTTGTCTCAAGACCTGCCTTGGGTAATCCCTCCAGACTATTTTCAATGGAGGCCAACTCGCTCTGAATCTGAGCGATTTTCTCCTGCAGATACTCTCCAAATTCCTCTGCTCTACCTTGTAGAGGGGCTTCCCGTGGCCTCGGTTGAAGGAGGGAACGGGTCACCCCAAACAGGGCGGCAGGGCGCTTATCTGCGGATGCGATGAGAGTGGCACAATGATGACGTTTGGCCACTCTTATCGCCACAAGGTAAGTCCTCAAATGGGCTCTCACCTGTGTTCGGTCAGATTCAGACCGTGTAGATCTCCATTTCCTCTCTAGGCATCTCTTATGGCGTTTCATCACCCTCAACTCCTCGGTAAACCAAGGAGCCTGGGTGGTTCGACGCCACATGAGAGGCCCAAGGGCGTGACCCGATCCAAGGCCCCCGTGGCCGCGGTACTCCATGCCGCCACTAGGTCCTCCGTCGGGGCGCGGGTCAGGGTCACAGGTAGTGGCCCAAGCTCCGTCTGGAACCTCTCCGGGTCCATCAGGCGCCTGGGGCGGAACCATTTAGGAGTTGAAGGTTCCGCCTCCCCGTGGTTGGGTGCAGCGGAAGGAAAGTCGAGCCGGAGAAGTGAGTGATCCGACCATGACAGGGGTATAATGGCTAGCTCCCCTATGCCACTGACCAGAGACAAAAATCAAATCCAGCGTGAGTCCTCTCTCGTGTGTGGGGCCCTGAATTACCTGGGTCAGGTCCATGGCCGTCATGGAGGCCATGAACTCCCGAGCTACCTCGGATGATTTGCCTACCGATGGCAGGTTGAAATCCCCCATGACTAACAGTCTGGGGGTCTTAACCGCCACCTCAGCGATCACCCCGAGGAGCTCAGGCTGGGCTGCTGTTACATAGTGGGGAGCCAGGTATACAATCAGCATGCCCAACTACCTCCCTAGGCCCCACTTCACGCAGAGGGACTCACAGCCGGTGGTCAGTGGTACAGTGGTCTCTCTCGGCTCCAGGCCTTCCTTAATAATAACTGCCACCCCACCCCCACTTTAAAATCATCCGAACAAAGCCCTAAATGGAAAGTAAAATTCTAGATGTTTCTTAGCATTTTAGAAAATGTTAAGGAACAGGAGACATAGTATTGATACATCCTGCATGAGTAACATCAAAAACAATTCATTATGTCCCTTACTGATTAAAAAAATGACTTTTGATTGTATTGACCATATTGAATAGTGGAATGTTCGGGGGGTGGGTGGGAATTCTAGAACATCTCTTTGTCCAAACACAAAATTTATTCATGATGCAGGAAGCCATGCTCTGAACAGAACATTCAGATATTCCAGGTTGGCAAAAGAGAAAAACAAGCTGTACCTTCTTCATTTATTCAACCTATAAGCTGAATATCTATGAGCAAGATTGCATTGGAAGATGAAGAATGCATTTTAAAACTGGAGGAATAAAGAAAAATAAGTGGCACTATCCTGATGATACTACTTAAAAGGGAAAATGCAAATTATCTGGAAGCTCTAGTAGTAATAAAAGTCAAGTAAACATGATACATAAGAAGGTCAAGCTAATGACACCAGATACAGCAACCGCTCCAATAAATCATCAAAGTGGGGTCTAGCCTCTGTGTTTCAGAATTGGCTATCACCAGTAAAGAAATCAGCAATCAACAACTATATCACAGACTAGCACTTCATAGGGTACCAATGAAAACTTTGGAAAAGATATTCAGATATTGTGATGTCTAAATCAACCATCATCAGAACCATGTAGGCAATAGTTTTTCCTGCGACATGAAAAGCTAAAGTTGGCTTCTGAAAAGCAGAACAGGTTTTTTTTTAGGCTTTTACATTTTCGTGTTCAAGAAGACTCTTTGAGAATCTCATGGAAAGCCCAGAAAGCAAACAAATGGATCATAAAACAAATCAATCCAGGATGTTCCCTTGAGGCACAAATAACCAGGCTCAAATTAGCATATATTGGGACATATTAGGCAAAGACTATAGTCCTCTGAAAAGTCCATAATGCTGAGAAAGGTGGAAAGAAAGAGAAGAAGACATCCAGCAACAAGGTGAATGGACTCTATTGCAGTGGAAATGGGTACACAAATTCTTGGAATACTAGCCACTAATATCAATAGTTATTAGTACTGATATTTGTATATTGTCTAAATCAAAGGCAACAACCTTAAGTGTCAGCTGATGGAAAGCAACAACTAAAGTAGTAAAAAAAAGTAGTGTTGTGGGAAAAATAAGAGGAGAAAGTATTAGGTATGTTCACGGCTTTGAGTTACTTATAAAAATAATAAGGATGGATTTTAAAAAATCTAAAAAAGAAAAGAAACATACTGTTTTCTTGCCCATATTTGTCCACAATGTGATAGAGGACACTGAATTAGGTGGGCTGTTATCTGATCCACCAGGACTTCCTATGTTCTTAAATGCCTGAGAACCTCTCTGACCTTGCAGAATTCTTTGGTTGTACAAATTGGATCAACTGACAAAAATGGAACAGAAGACAAATACTGGCAAGGCTCAGACATACATGGCAGATTTTTTTAAAGTCAACTTCACTAAGAAAAGCAATTCACAAAGGCAGTTATTATATTTTGCTAAGCAAAAATTAGTTTTCATCTTTTATATTTCTATGTAGAATTATGGTAGGTAATTTAAGAAAAGAAGATACATGGATGGATAAATGGATCAACAGACAGAAAGAAAGAAGGAAGGAGAGAGAGAGAGAGAGAGAGAGAGAAAGAAAGAAAGAAAGAAAGAAAGAAAGAAAGAAAGAAAGAAAGAAAGAAAGAAAGAAAGTCTCATAGCAGAAAAGATTATTAGGAATTTCATTATAGTGGACTGAAATTATTTGCTTTAAATGTGTATACATTAATATCTAAATTTTATGCCATAATCTGATGTTATATTTCCAGATAGTGGTGAAATTCAGCATCTACAAGCTTATGCCTCTTATCATGGGAATTGATTCATCACACTTCAATCAGTTTTTTGGATCTTATCTGAATACAGATTAAGATGCTGGAAAAGATTTACATGTTTGTGTAATAAAGAGGATGCACAAGAAAAATAGATTTGACTGCTGATAGGCTTTAGCTCCAATACCAATTAGCCATAAAGATGACTTGCAAAAGATTATTTTAAAACTGGATTAAGGCCATTTTCTTTTTCTTAATGTAAAAGAAACCCTACAAATAGTCTTAATATTTCCTTTCTCTTCTTTAATTTAGTTTGGCAATGACAACATGAAGGTTACCACTCTGAGGCTGTTTTAAAAAGACTTAATCAGAAATGGTGGGGTGTGCTTGGCAATAATCTTTTACCAGACTAACCAAAAATCAGTTTCTTGATTATAAGTTAATTGCACAAATCTGGCTTTTCAGTTTAAAATGCAAATAGGCTTGATAGTTTATTTTAAATCAATATATTTTAACTTAGCTATCATGTTCATATATTCTTGGTTATTTATTTATTTTATAACTTTTAACTCAATGAAGTCTTAACTCAAGTAAACAATAGCTCAGCCTTTTTCAAATGGATGCTTGATGTTCTGTGGTTAAGCCAAGCCTAATAGGAGTTGTCATTCCATTCAGTATTAATTTGGAAAAAGCAGTTGTAGAATTGTCATGCTATGTAACTATGGTGTGCACCTGTTTTTTAATTATCCCTTCCCACATTTTTAAACACTATGCTATCACATCCATTAGCAGATATATTAAACTATGAATGGACACTATTGTTTATATTGTATTTTATTGTAAATTACTTTTTATCACCCTGAAGTAAATTTAAAGTTATAATAAATAAATAGGATTATGTGATCCAATATAAACCAAAAGTAAGAACCCACATACAAACCTTTCTGTGCTTCTTACAGTACTGTTGTTTATAACCATCAACAAGTTAAATGACAAAGTCTGGCTAATTAGAAAACAATTTTATAACATTACTTTAATAGAGTATGATTGAAACCAATTTATAGTCTACAATCACTTTTGAATCAACATCTGACATATAGTGATTTTATCATGTTATTTATTTGTATTCTCTTCTAAGCTGCGTAAATTTAGTTCCTAGTTAATTAAGAGTGATGTGATTCTAGTATTTCAGCTGATCTATAGCCCATCTATCAGGTCTATAAACTTGTCCTGAAGGTCTAATTCTCTTCCTTGCTTTGCAATAATTATTATTTGGACTATAGGTCAAATCAAATCAAACAAATCAAGCAAATTACCAATCACAAATTGTTTCTAAGTCAGAATTGGAAGCTTATTTTTAAAGCCTTATTTTCAATTCAGCTTTGGCAGCAAATTATTGTTTGTGCAAATTGTCATATTCTTGCATTAGATGTCACAGCATACACAATAAGAGAGGGGTGGAACCTGTAAGAGGAAGAAACATTGCCTTAATGGGCTAACAAATGATTCATGCCATCTGAAAAAGAAATTAAGAAATAGATTTTGAAAAATCTCAAGTGAGAATTCACGTTTCCAGAAGCAGAATTATGAGATCTTTATACAAATCTGCGAATGTTCCTTGTATACCTTCTAATCTTCTCTGAAGAGTTGACAGAGAGTAGAGGGAAGATTTGGGAGATGAACTTTGGTGGAATGACTGAAGGTCCTCGGTCTAACCCTAACCCCTGGACAAGTTTTTCTAGAGAAATTTTATCTGAAGTATTGCATGCACACAATAAGCCCTGTTTTTTCCTATTTCAAAAAATCCCTGCTTAAGTAAGTATTATTGTTTAACACAACAAATATGACAGCATATGCAAGCATTTGCAGAGGAAAAAACAACTTTGCTCAACCTCAGCAGGTATAATTTGAAACATCCCAATTAATGATAGAAAGAATTTGCCAACTAAGGCAAGAAAAGTAGCAGAATGGAAGTAAGAAAATTAGGACACAAAACTGAACAAGGGAAGCTGCTATGAAAAAGAGAGGTTGAAGGAGAAAATAATTTAAAGAGAAGCAATTTGTCAAGAGTGGGTTATATGGATGCCTGTTTTAGAACACCATGCCAGACACATACAAAGCATTCAAGATTCAAGCAAATGTTCACTGTTTATGAACATTTGGAAGACATTTTTGTATATGTGCAATGATTTCTGAACATAGTCCAATTCTATGTAAACCAAGTATCAGAGTTAAAAAGAAATTTGTCAATGGTCGATAATTATAATTAATTGGCAATCACAGATCAAATTCCTCTTTAAGCAGTCAAGAACATTTTAACAGTGCCAAGCATGGAACCATGTGGATGAAGCAACTGTTTGTTCAGAAAGAAAGAACTCCGGGGAGGGGGGGGGAGATTAGAGTAGCGGAGCAAGCAAAAAATCCACAAAAATATTTTTATCTGAGAACTCTAGATAGGAACAAAAAAAACATGGGATACACTGCTAGATAGAAATCACAAAAATCAAAATGAAATCTTGGAATTTGTCTGGAAAATACAACATATACACAGCAAGGTTGCTGTGGATAAATGTGGATAAATGCCTAGACTCAAGTGTACTATAGTTACTGAATTCCAAATAGTGACATTGAAAGACCAAATGTTTTGTTCACTGGATGAACAAAAAGCAACAACTATATTTTGGCTGTTGAGTAGAAATTCTTAATAATTTCCTTGATTGCGCACTTGTCTGAGGACAGATAAATAGAAAGAAGAGAGAGATCCATATGAGTGAGCAATCTCTGGAAGAGCTGAACTACAGAGTCAACAGTCCTAGCAAACATCATCAGTATTTAGAGTTGGCCAGAGTTGTGGTTCAGCAACATCTGAAGACTTGTAAGCCTCTCATACTTGTGCTGCTTACTAGCTTTTATGATGTCATTAATTGTTGTGATTTGGGCAGAGGTATAAAATTTCATAATGGGATTGCTTCCTCCCAGCAATTAAATTTAGTTTAGCCAATTGAAAAATTCAGTTTTCACTGTTTTTGGTGGCAATAGTACTTAAATAAACAGTACACATTCTACATTGTAATCAATGTAGCTATGCATCTTAACTTAATTCAAGATTCATAGATACTTATAACTAATGCAATCAAAATCCCTTTTGTTCCTGGGATTCTTTCCCAGCCTTCCAGAGCAAAATGGGACATAAGAAATATCTTGAGCTCAGGTACCTGGTGTGTGAAGCAATTCTTAAATTATAATCATTTTTACTTTTATTAAATATTTATATACCATGCTACAAGACCAAGTTTTGCCATGTCTTTCAATCCTTTAAACCACATGTTTCATGTCATTTTTCCCATTGGAGGGGGTATGGCCTGCATGTGGCCCATGGGACGCCAGTTTGACACCCCTGCTAATGTATCAGATATACAGACACAGTCACATACAGCAAAAATACATCATCTGTTGAATTATAGAAAAGGAAATTGAGTTTTAGTTTGTTAAATGTTGAATCCTAGTTGTAATTCTTTGGAGCCTGTTAATTATATATTTTATTATTTTTATAATGTATATATTGCATGTGTTAAGTGCTACAGGTTAAAATTACCCTCTCCTTTTATATGAAACTTGGTGCAGCATTGTCCCTCAGTGAAATCTCTCCTAATAGATATGTTTAGATCTTTGGAGCTGCCACGGGAAGTGAAGCAGCTGTAAAGAATTTGACAAATACATCCTAAGAAGATTTTTCTGAACTGTTGTTGAGGGGGAATTTGGACTGAGGGGACTGCCGCGAGATGGGTAACAGAGGAAAAGCTTGAACCATTCTGTCACACATAATATTAGGCAAGTCCCATATCACAATATTAGCTGAAACTAAAACCTCCAGCTGGAAGCCTGACTCAGGATTGGATAGCTAAAAGTAGATATAACAAATCAACCATACATCTGCATTCTTCCCTTCTTTCCAATTCCCTATTAATTATGTACATGTTTTTTTCATTCATTCATTTCCTTTTCTATCTGTAAAATCAAACTAGCTACTGATCCCTCCTTTCTCCTTTCAGGAAAAGTGAAGAAAATATTAAACACAAGTTATTGAATAAATAACTAAAACTCAGAATAAATTTGCACTTTCTGCTTGCTCTAGCATTTCTATGAGCAACGGATTGCTTAAATGTAGAAACAAGTGACAATTTTCACTCTGGTCAATTGTAGAGCATTCTCTCTGTTTCAAAACTACTGTTTGCCAGCATTTTCAAGTCCTTTTTCATTTTAGAAACAACTCCAGCTCTGATTGGCTAGAAAATGTCTATAAACCTACAGTAGAATATAAGAATAAAAGAAAGACCTGTATATTTTAATTACATTATTGTTGAGAGCAACAAATGTATAGTAAGGAGGTTAAAAAGAAGATCTGATTTGTGTCAGAAGAGAGAACATGGGAAAGATGTGAAGGAATCCATTCACCCAAACACTAGGGAAAGACAAATAAGGAAAGCAAGGGGACTAGCAAGCAGAGTTTTTTTAAAAAAAAGGAAAGCAATGAGAAGCCACATATGAGTCAGCCAGTATGGTGAAACAAGGTTTGATTGATGGAAAAATTATATATAAATCTCTATTTTCAGAGTAACTTTGTAAAATAAGTGATAAGATCTACAATGACTAAATGAATATATGAACCAAGATTTTTATCAGATTTTCATTATGGTTAGTCATTTAAATAGTTAACACCACTCATATATTTCATTCACTACATCCTATTCTCCTCTGGTTCAAAGCCATTTCAACAACTTTTGCATTCATATTCCCTCCCTACAAAAATTGGTATATAATTGTGTAGGGGACAATTGTTTGTTGTATTAAAATACACAGTTAATTTCAGTTAAAATAAAAACTATTTTACAAGGGTATAATTTGGCTACAAAAAATAAAGGATATACTGAGAAAATATGCCTCTCGTGACCTAATCATTTTTGTAAATGGCAAAGAGCTTTTATGAGCTTTATTTCAATCTACATCACAGTAGAGCAGTATGACATATGGAACTGGGCCTTTGTTTTAAGTAGCCAATCAGTGATCAGAGAAGCAAGTGCTCATTTGAATTCTTACCCTTATAAAAGAGTACAACTAGGATGAAGTCACAGGCATTTGTAGGCAGACAGGCAGACAGGTAAACAAGCAAGCAATCTTGGTATATGAAACAATGGCTTCAAGGAGAACAACGCGTAGAAGACCACGATACAGAGTAAAAGCCAGACGGAGAAGACATATTGTCCGAAAGAGAAGGATGAGAAATAAAAAAAGGTTCCGAAGGAACATCCGCTCAACTAGAATAGCTTCTAAATTGCCAAAGAGATTAAAACCCAGGAAAATCCGAATGACCAGAGACGCTTGGGGCATGCTGCATTCCTATGTGGATGGCATTTACAGAAAAGTCTCTGGGGAAGCTGAACGCCTGAGAAGAAAAGATCGGCGTCCTTCCATCATTTCTTCGGATGTGCAAAGTGCCCTGAGGCAAGTCATGCCAAGGAAATATAATAGGCGACCTACCTACAGCAAAACCCGCTAGAAAGCTAATCCTTTCCCTTCTTTAAGGCTACAAACAAACAAAGAAGGGAAAAGAAAAAAAACCAGCCTGAGAGAAACATTAATGTTCTGCCTGCCTAAAAGATCAAACATGACCTTCAAATTGCCAAAGAATCCTGTAAACTATCTTTTTTTTCTTAAACCAACCTCACTACCTTATTATTTGAAGAAGAAAAAGATCTAAGAGAGACCATCACTACAAGAATGTTGTCCACCATAATCAAAATCAGACTTCCATTGAAGTATTTTCTATTACGCATGGAAGCAACTATCAGACTATATACCAGCAATTTTCCATCTTTATGAATCTGAGTCAGCAGAAAGAGAATACAGATGATACATAGAAAATACAGGACTATGTGAGGTGTATGCTGAAGGAATGTTTCCCTTGCAATAAAACAGGATTGGCAGGATTATTCATGGCATGTGTTTTCTTCGAACCACAGCATTTGAAATTGTTTGCCCATGTGTGAGAGGCTAAATGGCTAGGTAAACAGATTTCAATGAACCAATTTATAGTTTAGTAAGCCATACTGTCCTGTTTTATACATAACTCATAAACTAAGAGATCACAAATTTCTCTGGCCTGCGGCTTGCACACTTTGCAGGTGATCATACTTCAGAATATAGTGGGCAAGACCAGGAGAAAAACTACCATAAATTTGATTTGATATTGTTATGCTTAATATAACTATAGAAGGTATAATTACTTCCCAGTCACATATTTAATAATGTTATTTAACTAGTTTAATACATTTATTTTATGTTTTAATATAAATGTAATAAAATTATTAATAAATAAGTTAGTTAAATTTTTTTTTAAAAAAAATCTGAATTTGTAGGGCTCCTCAAGCAACTCAAAGCTGTTCCAGACTATGTTAAATACTCAATAGAACAGTGGAAGAAAAACTAAATAGCAAATAATTATTGGGGGGGGGGGTACAGCATACTACTTCAATTACAAAATGCCTAACTAGAGTGTTGGTACAGCCAGGTCTTTATAAACTTCAGGATTAGGTTCATGTGGATCTCAGGAGGACTATTGTTTCAGATATTGTTTCAGAATACAGGAGCAGCTACAAAGAAGGGACATTTCTGAGATCACATAAATTGATATTTCTTCAGTAAGAAGATGCAAAGCATGACAATTCAGCCAATACTTATGACACAAAGACAATTGGAGAGAAGCAGTCCCACAAATACTCAGACCTTAACATGAAAGGTCTGAATTCCTTCTAGAAGACAGTTGGCAACCAGTGCATGTCATATAGCAGCAGTATCACATTACATCAAAACTCATTCTAAATGCTTGCGTCACCATATTCTAACCATCAGATAACCTCCTACGATGCACAATTCAATAGCCCTAAAGACACATGATTAAGCCATGTATGATTGTGAGAAGGACCCCATGATACAAAAAGGTCCAAATAATGCAAAAGATTAATCTGAGCAAAGATTCTCCTAACCCTAAGTTCATATACTTGACTTAATACAATGTGTAAGTGAAACTGATAAGTGCCTTCTCCAAAATTCTATACTCATACAAGATAATGATGATCCATTATTTTGGTGGCAACAATAATTATTGCAATATTGACTTTATCGAATCTGAACGCACTAAATGTACAGAAAGCTACTCTGCTTGCAACCCCTCTATTTTTAGGTTCTTGCTGAGTATTGAATTAAGTTTCCAGCAGTCTCAGATTGTGAATTTAACAGTATATTACCCACATATAATTTATGAAACTTGTATGCCATTAGACTATTAATGACTATGCTCACAACAATAACATTACAAGAAAAATTTAAAAAAACTATAATTTATGGGAAGCATCATGAAGTGAGAATGAAGACACAATGGAGCTATAGGTATAACCCTGCTTTATGATGATGCAATAATAGTAATTTAATAAAATGCCTGGTAATGTGAGACAACTTGAGGTTTTTTTTCCACAGATTTCAGTTTTTTTTTAAATGAACCCTTATGGATAATTCTATAATTTTGACCAGAGAAATACTTCTTTTGTAAATGAGTCTTGAGTTGTTTTTCTCTTTTTCCATAACTAGATAATTGTAATTTGGCCTAGCAAACCTTTTGAATTGTGTCACATAGTAATTTTTATTTCAATAAAGGGTCATCTAAGAATTCTACAATGGTCAAAGTGGGATTGTATTTACTTCTATTGAAAGAAGGAAATGATATAAGAAATGCTTATTTTAACTATTAGAAATTATATTTATCAAAATTAATAAAACTTACAAACTAAATAACTGATTTTTTGGGTTCCTTCTTACAAGACATATCAATATTATATGTACCTCTGAGATAATGTACGTCTGGAAAATGAGCAAAAAAATTTAACAGATAAATTTGATATTTCAATTATTTTTGTATATTAAGTCCTCTGGAGGTTTTTAGAATTAAAATATGCAAAACTCCAAATATTTAATCCCAAAAATTATGGGGAAAGATTTTATGCTACAAAAGGGATTATAGTGGGTATCAAATTATATTTTAAACCACTTTGGCCTACTATGCTTTACAAAGCATTTTGTAGAATCAGACCATGATTCAATACATTCTGAAAATCCAGAAAATTGGTTGAGAAAACCACAATTAAATGAAGAAGTGGTTAGAGTGTTGTGCAAATATGGCCATACTGTTTACAAATAGATAGGTATTGCCAGTTCAGATAATCTTAATTTCTATGGTTAGTACCTCTCACAATGAGTTGTAGGATTCCTATCACCAAGTTCACTGAGAAATCTGACCAGGTAAAGCTTTATTTCTAATGATATATTTATGAAATCTCAAAATGAATCAATCTAGTCACTGATGGGGCAAACTTTTGACAGGGAAAATATGTAACAACAATGTAACAACATTCAACTAAACATGATAAAATTATAACTATGAACCTTGAGACTGTCTTCAACACTAGCCTTCTCCAATGGATCAATCAGATTGAAGATGGGGACATCAGAACAAATCTCTGCTATCCTTCATAAATTTCCATTAATTTAAATCTAAAAATGTTTCATAAGAAATGGGAAAGATAGATTAGTATCAAATATTTAATTTAACTGAGGAAAGTGTCATTGCATTTATTCACTAAAAATGACTTTAGATTATTCCTTTATTCTCATTTTTCCACTTCTTCCAGATTATAATACATGCAGGGAAAATTTACTGTGTTTCCCTGAAAATACAACATGGCCTGAAACTAAGGCCATGCCACATATTTTGGGTGGGCAAAAATATTAGCCCCCCCTGAAAAAAAGCCCCCTGGACAATCCCTCCCCTCCAGCCAGACAGAGCACCGTTCACTGACATAGTGGTATCCTGAAGGTGCCAAGCCACGGGAACGAGGTGGGGGCAAAAATGCTCACGTTGCTTGGTGCCTTCGGGGTACTGCTAGGTCGGTCAGTGGTCCTGTGCCCATCTGCAGAGGGGGGGGGGGTTGTGCAGAGCCAGGGCATCTCCGCTGCTGCTCCATAGAGTGTACTCCCAGAGCGACATCCTACCTCTGTGCTTTGGACCATAGCGCATACTCCCAGAGCGGCATCATACCTCTGCTTGCAAGCCGCAGAAAAAGCCATGCAGTGGGTGGCAGCAGCAGCGGAGATGCCCTGGCTCTGCAGATACTGTAGAGCTAGGCAAGGCCATCATGAGCCTGGGAGTCGCATGAGTGGGCAGAGGAAAAGCGCAACCCCCTCTCCAGCCATGCAGAACCCCATTCACTGAACTAAGGGCATTCTGAAGGCGCTGAGCTGTGGGAGCCGTAGGGTAGCAAACATGTGCTCCTGTGGCTTGGCGATGCCCCATGGTCAGTGAATGGCACTGTGCCCAGCTGGAAAGGGGGGTTGCCGGGTGGCTGATCGCGAGCATGGTCACCTCATGGCTGCTGTGTAGCTGCTATGGCAGTGCAACACAGTCATTCGACCCTGAGGCTGTGCCCAGCTCTTCAGGAGCCCGCTCACAAGAGAACAGCCACCTGACAACCCCAAACCAATAAGCCCCCCGCCCCCTATTATAAGACCAAGGCCATATTTTGTGTGTTAAAAAAATATAATACCTGTCTTAGTTTTGGGGAAACACGGTATCAATACCTTCTCATATTACATTTGAATAAACTTTTATTCATAATGCTAAAAGGAATTCATTGAATCAAGCAATCTGGAGGAAAAAACAGAACAATATTGATGTGCTCATTCTAAATTCTAGTTCTTCAAAGTATAAAACATATTAGCAATTTGTTTGAAATCCAAAAGCAAATAATGCATGCTTTGTAGGCATCAAAGTTCATATGTTCACAAGATTGTTCATAAGATTTAGGTTTCACCAATGTACACATGAGCCTGTTCTTTTTGCATGATAATAACAAAAGCAGTATTAATGGTCTGGAACAAATCTAATCAACTCTGATTCAATGGGTCATTTTTCCAATTCATTTTCTTGTTCTATTCCTCCACCCCCCAGAAAACACTATTCTCTCTTTATAGGATCAAATTCACTTTTCACATCTTTTTTTTTATTATACTCCTGAATTCAATATCACAACTGTCCAATTGTTGCTAACTGATTATCTATATAATCAGATATATATTTTGAAGTGATTTATGCTCTGGAAGTCTAATTGGATTACTGAAATCCCTTTTGTGGGAACTATTTGAAATAACCACGACAGAACTTTTTAACATTCACTTACAATGTCCACCAAACAATGCTTTCTCCAGTACCCTCATAAATCTTTAGTGAACTCTTAACTATACCACCATACCATATAGAGAAAACATTATATTAAGAATCAAGAACCTACAACCAACATGAAAAACTTCCAAATACTGTGTTTCCGTGAAAATTAGACAGGGTCTTATATTTTTTTGACCCATGAAATATGGCCTTGGGCTTATTAGGGGGGGAGGGCTAATTATTTTTCAGGTGCAGGAAGCAGCAAGCCCACTAGCCCCATCCTCTCCGTCCCACCATCTGCTTGCCTGCGGCCACAATGAACCAATTTTTCCTTGCAACCTGGCCTTTGCCTGCCCTGCTTGCTGGCCGTGGAACAGCTGACTGTGCTGCTCTGGCCTCGTGGGGGGAGGGTCTTCCTGGAAGAATGAACAAACACAAACACACACATACGCACTCCCCCACCAAGGCAGCCACATGCCATCACTAACTTGTTTTTCAGCTCCATTCTCCATTCCACATTCAGGACAAGAAAAGTAGACTGTGTGCCTATGGTAAAAAAAAATATCAGAAAATACCTTCCAAGTTCTCGCAAAAAAAAAAAAAAATCTCATGGAGTTGGAAGTAGCCCCACAAACTACTTTTCTTGCCCTGCACACGGCAGTGGAGAATGGAGCAGGAAAGCAGGTTAGTGGAGGGATGTGGCTGCCTTGGGAGGGGGGGTGTTAGGGATCTTTTTCTCTCACACACGTACACACCATCCTTTTCTTGGCAGCTATGCACAGATGCAGAGAAGGCTTCGGATAGAGCATTTGGGGAATGTGTGTCTGCGCTGAGATCCCAAGGAAAGAACGATTGCCAGGAAAGGGGGGGGGGGATTTTGCCTCTTATCCTGTTCTGAGTCTGTGCTAAGCTTCAGAACAGGGTAAGAGGAAGGAAAATCTCCCATACACATTTTAAAGCCATTTGCAAAAATGCCTCATTCCGAGCCTTCAATTGTGCAATTTTGTAAATCCCTTGATAATGGGGAGGGGGGATTCTGTCTCTTATCCAGTTCTCAGTCTGTGCTGACCTTCAGAACAGGGGGAGAGGCAGGAATATTCCCCTTCCATATTTTCAAGAGGTTTGCAAAAACGCCCCATTTTGAACCTTCAATGTGAATATGCAGGTGAGAAGCGACCTCCTGTAGGCATTAAAATCCATACACTTGGGACATCAGAAGAAGCCCTGTGAGGAGACGCTGCTGCTGAAGTGCAGGAAATCTCCCCCTCCCACCTGCAGATCATTCTTTCAAAGAGGAGTTTCACCAGGATGAAGAGGTGGCTGAAGGCGGTGTTTGTGTTGCCTTCATCCTGGTGAAACTCCTTTTTGAAACAATATGCAGGTAGAGGGAGGAGATTTCCTGCACTTCGGCAGCAGCGTCTCCTCATAGGGCTTCTTCCGATGTCCCAGGTGTATTGATTTCCATGCCTTCTTTTCCTGTTCCGTGGACGGAATTGCGAGCTGTGACTGTCACTGTTAGGCAAGGAGGGCATGAGGCATTTGGGTTGTGTTGCTTGGTCTCCGGCTTCTTTTGCAACTGCAATTGGCTGCAAAAGAGACGAGTGTTTGCTGGAGACAGAGGCCTAAGCGGCACCCGTGAATCAGCTGTTTTGTGAATGGAGCGGCCCAGCTGATCTGATTAAGGGGCCAAGAAGCCAAGAGGTAGGGAAGGGATGCCCCCTGTTCTGGCTAAACCCACCCCTTAACTAGGGCTTATTTTCAGGGGAGGGTTTATATTTTTGCCCACCGTGAAAATCTGTCATGGCCTTAGTTTCAGGACATGTCGTATTTTCAGGGAAACATGGTAATAGTCTATGTATGTCAAAAGTAGTAATTAATTTCCCAACCTCCTTTCCCTTTGGCCATTAACATTGGTTACTTTTGCTTCTTATTTACAGTCCTTTCATGATTCACTAGAGCAGTGGTGGGCAAACTTATTAGTCAAGAGAGCCAAATATCAACAGTACCACGATTTAAATTTCTTTTGAAAGCCAAAAGGTGTGGCCTGTTTTGTGGGAGTGGCTCAGTGATCATGTGACCAGGTGGGCGTGGCCAACTTGGAAAATGTGGTGAAACTCACTTAACGACGGTCCTGCTTAGCAACCAAAATTCTTTCTTTCTTTCTTTCTTTCTTTCTTTCTTTCTTTCTTTCTTTCTTTCTTTCTTTCTCTCTCCTACTTTCTTTTTCTTCCTATTTTTCTTTCTCTTTTTGTCTCTCTCTGTCTATCTCTCTCTTTATCTGTCTCTCTCTCCTCCCTCCACCCATCTGTCATTCTGTGTGTGTGTGTGTGATTCCGTCTCTCCCTCCCTCTCTCTCTGTGTCACTCTGTTTGTCTCTTCCTCCCTCTCCCTCTGTCTTTCTCTGTATGTCAGTCTCTCCCTCCCTCTCTCCCTCCCCCCCCCAAGCAGTGGAAAGCCCGGCACGCTGGCCGGGGAGGCCACGGTTGCCTTCCCCCTCAGCGAGCGGGCGGGGGGAGCACCCGAGGCCGCGGCCATCCAAGCACCGCGGAGGCTGTCAGGGCGCTGCACGCACACCTCCGTCCAGCCGCACGTGGCGGCCAGCCCCGGAAAGCACGGCTCGGCGGCCTCTGCAGGCGGCTGTTGCTGCTGCTGCCCCCCGAGCCCTGCGACATGCAGCTCCTGCAGTCCGAGCGCATCGGGCAGGACAGCCGGGCACGTTTCCACCAGGTCCCTCTTTGGCCCCTCGGTTGCGGCTTTTCCTCTCTCCCTCCCCCCCCCCCCGGCCTGGAGGCAGTGGAGAGCCCGGCATGTCGGCTGCTGGGGCTTCGGCTGCTGGAGCTCCGGCTGCCTCCCCCTGTAGCAGACGGGCGGAGCGCGACGCCCGGACGCCTCCGGCGAAGCCTCCCATGCTCGCCTGCGCTGGGACGACTCCTTGGGTCTCCCGCCATGGAGCCATGCTCGCCTGCGCTGGGACGACTCCTTGGGTCTCCCGCCAGGGAGCCAGGCTCGCCTGCGCTGGGACAACTCCCTGGGTCTCCCGCCAGGGAGCCAGGCTCGCCTGCGCTGGGACGACTCCTTGGGTCTCCCGCCAGGGAGCCAGGCTCGCCTGCGCTGGGACGACTCCTTGGGTCTCCCGCCAAGAAGGCGGGAGCACGACGCCCGGACGGCTCTGGCGAAGCCGCAGCCCCGGGCGCTCCCCCCCGCCCGTTCGCTCGCGTGGGGGGAGGGAGAGAGGAAGAGCCGCACCCGAGGGGCCAAAGAGCCGTGGTTTGCCGACCACTGCACTAGAGGATAATGCATTTAATAAACTGAGGTTTAGAAAACAAGTTACATAGAGTTTATGTTTTGCAATTTCATTAAATATTGTTGAACTCTGTCCAGAGTGCTTTGACTTTTTATTTTATTTTATTTTGTTAACCACACATCAAACAGATTATAGTTTTCTTTCTCTCAGATACAGAAGGTGTGGAGACTTCTGAAATAGATAATTAATCTCTTTTGCTATCTATAGTTTCATAGTTAACACTGTTTGGTTGAAGTGTAAAAACACATTCGCACTTTAGAAAATGGGTGATTAGTTAATCAAATGACAATATGAATGGTAGACAAACACAAAAATGACTGCAAGGTGGAGCTATTTATGAGCAGCCACATTTTGTCCATGTGAAATGTATTCATTATTATTTATACATTGCAGTTTCTTGTATTTTGGTAGTTTTGTATTCAATGTGCTTCAGTTTAATCATTATGGCCCTGCAACAATTTAATCTGGCAATCTCTCTGTCCCTTTGGCCATGTTCAGTCAAACAGAAAACTCTAATAATTAGGGCAAGGATTTCTATGATATGTCATGTTTTCTTCTGGAAATTATATTTGAATTTATAGGTAAGTTAAAACATATTTTAGAATAATTTGGTGAGAATTAAAAGCTTCTGTTTGCCTGAAAAGCCATATTTTGACTTTTTAAAAGTATTGTGTCATATTTCTCCTTAATTTTGTAACGTGTCATATTTTGATCATATTTTTATCCTTGGCAACCTTCCGGTTAAAGTAAAGAATGTGAGAATTTGCCTGTTTTTTTTTTTAATTAGTTTCCCAACTGAGAGAGATGCATATGTGTGCCTGTGTAAGAGAGAGATATAGAAAGAGGACAGGGAGAGGGAGAGAAGGGAGAGGATGAAGGCTTCTCCCCTGACCAGGCCTGAAAAAAAGGTGAGAATTTGCCTGTTTTGTTTTTTTAATTTGTTCTATAACTCAGGTGAATGTGTTTATTTGAGATGGTGGAGTCACATGAAAGTTAAAATCTGATTTGAACATACCTAAAAGGAGATGTTCAGTCAGTGTAAAATTATGTTGCCTTGTTCAAGAATTTGGGGAGATTTTCAGTAGTGATGGTGATATTTTGTTTTATAAATTGTGTGAAGTTAAGGTATCACCCCAAAAACATTTTAATTTTCAATAACATTTTTGAAACCACGAAAAACTAGAGTTGTTTAGTGAAATTTGCCTTCACTGAGAAGAGGCAATATCTTCTTTTTGACATAGCTTCTTCTAATGGTTACTTCAAATATCCCTTTAAGGAAATTGGGTAGTAGTAGCCTTGGACATTTTTTTTTGAGAAGTACACCAGCCACTCGATTCCAAATATATACCTTCCAAGGAAAAATTATATCTCTGCCTTCTATGAAGATATATTAGGAAAGATAAGATCTGTTGATGACAACGATAAGATATGAAAGTGTAAATGGAATGATATGTACCCAGTGTTATTATTTATATTGAAAAAGTTTTATTGGTTTTACAATTTTTCAATAGGGTAGGGTAAGGGATACAAAGAAATTTTGAAAGCATTCACGTCAAAGTCGTCGGCCCTACCGGGACATCAAAATAGATCATTAACAAAAAACATTTTCCGTACACTACAAAGTGAAAGCAAGTACATATTTCTAAGTTCTCAGTTCTATGCTGTCAGTCATTTACAAAAATCCAGATGCACATGTTATACAATATTATTCAAAAAATCAAGGCAAAGTTATTTTTTAGATCTAAGTCTCACCTCAGTGTTATTATTGACCCTCTGAAATGTGACAAGCCCATTGCAAATATCAGCTCTCATTAACAGCACAGTATCTTCTGCAAAATACACATATATCAATACCCTCAATCTACACACTTCCAATAGCACCCTTTCACAGGCACCACAACATTTGTTTTGCATTTATCTGCAGATACGTTAAGTTTCAAATAATTATTCTCAATTCAAGTCCAAAGCAAATTTTTCCATACGATGTCAATCCCAGTCTATACTGTAACCACTAATACTAAAAAAGCCTATATTAAATAGTTCTATGCTAATTTACAACACAATATCAGTACAGTACAAAAAAGCTTAATATTAATTACGTACATGTAAGGCTAAAATTGGTAGTAAATACTCATCTGGAATAACAGAAAAGTGAAATCTCATATACAAAAAAAGTTTGATAGACTAGCAATGTTCTGCAAAGATAGTAGTGAGATTTCTCTTGTAAATGCTTTTTGTTCTAATAATCTAAAAGATAACTTTATGATTAAGAGATCTTCAGATGGATATCAATGAAATCAAATGCATGTCCCAAAAGTGCTTTTTCTGAAGAGGCTGAAGAAGCTTCTTAGATGAGAAGTGAAATGTCAAAGTCAAGTTGCCTTTTGAAAAAGCACCTTTGGAACAGCCATGATCTAGATAACAGAATCTCCATAGAAATCAAATGAACTACATACTTTGAAAGAAATTGAATGGAGATTCTCAGTAATACAGGTCAAAGTTATACAATACAATAGCAGAGTTGGAAAGGACCTTGGAGGTCTTCTAGTCCAACCCCCTGCCTAGGCAGGAAACCTTATACCCTTTCAAACAAATGGCTATCCAACAGCTTCTTAAAGACTTCCAGTGTTGGGGCATTCACAGCTTCTGGAGACAAGC
Source organism: Rhabdophis nuchalis (assembly GCA_039707465.1). NCBI lineage: Eukaryota > Metazoa > Chordata > Lepidosauria > Squamata > Natricidae > Rhabdophis > Rhabdophis nuchalis. The sequence continues at coordinate 60,877,753 of CM077647.1, forward strand.
TGTTCCACTGATTAATTGTTCTAACTGTCAGGAAATTTCTCCTCAGTTCTAAGTTGCTTCTCTCCTTGATTAGTTTCCACCCATTGCTTCTTGTTCTGACCTCAGGTGCTTTGGAGAATAGTTTTGACTCCCTCTTCTTTGTGGCAACCCCTGAGATACTGGAACACTGCTATCATTTCTCCCCTAGTCCTTCTTTTGATTAAACTAGACATACCCAGTTCCTGTAACAGTTCTTCATATGTTTTAGCCCCTAGTCCCCTAATCCTCTTTGTTGCTCTTCTCTGCACTCTTTCTAGAGTCGCCACATCTTTTTTACATCGTGGCAACCAAAACTGAATGCAGTATTCCAAATGTGGTCTTACCAAGGCATTATAAAGTGGTATTAACACTTCATGTGATCTTGATTCTATCCCTCTGTTTATGCAGCCTAGAACTGTGTTGGCTTTTTTGGCAGCTGCTGCACACTGCTGGCTCATATTTAAATGGTTGCCCACTAGGATTCCAAGATCCCTTTCACAGTTGCTACTATTGAGCAAGGTACCACCTATACTGTACCTATGCATTTTGTTTTTCTTGCCTAAATGTAGAACCTTACTTTTTTCACCATTGAATTTCATTTTTTTAGATAGTGCCCAATGTTTGTTAGATAGTGCCCAAAGTTGTTCCAAAGGTGCTTTTTCAAGAGGCAATTGGACTTCCTGGTTGAAGACGTTTCGCTGAAGAAGTTTCTTGGATGCGAAGCAAAAAGTCTTCAAAGAAAAATCAGAAAGTCCAGTTGCCTCTTGAAAACGCACCTTTAGGTCTTCTTGTCTCTCCCCCCCCCCCTTTTTTTAAAGAAACACAACGAAACAGTCAAGAGCGACTCAAGTTACAGTGCTCAATCTCCTAGGTCAATACCCTCCAATACTTAGGGGTCGCTGCTTCGCACTTTCTGCGGGACCGCTCTTCTCTACTGGCTGCAGAAGCTCTTTGACGCATGCGCAGTATGAGCTCAGGAGGAGGTTTTTGTCCGGTGACGTAGAGGGCGAAGGCTGTAGAGGTCGGGTTTCCGGGGCTATGAGATTGCGTATGGGTTGTTTCCTGCTTCGAGCAGTAACTGCTCCTTAAGGCAAGAAGCTGCTAATGGAGTCTGTCTGTAGTACTACAGGTAGGGGCAGTTGTTTCCCCCTACTATTTATGCACATGACTCACAATGTGGGAGAGGGCTGCCAAAATCAGCAGCACCTGCCCTTTCCCTCTCATATGTTGTAATTCTGCTTTTATTTTTCTCTGTCTTTACATTGGGATTTTCCAGATAGGTTGGAGTTACGGTTCCCAGCCAATAAGGAATAAAGACCAGGCTGGGTAGAAATTCTGAGAGATATAGTCATCTCACTATTCAAATGGAGAACGTACTGAGGTTATCAAAGCAATGATTTAAACGTCCCATTCTTTTCCTAATAAGCAGATTTCCAGAGTCATCGTTTCATTCTTGAAACTGTGGATTATTGTTAGGTTATTAAAGACTGAAGTTATGTTAAAGAGGCAATGTTGCTTTTGACTCTATATTTGTGAGTGGTTTTAGTGCCCCCACATATTTTACTTTTTGGTGGGCAAAAATGCTGCTGAAGAATGTTGACCAAGGAAGGTTATTCTCATTTGAATTAAGTCACAATGCAGTAGTTTTAAACTGCTTGTGTCCCAAATGACCAGAATGCATACATGTATTACTCTTTAAACAATACAGCAATTCAACCTAAAATATAAAAAGAACTGCCCTAACCTTGAATGGGAAGAGACATAATTTAAAATTATGTTAAAGCACTATTTTTATTAGGAATCTCCAGGTTTACAGAATACTGTGCAAACCTTTTGAGTTTCTGAGATAATGATCTTCGTCAGGTTAGAGTTGGTTAAAGGTAAAGGACTACAGTGTGGATGAGGGCAATGGCGACTCAGAGATAATATATTTCTAAGGGAGGCAATGATAGATACATGTCTTAAAACAAATAATTTTTGGTTTGTGTGCTTGCTTCTATGCTACAAATGTCTATCAGTATTTATAAACTGTATGATGCTGTGATAACATTGAACATGTTACATAGGTTGGGGACTACTTTTACCCCCTCTTGCTTTTTCTTCTAAGTTGCTAAGATTTTATTTATTTTTTACTTGACTTCCATGCTGCTTTTTATCCAGGCCAGAATGCCATTGCTGAAAGAAATATCCCATACAAAGCTAGTTTTGCTATCAAACAAATATATAAATCCATCTATTTATTACAGTCTTAGACCAGAGACCAGAACAAATAAAAATGCTCAGTAAATATATAATTAAAAATTCTAGAATAAAATAATAAATAACAACTAAAATCTATAATAAACTCCCCTATCAATTATGCATGGTCTAACTATATTACAATTACAATTCATAAACTGTGTGGCCTGTTGTAAGTTCAAATCTAAAAGGGGAAGGACTAAACAGTTCAAAGGCTTTGCCACATTTGTTATATAACATAACTATGGTGGAGAAGAAATGTGTTTGTGATAAATCCCCAGTGCTGCTGTGCAGAATCTGTGCAGAATCTGGTAGTTGTGGACTGTTCACACTTAAGCAGCCACTGAAGATAGGTAGTGTCGGAATGGCCAGGATACCTAGCAGTTATTGGCAGAATATGTTTTTTCCTAATCTTTATGTAAAAGGAACATTTAAGTAGCATGTGACCCACAGTCTCCATCTGTCTTGAGCCTCAGGAACAGAGTCTTTCCATCAATGGTATCCTTTTATACTTGCCATACAAGACAGCCAATGGAAGCACATGGCCCCGTTCGAGTGAAAATGCTTTTCGGTGGTTTGCTGACTCCAATTGGCTAAGATAGCTAGCAGGAGCTTCAACACATCTAATGGCATCTGGAACCATAAACAGCAGAGCTTTCTCTTAAGTCCACCTGCCTCTCAATATCCTCTACCCTTTGTCGCAAAATGTGTCTTGCTAGGTCGTAGTCCATCTTGAGTATTGAGGCTGGGAAGAAGTCTAGTTTGGCAAGGTTGGACTCGACAGCCTTGATCCTTGATGAGGAGAATTTGTCTTGGAGGATTAATGGAGCAATCAGTTGCTGAAAGAAGTTACACTTTAGCCAGAGATTTAAGGACGCTATATAGATTCTTGCTTCGATTTTTGTCAATCATGTCTCCAGGCGCGGAAGTACATTTGAGACACAAAAGGCATTTGGAGAATTGATCTAATGAATTTGGATTGAACTATTTCTAATGGTGTAAAACACAAAGCTGATCCAAGCAATGTCTCATAAAGACGCTGTGCTAGCAACTTGGCCAGAAAAAGCTTTCCAAGTGCATTTCTGGAAGCATTGGTTACCTACTCTATTTTATGGCCATTTAGATACCAAGAATAAAGTTTTGGCCCTTTTGCAAAGGCCAGGATCTTTGTTTTCTCATAATATATGTCCAGTTTATTGTAATTACAATACTGGACAACAAACAAATATATATAATAGTGCTATAACATGTGCATACTTATAAATTGTTCTGAGCCAATGTTTTTTAAACTTGGCAACTTTAAGATTTTACTCCTAATTGCATTCAACACATCTTAAAGTTGCCACATTTGAAAAATATTGTTCCAAGCATACGTTTATGTTATGTTGTATTGTGGCTTAGTGCACTGTGTGAACATTGCACTAACATTGAACTACTGTATCTCTTTGCTGCATGACAGATCTGGGCAGATTTGGGGGAGGGGTGGATGGAAGAGGACCAATCTTCTCTGCACTTCTCCACCCCAATTCTCCCGGATCTGTCATGCAGCAGAGAGATATATAGTAGCTGGGCTCAATAGCAGCAGTAACAATAAGCACTACGTGACAGATCTGGAGGGATTGGGGTGGGGAGGTGCAGGAGGGAAGAGGACCAATCTCCTGTGCGCAAAGGCTTTTCTCATGACCCTACATCTCCACTTTGTCTCTGGAAAAAGCTACTACCATCATCAGGATTTTGGCTAGTGAAAGAAGCGCAGGATGGAAAGGAAACTTTGGAATGCGGCAGGTGCAAGGCTCCAGGGAGATTCCTGACCCAGTGCTCCTGCATTCTGAAGTTTCCTTTCCATCCCGCACTTCTTCCATTAGCCAAAATGCCGATGATGCAAATAGCTTTTTCCAGAGACAAAGTGGAGATCTAGGGTCCTGAGAAAAACCTTCATGCAGAGGAGATTGGTTCTCTTTCTTTGCTCTCCCTCTCCCCAATCCCTCCAGATCTATCATGCAGTTCTTTTTTTTTTTTTATTGAAAAAGTTTTATTCACACAGATTTTCCCCCTTTTTACCCCCACCCCCGACATGTAATATAAATCACATACAAATACTATACCCCCCCTCACCCCGTCTTAAAATAAGTTTCTCATTCAGATATTATACCCCCTCGCCTCCCAGCAGACACAATATAAGTTTCTCTTAGTATATTAATATCCCATTAACACCATCTTCTAAGTTAATTAAAGATATAAAAAACATAATATAAATTTCTAAAAAAAAAAAAAAAAAAAGGCATATCCCATTATTCCCCTCTCTAGATTAATCATACATATATATTACCCCGCCCTCCACCCTAACCCTCCCCCACCTCCCATTCAAACCCACCCCCCTGACTTCCGCTATACACCACTCTAATAATTCCAAGCATCCCAAATATTATTTACTCTATTCACCTATCAATCAAAGCATTCTTACCTAAAAACTACATAATACTTCCTAATCTGATATTTATTCTGTATATAACCAATCCATTAGAAACCTTATAACAAGCTCAACATAAACACCCCCTTTTAGTTAAACATTAAAATACATAGAAAATAATTCTTAAGATCTCAATACCATGTCATATAACCTAACACTTATAAAACTTAAACCATATATCCTAGCTCAAGTTTACATCCTTCCTGATTCAAAAGGTTTACTATTTTTCCCCTCTCCATTTGCTTAATTGCCCACTTAACAACACAAAAAAAAATATGTAAAGATTACTCTAATATTTGAAAAAAGCAAAGTTACTTCTCTCTTCACAAAGGAAACAGAAACGGTATAGGAAAATTTCAGATCCTATCACAAGAAGGATACAGCAAATTGCAAGAAAATTTCAAAGTTCGGCCCAAGTTTTTTCCCAGAACACTAACATAATATTAATCCTTTCCGCGTCAATGTTCATAAGTCCAACTCTTCAGGTCTCCTTCCATTCCATCCATAGCTGTTTGTAATACCAGTTTAAGCAGCTGCCCCCATAAATAACAAGAAAAAAAACCCTTTACATAGGTAACCCCCGAGTGACTTTTCATCAAGATTATAAAGTTCCAAGATCGTGATAGGGTAACAACCAGATCCACTGCAAATGCTCCGGTTCCAGTTTTCAACCCTGAAAAAGTTTCCACATCCAAGAGGACCAGCATTGCAGAGATCTGTATATTTTTATCTAGATTGATTAATTGCTTCGTCCTTTAATCCTTTTGTCTTTCTTAACTCGCCGAGATTGAGACCTCCTCTGCTTCTGCGGTTTCTGGATTTGTCTGGTACTAGACCTGGCTTCACATTGCTCATCTGATTTACGTATTGGCATTCCAACAGATCCCCCTATAGCAGTCTTCGACATTTCCTCCAGAGTAGGGCTTAAAAAAAGCCCAGGGGAATCCAACTGAGTATGTTCTTCCATCTCTTTTCCAAATTGTTTCTGCTCCATCTCAATATCTTGTTCTGAACCATCCAGATCTACTAGTGTTGGTATAGATATACGTGGGGGCGTTGCACTTTTCTTCAGTATTTCATAATAAAAATCTCTTGCCTTATCTATAGTATTCAAACAATACCGCGCCCCTTCATATCTGAATATAACACCCATTGGAGCATCCCACCTGTACTGTATCCCTCTTTTCTTCAGCTCTGCCACCAAAAAACCAAAATCCCTTCTAAGCTTCAGGATAGTTGATGGAAGTTCCTTAAAGACACCAATCCGTTTTCCAGCTATGTGGAGAGAGGAGTGAAAAGACTTCTGCAGAATATCATTTCTGAGGTTTCTCTCAGTAAAATATATCACAACATCTCTCGGTAGTTGCCTTTGTAATGCTATACGTGAGTTTGCTCTGTAAATTTTATCAATCTTAGCATAAATTTCACCAGGATTCATTTTTACTAATATAGCCAAAGCATCGGCAGAAACTTTTCTTAAGTCTTCTCTAGGATTTTCTGATAATCCTCTCAGTCTAATGGCTTTTTCCATTAAAAAAAGTTGTAACATAATAACCTGTTTGTCCAATTTGTGCATATTCCCCTCCATTTCCACCAGTTTCAAATCCGTTTCCTTTGCTTTAAGTTCCACCTGTGAGGTCAGCTGTTCGATTTTTCCATCAATTTTAATGATAACTTCAGACAGACTCTTGGCCATTGCAAACATTTTTTTTTCTAATTGTTCATATTTCTCCTGGATCATTCTTTTGAGGTCTCTGCTTTCATTAACTATAAAGTTCATCAAATCTTTAAAGTCCTGGGGAGATACTACACGAGTTTGTTCCATTGCCTTGCTTTTAAGCTTTTAAGCTTTCCAAGTTTTCAGGAAGATAGCTCTGCTCCCCCTTCGTCTCAAACTCAGCCAGAGGTTACACAGAGACTAGCTCTGCTCCCCCTTCGCCTCGAACTCCAGAGGTTACACAGAGACTACAATCCACAAGTCAGTAAACAGTTAATAGTTTAGCTTTCGTTTCGTCTCATCTGGTAATTAACGCCATCTTGGTTCCTTCATTCTAAAAGCTGTGTCTGAAATCTACTGTTTTCTGGTGAAATCACCAAGTTTAATTACTTGCGTTTGCGATGAGATGCCAAGAAGTTTCCTTCCTTTGAAGTACGAAGTATCTTGGAATGTAGATATAAAGGTAAAAGCAGTTTGCTTTGTCGTGCTAATTAGCACGAGCTCCTCACCCTCCTGGAGAAGATCGCAGCCTATGAAGGGTGGGGCCTCTCCTTACCCGCTCCTCAGAGGAAACTAACCCTCTGGGGGCTTCGCAAGTGGGCCCCTCCCTGGCAGCAAAAACTCCCTCGCAAGTTCCTTGAGAACTTGGAGTTCCGAGACGCTTTGATGGTATAAAAAACGCCTCCACGGGGGGGTGGGATGGCAGGCTTGAAAAAAACCTGCCGGCAGCAACTGCAACCGGAAGCGGAAACCTATCATGCAGTTCTTATTGCTACTGCTGCTATTGGGCCCAGCTACCGTATTTCTTTGCTGCATGACAGATCCGGGCAGATTTGGGGTGTGTGATGAGGTAGCCTCATTTCCTTTACGCTTCACTTTTGCTGCTCAGGCGCCACCACAAGGAACCATTAATTCAAATGGAAGGAATCCCCACCCCTCTTCATCCAATGGGCTGTTCCCAATCAAGCACAGCAGCAGCCATTCAGCAGCCCCTGCATGTCTTTCCCTCCTCGCTAAAGAGAAGAAGCCAGCTGGCTGTTGCTCCTTGGGCCAAGCGGCTCGCTGTCGCCACCTGTCCGAGGGAAGGGAGGGAAAGTCCTGCCCTGCCATGGGAAGGGTAGAGAAAAGTGGATTTGAGATTGATAAAACCATTAATCTTTAAGATCAAGCCCCCACGCATCACATTCCACCACCACCCGTCCCCCAGAAGCATTTTGCAGGCCTCCCAAACTCTGCATGCCCCATTTTTTATAAAAAATGAAGCATGCAGATGCCTGTAGAGTGCTCCTGGGAGTCGGGGAGAGCAAAAACTTTTTTTTTTTAATTTACTTCTTCAAAATCGTGGTGCATCTTATACTCCGAAAAATACAGTAAACCAATATCAGTACATATTTCTCATAGTAGCAACATACTAGCAGATGTGCTGGACTCCATGTTTTTCCACATTCACATAGTATGCTGTTATTTGCTATCAGCCTCCACTTGAGCACATTGGCTTTACATTTAGGCACTCCAACTCTCAACCTATTCAGGGCCCTCCAAGTAGTATAAGAGGGGCCAGTTCCTTCAGCCATATCCTTCTTTAATGTTATTCTTTGCTTGATGGTCTCCTTCCTCCATTTTTTAATTTGATTGTTCTCATGTACCCTCAAGAATGCTTGTTCTTGACCTAAAACTGTTCCTAGTTGGCAGGCTTGGGACATACAAAGAATGTTGAGGATCATTCTCTTGCTTAGATCTCTCAGCATCACCTTTCTTCTGATCTTAGTCTGGCAATGCAAGTGAGAAAATATGTTTTCTCAATCAGTGTAGGTTTGAGACAATCTCACTAAGCTTACTGTTTGATTAATGGCGACATCAACTTATTTCATATATGCAGATGTGCTCCATAGTGGAGCAGCATACTGCGTTGCAGAGATGCTCAAGGCCAAAGCTTATGTGCACAATTCAGAGGTTCCCAAACTTGGCAACTTTAAGACTTGTGGACTTCAACTCCCAGAGTTCTTCAGCCAGCAGAGCTTTAAGCTCTCTTAAAGCTCTGCTGGCTGGAGAATTCTGAGAGTTGAAGTCCACAAGTCTTAAAGTTGCTAAGTTTGGGAACTTCTTAGATGGTTGAGCTCCCCATGTGTAGTTTATCAATTTGCTGATGCTATTGTTCCATGAGTTGACTTTAACTTTGGTATTCAGATAATGCTGTTTAAAAGAGAGTGTCCTGTTGAGTGCCATGCCAAGATACTTCACTATTGGACAGTACTGTAGCCAGTTCCCTTGCCACATAACATCCAACTTCTCCCTTGCATTTTGATTTTGGAGATGGAAAGCACACACTTGAGTCTTGTTTCAGTTGGGTTTCAAATGATTGATGGTATAATAATGTCCTAATTTTTCAAGGGCTACCATACGTTTTCTGGCTACCTCATAAAAAGTTGATCCTTGTGCTGCCACTGCTGTATTATCCACATAGATGAATAGATATGTGTTGTAACAGGGATTGGTTGATCGTTCATGTATATGTTACATAACATTGGAGACAATTCACTTTCTGGCATCTTCTGCATCCTCAATCTACTGTTCTTACCATCACATAAAATTTTTGGTTTTGGAGGAAGCTGCTAATGTTACCTTGGTAAGCTTATTATCTCTGGTGATATCAGGGTGGATTTGATTTAAATCAACTCAATTTAAATCATGATTTAAATTTAAATCATGATTTAAATCACTAATAAAAAGGCTTGATTTAAATCAACTCAATTTAAATCATAGTTTTTAAAGAGCAAGTGTCATTTCTGTCCCGCAGTGGTTTTCCTCTGACCCACTGTTGACTCACCGACAGTCCCATTCCCTTTAATGGGAAGGCTGGTGACGTGGCAGGGATACAACAAGCTGAAGGACATGGCAGCAGCAGGTGAGTGGATGCTTGCTAACAGGCATTGCCATGATGGAACTGAAATGACATTTGTTTTTTAATAATATATTTATAAGCTGCTTAGAAGGTTTCACTTTCATTTTTTCATTTTTTAAATATTTTTTTATTTTTGAATAAACAGACAACAACACAAAAAACCCACCACCAAATCATCTTCCGTTACATATTGTAGAAAGTGTGTCAATTGGTTACAAAAAGCTTTCATGCATCTCTTCCACAGTCATCACCTACAATTCATATCCAATTATATATTTTAAATCAAAGATCTTTATATATCTTACTATCATCATACCTCAATTTCATTTGACTTTAGTTGTTTTTACGTCCTTATGTATAAAATATTCCAACATTAAAAGCACCACCACATGACATTTCATTAGCTATTTTCAATATCATCCAATAACATTACATCTTTATAACATGTTCTAGATAAGAATTGATTATATTTAGTAACAAAATTTCTAAACCTCTTTTCAAATCACTGTTTACAATTTATATCCAATTTCCTTTTAGTAAACACTACATATATATACATTATTGTCATTATCAATCATTTATTGACTATATCCATTGTCATTTCACTTTTTTTAACTTATACTCAAAGTTTAAATTTTGACTTAAATTTTTATCATTAGCATTCATACATAAAGATTTCAAGCTTCCTTTCATAGTCACCATTTGCTATTTATATCAACTTTTCTCTTATCAACCCAATACATATGTATGCATTATTATCACTGTCAATTATTATCACTGACAGAGTGGCTGTGGTTTCCGGCTGCCCGATTCAACCAGCTCACTCCATCGCTGGCCATAGGGGACGAACATCTTGCCCCTGTGGATGGGGCGCGCAACTTGGGTGTCCTCCTGGATACCCGGCTGTCCATGGAAGATCAAGTGACAGCCGTGGCCAGGAGGGCGTTCTACCAGGTTCGCCTGGTACGCCAGTTGCGCCCCTTATTGGATCGGGATGCCCTTTGCACAGTCACTCATGCCCTCGTGACATCCCGACTGGACTATTGTAACTCTCTCTACATGGGGCTCCCCCTGAGGTGCACCCGGAGACTTCAGCTGGTCCAGAATGCAGCCGCGCGAGCTATAATGGGGATCGCAAGGTACACCCACATAACACCGCTCTTGCGCGAGCTGCACTGGCTGCCTGTCGTCTTTCGGGTGCGCTTCAAGGTGCTAGTGGTCATCTTCAAAGCGCTTCATGGCTCGGGACCTAGCTACCTGCGGGATCGGATCCTGCCCCATACTTCCTCACGGCCGATTCGCTCCCACAGAGAGGGACTTCTCCGGGTGCCGTCCACTAGACTTTGTCAGCGGGCGATGCCCAGGGGAAGGGCCTTCTCTGTGGCGGGCCCAGCCCTCTGGAACGACCTTCCCCCTGACATTAGAACAACCACGGACCTCCGCTCCTTCCGCCAAAAATTAAAAACACACTTTTTCTGCTTGGCCGGCCTAGGGTAGTCTCTTCCTTTAGGGTTTTTAGGGAACGATTAGTTTTAATGGGGATTTTAGTGCAGGGACGATTGGTTTAATCTATTTTTAGGTACTGTATTTATTCATGTATATATTTTATGTGTTTTAGTTTTCCCTGTGCACCGCTCCGAGTCCCCTTGGGGAGAGGACGCGGTATATAAAATAAATATATTATTATTATTATTATTATTAATTATTTATTTAACCATATCCATTATCACTTCATTTTTTATATAATACTCCAAATTTAACTAAATTTAACTAATTCTTGTCAATTTTCATATACCTGTATCTTTCCAGTAATAATGCAGTCTTATTTCTTTTCCCATTTGTGGAATTGATCTTATGTTTATTTCCTTAATAAAATTTGTGTAGACTTCTCTTTGCAGCTTATTGCTTGTTGCATCTCTTATATAACCTTGATACCCTCCATCTGCTTCTTTAATCAGCTTATCTTTAGTTATCCACTGTGCTTCTGACAAGGTTTCTCTCCTTCAATCCATCTTTTCTTCTCTTTTTTCTTCTTCTGTGCCTTGAAATCTGGGGTAGAGTTCCTGTCCATCTAGTTCCATATTCCACTCTTTCCACTTCCAGCCATGCTGAGTTCACTGTTAATATCATTAACAGTGTTAGTGTTCAAGGTGTTAGTTATCATCTTTAAAGCGCTCCATGGCTCGGGACCTAGCTATCTGCGGGATCGGATCCTGCCTCACACATCCTCACGGCCGATTCGCTCCCACAGAGAGGGACTTCTCCGGGTGCCGTCCACTAGACTTTGTCAGCGGGCGACGCCCAGGGGAAGGGCTCTCTCTGTGGCGGGCCCGGCCCTCTGGAACGACCTTCCCCCCGATATTAGAACGACCACGGACCTCCGCTCCTTCCGCCTGAAATTGAAGACTCATCTTTTCCGCCTGGCCGGCCTAGGGTAGTCTCTCTCTCTATGGGTTTTTAAATGTATATTTATATTTAGTGGGGATTTTTAGTTAATGGGATTTTAGCACAGGAATTAATTTAATCTGTTTTAAATTGGTATGTATTTTGTATATTTATTGCTTTTATTCTCCCTGTGCACCGCCCCGAGTCCCTGTGGGGAGAGGGAGCGGTCAATAAATTCAACTATTATTATTATTATTATTATTATTATTATTATTATTATTATTATTATTATTATTATTATTATTATTATTATTATCATCAGTTGTCTTTATCTTCATTTTTCCCTTCGATTTCTAGGACTCTAACCTCCACTTTTTCCATTTGATAAGCATCTTCAAATTTTCTCTCGTATTTTGCTGTTATACACACTATGTTTTCCATTTCTATCTCAATTTTCTCTGTTACTTCTAGTAAATTTTGAATTCCAAACATAATCTTTTGCAATGTTTCTTTTTGATGTTGTGCCATTCTTCCAACTAGTAAACACTGCCACTCTAGTATTCAAAGCTTTTTATTAGATTAGACACAAGTTCATTTATAATCTTCCAAAACAGAGTTTTATTTTCACTTCTCTCCAGCTGCCAGTAAAGCTCCCAAAGAGCACCTGTATAAATAATCCATGCTCTTTTCTCTTATCACTCTCTGTAAACAAGTTGCAAAACCTTGAAATGCAAAGTCAATGAGATCAAAAGAAAAAGAGAAAGTACAATGTTTCCAAGACTCAAGCCTCCAGCCTCCAAGTGGCAGTGTTACTTCCTTTCACTCTGATGTTACAACCTTCTTTGTACTCCTTTTATATTTTCTTTATATTCCAGGCTTAAAAGAAGCAAACTTCTTAAATGGAACTTAATAAAGAAAAATAAAAACCCATATTAAAATAGAGAAAAAGATTTTGATCCATAGTTTAAAAATAGAAGAAAAAATAGAAGAAGAAAAACTAATCTGTTCACTTTAGGAAAATTGCGAAAAATTCCATGCACAAAATAAAATTAAGAAGAAAAATAACACAGTCCGAAGTAATCCAATGTAGCTTCATTTCGCCGCTTATTTTCTTCTGTTTTCGAATTTAATTTGGCTTTAATTTTTGGGGGGGAGGGGCAGTCACTTTTATAAGAATAAAATTTCCTTACCAAATGGACACACTTTCTCCTTCTGTTTCCTTTCGTTCCGGAGCTGTCCCAACTTCATCAGCTTTTCGCTGTGCTTTTTTCGCCGGCTAGAAGAAGTTCTCTTGAATCAATCAGGCACTTTGTGGGGTGCCTGAGATCAGCAAGACATATTCTTCCCTGTCACCATTTCTGTGGGATGGTTTAGGTCCAGCCGCAAAAGTATCAACGGCAATCTTGGGCATCGAGATCGCACGTCGTGTCGTTGCGACATCACCACCTCTCTCTACTCATTTTTTCATTTTTATTGTTTGCCCTTCCTCCTCGTACATCGCCTAGTGGTATAGATGCATTTCTCTTCAAACCGCCATGCAGTTTGCAGTGTACATAGATTTGCAAAACAATGGGATAAAGGAATATTCCTGAACTTTGTTTTATGATTTTACTCATGGTTAGTGTGAAATTGTGTGAATGAATCAATACAGTGCATGTTATCTCAGCTTGCAGAGTTTGGATTCATCGATGAGTTTCCCAAAAAATGTACATATTGCAGAATATACAGCCTCATGTTATGTAATAACTAAGCTCCATTTCATATTGAATAAAATAAATTTTAATGTATCTTAAATGGAATATCTTTAGATAGATTTTTACTCCAAATAATTTTATAAAAATAAAAAAATAAAAACACCTGGCTTTAATTTTTAATACCATATTTATCGGCGTATAACACGCACCGGCGTATAACACGCACCTTCATTTTAAGAGGGAAATTTCAGGAAAAAAAATTAAATTTCAAATAAAGAACTTTGAAGCAAAATAAGGGTAGCTCAGAACTTTTTTTAATTAATATTATTACCATTTATAAGGTAAATAATGTAAAAGGAAAATGTGGTGAAACTCACTTAACGACGGCCTTGGTTAGCAACCAAACTTTTAGGCTCAATTGTGGTCATAAGTTCTTTCTTTCTCTCTCTCTCTTTCCTCCTTCCCCCCTCTCTCCATTTCTCTTTCTTTCTCTCTTTTTCTCTTTCTTTCTCTCTCTTTCTCTTTCTTTCCCTTCGTCTCTCTCTTTCTATCTGTCTCTCTCTCCTTCCTCTGCCCATCTCTCTCACTCTGTGTTTGTCTGTCTGTCTCTCACTCACTTAATCAGTCTCTATCTATCTGTCTCTCCCTCCCTCTCTCTGTGTGTGTCACTCACTCTGATTCTCTCCCTCCCTCTCTCTGTCTCTGTATGCCTGTCTCTTCCTCTTTCCCCCTGTCTGTCTCCGATTCATTCTCTATCTGTGTCTCTCTCCGTCTCTCTCCCTCCCTCTCTTTCTCTCTGTCTCTGTCTTCCCCTCCCTTCCCCTCTGTCTCTCTCTGTGTATGTCAGTCACTCCCTCTCTTCCCTCTCCCCCCGCCCCAAACCGGGAAGCAGCAGAAGGGCCGGCATGCCAGAGGTTACGGACGCCTCCTCCCACAGCGGGCCAGGTGGCCCGGCAGGGGCGTCAGGCAGAGAAGCCGCGAGAAGCCGCGCGTATCTCCGCCGGCTTCCTCCGACAGGGAGGAGAAACGTGTGCTGTGGTGGCTGTCAAAGGGAGCCGGGGGAGATGCGCGGGGCTTCCCTGCCCGATGCCCCTGCCGGGCGCAAGGCTCTGGGAAGGGCAGAGAAGCCGCGCGAAAGGCAGGGAAGCCGCGCGTATCTCCGCCGGCTTCCTCCGACAGGGAGGAGAAACGTGTGCTGTGGTGGCTGTCAAAGGGAGCCGGGGGAGATGCGCGGGGCTTCCCTGCCCGATGCCCCTGCCGGGCGCAAGGCTCTGGGAAGGGCAGAGAAGCCGCGCGAAAGGCAGAGAAGCCGCGCGTATCTCCGCCGGCTTCCTCCGACAGGGAGGAGAAACGTGTGCTGTGGTGGCTGTCAAAGGGAGCCGGGGGAGATGCGCGGGGCTTCCCTGCCCGATGCCCCTGCCGGGCGCAAGGCTCTGGGAAGGGCAGAGAAGCCGCGCGAAAGGCAGAGAAGCCGCGCGTACCTCCGCCGGCTTCCTCCGACAGGGAGGAGAAACGTGTGCTGTGGTGGCTGTCAAAGGGAGCCGGGGGAGATGCGCGGGGCTTCCCTGCTCGATGCCCCTGCCGGGCGCAAGGCTCTGGGAAGGGCAGAGAAGCCGCGCGAAAGGCAGAGAAGCCGCGCGTATCTCCGCCAGCTTCCTCCGACAGGGAGGAGAAACGTGTGCTGTGGTGGCTGTCAAAGGGAGCCGGGGGAGATGCGCGGGGCTTCCCTGCCCGATGCCCCCTCTTTGGCCCTTCCCCCCGCCCGTTCGCTCGCTCCAGGGGGCTGTGGCTCCGGCGCAGCCACAGCCCCGGGCATTCCGCCCGCCCGTTCGCTCGCTCCAGGGGGCTGTGGAGCCGTGCGTACAGGGAGGCGGGCGCCCGGTGCCCGGACGGGATCGCTCCGGCGGCTGCTTTCCCACCGCGCGGGATCACCGGGATTTTGGCCGCTCCTGGCTCCGCCGGGCTTCCGTTCTCTGCCGGCGGGGAGATGGTAAGAGGAGAGGCGGTGCGATCTCCTGAGCAGCCGCCCCGTGCCGCCAGGCGCTCCTTTGGTCGCTTCCACCCGCGCCCCTCTCTCGCGGGCTCCGAATTTTGATACGAGCGCAAGGGCAGTGGTTTGCCAAGGCTCCATTAGGGGTGGAGGGATGCGAAGCAGCGGCGGCGGCGGCCGTTGCCGTTGCCGCCGCCCCTTGGCGAGCTCCCGGGGTTTGGAAAGAGCCGGGAAGTGGGGAAAGGGGGGAAGCCCCTCGACCTTGCTCTACCTGCCAGGGTCCACGGTTCCCGGGTCCATCCCTCCACCCCTAATGGAGCCTTGGCAAACCACTGCCCTTGCGCTCGTATCAAAATTCGGAGCCCGCGAGAGAGGGGCGCGGGTGGAAGCGACCAAAGGAGCGCCTGGCGGCACGGGGCGGCTGCTCAGGAGATCGCACCGTCTCTCCTCTTACCATCTCCCCGCCCGCAGAGAACGGAAGCCCGGCGGAGCCAGGAGCGGCCAAAATCCCGGTGATCCCGCGCGGTGGGAAAGCAGCCGCTGGAGCGATCCCGCCGGGATACAACTTTTCCCCGCGCCCTGCAGGCACCCCCGGAGGGCATGATCGGAGGAGGGCAAGTACGGGAAGCTGCAGTCTTGCGGGAAGGGAAGAAGGACGGGAGGGAGGGAGGGAAGGGACGGGACTGTGTCGCCCCGCTGGCTGGCTGGCTTCCAGCCCCGGCGATTAAAGAAGCCAGCTTCGGCGGTTCGGTGAGCTGGCGTTAGCCCCCCTCTCCGCCGTTATTACCTTCGTGCCAGCTTTTGCCGCGGCGTGGGAAAAAAGGTGATCGGGCGGAGGAGGAGAAGGAGGCTCCGTCCTCCGCGGGGCAGTTTCGATGCCGTTGGCTGGGTTGCCTTGCAAGCGAATCCATGGGGATTAATGGAGAGGTTGGGGGTTTTTTTCTCCTCCTTCCCCTGGGAACGGTTAGCCCTCCCTCGTGTTGCCCTTTTGGGGGGGATTGCCGCCGCCGCTGCCGCCGCCGCCCCTCGGCGAGCTCCCGGGGTTTGGAAAGAGCCGGGAAGTGGGGAAAGGGGGGAAGCCCCTCGACCTTGCTCTACCTGCCAGGGTCCACGGTTCCCGGGTCCATGTATCGGCGTATAACACGCATATCGGCGTATAACACGCATACATAATTTGCCCCCTATTTTCAGGGGGGAAAAGTGCGTGTTATACGCCGATAAATACGGTAAATCTGTTTTTTAAAAAAATAAATAAAAATAATTATTGATTTTGTACCCCCTGGGTGGTATTATTTAATGTGTGTAGCAATATCCTATGGTTAACAGTGTCATGTGCTGCAGTTGATGAAAGTCGCTCCAGTAATTACATTTTCTTTCTAAGCTATCCTCAATCACTAAATGAAAAATTATACAACTGCAACTATACCTATGTCTTTGTACAGGACAGTGCTTATTAACTGACATGATTAAAAGATGCTGCAAAAGTCATAAATGTGGCCATTGATTGTAAAGTTACTTTTTCATCACTGTCCAAAGTAGTCACTGTCAGAATCAATTACTGAGCAAAGACTATCTGTATTTGATGCACTTGAGGTTATCAGAAGTTGACATAAAATACGAAGTAAACGGAGCCATGTCAAATGGATAGGTGGGGAATGGATTCCCTCTCTCAATTTCCAGTTATAAATATTAAAATATTATGCCCTGTTCATGCTACTTAAGGATTGTGGAATTGGTTGTGGGTAATACCATGCTTCTAATGGCAAGAACATGCACTGGATTTTAACAATCATGGTTGCTAGGAGTGCCAGATGTTGAAAGAAAAGTGGCAGAGGGTTTAGGCCATAGGAGCTGTCAAAACAGAAGGTGCAGGGCATAGGTGGCCTACACCTGTTTAAGAGTTAACTCCCTCTCCCTTAATCTGGCCTTGTATAAATGTGTATCTACTATATGTGTTAGTACATGTATGCATAATATTCTGAATTGGCTTGAATTCATATATTAGCCATATCATGCATATTCCATATTAATAATTGTTAGTCAAACAGAAGGCGATACAAATATGTTCTTCTGGAATAAACCTGAAAATAGTTGAATTGAAACTACAATCTTTTGGAACAAACAGAAAAATTGTTGAATTGAAAATCAGATTTATTGATACTGGGCTGCATTTACAGCTATATGTTTTGCTCGTAAATTATATTATTTGTATTTATATACATTCTGTAACAGATTGCAAGGGCTGTTTTAAATCCTTATTTAAAATATTCTCCCAGGCCCTTGATGGCTGATTTAGATATTCTTCCATTTACATAACACAAAGCCAACTATCTTAAAGTTTCATAAATGCTAATACCAATTTTACATTGTGTATCAGTGCTTATTAAAGGAGCAAATTGAACAAAACCTCAAATAACTTTAGCTCACATTAATGAATTTAATATTAACCAAATAAAAGCAATTGGCATGCTTTTTTTAAAAAAAATTGGGAAGATGTGGGAGAGAAAAAATAACTATATTCTTATGTAAAAAATCTCCTAGAAGTAGTTAAAGATTCCATTATTAGAAATAGCAATATGTTTTACTGTGCGACCAGCAACTTCACAAGTTGATTTCTATCAGAGTCATGTGGAGAAATATTTTTTCTTGTGCATTTATTGCAACTTTAGTTGCTGTTTAAATACTAAAAAGTACTGCACATTAATTGAATGCATGCAGTTCACAAGTCTGGCTTATTACCATATTTTTCAGAGTATAAGACGCACCTTTTTCCCCCAAAAAAGAGGGTGAAAATTTGAGTGCATCATATACTCTGAATGTAGCTCCACCCACCAGCTCTGTTCATGGCATTTTCAAGTGTGGGGGGAGAATCCTCACTTCCACATGGAGTCTAATTCCTGGGGAATTGCTTTCAAAGCCTTTTTGACGAAAGCATTTTTGGGCGGCAACACCACAATCCCCTACCTGATTCCAAAAAGGGCGGTGCGGAGGCAGATTGTATTCCTGCAGCTTGGAACCGCTTGTCACCTGAAATGCTATTTTTCCTCCCAAGATACTAGATTGGGAAGTTAAAAACCTGGAATGGGATTCAATTAAGCTCCTGAGATCCTTTCGCTGCCACCCAAAAATGCTGTTATCACAATCTCTGCCGCCCGGAACTGCCTGAGAAGGGGCAGATGTAGTGGGCTCTGCATAGAACACTGTAACAACATTTTTGTGTGGCAGTGCAGCGATCCAAAGACTTGAATCAAGCTTGATTGTATCCCATTCCAGGTTTTTAACTTCCCAGTCTAGCATCCTGAGAAATCTAGCTTCTTGTTGATGAAGAGTGGGAGGTGTCACCATAGGGTATTCTCACTGCCAATTGGTCCATAGACTGAGAGGAAACTTTTAGGACATGCCTGCTCCTCCTTCTCCCATTCCCTCTCAGTCTATGGTCCAAATCAGCTGAGTTTAAATTTGCTCGTGCTTTTTAGCAATAATTGATAGAATTAGCCTAGTTAATTTTAAACTGCTTCGTTTCAAAAAAAATTTCTTGACTGCAAACTTGCTGCTGCTGGCCAAAGGGACTGCGGGCTTGCAGCCTCCTTCACGGGGGAGGGGCGTTGGATTGCCCGCAGCTCGGCATTCGGCTATTTTCAATATATTTCATCTCGCCTGAGGTAAGAGGAGACCAGCTTCTAAATCAAGGGTGAAGCATCGGGGAATTCCCCTGTCTCGTCGGGGGACTTCCCTTAGGGGAAATACTGATGGGCTGTCCTTTCCCTTCATTCTAGTGTCCTCCTTTCTCCCACGCAGCACGTTTCTTCGCAGGCCCTTTGAGTTTGTCGGCGCTGCGTTTCGAGGCCATTTTCGCTTTGCTGAGTCGGGCCGATGTTCAGCGATGCGAAGCCCTTCTGCAGGCCGCAGGTGCCTCAGGTGGCCATTTTGCCAGCACCTCGTGTGGCTGCCATTTTGTGCTCCGCAATTGGCAAGACCTGTTAATTTGGCCTCTGTCTTTATTACCTCAAAAGGAGTTTTTCCTTTCGCTCAGACTTAATTTCTTTGTCCTGGCCCTTGCCTACCCAGGGCACAAACCCGGTTATATTTTCCCTGGTTGATATATTAAAAAAACAAACAAACAGACCAAAAAACCCCAGAGAATGAGTAGTTAGTTGTCTTTGATATTGATCAATCAGTTGCCCCAGGCCTGCCTTTAAGATTCATTATGGCCTCCAGAGCAGACAAGGCCTCTACCCCTCAGGATTCAGATTTGCCTCCATCTGGGGCTGCTTCCGCACCTCCACCCATGAGGCTTTCCTTGGAACAACGTCCTTCCAGGGCCACGATGCGGGATGAACAACAAAGACAGCGGGCCCTGGAGAAGCAGGTGGCAAGAGCCGAATGGCTGTTGAGGTCACAGTGGAGTCTGTCTCCTTGTCTGGTATTTCTTCCCCGGCCCATTCCAGGGATCCTTCACCCTTGGCAAGGGTGGACAGAGCTAGAAGGGAGATTTCGCCTTCCCCCTCTTTATCTCCATCTGCTATCGGGAGTTATGGGAAATGCTCTTGAAGGGACTTCCAGGGATTATTTGGTCCCTCATCCTACTCTGGCCCCCCAAGTCAATGATCCTCAGGGGGAGGAGTCAGAGGATGACTATGATGAATTGCGGGATTTGCCCCCCAATAGACAAAGACTGATTTCCTCAGCCATATCTCGAGGCATATTATCAGGTATGAAGCAGCAGGCCTGGCAGATTCCAGCACCTCCTGTTTCCAGGCCTGCACCCTCCTGTTCACCAGTGATCCTGTCTAATACTTGCACTACACCTCGAGAACTGGCGCAGTTGGAGGAGGGCAAACGTCCTGGTTTGCCTTCACTGGCTAGTGATGGTTCGGTGGTAGGCAAGGAGCCCACTAAAGGCCTGGTGATGTCCGAAGATGAGGACACCAGTAAGGAAGACGCTCCCACGTTTGCCGGACTTTTACAACCTACCTTATTCAAGCAGCTGTTGGGTAAGGTGAAGTCCACCACTAAGTCCAGCCAGGGTGGTTCGTTGCCGCAAGAGAGCCCGCAAAGGCGCAACCCGGTCCAAGGCCCCCAGTGGCCGCACTATTCCATGCAGCCACTAGGTCCTCCATCCGGTTGCGGGTCAGGGCTACAGGTAATGGCCCAAGCTCCGTCTGGAACCTTTCGGGTTCCATCAGGCGCCTGGGGCGGAACCATCTTGGATATTCCGGTTCCGCCACCCTGCAGTCAACGGTTAATAAAGGGTTAATGGATGAGATCTTTTTTTTAAAGACGGAAAGCTCCTTTTTCCTCAGACTTCAAAATGTGGTGGAAGAGAAGGATGAGAACTTGGAGGAAATTGTGGGAGGGAGGGATGGTGGCAGAGTCTCTGGACACAGCCAGGAGTCAGGTGCAACAGGATATAGATCAGGTTTTCAGGGTGTTTACTGGGTATGCGAAGCGTAACAATCTCCCTCGAGATATCCATGTGCGCTTCAACAAGACAGTGCTATGTGAGGAATTATTTAAACACACTAGGAACCAAACTTTAACATATAAGGGGCGACAGATCACGATTTTGAGGCAGGTTCCGAGATGTGTCCGGGAACGGAGACGGGAGTATCAATTCCTTACTTTATTGTTAAGAAGAAATGCAATCTTGTATCGATGGATGCTTCCTGAGGGTTTACTAATGACATGGAGGGACAGGAAAATTAGGATTAGAAATTTACAGGAGGCAAGAGACTTTGTACAGCAACAATTTAATCCAACAGACTTGGAAAGAGAAGGAGAAGCAGAAGCTGAGAGCAGGAGTGGAGGAATCGAAAGAAGAAGATGATATGGGGACAGATAATATAGGGAGAGGAGAGGAAATTGAAGGGATAAGAGAAGGGGAAGGAGGACCTACACTAGCAATAACACAGAGAGAAACAAGACAATCCAAGAAACCTACAACCAAAGGGCAGTAAAGAA
This sequence comes from Rhabdophis nuchalis, assembly GCA_039707465.1. Lineage (NCBI taxonomy): Eukaryota > Metazoa > Chordata > Lepidosauria > Squamata > Natricidae > Rhabdophis > Rhabdophis nuchalis. The sequence goes on from CM077647.1 coordinate 60,899,128, forward strand.
TAGGAAGGACAGGTATAATGGGGAAACATACATGTTTATTATTGGTAAATATTAACGGCTTAAATGGCCCCTCTAAACGAAATAGAATTCTGAATAAATTGTCTAAGCTCAAATATGATATCATCTGTTTACAAGAGACTCACATAAAAAAGGACCATGCGCATCTACTAAGACATCGGAAATTGGGTAATATGTTTACTGCCTTAGCAGAACAAAAAAAGAGAGGTTTAGTGTTTTATGTGCAACACCATTTGAAAGCCCAACAAATATTTGCTGATCTGGAAGGAAGGATCTTAATGATAGAGATAGAGATTGGACAGAGGAAGTGTCTTTTGGTTGGTATATACGCTCCCAATGTCAATCAAAGGGCCTTTTATGAAGATTTGAATGGGAGACTGGGGAAGTGGAATATGACCATATCTGTCTATTGGGGGATTTTAATGCGGTGGTGGATAAAACTCAGGATTATATCCGGGGGGGAAAAACAAGGGGGTTTGAAAGAGATTAAAAAAAACCTACCAAGGATATGTCATAATATAAGGGAGGAATTCGGCCTACAAGATGTGTGGAGATTACACAACCCTGGAAAAAGGCAATACACCTATTGCTCCCCCAGACACCATTCCTGGACACGATTAGACATGGTCTGGATGTCTCCGGAACTGAGGGGAATGGTATCTGGAATAGAAATTGGTACTAATGAATGGGCGGACCATAGTCTTATAAGGCTGACATGGAAGATCCCTGGATACAGGCAAACTAGATGGAGAATGTGGGTGGGCGCTCTGCAAGATGAGGACTTTATGGGGTTATTTAAAAGAGAGATGAGCTTCTTTATCCAAGAGAATAAAACCGAAGATACATCAATTTATAATACTTGGGACACTGCTAAGGCAGTTATGAGGGGTTTATTGATTAAATACGGGGCTAATTGACGCAAAATTAAAAGAATACAACGGAAAGAACGTCTGAATAATCTGAGTAGAGTTAAGCAGAGAATGCAGGAAGGGAATGAGCAGGAACACTTGGTCAAGGAAAGGACGTTCTGGCAACACCAGATTAGCTTGCTAGATAAAGAAGAGTTAGCCTCTAAAATTAAATGGTCTAAACAACATTATTTTGAGAATGCCAATAAGCCAGGCAGATGGCTCTCATACCGCTTAAGGAAGGAAGGTGAACAACGTAGAATAGAGGGGTTGAAGGATTTGGATGGAAACTTCCATACTACTAAGGAAGAGAAAAAGAAAGTGGCACAAGAATGTTTTACCAAATTGTACGAGAAAGGGGGAGAAGAGTCACAAGGAATCAGACAGTTTTTGATGAAACCTGACCTACCACAAGTCCCCAAGTCTATGAAGCAGCTTCTTAACGCTGATATAACGGAAGGGGAAGTAGAAGCAGCCATGATGAAACAAACCAATGGGAAGACCCCGGGTACAGATGGGCTACCGGTTGAACTATATAAGGTGATGTTTGGGGTACTAGGTAAATATATGACAGAGTTGTATAATAGAGTGATGAGGGATACCAAGATTCCAGCATCGTGGTCTGAAGCTTTTATTTCCATTATTCCTAAGGAAGAGGCTGATTTGTCACTTATTAGAAATTATAGGCCAATTTCTCTGCTAAACTCTGATTATAAAATTTTTGCGGCAGTGTTAGCAGCAAGACTTACCTGCTTTCTTAATACCTTTATACACTCAGATCAGAATGGCTTCCTCCCCAACCGACAGCTACGGGATAATTTGAATTGAATTGAATTGAATTTATTCGACTTATTAATCGCCCCCTCTCCCCGAAGGGACTCGGGGCGGTGCACAGGAAATATAAAAACACAATATATCACAAAATAAATACATAAATATTTAAAACTATATTAAATTTGCACCCTGTGCTAAAATCTACCCCATTTGAGGATGATTATGAATACCCTGGAATTTTTTGAGGCCTGCCCGGATAAACAGATGGCTATAGTTTTTGTTTACACCCAAAAGGTATTTGATCGGGTTTCCTGGGACTTTATGATATCCCAGATGTATTATATGGATTTTGGCACAAAATTCATAGGTGCAGTTCAGGCCATATATCAGAAGCAAACAGAAAGGATATTGATTGAGGGAGACCATACAGAGAAGATTGAGATACATAGAGGCACAAGACAGGGTTGCCCCTTATCCCCGCTCTTATTTGTCTTGACTTTGGAACCTCTACTGAGAGAAGTATGACAGAATAATGAGATAAAGGGACTGAGGATTAGACGGGAGGAGGTTAAGGTGCAAGCCTATGCTGATGATCTGGCTTTCATTCTAGAGGAACCAAGAGAATCAGGACCACATTTGTTAGAATTAATTAGGGAGTTTGGGAGCGTTGCAGGTCTACTTCTTAACGAAGATAAGACTAAAATGCTTGTCAAAAATATGACCCTAAGACAGAAACACCAACTTGAAGAACTAGTGGGTTTGAAGATCGTAAATAAGATCAAATATTTGGGAATATGGTTGACAGGGAGATGTAGCTCCATAAAGGAAGATAACTATGTTGATCTTTACAAACAGATGGTCAAAGATTTTGGCAGATGGAAGAACCTGCAACTTTCTCTCATGGGGAGAATAGCAGTTATTAAAATGTGTATCCTCCCCAAATGGCTATTTTTATTTCAATCAGCCCTGCAAGATTGGATAATTTTTTTTTTAATGAAATGAATAAAGCCGTCTCAAAATTCATATGGCAAGGTAAAAAGCCCAGAATTAAACTGAAAATGATGCAGGAGCCTAGAATCAGAGGAGGATTTGGCCTCCCCAATTGGCAGCTTTATTATCAGGCGGCTTTATTAATTTGGATAAAAGAGTAGATAACCCTGAGAAGAACACGGCTCCTGACAATTGAAGCCTGGGGCCTCCACTATGGTTGGCATTATTATATTTGGCCCGGTTCTGAGCGACCCAAACACTTCTATGACCATCTTGTTCGTAGGACCTTGAGCTATACTTGGGAGAAGTTGAGGAGGAAGATATATTTGAAGGTGCCGTGTTGGATTTCTACTCAGGAAGCCCTTGTCTATCCAACACGATATAGAGGGGAGAAAATCTTGACATATGAAGAGATCTTAGATGCACAGGGGAATTTGAAGACCAGGGAAATATTAGCCTCGCAAGGATACCATATGGATTGGTGGCCATACTCCCAGATATTCTCAAGATACAAAAAAGATCAGAAGGCTGAAGGGATATATCCCTATAAACAAGAACTGGACATGGTTCTTTTTGGGAAAGAGAAAGGGATGCTCTCCAAGTGTTATGCATATCTATCATTACTAGACGTAGGGGAGGAAGTGGTCAAAGATTGTATGATTGCTTGGGGACGGAACATAGGACGTACACTGGATTTTCAAGGTGGGAAGAAATTTGGTTCAAAAACATGAAATTGACAATGGCAGCTTCGTATAAGGAAAATATATATAAAATGATATATCGGTGGCACTTACCCCCAGCAAGACTTGCCAGAATGTTCCCTGGGACCATGCCTAATTGTTGGAAATGTGGCCACAGAGAGGGGACCTATTTCCATCAGTGGTGGACCTGCCCAATGGCGATTAAATACTGGAAAAAGATCAGGCAGTGGTTAATAGAAATTACCCAACATCGATTAGAGTTGAAACCGGAAACCTTCCTGTTAGGACTTAAACTCCCAGATATCAATATGGAGATATGGTTTCTGGTGTTGCACATAATTATTGCGGCAAGATTGGCATTTGCCCAGGAATGGAAAAGTGATCAAATACGGATGGATAGGGCAGTAATAAATAAAATTAATGAGTGCGCAACAAAATTAAAGGAAAAAATGATTCAGAATTCTATAACTCGTGGAAGAGGTGGTATAATTGGATACGGGAACAACCGAATAATAACAACTGAAGCAATAATATATGTTCAAATCGGATATTGGTGAATAATATCAATAAGAAATTTAATGACGAATAAGAATTGACGAAGTTGGTAGGTTAACTAGATGGGCTGTATATAGTGTAAATGCTGGTGTTAAATATTAGGCCTACTATTAGGACTTTATTGCTAAGTTTGGTTATTTATATGTTGTCGCTCTCTCGCGTTGTGACGGCAAATGTGTTTAAAATTATGTTTGTACGATTTTTTTAATAAGAATAAATAAAATTATTAATGAAAAAAAAAGAAAAACACAGATTTATTACAGTTATTTTTTTAAATACTTCATAAATAGGTCTCTAATACTTACTTGATAGACATATCATACTTCCCAGTTTTATTGGGAAACAACTTACTCCTTCTATACTTTTGCACATTTTATTTTAGCTCTAGGAAGATATGTTTTGAGTTCAATTTACAGAAGTTAAAATAAAGACATTTATGTCCACCCTGTCTAAAATAAAAATAATTCAACCTTAAGTTTGCTCCTATGATGAAAAACAGATGAAAAACTAACTGATTAGCATTAAACGTAAAGGAAATCCATATCAGTTCTAAACTCATTTTTAATCACGCATCCTCTACCTGTTGAGCTTTTTGATTTCATCTATCTTTTTCTCATAAGGATTCTAGAAACATGTTTTATTAACTCATGTTTATCTTGGCTTTCCCTACTGCACACAGTGTCATAGGTATAAAGATTCTTTTTTTTGTTTGTTTTCAATTTCTCTGTAAAATACTTCAATTTTTGTGAAGTTCTTGATGCCATGTTTTGTTGAGGAGCATTCTTACTTGTGGGGCACTCCTTTATATGTGCCTCTTACATATTGATTTTTTTTGTGTGGAAAATGGTAGATTCTGCAATCTGAACATTTCCTGTAATTTGCTTAATCATCTGAATAGTGTACAAAATATTTCATGATCAAAATATTTCATGGGTGCCAGAAATGGTCTGACTTTGGAATGGCTATTTTGAACATAAAATAAACTGTGGTAGCTTTTTTGAGATTGAAACACTTCTGGAACAAACAGAATAGTTAGTCCGGAGCTCAGGTTAGGACATTCCAGGATTGCAGTCCTTTGACTGCAAAATATTTTATATACATGCTGCATTAGTTATAGTTATATATTATACTGAATTCTTCAATTGACTCCTCGGAAAATAGTTTTGTAAAATTTAATAGTGGGAAATATAATTATAGACAACTTATTGCTAATACTAATTTTCTCATTTGCTAATACTAAGTCTCTCTAACCACCATCCACCTTATTTTTGTAGACTTAAAGCAGTGCTTCTCAATTATTTTCTGTCATGCCCCCCCTAGGAAGAAGAAAACATTTCGCGCCCCCCGCGCGACTGTAAATAGTATCATTTGTCTATAAAATTGTTATAAGTACCTCTGCATAACACTGTATCCTTATTAACGTATAAGAGAATAAAAAAAGAAAGAAATGTGGATCAATTTACAACAAAGAATAGCTTTATTAACTGTAGCAGAAAAGATTTAAAGTGCATTAGAAATTTTTAAAAAATTAAATCCTTAATTAAACTAAACTGCTGAGGTCAAACGCGCCCCCCTTTTACGGAGCCTCGCGCCCCCCCCTGGGGGGCCCGCCCCACTATTTGAGAAGCACTGACTTAAAGTAATGGAAATATCCTCTTTTGGAAGACCCTCCTCTGTGTGGTACATAGTAAAACAGCTATGAAGTCCCTCTTTTTTAACTTGGTACCTTCTAGTTGTGTTAATTTAAACAAGTATTCCCAGTGAATATGATTATGGGAGATATAGTCCAGCATCTTTGAGTGATAACTACCTTGGAGAATCACCTATATACTAATAGTGTGTTTGTTCTCTAACTGTGTAATTTTGCATTTCCATAATTATATTCATGTTTATGTTCAGAGATGCATACACATTACCTTTGGAATGTCTAAGGATTGTGGTAAGAGGTACCATATTTGATATTTATATAACATCTTGGAAAGTTGAGAAAAGGGAATGAAGTGATATGGCTAGATACAAGGCATAATTGAGAAACTCAAGTTCTGAACAAAAGTACTTTAATCTGAAATATTTGATACAAGTATGGTTATTAAACTAAATTAAGATATTTAAATCCTAAAATAATTTTGATATAATTAGTTTAAAGTCAAATACACTAACTGATGTTTCACCACACAGCTTCAATTAGAATATGATGCCGAAGATTAATTTATCATCTCTGATACTGGAAGCCAGTTGATCTATTACTTTACGTAGAGTATATGTAATGGTTTTTAACTAATACTGAACACAAGGAGAACTTACATCAAAGCAACATGCAAGGACGTTTAATTCTTTTCCTGCAAGCTGTGATCCCACACTTTCCCGTGTGTCCCGGCATTTTAGTTATTGTAGTTTCCTTTAATTTCAAAGGTTTGACTGATCTCTCATTTCTTGTTGAACAGATAACTGTATTTGCAAAAGTAAGAATTAATGGTTGATATATTCATTTTCTTTTTATTATTCTTATTCACTTTTATATTTGAGTAATTGAATCTGTGCCACTGATTTGTTTGTATAGTTGCTCTCAATCTGTATTCATATTTTTATATTTATTTCACCAATTGTTATGGAATTAGTTTGGAATCTGATTTTCTACCTTCAAGAATATAAGCATTGTGACTTTTTTTTTTTTTTAGCAAACATGCTTGTCAGAATTCTCATAATCCAGTACTGCTATATTGCAAGAACACATGAGCCCCAAAGCAAAATGTAAGATAACAGATTCAGCCAGTGAAAAAGGTGAAAATTGATTTCAAGGTGATGATAGCATAGTGAGAAGTTAAAGCTTTGAATTTTTTTCTCCTGGTAGTGTCATCCTTACTCTCTCTCTTAATTTGAATTGATGCAAATGTAAAATAGAAAAATCTCAAAATTTAAAAGTTAAGGATAATGGAAATATATGCAATTTTCTGAATACTTTTAAGGTAGAAAATGAAACAAACCTTAGAATTTGACATCTGTTAATCTTACCTAATTTAGAAGAACTGATTCCGAAGCAATTGTATATAGTATATAGTAATTAACTTTGGTTTCATAATTATTAATCAGATAAATGCAAAACTAATAAAGCAGTGAAATTGTTAAATAGAATTGCTTGGGTCTAATGCTTGACTAAGGTAAAACAACCTACTACTAAAATGCTACTTGGTGATCTAAGAAAGCTATATCACACTTCCACTAAAAAAAAAGTCTTTATAAAGGTTTCGGCATGTTTAAGCATTAGTTTGCAAAATACTTCCTTTATATCAAAAATTGTCACTAAAGTGAGGTTTAGAAATCAATCCAAGTCCATCAAGTTATACTGGTTTATTTGCTCACAGTTATTAATACTATATAGATGTCTTGACAGAGAAAAGAGAACAAGGATCAGCTGATTATCTGTAGCTATTCCTTTCTCACTACAGATAACTAAGAAGTTGCTATATTTTATTTGATCAAGGCCTGCAAGAGTTATAATTGTTTGATTATTGTACAAAGGGTTTCATTGGCAATATGGAGATGAAACAAAACAGTTATTCCTGACTAAGAGTAACTTTCCAGAGAGAAATGTGTCATATTACCTACTGCCTCTTTAACTGAAGATCACAGCAATAGGAAGATTCTAAAGCTATCTCCAACATGTAAACATTTGCTCTACTTTAATACTAATTACTCCCCCTTTCAAACAAACAGAAGATAATATAAATTGCAGTTTATGATTCACTGGGAGAAATGATAAGATAAACTATGCAAAACGTTATTTCTGTATCTTTTTTTTTTTTTTTAATTGATCATAAAAGAATGAGTCAGGAAGTGATAAGATTTGGATCAGTACCTACAGAATTTCAAGTCAGTCTCATTTTAAACTACTTTATAAGAAATCTTTAATGGCATTCTTTAGGGAAAAATCCATTGTATCAGATAATACTTAGTTTCCCCCCTCTTTTAGCTCATTGCATTTTTCATCTAGATTGATATTAGGCTGCATTTGAATAAAATAGGCATTTTGACTTACTTCTGAAAATTGAAAACTTGCTTTGGAACATTTTAAAAAGATAAAAAAGTTACCACGGTGAGATAAAAGTAGGCCTGCATGGAAAACAGATTGGAGCAATATGTCCTATCTCTAAAATGGATCTTAGTTAATACAGCTGATACTTGTTTTGAATATTGTACTATAGAAAAATTCAAGAACCTATATATAACAATGTATACACCCAATTAAAAGAAAATATTAGTGGAAAAGGAAAAAGGAATTATCACAATTTTATATAAGTATAGAGTCTTCTTCTTGAGGAGGGGTTGGACTAGAAGACCTCCAGAGGTCCCTTTCAATTCTGTTATATTATCTCACTTTATTATTCATTTAGTATGTGATGAGAACAAGACAAAGATTAGTAGATAAATGCACACAATCCACATAATTGTACACAAAACCTCTATAGGGGTACAGCAGTGGCATTATACCTGGATGTCAAATTCAGTTATCCAGGCAATCACTCGCCTCTGATGTTGCTTCATGCAGATCTTTTAAGGAACCAGAAAACACACGCCGTGAGCAGTTTTGCACAATATATTTTACAGTTTGCATATTATCCCTACAGTTGCAACAGGGGAATCTTTCCAGCTTGATTGACATAGTGCAGAAGCGCTTTTTCCAGTGTCACATCCAACTCTGTTCAGTTTCGTCCACTTAGAGCGAGCCAAATTAAAATCAGGTCGTTGGTAGAGAAAAATAACTAATGGTCAGGCTACAAGAAGTGGTCTGACCATTTCTCTCTCTAGGCATTTTCAGGGTTAACCTGGGTAGATGTGAAGGGAATAATCTGCCTTCTTTGATCCAATGCTCAAAGGATGTTGACATTTTGATATGATATGAGAGAACCTTTAAGACTGCTTTCATCAAGTGATGTCTTCTATATAGTAAGGAACTTCAATTTCTAGATTTTGAAGCAGCCAAAGACATAACTAATGGTCATCAAAAGATGTTTTTCTGGTCTCCTGCACTATAGGTTTGGAAACTAAAAGAGAGTTGTGGCTGCTGGGAATAGGAATAGAATCAAAATGAATAGAATAGAATTCTTTATTGGCCAAATGTGATTGAATACACAAGGAATTTGTCTTTGGTACATATGCTTTCAGTGTACATAAAAAAATACATTCACAAGAATCATAAGATAAAACATTTAGTGTTAGACATAGGGTACTAAATAAGTAATCAAATCATACTAAGAAACTAAGTTGCTCTCCTTACTTAATTTTTTTCAGCCTTCCCTTCAGGAATAGCTTCAAATGTTATAATGCATGCATGTGCCTGTATCAGATTAGCTAAAATAATGGAAACTGTCTGAATAATGCTTTGCATTGTATTTAAATATATTAAAATAGTCATTTTTATATCACCTTTTTAGTATATTTATTGAGTTATAGTTCTGAAAATCCTATTTCTGAATAATCATGAACCTAAGTGATTCAGTGATTAGTGTATTGTAGTAGAATTTGACTGGCAAAATCAGAGTTCAGATATTGCTTGCTGCTCAGATATAGTGAAACCAGGAATTGTGTGAAGATAAAATGGGATTATCCTAGCCAGTGGCCGCCTTGGATATATTATTTACAAATATAGTGAGTAGTAAAATTTCAGTGAAACTTCTGAATTGCTAAAAGTCATGAGAAATTAAAAATAGCTTAAAATTCCGTATTAGAAATTATATTTATTTCTTGTTCAGAATTCTGGACTTCACATGTTGCATCTTATTCTTTGAATTCAACTGTGACTTTTATCTATTGTTGGAAATATTATGTATATTTTTTCTTTCAGGGGAACCAAAGCTCAGACATGTAGAAAAGGATATTTTGATTCCAAAAATAATGAAAGACAAAGCCAAAGAGCTGTGTTCTGAACAAGTGAAAGGTGAGAGTGAAATTCAACTAGATATCAAATCCAAGAATTTACGAGACCTGAATTTTAATTTTCTAAGGTTTTCTTTCCTGAATAGATTGCCACAGTAGCAATGAATCTATGTGTACTGCAAATTCATTATTATGTAAGATGATGATACATTTATATAATTTGTCAAAATAATTTGATTAGTTGTAATTAAGAGAAGTGAATTATTGTGTCTTAATTTCCCAACCAAAACTGCATACTGGCATTTCCATTTGACAATCAACCATCTAATTAAAAATACACCTATATTTTTATGCATGTTTCTATTGAATTACATGCACACAATGCATTTTATCTTGGAGATGCATTGTTAGTGCATGTGTTTATAATATAAGTATAGGTACCTAAGTATGGATTTTGAGTTGTGAACAACATTCTAAAAATATATATTTCAGCATCAGTTCCAATTGATATATCAATCTGGAATATCTGAATTGACTAAATCTGTATAAAAATGATCATAGAGCACATTTATTCATGGGGATGTTAATTGCGATGTTACATTGAAGACTGAAGTCTGGAAGACATTATGGGAAGAGATAATACTCATGGAAGGCAATACTAAATTATAATTGTGCTATATTATATTTAGTAGATTAAAGGAATGTTTATGTTGGCACCTTTGAAAATTGCAGCTAAAACTAGAGATTGATATTGTAACAAGAACTTATAATAAAACAAGCTTCTATTGGTTCTCTTTATTATCAGAATGCCGCCATAATCTTGATTTTTTTTACCAGTTCTTCCAGCCTCCAGTAAATTAAGGAAAGAAAAAAAATGAAGTTGTGGGATAAAGTATTGTAAGATACAGGAAGAAAATACTTGCTTTCTCTCCCTTGTTTTTAGATGCTATGAATAACTAAATGAGAGTGATATTAGAAGTCAGATTTCTTTTCTATATAATCAAATCAAGCCTTGCCTGGCAGCATTTCTTTATAGCTTAATTACCATCTTAGATGGGCCTATCCATTATTCTCTGTTCATTTTTCCCCTTTTGAAACGTAGCCCTTTCCTTTAAGCTATGCACTTGTTTTCTTTGGTATTAGCAGAGGTGGGTTCCTACCTATTCGGACCGGTTCGGCCGAATAGGTAATAAAATTCTGGCGTACCTTTCCGCACCAGTAGTAATGGCAGCCTGGCCACACGCCCAAACTGGTTCCCCGGTTACCACTTGTTGGCCCTGCCCCACTCAGTCTCTGCTCTGCAGCTGTCTGCCAGGTAAGCCCGTGAGTCTAGCTAGCTGCCCCTGCCTCCTTCCCCACAGCCTTCTATGCTTCCCTGCCTTCCATATGGCCTTACTGGCAGTGCCCCATGCCCGCTTGCCTGCTGAGGTCGGTGTCCAGACTGGCCAGTGGGTGGGCAGGTGACCCTTGGTGGAAATGCAGATGCTGTGCTGGGGCTGAGAGGGGTGGCCTTCCTGGCATCCCCATGGCCAGCTTGCAAAGGCAGGCAAGTGGAAGGCTGCGTAGAAGGCAGGGAAGCATGGCAGGACTGCAGCGAGGGGAGCAAGTAACCTACTCCCTTCGCTGCAGCCTTGCCATTTTCCATGCCTTCCACATGGCCTTTCCGGCAGTCCCCCATGCCCACTTGCCTTCTGAGGTTGGTGTCCAACCTGGCCTGACCAGTGGGTGGGCAGGTAGCCCTTGGTGGAAATGCAGATGCTGTGCTGGGGCTTAGAGGGGTGGTGGCAACAGCAATGCTGCAGGAGGGCAAGCGGACATCCTGAGGCTGCTGCACATGCACCCACTCCATTTCTGCAAAGGCAGGGCCAACCCTCCCCCACTGCAGGGAGATTCAAAGAGGATGCTGCTGCAGCAAAAAAAGCTGCCTTCCACCCAGGACGGCGTGCCTCTCATGCTGCCTCCAAAGGGCTTTGGGCTCCAAAGCAGTCCACTGGCTGTCAGCCTCCGTTTTAGTGCTTGCTTCGGCTGCCATTGAAATGGAGAGGGAGGGGCTGTGGGTATTGGACATTAAGTGTGCTGGAGGTGTTTGGAGCCAGGACTTGATATTGCCAAGGCCAACGGTCTTGCATTCCATTCTGATGATGTTCCTGGACGTGCTGCCCACCTGACATCATGGAGGTTTCTGCATTGGATAATATCCTGGGGGTCATGGGGTATAGGGGATGGGTAATGCTTTGATATGTATGCTTCGCTCCCAAATATCTCATTCCTTGCTTGACTTTCGCTGCTGTCTTTTCATAATCAGTAAAAGTAACCTTAAAACTTCAAAATGGTTTTGAGTGTAGTCTTTCTTGATTAATGATGGAAGCAGGCCTGACACTGGCTTTCCACCCAGCCACCTGCGTGCTCCTCAGCTGTGGTCCCGCTTACCACTAGTGAAGAAGCGGAGCAAGAGATAGAAGCTGCTGGTGGGGGGTATCCCCTCACACAGGGCTCAGACCGCAGCCAAGTCTCCTTCCCCCCAGAGCAGTGGACTCCACAGGCCGAGTTCCCAGAATAGCGCTGGAGGTCGGTTCCTTCTCTTTGAGAGCTGCCTTGCAAAATATCAGAAAATTCCCCATTTTTGCAAGGCGGCTCTCAAAGAGAAGGAAGTGGGTGTGGGGCTTTTTCAGAGGAGCTGAGGCCAGAGTTGGGTTGAGCCCCCCTCCAGCCTCGGCTCCTCTGAAGAAGTGCTGTGGCTGCTTTGTTCTCTCTGAGAGCTGCTTTGCAAAATGGGGAATTTTCTGACATTTTGCAAGGTGACTCTCAAAGAGAAGGAAGCGGGCAGTTCAACACGGCTAGCCTAGCCTTCCCCCCCTCCCCCCACTGGCCTCTCTTAAAGCTACCGACATTGCAGCTGCGATGGGCACGGGGGCAGCCCAGCAAGCTGGGCATCCAAAAAGCTCCCAGAGCGGCCCATGTGCGCCTGAGCTGGAGGCAGTGGTAGTTTTGAAGTCTCGGGGTTCCTGGGTGGCCCAAGTGTGCAGGGCACTGGTCAGGTTCTGCCTGCGCCCGAGCTTGAGGAGATGGTGGTTGCCTTGTAGCTCATGGGCAGCCCATGTGTGCAGGGTGCTGGGCTGGCTCCAGATGCACCCGAGTTGGAGGCAGTTTGCTTGCGAAGCCTCAGGGCTCCCGTTCAGCCCATGTGCGCAGGGCTGGCTCCTGCTGTGCCTATGCTGGAGGACACGGTGATTGCCTTGGGGTTCTCAGGTGGCTAATATTCCCAAGGTTTGGGCTGGCTCTGGCTGTGCCCAAGCTGGAGGTGGCAGTCATTGCGAAGCCTCACAATGACTGCCACCTCCAGGGCTCCCAGGTGGCTCAGGGATCCGGACAGCCCATGTACACAGGACGCCCGAGCTGGCTCCTGCTCTGCCTGAGCTGAGGAGATTATGGTTGCCTCAGGGCTCCCAGACAGCCAATGTGCACAGGGCACTGGGCTGCCTCTGATTGCACCCCAGCTGGAGGCGGTTTGTTTGCGAAGCCTCGGGGCTCACATGCAGCCCAGGTGCGCAGGGCACAGGGCTGGCTCCTGCTGCACACGAGCTGGAGGAGATGGTGGTTGCCTCGGTACTCCCAGGCGGCCCATATGCACAGGGCACTGGGCTGGCTCTGGCTGCACCTGAGCTAGAGGAAATAATGATTGCCTCAGGGCTCCCATGGGCCGATGTGTGCAGGATGCCCCAGCTGGAGATGGTAGTGGTTGTGAAGCTTTGGGGTTACCGAGCAGCCCATGTGCACAGGGTGCTGGGCTGGCTCCGGTTGTAAAATGTCAGAAAATTCCCCATTTTGCAAAGCGGCTCTCAAAGAGAACGAAGCGGGTGTGAGGGCTTCTTCTAATAGCCAAGGCCTCAGCTCCTCTTCCTTCCTCGACTGTTGGAAGAAGTGCTGTGTCCGCTTCATTCTCTTCGCAAGCTGCTTTGCAAAATGGGGAATTTTCTGATATTTTGCAACCGGAGCCAGTCCAGTGCCATGTGCATATGGGCTGCTCGGGAGCCCCGAGGCCTGCAACCACCATTTCCTCCAGCTCGGGTGCCCTGCACACATGGGCGGGTGCCTGGGAGCTCTGAGGCAACCATCTTCTCCTCCAGCTTGGCTGCAGCCAGAGCCAGCCAAGGTCTTGGATCCTCTTCCTTCCTCGGCTGTTGGAAGAAGTGCTATGCCCACTTCATTCTCTTTGAGAACCGCTTTGCTTGCCGTGGCTCAAGGTGAACTGGCCAGGAAGAAATCAGGGGGAGAGGGAGGAGAAGGCTGTCCCTAGGAGAAGCTCGGCTTTCTCCTACCTCTTCCCCTGATTTCTCCTCGGCCGTGCTCACCTCACGCCACAGCAACCACAGTGTGTGTGTGTGTGTGTGTGTGTGTGTGTAAGGGGGGGCTGGACGGGACAGATCAGCTGGGAGGCTGGCAAAGAAGCCCCGGTTTCCCTGCTACCACACCTCAGAGAAAGGAGGCAGGGATGCTGGCTGGCGCTCGCTTCCCTTACCACTTGCCCCTGCTGCCCCTGCAGGATGGAGCATTACTGCCCCCTCCCCACCGGCTGCAGCCTGGGCCCCACCTTCCCTGCTTAGCAGGGCAGCTGGCTGGGAAAGCGGTGAGGGGGCAAGTACCAGCCAGCATCCCTGCTTCCTTTCTCCGAGAACCGTGGCAGTGGGGAAACCGAGGCTTCTTTGCCAGCATCCCAGCTGCCAAAACATGGGGGTTGCTATGTTGGGGGGCATGTGACTGAGTGTGTGTGTGTCCCCCCCCCCCCCGAATCAGTAGTAAAAAAAATTTAAACCCACCCTTGGGTATTAGGCATTATTAATATATTCTAATTATTATTTTCAGCCCGTAATTGTAATATGTGAGATGAGGGATTGTAAACTAATAACTGCCTCAAAAAATTTAAGTCTCTCTCCAGATTTATTGTCACAACCTGAAGGTACATTTGTATTTCTCCATCAGTGGAAGGGAAAAAAACATTTTATTTCTTTTGGCCTTCTTTTTGAACCATCATTTTGGGAGGAAAATCAGATGTTGGCAGCAGATATACCTGATTGGGTGGGGCAAGTGGCAAAATAACCTGTCCTTACATTGGACAGTCACACTGTTTTTTCCATTCAATTATATACTGTCACCTGCTTTGGGAATCTGTGGATCTGAATCGCTGTTTCCATAGTTCCTGAAAGTATGGGCGCAACCTTCTCTACTTGTTAGATAACGATTTTGGAAGTTGGGAAATGCAATCATCTGTCTATAACAATGAACCTAAAATACAGTGATCCCTGTTCTGACACCTGCACTAGAAAAAGAATAAAAAATAGCTTTAGTCAGCACTTTATAGTTTCGGGTTAGGGGAAATGATTCTCAAAATAGTATTGCATTCTACACTAAAACTGGACACAGATGGACATAGTATAGGACTGTAAAAATTACTCATTTTGCATGCTTTAATAATTAGAAAAGGATAAAATTTCTATTGCAGCTAGAACACGTTTGCTTACAGAAGGCAAGGGAAAGAGAAATTTAGGTCAAATTTCTTGTTTTTTTTATTTCGTAAGGAACAGTGTATGCTAATGAACTAGGATAACATATTAACAGTTATCACTACTAGAATTCTAAAATTTATTTTTCTTTTATTGCCTTGAATTGGTAGTGTGGGTTTGTCTGGCGCAAGTCTTCTTTTTAGTCTTCCATATACTTATTCTATAATGGTTATTATTTATAATTATCTATTATAGCTGAGGGAATGAGAGAGCTTTAAAAACGGCACAAGATTTCCATTTCTGCATAAACAGTCATTGTATGGTGCAACTCCCCATGTTTTGGAGTTTAGTGTAAAGGAAATATGATGTGAAAATTATGATTTTACCTAAGCTCTGTGAACAGGAGAGAAAAGAAAGCTGAAAACATTCATTCAAGGAAAGAAAATCCAATAGCTGGAATAGTTCCTTAATGATAAGGCTGTTTTACGATTAGCTTAGATGTGCAGATCTATATAATAGTAAAATTAGTTCTGTATATATAATAAAATATATATTATCATTTAAATGTCATACAATTCATAATGCAAGCATATGGCTGTAGAAAAATTCATCGTGCTTTAATACGTGATCTGACAGAAAATATCTATGTTCATGAACATAGCCTTGAAACACCGTAATAAGAAAAAAAAGACAGTGATACATTTTAGAGTAAGGTATTCTTTATAATAGAAAACAAAAGCAAATTTTATTATCTATTACAATTATAGATTTAGGATCATGTTATACTTCTTTGGCCTATATATAACTTCTGTATTATTAACTACAGTAGTTCTTTTTCTGTCACAATAAATATTAAATATTACATTGTAAAAAAGAGGATAGTAACTCACTTCTAATAGGTGCTTCTCAGATGATTTGGCAGACCTCTACTTGTGCAACCGAATTTAACAGGAGGAGGAAGAGTTTTATCTCCAGAAATGTAAATGCTACAAAACTCCCTCTATAATGAAAGGTTTAAAATAGTCTCTGAAAGACTTCCTTCCGGCTTCGGGCGGCGACGGTCGAGTCCTGGGACTCGTCCGCCGTTTTGTTCTTTTCGCGGCCCCAAACGGGGCGGGGTGTGCCTTTTAAGGGACCCCCCCGTAAGATCGGCTTGCCTGGACCTTTCCTAGCCCGGCGGCGGCCGGGGCGGGGTCCTTGTCTTCGATCTAGGAGGGAGAAGACATGCTGCGGGGGGCTTGGTTCCCTTCGCCAACGGAGGACGGGAGCAAATAACTGATTTGGAGAGAGCTGGATCGTTCGAGTCAGATGGCTATGCCGGGACTCTGGTGGCGAGGTGGATTGTAAGTGACTTTGTCATTTTTTGCTGGCAGCTTTGACTATAAGAAACGATGGAGGGGGGGTGTTGTTAAACCCCCCCTCGGATTTACAGCAGCGGCGTTTTGAAATGGCTCCTCGAGCTCAAGGAAGCGGATATTTCTCATCCGAACTTTGCTAAAGAAGTGAAAGTCCTTTGCGGTTTGTTTCTAGATACATGGTATCGAAGTCTTGCTACATTGAAACAATTTCTTTTGTTGCTTTCTCCTGCTGGCTTCCAGATTGGGTGGGGGAAGATGGCTTCCATTTGTTCTTGAATGACTATTCTTTATGGAAAATTTCCGACATTCCTCTGTGACCTGGACTGTCTCTCTCTACTAATGGATGACTTCTGATAAATGATTAATCGATTCCTTCCCTGGAATGCCTTCTTTGTCTTCATAATTGACTGGAAAATTTGCCTTTCTCTCTGGATTTTACAACTTTTACAACTTTGAACTGAACTTTGCCTCTGGACTTGCTCCACCGGCCGCACCCAAAAAACGCCATTTTATTGGCACTGATTTAAACAGTTCACCATGGCTTCCAAAAAGCAGCCAGAAAAACCAGACACAGATGCAAGATTAACAGCTATGGAAGAAGTGTTACACTCTTTGGTACTGGAAATTAAAGAGCTTAGAAAAGACCACTGCAGTTCCAAATTAGAGCTTTTGGAGACACAGAAGAAATTGATGCAGAATACACAGAAGACTGAAGAATTAGAACTGGGGCTGGCTGGGGCAAAGGGAGAGCTCAAAAACGTTAATACTGAAATCGGAGATTTCACTGGTCATATGTCTAGGATGGATTTTGAAAGGATGTCATATTTTTTAAGATTTCAGAATATTCCTGAAGAATCTGGTGAATGTCTCCCTGATCTTATGAGCACAATTTTAGCAGACTATTTACACAAACCTAAGGAAGAGATTAGGGGGGACATTGACCTGGTTTATAGAATAAATTCAGCATATGCCAGGATAAATGAACTACCCAGAGAGATACATATTAAATTTGTTAGAAGGTCTACCAGGGAGGGAATATTGAGGGCGCAGAGAGATGGTCCGTTAATTTACCAACAAAAGGAAGTTGCTATCTTGAAGCAGATCCCGAAAAAGATTAGAGAGGTGAGGAGGAAATATTCCTTCTTATCTAAAAAATTGTTTAAACAGGGGATTTGGTTTAAGTGGGTGATGCCAGAAGGGATGTTGGTGTTCTGGGAAGGAGGAAGAGTAAGGATTAAAACAGTTGCTGAGGCGGAAGCCTTTCTTAAAAAACATTCCTTAATCCTGGAGGATGAAAATGGAGGAGCAGAGGGGGCCACGGCCTCGCCCACTGGGGGTCAGGGAGGAGAACAAGAAGATACAATTGCTAAGAGACTTAGATCTAAAAAATGACTTTTTTAATGCAGTATAACTTTTGTTTGGATGTTTGTACACGATTGCTAGCATAGAATTTATAACGATGTATGCACTCCTATTCACCTTGTAGTATTATTGAAATATGTATTATCTATGTTTTGTCAAGAAGCCCCAGAGGGGGCCTACGATCTCGACGTGAAAGTTCTCAAAATATTTCCTTATTTCACCTTACTCTACCCTATTCGAAAAAATTGTAAAACTCAATAAAACTTTTTCAATATAAAATAGTCTCTGAAAATATTTTAGTATTCTAAGACAAGTTCTAGAAAGGGTTATGAAAAAATTAGGCATGATTAGCAATAAGACAATGATTAAAATATTTAAATAGCCACAGTTAAAAAACACAGTTTCAGTTTAGAAGGTTTAGAATACAATCATGATATACACTACATTGCTACTACATACTGCTACTATTATTATAGTAGAAGAGATGTTAGACCTTAGCCAGCCTTTACAATTTACACAAATGCTTTTGTTTATTTATAAAAATTATGTATCGCTTATAAAAGGACTCTAGTTGTATCATTAATCAGTGGCACAACTGTGCATAGTTAAATTTCATTGCAAATACTGTAGAATTATCTGTATGAAATTGAATGTTCTTGTTTTCTTAGGATAGGTACAACGTTTGATCATTTCTAAAATCTCTTTCTAAAAATTGAAGGGAAACACCCAGAAAATGATATTTGACAGTTTTATTTCCTGTGATGAGAATTGCTCTCATACATATAAACCTCTGTCTCTTATACTGGTTTTACCCTTCTATTAAAAAGTTGCATTCCAAACTGCACTGAAATCTGTTAAGAAAGCTATGGAATATTGAATACAGGTGTTCCCATAATTGTGATACATTGTAAAATCTACAGTATTCAAGTTTACACTTTCACATATGTGTTGTGATCATGTTGTCTAGGTGTGAATAAAACACAAACAAAGAATTCCCTTTCCATACATTTCTATTAATCTGATTGCTTTAATACAAACAGACTTTTCATTTTCTCTCCAACATCAGAGAGAAAATTCAATACTGATACATATATTTGAATGGACATCATTATTATTGGATTTGTGTGTGTGTGAACCCATGTGGCATATTTTTACTGAATCAGAACCATCGATTTTCAATTCTGCCTTGACAACCATCTTTCTGGGATTTCAACTTCCAAATTCAATCATTCAACATAAACAAATTCTAAAGCCTCTCCATTTCAGTCCTGATGTCAGCAAAATCAACTTATTCTCCTTTCTTTTTTTTAAGTCTTTATAAACCAACTTTATTTTCCATTCTTTTATTTTTAACAATCTCAATCTTTAGTTCCTTCAAATAATGCCTTAGAACTTGATTTTTTTCATTTTTTTTCCTTTGTCCCTTCTTACAAAATTCTTCAGAGATGTAACAAGCTTCTTTGGTAAATACAATATAGGAAAATTATCCAGTCATTCTCTTGATTTGTTGTTTGTATATTTCTTTTATTTATTAAAACATTAGTCAGTTTCTTTTGCATATCCAGTATAGCATCTTTTTTATATTCTTGTAGCCTGTCATTTTTAAATTTACATTTAGGATCATATCAATCATTTCAGGATAAAATATATTCTTCTTTCATAGCATCTTTTAAACACTGGCTGTCTATACTCTTAAATTAACTTCTGGGTCCATTGTTCAAAAATATTCTTCAACATGTCTACCATGTTTCCCCAAAAATAAGACCCGGTCTTATTTTCTTAAAAAATAAGCTCTAGGGCGTTTTGGGGGAATGTCTTTTTCCCCCTCCTGCCAGAGGCAGTGAGCATGAAGGCTGAATGGAGTGGGAGCACTGGTGCCAGTGGCCACACCACTGATCCACCGTCTATTTGCCTAAGGTCACAACGGGCCAACGGGCTCTCAGCGCGACCCTACCCGTCATGGGACACTGGAGCTTGGGTCTTGCTCAGGCTGTTGGTACAATGAGGCAGACAGCCATGCAGCGCATCAGGACTTCCTCCCCAATGTGCCTCAGACTGGCTGCTGGGCCTACTGCTGCTACCCTTGAGGGGACTCTTTGCCCTCCTGACCACGTTTCTCTCAGCCACCTTGCTGAGCTGCTCCTGCCTGACGCAGGTCAACTTGGCCCAGATCTACAACCTCCAGAGCATCTCAGTCACTGCCAACCTGCCAGGGCTTCTTCTCCAGCAGTCGCCAGTGGAGCCACACCACCTCACCTTCCATCAGCTTTGGGCTGTGCCCCTCCCCTGCTTTGTGCAAGCTCTGTGGCAGCCCTGCTTTGTATCCCAAAACTCTGTCTTCCCTGGAGGCCAAGCCACCGGCCTGCACCCCTCTCGCTGGAGCAAGGCATGCAACTCAATGTTACCTGCAGAGCCTCCTGATGCAATGCTCTGCTGCAGTTCCAGAGTAAATATCTGCCTTCCCTGTGCAGGATTGTGAGCAGGAGCTCTCTGTGGTGGCGCTGCAGTGAACCCCAAAACCTGGTTTGTACCCCAAAGCACCATTTTCCCTGGCCTCTGAGCCAGCCCAGCTGGGACGTTGATTGGAGGAGACTGTGGAGCTCTCCAGATTTGCAATCCTGCACAGGGAAGATAGAGGTGGTTGGCAAAGGTTGTGGAAGTCTCCAGCCTTGCAATGCTGTGCAGGGAAGGTGGAAGCTTACTTTGGAGCTGCAGCAGAGCATTGCACTGGGAGGCCTCTACAGGTAGCATTGAGTTGAGTTGCCTGTCTTGCTCCAGCGAGGGGTACAGCCTGGGGCTTGGTCTCTAGGGATTATGAGTTATGGGGGCGCAAAAGAGAAAGAGGCGATCTCCCCCTCCCTCCCGCTGCAGGACCACCATGCAGCTTGAGCAGGATAGGCAGGGGCACATCCCAAAGGCAATGGGTGAGGCAGCATGGATCCACCAGCAACCATTGGTGAAGGGGACCTGGCAAGCCAGTGGTGGAGAAGGCCTTCTGGAGGTCACATATTTGGGCCAGGTTGCTTCATGCAAGGCAGTAGTAGTCCAGCAGGGCAACCCGAAAGCACTATGGCCAGGAGGGCAAGGAGCCCCCACGAGGATGGCAACAGCAGGGCCAGCAGCCAGGCAGAGGCATGGGGTGGTGGTGTTGAATCTGATGTGCTGCACTGACTTCTGTCTTGTTGTGTTGGTAGCAGCAGCTTGAACAAGACCTGACGTCCAAACCATAGTCGACACTTGCTGCAGAGCCACAAGGTGAACTGTGGAAGATGGCCCATCAGCTGTGAGGTTGCCTGGCATCATGGGCAGGATGGAGCTGGCGAGAATGCACCAGATACACCTCCAGGCACCTGTAGAGACAGAACAAGAGGCAGTTTCTGGCCTGACTGGCTCAGCTAAACTGCGGGGCTGCGATTAAGGGGTCAAGCCTCCATGAGGTGACCAGGGAAGGGAAGGAGTGCCCCATGCTATGTGCCGTCTCATGGATTGCTGCTTGTGTTTGTGAGGGGATAAGTGGTTGGGCTACCTCCTGTACTGGCCATGTCCATCCCCTTTTCTAGGGCTTATTTTTTAAGGTAGGGCTTATATTAGGCACACGATTAAAAATCAGGCTGGGTCTTATTTTTGGGACAGGCCATATTTTTGGGGAAACATGCTAGTAGTGAAATATTTTGCTTCATTGTGTATTTGTAAGTCAAATTTACGTTTTCTTCTCCTTTAATTGTAGTCTTTTAGTTCCTTATTATTCCATGTAGTGTCGAACCTTCAAAGTCCAATCCTATCATGCTTTCTTGAAAATGAATTTTAAAAAAATCCATGTGATTTTTATTTCAAAGATTTTATTTCAAATCCATCTAAACATTTGATTCATTTATAACTTTCCAAAATCAAAGTTCTAAATACCCTTTTGCTTTTTATCCCCCCCCCCAAGTTTTTTTGAGTTCTTAAATTTGCCTTTAAAACTTCTTTCACTAAAAATTGAAGGAAGCTCAATCTCAATCTCAAATTGGGGTTTTCAACTTCATTAATACAAAGATTCCCAATGTCTGAAAAGCAATTAACAAGCAATTTTTGAAAATGATTAGAAAGTGTCTCTGTCCTTTTAAAGTCACTAACTAGGGTTTGAGCATCTCCTGGAGATTTAAACCTGCCAGAGACCTCTGTCTTGTGGGCCCCTCTTGAATAAATGTCTGAAGCACTTGTGGGCCCTCTTGTCTTGAATGGAGTTATAGAGAGCTGGTCTTTTCAGCAGCTCCTCATTCTGTCATGGTCATTGGTTCCCCTCTTAGTGCTTTTCTTTAGTTTTCAGTTTTTTCTCTGAAGTGCAATTCTGTGTGATTTTTGAGCTGAGACAAACATTTATTTGAAAAAGAAAATAGTGCTATCAATCTTTTGGCTTTCCCATATTAATAGTTTTGAAAGAAAGGAGAATGGGGTTTACTGGGCAATAAAAGCTTAAAAATTCTCTTGATTATACTTAAGACAGATAAAATATTGTGGCAAACCTAAAGTTTAATACACACAGTTTCTCTAAGATTAATTTGTTGTACTTTTGTTTCTGAACTTGAGAAGAAATTACTGAAAATAACAGAAGAGTTAGATAAACAACTGTATTCAATGTCTCCACCCTTCCCTTCCCCAAAAGAAGGTTATGTTTTTACGTTATTTTGATTTTCCTTAATAAAGTTCTGAATTTTTGTAGATTTAGAAGCTATTTGACTACAGAATGACTTAAAATAGAAAAATGGTAAATAAGAACAAAGTTTCCAAATATATACCAATCATGCAGGAAGCCAAAAATACTGTCCTACAAGTCCTTGTAGAAAGCTAGATTTTAATAATTTTAAAATTATGCTAATATTTTCTGTTAAGGAGTGCTGAGGAAAACTTTTGAAATAGATATTTTGAAATAGATCCCAAATAAATAGCCTTTCTTTGAATTATTAAAACATCAATGTCTTTTTTCCAAGCCCCTACAGCTGTTGTTACAGCAAACATGTTACATGTAGAAGCTCAGCCATTTTGTTTTGAAGGATTTAGTTACTACATGCAGTAAATACAAAACATTTACACACCCTGCTAAAATACCAGTTTTTTGAATTTTAAACAAATCAGACCATATAAATTAACCACCTCAAAATCCATTTGAAAATCTGTGAAGGTATGTCTATGCACATAAGATTCCCTTGAAGTTTGAAAGATTTGAACACTTTTGCAAGGAAAGATGGGCAAAGATTATCAAGGCAAGATGTGCCATGATGATAGACTCCCACCCTAAAAGACTGAATGCTGTCAATAAAATCAAAAAGGTGCTTTCAACAAAGTATTAGTTTTAAAAATGTGCACACGTATGCAACCACATTATTGTACATGTTGTATTGCTACTTTTTCAATTTATTTTTCAACTGAATTGTACAGCTTATATGTTATATTAAAGATGGAATTTTTTTTGGAAGTTATTTATCTTGGTCTGATTTTTTTTACATTTCAAAAACCTGGCATTCTCAGGTGTACTGCTACGAGTGTCCATGCAAGGGTTAACATCAGCTCCGCTGCCCTTGACTGAATTGAATTTGTTTAAACACGCCTTCCTTCCCATCATCCTTCAGTTCTTTCAATTCAGTCCAAGCCCTAAGACGGATTTTAGGCAGCTTAGCTGGATATTAATTCCTTTTAATTATTTACTGCCTGTTTTTATTATTTCCTTCCTTCCCTTGCATGGTTTTAAATTAGTTTAGTTTAGGTTTATTGTTTTTTTCTTCGTCTGCCGGCCAGGAGGTATTGCCTTGCCCAGTGGGGGGCCAGACGCTCACGGGAGCGGCACACCTCTTTACCTTCCGCGAGGGGGAAAGTGAAGTGGCCTTGAGATCGTCGCCTTTCCCCCTCCTCTTCACCGGCGGGCCTGTCCTTACTGGTGGTCCGCCGGCTGCGGAATCGTCATCTGAGCCTCGGCGCCTTGGAACAGCAGGTCGGTTCACCGCGATCGCGCCGCGTGGAGCGCGCTGGGCGCCGCCATTTTGGGTCATGCCGGCCGACCTATCAGGGAGCGGGAATTTCCCGCCGGCGCCGGAGGAGCCGCGTTTTTTGCCGCACTCTCCCTCAGGCAGCGGCGGCGTTTGGAGGCTTGTACAGCGGCTCCTCAGGGCAAGTGCGGGCCTAGCGCTTCTAGTCCTCTCGGCGGATAAACTTGTGGGCTCATTTCAAGCACCTCCTCCGGCTCTTCTCTCCAGCATTACCTGCGGTTGGCAAGTGGCTCTCCGTCCTCTCCTGTGGCTTCCCCCTATTCCAGCCTCATGGCTTCCATTATTGAGGACGCCATTACTGAGCTCCCCGAACAAGGGGCTTCATCTTGGGAGGACAGGCCTCTGGTTAGGAAAGCGGGGAGGGCAGCTCGTGAGGCTATCAGGGACATCAGTAGAGGGCCCTACGCCAGGAGAGATGACCTGGCTCAGGAGAGGGTGGAGGCCAGATGCCAGAAAGCCCTAGAGCGCCAATTTGATAAAGCGAAGAGGCAGGTAGTTGCTGTGGCCCAGGTCCATTGGTCCCAGTCCCCAGTGTTGGAGGATAGGGGCCGTTCCACCCAGCCTCAGGCCCATTCTCAGGACAGGGCAGCTCGGGATATCTCCCTTGATAGATCTTCTTTGGCCTCCAGGTCTATTTCTCCTTCCATTGGGGGTGGCACCGATCTCTTCGAATGTGACATGGAGGAGGACCAGAGGTCCTCAGTTTCTGCCCCACCTGCCCTTCCCGAGGTTCCCCCAGCAACATCTTTGGGGTCAGGGGGGAGGCCAGTGGAAGACCAGGGCCCGTCTCTCTCGGCTGAGATGAGACAGGTCATCAACTCTGCCATCTCCCAGGGCATCTCCCAGGGGCTAAAGGAGCATGACTCGGGAGCAGCTCAGGGCCTGGGGTCTAGGCCCCGTTGCACCAGATCGGCTTCTCCTCGCCCCTCAGTGGTTAGCGCAGAGTCGGTTTCGGAGGTTGATGACCTAGCGGAACCTGAGTTGTCGGATGACGAGGGCATGGCACCGGACAAACCTGCCTTTTCCGGCCTATTCCAGCCCTCGTATTTTAAGTCCATCCTCCACAAGGCTAAGGTCATCACCCACATGAATGTGGCCTCTACTACTGCCCAGCAGGTGTCTGATCCCCCACCTGTCTCGGATCCTGAGGATCCTAGTGGAGGCCTCTTTGAGGAATGGGAGCAGCCCCAGGATTTGGTTCCCGCACCCAAACTGTTCCAGAATGTAATCCAACGCCAATGGGAGCAGCCTGCCACCTGGAATACCCCTAGGGCTAATGATAAGAAACTTTATGCGGTTGCCCCTGACATGGAGGAGTTGCTGAAACTCCCAGAGGTTGACCCACCTGTTGCGGCCTTGACCTCAAATTCCATCCTGCCGCCTGACCTGCTGGACGGCCTTAAGGCCGAGGACAAGCGTGCGGAGCGGTCTTGCCACAAGGCCCATCAAGCCGCGGCCTGGGCCATTAGGGCCTCAACTTCGGCCTCCTTTTTCAGTAGGGCCTCCATTGCCTGGCTACGCCAGCTCCTTAAGAAGGTTCCCCAGGGAGATGCCAGACTTCGCCAGGACATTAATAAGATCATGTTGGCGGCGGAATACACCGCGGACGCTTCTCTGAACGCGGCGAAGTTTGCCTCTAGAGCCATGGCGGCCAACGTTACATCGCGCCGTCTGTTGTGGCTTCGACATTGGAATGCCGACATGCGTTCCAAATGGAAGCTGGCTTCGGCTCCCTTCAAGGGAACCAAATTGTTTGGGGAGGCCCTAGAGTCGGTGTTAGTTGAGAATAAGGATAAGAAGAAAGTCATGCCATCAGTGTCCCGCAAAACGGACCGTAGGCCTTTCTCCTTCCGCCGCCAGAATCCCAAGCAAGCTGAGGCCCCTTCCACATCCGCTCCCGCCCCTCCTCCCTACCAGAGGGGCTATAATCAGGGCAATGATCGTCCTCAGGACAGACAATCTTTCAAAGACAGGAACCGGTATCAGCCCTATGTTAAGCGTTCCTTTCGAGGGGATCACTCCAACCGACCCTTTCGTCGCAACAAGTGACAATCACATGGCCGCTCCGATAGGGGGCCGGCTCCAAATGTTTGCAGATCGCTGGGAGGCGACCACGTCAGATACGTGGGTTTTGCAAACGGTTCGATTCGGCCTCAACTTAGAGTTCGTTTCGCCCCCTCCCCGTCATTTTATCTGGTGTCCCATCCCCAGGTGCCCCTCCAAACGGGGGCTCATGGAGGCGGAGATCCGCCACCTCGACATCAGAGCTATAGAGTTAGTCCCCAAGGTCGGGAGGGGACGGGGTTCTACTCCATCTTGTTCCTCGTCCCCAAAAGCACGGGAGGGGTCAGAGCCATCTTGGATTTAAAGGCTCTAAACTACCACGTGGCCTACAAGAAATTCAAAATGCAGTCCCTCCAGTCCATCCTGGGCTGGCTTCGGCCCGGGGACCTGATGTCGTCCATCGACCTGAAGGAGGCCTACCTACATGTGCCCATCCGCCTCGCCCACCGACGTTTCCTGCGCTTCACCTATGCAGGCCGCCACTACCAGTATCGCACACTGCCCTTCGGCCTGTGATCTGCCCCGAGGGTCTTCACCAAGTTGCTGGCAGCGGTTGCAGCCGACCTCAGGAGGCAGCCGATCAGGCTTCAATGCTACCTACATGACATCTTGCTTCAGGCCTCGTCGCGGCGGCAAGCTCTGCAGGATCTCCAAATAACTCTGGACTCTCTCCACTACCACGGATTCACGGTCAACACCGACAAGAGCCACCTCTCTCCTGCACTTCCGAGTGTTGCACCTGGGGGCAGTGATAGACACCTCATCTTGCCTCGTCTCCCTCTCCCCGGAACGGGTGACCAGCCTTCGGACTCTGGTTCGCCAGGTGTTGGCCTCTGTGACGGTTCCAGTCGTTTTGTTATCGCAGTTACTGGGGAAGATGATTTCGTGTCTTGCCATCGTTCCCTGGGCACGACTGCATGCAAGGGAGTTGCAGTGGTTCCTCCTTCCCATTCAGAGGGCCAACGCCAGCAACTCCACGGCCAGAATTCGGGTACCCGCAAGGGTGCTGAGGTCCCTGAGGTGGTGGTTGACTCCGTCCCTGGGGAAGGGCTCTCTGTTCCGGGAGCCCGACCGTCTAATTCTCACGACCGACGCAAGTCTATTCGGCTGGGGCGCACACCTCAATGACTCCATGGTGCAGGGCAGATGGTCCCCCAGGGAGCTGCAGCACAACATCAACTAGCTGGAATTACGCGCTGTCCGCCTCGCCTTACGTCGCCTCCACCCGGAGGTCCAGGGCCATCACGTGTTAGTCCGGACGGACAATGTGGCGGCGAAGTCGCACATCAACCATCAAGGCGGCACCAGGTCCTCGGCGCTGATGACGGAGGCCGTGGCATTGGGCAGATGGGCCGAACGTCACCTAGGCTCCATCCGCGCAGAGCACATCTCGGGGGTGGACAACACCAGAGCGGATTGGTTGAGCAGAGCCACCCTCGATCCATCAGAATGGAAACTTCACCCGAACGTCTTTCAACAGATTTGCCTCAGGTTCGGAGTTCCCCTGGTCGACTTGTTTGCCTCACTGCACAACACCCAACTCCCCCGCTATTTCACCCGCTACCGGTCTCCCCTAGCGGAGTGGATGGACGCCTTCAACTCCCCTTGGCCCAAGGGGCTGCTATATCTGTTCCCACCAACACCCCTGCTACCGCGGGTCATCAGGAAGATCCTCGTGGAACGGGCCGACGTTGTTCTTGTGGTGCCTTATTAGCCACGTCGGACCTGGTTTGCGGACCTGTGCAGCCTCTCCATCGACCCGCCGTGGAGGATCCCGGCGGGGATAATTTCCCTCAGCCAGGGGGCTGTCTACCATCCGGAGCCCCAGTGGCTCAATCTGACTGCCTGGCGCTTGAGAGGGAGCTCCTGAGCCAGGCACGTTTCTCCGACCAGGTCATCACCACCATCCAGGCTGCAAGACGTCCTTCTACCACCAGAATCTATGGGGCCACCTGGTTGGCTTTTTCTACTTGGTGCACCTGCAAACGCCTTACTCCCCTCTCAGCTTCCCTTCCTCACATTCTGGACTTCCTGCAAGAGGGGCTGGACAAAGGGCTAGCTCCAGCCACCCTTCGTCGTCAGGTGGCGGCCTTGTCTACGGGACCTCCAGCCTCTCAGTCGCCATCCCAGTGTGCGAGCCTTCTTGAAGGGGGCCTCGAATCTCCGCCCCCCCACCATTCATCGTTACACTTCATGGGATCTGGCCACGGTCCTACGCACTCTCTCTGAACCGCCTTTCGAACCCTTGCATTCGTCTTCCATTAGGCACCTGTCATTCAAAGCCGCTTTCCTTGTCGCTATCACATCTGCTCGCAGGGTGTCAGAGCTGGCGGCACTATCGGTACGCGAAGACCTGTGCCGATTTCACAGTGACAGAGTAGTTCTCAGACTCGACCCATCATTCCTACCGAAGATCAATTCCCTTTTTCATCGCACACAGGAGCTTGTCCTACCGAACTTCTGTCCTCGTCCTGTTCACCCTAAAGAACGGCATTGGCACTCGTTGGATGTTCGTCGGGTGCTGAAACATTACCTTACACACACATCCTCCTTCCGGCGCTCAGAAACGTTGTTCCTTTCCTTCCAGCTGGCTTCGATGGGTCGGGGAGTGTCATCCTCCACTATTGCAAGGTGGATCAAGGCCTGCATCTCACTTGCTTACGAGCATCAGGGTCGTTCGAAGCCTCCGGGACTCACGGCACACTCCACCAGAAGCGCTTCCACCACGGCGGCCTGGGCCTCCCAGGCGCCCATTGAGGAGATTTGCAGAGCGGCCACTTGGGCGACACCTTCCTTGTTTGTTCGGCATTACAAGTTAGATAAATACGCCTCTGCTGACGCTGCGTTTGGGCGTCGGGTTTTGCAGAGCGTTGTTTCCCGTGACTCTCAATAATCCTGTGGATGCCCGCCCTAGTGACATTTTTGCTTGGGCATGTCCCTTGCATGGACACTCGTAGCAGTACACCTGAGAATGACCATTGTCTTACCTGAAGGGTCGTTCTAGGTGTACTGCGTAGAGTGTCCATTCCCATCTCTTGTTAACTATTTTTCTGTTTCCTCCTTTGAGATTTGTTGGATAGTTACTGACTGTTTTCTCCTTCTACGGCCGAACTTCATTGAAAGAACTGAAGGATGATGGGAAGGAAGGCGTGTTTAAACAAATTCAATTCAGTCAAGGGCAGTGGAGCTGATGTTAACCCTTGCATGGACACTCTACGCAGTACACCTAGAACGACCCTTCAGGTAAGACAATGGTCATTTTAATGATTTGTAGACTTTTTACATCTACTATATCTACTATTTTAATATCTACTGCAATATATATATTCGCTGCCTTGAAGTTTTTCATAAAAATAATAAAGGTGGGATATAAATTAAATAAATATATAAGTAATTTTCTGCTTTCACTTGATAAGATTTTAAAGTAGATAGTTTTATCATTGTGGATAAAGATTGTTTAAATGAGGAATCAATGATAGAATTTCATTCTGGTATAGTACAATACCTTTAATGTATAATGTAATTATGAATACATGTAGGTATTTATGTTTGATTAATCCCATACAATTATAAAGATTTGGTGAAGATATAGATAGAATTTGGAAAGTGTTCTGACAAAGGTCTTCCAAATGCAATCCTTTTTTCTCTCCCCAGGGAGTACATTGATACTTACTAAAGATGATGGAATGAAACACCACTTCAGGCTTCCTTAGTAAAATAAGCCCAATGTCAACCATAATTTAAATGTTATCTAGTTAATCAGCAATCCTGTAGCTGGGATTACATGTGTCGCTCTAGGGGCTACCTGCACTAGAGTATGACCTTTGCACCTGACATATC
The DNA here is from genome assembly GCA_039707465.1 of Rhabdophis nuchalis. Lineage (NCBI taxonomy): Eukaryota > Metazoa > Chordata > Lepidosauria > Squamata > Natricidae > Rhabdophis > Rhabdophis nuchalis. The sequence continues at coordinate 60,929,096 of CM077647.1, forward strand.
AAGATCTGCAAAAAATAAATAAATAATAATTTCAAAGCTTGAACAAATGTTGACACTTTCTATTTAAGTACCCAAAGGCATCAAGTAGTACTTTTAAGTTGTTTCATCAGAAATGTAGATTAAGAGAAAGTGTGAAGAGTCTCATGCTGTGGTTTATGGCCATCTCTTGAACTTTTGTTGTTTTTTTTAAAAAAATTTAATTTTGAAAAAAACACACAAATAAGGCAGACATATTCAAAAAAGAAAAACATAAGCCATCTTCTGTTACAAATTACAAATCATAAAAATTATATCAATTAATCACAAAATTCCATACATTTTTTCCATATTAATTTTACAATTATTAATTCTAAGCCTCAATTTAATTAATTGTCAAAACATCCTTTTATATGTAAAATCAAAAATATAAAATGACATTCCACCAGCAAGATATATCTTTCCTTACAAATTAGAAATCATAAAAAGTTATTAGTTAATTACAAAAATCCATATATTTCTTCCATATCCATTCTTGCAATTATTATATCTCAACTCAAATTTAATTGATTGTTTTTACATTCTTTTATGTGTAGAACAAAAATAGGTGGCCTCTTTGCCACCTTGCAGGAGCTTTTCCCTTGGGTCAAAACAGGGGTTTGTGGTACCCCTGTGACCAGCAAGGCTTTGTCTCCCTCCTCACCGTCCCTCCAGGGCGGTTTAGGTCACCTACGGACTGTGGGGCGGCAAAGGGTCAACGCAGATCTCCGAGCGCCAAGGACATGGTTGTATCAGCGCGGCTACGCTCCGCCCTTTTCCTCTTAGGCTTTCTTATAGTACCAGAATCTATTAACTGATTGTAGTGTACACACAGTCAAAGCTAGAATCTTAGTATAAGGAACTGGAGTAATAAATTATTGGGCATAAGGACTTGCAGTTCTAAGACCCTGAGATATGCTAGCTAGCAATATTTTAAAAAACACACATTTTCACAATTAAAATGATTTTGTTATTTCTGTTTACAAGAATATGTATAAAGCTATGTCATTCTATGAGTCAACCAACTTTTCAGATTCGGTGGTTGGCTTATATTGGAAGACAGCTTTAATTTAGATCAGGGGTCCCCAACCTTTTTGGCACCAGGGACCAGTTTCATGTAAAAAAAATTCCACGGAACGGTGTGAGCCTCCAGAGGGGGAAAGGCGAGTCACGTGGGCCACGCATGTGTTCGGTGGCTACGTGCAACCGGGCAGGAAAGCTGCCACGGGTCCCGGGCGAAGGATCCTCGGCTGGGGCAGGGAAGGATGGGCTGCGTCCCGGGCAGGAAGGCCTGGCAGCCCCTTCCCCCCACGCAGGGCTTGGTGGTGCCCCAACCCCCCCCCCCCAATGCAGGCCATTGCCCCTGTCCTGCCCCCGGGGAGCGCCCCGTCCAGCCGCCAGGATAGGGGAGCGTTTGCTACACTTTCCTTAGAGTTGCGCTACTCTCTCTGCCGCTCACTCCGGCCTGGTTACTATCAAGCCACGGACCGGCACTAGTCCACGGACCAGCACCGGTCTGTGGACCGGGGTTTGGGACCCCTGATTTAGATAATACATGTAAAGAATTACCATATTTTTTGGAATATAAGGTGCACCATTTCCCCCGCCTCAAAAGAGCATGGAAATGTTGGTGCGTCTTATACACTGAATACAGCTGTTTTTGGCCACCTGAAGCCCTGCCCCCGCATCCTATTTTTGTGAAAAACGGGTTGTTTTTTTGCAAAAATAGGCTTTTTGCTTTCCCTCAGCCCCAGCATCTGCAGGGTTCAGCAGGGCTAGGGCAAAGCAAGAATGCCCCAATTTTTGTGAAAAACAGGCCATTTTTCACAAAAACTGAGGCTTTTTGCCTAGCAGCACTCTGCAGGCTTCAGCAGGGCTGGGGCAAGGCAAAAAAAAAAAAGCCTGCAGATTGCTACTGGGGGCTGAGAGAAGGCAAAAACTTTTTTTTCTTACTTACCTCTTCGAAATCTTGGTGCGTCTTATACACCGATGTGTGTCCAAAAATATGGTAATATTTTTCAACTTCATGTAAATACAAATTTTTATTTAGGAGTAGGAGAAAGAGTGATTTTGACTGAAAAGATCTCTTATATGGAATAAATGTAATAAAATGGGCTTTATGAAGACTATCACATCACAATAATTATATTTATTAATTTAAAAACTGGTATTTAAATTTGATTTATTTGATTTATTTGATTTATAAACTGCAACCTATCTTCCCGAAGAGACTCAGGGTGGTGAAGAATCAATCATGCCTTTTCTGGGTTTTTTTCATTTCCCCTTGTGCATGCAGAAATATTGCACTTTAGAGGAGTATAAAGCCATTAACAGTAACAACTGAATCCACATAGTATGAAGAACCATGTATGCTGTATGATTATGCTTTTGTTAATAATGATTAATCTTAGGTTTTTTTAAAAAAACACCTTATAATTTACTCTTGTGTTATAACAGGACCGCAAAAGCTCTTAATCTGTTTTACAATTTGGCTAAATCATTCTTTAATCCATTTCAAGCAATAACTAAAATAATTTAAAACTATTTATTTGAAATAATCTTAATTAAGATACAATGACTAAATGCAGTTTCTTGATTTCTTCAAATTAAAAACAAGGTGCAAATATGTGGAAGCAAATTTTCCCAAGCTCTGAATCTTATATCTGAATGGGGAAAGAAAGGAATTGCTAGGTTGTTCCAATCACAGTAAACCCTAGTCTAAGTGTAATTATACAAATACTAGTCAACTATGTTCTAAATGTAACCACTGTTCCTATCGCAGTAAACTATGGTGTAAATATAAACATATTGTAATCTTACAGAATTGTCTAATTTATGTGAGTTACAGAAAAAGGTATTTTTTAAATAAGGCAAAAAAATATTTGTTTACTATTTGGAGACTGGGCTTGCTTAACATGTTATACTGTGGGATATGAACGTTCAAAATTTTAAAACTGTTTTGATGGCTTGAATATATGCACTTATGTGATATTGTATAAGAGTACATGATTGTATTTCATTCACTAACAGTCCTAACTTTTTGCAAGACATGTACATTAAATGTAGATATATGTATCTTGTGTATTGAAAGATGTGAATCATTCATAAAACATGCTGGCTGCCAAGCACCCAAACTTTGATCATGTGACTGTGGAAATGCTGCTATGGTTGTAAGTGTGAGGATCAGTTGTAAGTCAATTTTTTGAGTGCCATTGTAACTTCGAACAATCACTAAACAAATAGTTGGACTATAATAGGAAGTATTTTTGACAGCACTATAGAGTCGATTATTGAGTGCTCTCAAATAGACTATGCTGTTCCAACTTCAACTGACACCTTCCTTAGAGCACATATTAGACAGGTAGCTAACAGTGGCAGTGGGAATAGATAAGACTAAGAGAGGAGATTGCTGTTTCATAGTTGCTGCTAATAGGAAATTGCAGCCATAACTACTACTGTGGGTAATTAATACTTCTTCCTGATATTCTTTTAGTTCAGTCTTGTGTGGATTGGACTATAGTCCTAGCATAAAATAATGATGCACTGCTGCAATAAGCTATATGAGAGGTACACAAAATGTGTTACATGCAGCTATATCATACAACTAGCTATATGAGGTCAACATCATGGTTGGATTCAGAGAGCATGCATCGCAGTATATGCTTAATGGAAGAAACAAATATAGTCACATTGTCACTATGTATGCAAAAATCTATGCTGAATCTTCATGTCTTTTATTCTCTTACAATGTGTGAGGAATCTCCATTTTTTTAACCTTAAAATTGTGTTTCAGAGATAAAGGTTTTTGATACAGTTGCTTCTTTCTCCTGTGGATATTGCTTTCCATAATAACTAAACAGATTCCACGACAGTTCATTTAAATATTCAGTGATGAAGAAAATTTGATATTCAAAAGCCAGCATCAGGGCTTTAAAGAAGGAAACTTGCTTGAAACATAATATGAGTATGAAGAGACTTATCCTTCTTGGTTTTTTCCATGTCATTTCATTCCACCTGATCACAAGAAATGGGTCAGGCAGCTAACATCCTTATTGAAACTACTTTAAAAAAAAAGGACTGGAACAGCTTTTGTGAGGACAAAGAGAAATGAAATCACTTTCAGTGAAAGAAAGAGGCCTCATTATAGCCACCAACAGCAGTTATTGACAGCTACACTTCCTATTAACAAGGAGCATTTAAGAGTTTGGCTGTTGGATCTTTGGACTTGATCTAATTTGCTAGCATTAATTAGTTTCTTTTCAGCACAGACACTTGGTGCTCACAGCTATAGATTTAGATGACTAATTAGGACACAAAATTGAACAGAATAGGGTAAAGCATTAACCTTCAACCATTACCAGCTGGGGCTCTTACAAAGACTACCAAGTCCAAATGGTTCCTATTCATACAAGGAATACCCTAATGAATATCAATTTAAGCCAGGTTTCTCTATTACAATTGATTCTACCTTAAATTTGATATTACCTTCAATGCAGTTTGTAACTGCCTATTCTCCAGTATCATACCTAAAAGTGGCACACATAATGAAGATTTACTTAATTTTTTTCAACTTGCATTTTAATTCTTTGAACAATTGACATTAGTCTTGAGCTTGAGCTAAGATTCAGCATTTTGTAGAATTTGAGGTCAATATGTCATTATTATTTTAGTAACTAATATAGATAGTTAAGCCATTAAGTTAAAGCTCCCATTAACTGAGAGGTGTTTAATCCCGATGCATTCCTTGAATATATTTGCATTAATATACAAATGAAGAACTCACATGCAGCCAATTCCTGAGGCTTAAACAGTAGCTTGTTAATTAAGCACATCTTTATCATTAAATATTCTGATGATATGCGAGCAATGTGGTGATGTGTTAACATGGGTATCTTAGGTTCAGAGCAGAATAGTCTTGAAGGCTATAAAATGATGAAGCTTGATCACATGTTTCTTGGAAAACAGCCTATTGTTTTCAATGGGATTTTATTGCTTGATGAATATTTATAATATTGACCTTTATCCCTAGAAGGACAACTGTATGTTCCAAAAGTGTATTAATCAACTGTTTGATTTTCATAACTCTTCCCATTGGTGAGAAGTGGAGTTTTGACAGTAGCATTGATTTTAGCTCACATTTCTCGAATGAAAAGCTTTAGAAAATGCTGTTAGCATTCTTATTTTAAACTTTTGTTAATTCATGCCTTTTCTAAATCGATGACATGTTCCCTCTGGAGAGTTCATCAACAGAAGATCTGAAGTTTCCTGGGAAGCTGTTTTTAATAATGCTAAGCTTGTTCAGGAAGATTGTCTCTTGGGAGATAGACATCTTCATTTGGGATGTGGAGAATGGCGGTTTTATCTCTGATCCAGAAAGCAAAATGTGTCTCAGTTATAAGGATGCCAATAGCAAAAAGATTGTGGCTAGAAATTCAGGTTTAAAGAAATAAAAGCAAAACTTTTTATGTGGAAAGGCACTCGGTAAACATTTGAATTTTGGTGAAATTGTGGATAGTTGAATTTTGGTGAAATTTTGCTGCTTAATGTGTTATTGTTTTAGAACTTTTATCCTTTAGAACTTTTTATCCTTGGACTTTTATCCTTTGCACTATGCTGCTGGTAATTGTTGTACGACTGATATCATTCAGGTTCTTGTGCTTCTTGTTTCCTGTTGGAGATTAAATTTACAATATTCAAGCAGTTACAGTTGTGTTCAAAATTATTCAACCCCCACTGAAATTGAGTGTTTTGGCCAGTTTGACATTGATTTTGATCATTCAGTCATCTTGCTTACATTTACATCAAAGAGGCACTTGTAGGTCAGACAAATATAACATAACATTTATAATGAAATAACCACAAATGTCTTTTCTGTGCTCACATCATTATCAGTTTTATTCAACCCCCAAGTGACATTCAATCTTAGTACTTAGTACAACATCCTTTTACAGTTATAACAGCTTTTAAATGTGAAGCATAGCTTGACACAAGTGTCTTGCAGCGATCTACAGGTATCTTCGCCCATTCTTCATGGGCAAAAGCCTCCAGTTCAGTCACATTCTTAGGCTTGCGCACTGCAACTGCTTTCTTTAAGTCCCACCAGAGGTTCTCAATCGGATTTAAGTCTGGTGACTGCGATGGCCACTCCAAAATGTTCCAGCCTTTACTCTGCAACCATGCTCTAGTGGACTTGGAGGTATGCTTGGGATCATTGTCCTGTTGAAAGGTCCAACGTCTCCCAAGCCTCAGGTTTGTGACGGACTGCATCACATTTTCATCCAATATCTCCTGGTACTGAAGAGAATTCATGGTACCTTGTACACGCTGAAGCTTCCCTGTACCTGCAGAAGCAAAACAGCCCCAAAGCATGATTGACCCTCCGCCATGCTTCACAGTAGGCAAGGTGTTATTTTCTTCATAGGCCTTGTTCTTCCTCCTCCAAACATAGCGTTGATCCATGGGCCCAAACAGTTCTAATTTTGTTTCATCAGTCCACAGAACACTATCCCACAACTTTTGTGGTTTGTCCACATGACTTTTGGCATACTGCAGTCGACTCTTCTTATTCTTTGGAGACAGCAAGGGGGTGCGCCTGGGAGTTCTGGCATGGAGGCCTTCATTACGCAGTGTGCGCCTTACTGTCTGAGCTGAAACTTCAGTACCCACATCTGACAAATCTTTTCTCAGTTCCTCAGCAGTCACACGGGGACTTTTCTCCACTCTACACTTCAGGTAGCGCACAGCAGTCGAAGTCAGCATCTTCTTTCTGCCACGACCAGCGTTTCAACAGTGCCCTTTGCCTTGGATTTGCGAATGATGCTTCCTATGGTGTCTCTTGGTATGTTTAACATCTTTGCAATCTTCTTATAGCCATTGCCCTTCCTGTGAAGAGAAATCACCTCTTCTCTTGTCTTCCTGGACCATTCTCTTGACTTCACCATGTTTGTAACCACACCAGTAAATGTCTAGAAGGAGCTGAGTATCACAGTCATTTTAAAGCTGCCTAATTGGTGCTTATTATGCTTGATTGCTGCTCGGTGACATCCACAGGTGTTTTCAATACCTGATCGAAAACACCTGAATGAACCTCTGTTCTTCAGAGTGGTAGTCTTTAAGGGGTTGAATAATTGTGTCAATGAAGAAATCACAAAAGAAACATTTACTACTGTATTACAAAAACAATTGATGTCATTTTAGTTGCATTTGGTTCTTTAAAAAGTCCTTGTAGGATTTCATTCTGAATACAATTACAAATGTACACTAAATTCCCTAAACCCCTTTACAGCATTGGGGGTTGAATAATTTTGAACACAACTGTAGTTATAATGAAAACATCACAATTTTGTCCTATCCAATATTATTTTGCTTTATGGCTCAGATTGTTCCAGAAATATGTAGCAGAAGCAATAATATTTTAGATCCCAAATTCCCAAACTGGAGATCATTAGCTTCATTCAATTACAGGTAATCCTTGAGGTATGACAGTAATTGAGCCTGCCCCTTATGATCATAATATTAACTGAATCATGTTGAATGAGCAAGTTCCATCCTTTCTCTTCTCCATGCATTTGGGCCCCCATGGCTGCTTTGGCCTTCTACACCCCCACCCCCTACTTTATCTTTTGAAGATCTCCAGAGTTCCAGAATAGGCTGGGCCATGCAGCAGGTGACTTTTTCTGAAACAGCTGGGAAAGTGGGTCCCCCCCCCCCCAGATCTCATGTTCTTACACACTGTCGTTTTTGCACACAGATGGAGTCATATGTAAGAATGTGACCTCTATCATGGCCCTGTAGGCCTCTTTTGTTCCAGCCTACATGGTCTAGTTGGCTAGAGGAAGAGGAGGCTGGACTACAGGTGGTTACATATGCAGAATGGCATTGGGAAAATCAAGATCTTCATAGTAGCGCAGTGGCCAGGAATAGCCGAGCCCTTTGCAGTGAGCCACGTCAATGCAGTCAATGGGTCCCATGCCTAGGAGCTTCGCATCGCCTACTTATGCTTACATCTGGTGCCTTGGTTTCTCTGTCTCTCTGGCTGCACAATTGGCAAGGTCTGGGCAGAAGAAATGGAGAGGTTGGTGTTCTAATTTGTCCTGCTGCATTCGCCATGGGGAGATAAAGTGGACAGGAAAGTGCCTGCAGGCCACAGGGTTGCTCTGAGGGAGGAGACATTCATGGGGACACAAACAGCAATCCAGGTGCATTTGACCTGGCTCACTGCAAGGGGTGTGGCTGTCCCTGGCAATGGTGCTACTGTTAGGGGCTTGATTCTCCCACTGGCATCCTGGCAGCTGCCTAACTGCCCAGGGTTGTGGCTCCTTCTCTAGCCAAAATTGTAGCACCACCCAAGCTGGGACCAAAGGAGGCCTACAGGGATGTGATAGATCTTGCGTTCTTATAGACAATTCTGTCCGTGTGCAAAAAAAAGGGTGTGTAAGAACACACACTTTTGAAACAGCTTCGCCAGAGTTTGAGAAAAAGATGGCTGCTTTTCTGCTGCATGACCCAACCTGTTCTGGAGATCTTTAAAAGATAAGTAAGAATCGGTGACAGGGTGGAGAGGAACATGTAGAACCCGATGGGCGATAAGGATGGCGAAACCTTGTGGCGATAAAGATGGCGAAACGTACTCATCTCACCACCCTTATCGCATCCGCAGATAACCGCCCTGCCGCCCTGTTTAGAGTGACCCGCTCCCTTCATCAAGGGCTCCAGGGCAGAGCAGAGGAATTTGGAACTTATCTGCAGGATAAAATCGCTCGGATCCGGGACGACTTGGCCTCCAGTCCAATAGATCTGGGTGGATCGTCCGAGCCGGGTCTTGAGACCGTTTTGTGGGATGAGTTCGACTTTGTTACTTCTGAAGACATGGGCAGGTTGCCGAGGCGGCTGAATGCCACCACATGTTTATTGGACCCGTGCCCCTCCTGGTTGGTACTGGCCTCCTGGGAGGTGACTTGAGGCTGGCTCCAGGAAATAGTGAACGCTTCTCTGAGTGAGGGGTCCCTGCCTGCCATCTTGAAAGAGGCGGTGGTGAGACCCCTCCTCAAGAAGCCTTCCCTGGACCCAGCACTGTTAATTAATTATCGTCCGGTCTCCAACCTTCACTTTCTTACAAAGGTTATTGAGAGTGTGGTGGCACAACACACCTGGAGGAAACTGCTTATCTAGACCCGCGCCAGTCCGGCTTACGCCCTGGGTACAGCACGAAGACAGCATTGGTTGCGTTGGTAGATGATCTCTGGAGGGCCAGAGATAGAGGTTATTCCTCTATCCTGGTCCTGTTAGATCTCTCAGCGGCTTTTGATACCATCGACCATGATATCTTATTGCACCGACTGGAGGGGTTGGGATTGGGGGGCACTGTATTACAGTGGTTCTCCTCCTACCTTTCCCGTCGGTCGCAATTCGTGTTGACAGGAGGAGAGAGGTCGACGTCGAGGCCCGTAACATGGGGGGTGCCTCAGGGGTCAGTCCTCTCCCCCCTCCTGTTCAACACCTACATGAAGCCGCTGGGTGAGATCATCCGTGGTTGCGGGGTAGAGTACCATCAGTACGCTGATGATACTCAGCTGTACATATCTACCCCCGACCACCCCAACGATGCTGTCAAAGTGATGTCCTGGTGTGTGAGGGCTGTGCGGCTCTGGATGGGAAGTAACAAACTCCGGCTCAACCCGTCCAAGATCGAGTGGCTGTGGTTTCCGGCGTCCCGGCATAGCCAGCTAGTTCCATCGCTGGTTATCGGGGGCGAGTCAATGGCCCCTGTGGAAAGGGCTTACAACTTAGGCGTCCTCCTGGATTCGCGGCTGTCCCTGGATGACCATGTGGCGGCCGTGACCAGGGGGGCTTTTTACCAGGTTTGTCTAGTACGCCAGTTGCGTCCCTTTCTTGACCAGGACACCCTCCGCGCAGTCACTCAAGCACTCGTGACATCTCGCCTTGACTATTGCAACGCTCTCTACATGGGGCTCCCCTTGAGGTGCATCCGGAGGCTCCAGTTAGTCCAGAATGCGGCCGCGCAGGGGATTTCGGGAACATCCCGAAGTTTCCATGTAACACCTCTCCTGCGCGAGCTGCACTGGCTACTGGTGGCCTTCCGGGTGCGCTTCAAGGTGCTTGTTACCATCTTTAAATCGCTCCATGGCTCGGGGCCTAGTTACTTGCAGGACCGCCTCCTGCCACATACCTCCCTCTGACCGATTCGCTCCCACAGAGGGGGCCTCCTCAGGGTGCCGACCGCCGGTCAATGCCGGCTGGCGGCGCCCAGGAGTAGGGCCTTCTCTGTGGCAGGGCCGGCCTTCTGGAACGACCTGCCCTCCAAACTTCGCACCATCACGGACCTTCCCCTCTTCCGCCGCTCACTCAAGACATACTTCTTTCAGCAAGCTGGACTAGCTTAGAATTTAGACCTAGGTACGATAGAGCTTCAGCTAAATTAGAAAATGGCTGACAGGTTTTTAATGGGAATTTTAGCACAGGTTAGCAATTTAATTTCTTTTTAACTTTTGTATTGTCGTTATTTACTATTGTGGTCTTTATTTCCTGTGCACCGCCCAGAGTCCGTCTCGACGGAGATTGGTGCGGTTTACAAATCGAATCAAATTCAAATTCAAAAAACAGGTCCAGTGCCTTTGGAGACAAGGCAGGGCAGCTGGGAGTAAAATAGCCAGGGAGCATGTTGCAGTGTTTCTATGTTCGGTTGTAAGGGCCAACAACCCTTATGGTTCTGCAACATAATGGAACTTTGGGACCAGGATTGGTCCCAACTTTGGTTGGTCATAACTTTGAACCACCACTAATTGAACTGTCATAATTTGAGGCCTAACTGTAGCACAGTCATGGAAATGTTGAGTTTTTGTTAATAGGGCAGGGAGGTTCATAAACAGGAGGTAAAAACCTTTGTCTATAAACCTAAGACACATGGTTTATGTATGTTATGTATGTTAATACAGCTGCACTACTGCAGTCTATAATTAAAGATTTAAAGGTTTTCCTTATTAATCATGACTACTCAAGGGAGTGGTATTCCTCTCTGATTCCCAGCTGTGAGAATCTGTGCTGCCTGAAATTTCTGGCATGTGAAATTTGGAGAGCATAGTGGATAGCATAAAATATACAGAACACAGTAACCTTTCTCACTGAAGCAGTACCTATTTATCTACTTGCATTTGCTTGCTTTCGAACTGCTAGGTTGGCAGGAGCTGGGGCATGTAATGGAAGCTAATCATAACACGCAATGTTCAGGTCTCAAACTCAAGCTGTCGGCTTTCCAGTAATAAGCTCAATGTCTTAATCACTGAGACAAAGTACTGCCTCACAGTCTATAATACTTACTATTAAATTTTCAAAGAAAAGGGAACTTAGTGAACTGGTTTAGGATCCAGGATTTCATGATATTTGTAATGGTGATGATGGGTCTGTTACAACTGTGGACTATGTTCAAATGTATCAGAGATGGCAGCGCTAAATTTTATAGTGCCAATCTAAGTCATGTTTTAATGTATCACCTAGTTATCATGTCTCTGAACAGTAAACAAATATTGGAGTTTTGGCTTACTATGATGAAAAATTATGTTGTATGAAAACATATTCTATCCATGTTCTCAAGACGTATCCTACTCAAATTGTGGAAATCCTTGCATTGATATATTTCCAAACTCACAATTATTAGAATATATCATCTGTTTTTAGTCTTACTCTTTGTACCATTACATGGTTTTAGGAAAATGCTACTGCTGCTGCACATTTAAAAATTTGCCTCCCTTTTCTTTTTCCTTATCTCTAATACTACAGGAAGAGATATGAAACCTGGAATAGTATGTATGTATGTATTTATGTATGTATGTATGTATGTATGTATGTATGTATGTATGTATGTGTATATATACACAAGAACCGATATATATATATATATATAATTGTTCCACAACACTCCTCCTGTCTCAGCTGATGCAATTGGGAAAGCATGGCTGGCTGAATGGTTAAAGGCTCTTGCCTGATATGCAATACAGCCCCGGTTCGAATCCCAGTAAGGGTATGGCTAGCTGATGAGAGCTAAAAAGCTCGAAATAGATCTATACTAGTCTCTCTGATTTATTTATTGATCAGCTGATAAAACTAACGTGTGTGTGTGTTACGTTTTTGAGCTGATCAATAAAAACATAACAAAAATATTAAAAAAAATAAATTACACAACGGAACTCGTGGCTTTCTGTCTAGATGGTCTATGGTGATGAGCCGAAAGGCAGAAAAGGAAACAGTATGTCTCCTTCCTTAATTGGGGCCCTAACAAGGTGTTGTGGAACAATTATATATATATTTATATATATATATATATATATATATATATATATATATATATATATATATATATATATATATATATAATTATATATATATATACGTTTTTGAGCTGATCAATAAATAAGTCAGGGAGACTAGGATATATCTATTTCGAGCTTTTTAGCTCTCATCAGCTAGCCATACCCTTACTAGGATTCGAACCGAGGCTGTATTACATGCCAGGCGAGAGCCTTGCCATTAAGCCAGCTCGGTTCTCTTCTTGTCAGCTGAGACAGGAGGATAGTTATATATAATTGTTTCCACAACACCCTGTTAGGGCCCCAATTAAGGGAGGAAGCATACTGCTTTTCCTTTTCTGCCTTTCGGCTCATCACCAGAGACCATCTAGACAGAAAGCCATGAATTACATTGTGTAATTTTTTTTTTATGTCTGTTACGTTTTTGAGCTGATCAAGAAAATGAGGGAATTTGCTATAAATCAGTTACTATGAAAACAATTATTAGTGCTTTACAGTATTCTAAACTATTAGGTTCCTCTTTTCATGTTGTAGACCAGGGTGATTTGGTTAATATTTGGATAATACATTTTACTAAGAATCTAAGTATATTCTTTATAGTGATGTATATGGAATATTTATATGGAATGTAAGTTGTTAAACATTGCCCTTAGGTTATTTTTGCAGTAGAAATGGGTTATTTTTTATTACAATTGTCTCCTTATATCTTTCCTGGAAAATGTTTATTTGAGAGATGAAGAATAGCTTCTTTAGTAATTCAAAAGAACTGTCTGCTTAAGACTGATTGCACATTTTAAAAACACTGAATCAGCTATCAGCCAAATTTGTTTTTGAACCAACCTTTAACTTACCAAAAGCTCAAAGTGATACACAATAGATAGAATACCATTAAAAAGGAATAACATGCATCTTTTGCACAGAGAAAACATAATTCAGTCAGCCTTGATCAAAATTTGGTTAAATAATATAATTTTTCAACAATCATCTAAAACCGCATAAAAAGGCAATCAAACTAAATTCTAATAATTCTGAAAAGAATTATCCTTAATCAGGTCACAGAAAGGGTTTTGTTTCAAGTCTCCAACCTCAGCTTCCTAAGAAATGAAATAATGATAAAATGTTTCTTGTGTAGTAGCTTTCAAGCAAAAATCAGTATATGTTATTTAACAGTGTTTTTTCAGTAGCCACAATAATTTTCCTGTTTTAATTTTTGTACGTGAAATGCAGATATATAGTGTATTTGTCAAATTCTTATTCTTTATTGAAATTTGTGCTATGTTATTTTAAAATGGCTTCTGTATTCCTTATTTGCTTGCCCACCTAGATATAGGGATAGCAGAATGAGATATAATATGCCAATTATTTTGGTCTATCTCAGATAAAACAACATATTTTAAAATAGAACACAAAGAATTCGGTTGTATGGAATATTTATGTATTGATACATAAAGCATCACAAATTTACAATAATACTAAACCACAACATGATTAAGTTATTTTTAGATTTTCAGATGTATAAATCCAGTAATACTATTATGTATAAACTGGCAACAATAAATTGTCTGAAAACTATCATACATTGGTACATATATTTGTACATAACTAGTTTAGTTGCCTATGAAACAAGCAATTTAGCAATATAAACTCCTGAACAAATTCTATATAGCCCAAAAGAAAAGAGTAATTTTTCCCTTGAGAGAAGCTCAGTGACAGGTGAATGAATAGAATGGACTTTTGCCTTTCTCGCCAACAATATGAAAGTGGTTTTTCTTTTTCTTTTTCCAGGATGCTTTTCTATCATTCCCCAATAGTCTTAAGATTTTCTCAAGTCTTATTATCCAAAGGTAATCAGTAGGGATTAGCCAAAAATTATATCCCTCTGTCTCAAATATACATGCATAAAAAATTCTGCATAATGCCAGCTTCCATTGTCCACTTGATTAATAACTCTAATTGAAAACAAATCTGAAGATTGCTTTCAAATAAATGTGATGTGTGCATGTGATACACATATATTTGTACATAACTGCCCAAAAATTGCACTCTAGAAAAACAGTAGGTAAAATGAAAAATCCAGTGGCAATTGAATTAGTAGCGGTTAGTTAAAATGACTTCTCAGAAAATGAGGCACTCCATTTATAGACTTAATTCATCCTCTTTCTGAATTTGCTGCGCAAATAACTCTCAGACCTCATTTTCTTGGAAATACAAAACCACACAGGCACATACACACACGCTTCCAGTAGCTATAACAAAAGAAGAGAATGGGCAGAATAGCAAGAGGGAAGGGGGAAGAGGGAAGTGCAGAAAGGAAGAAAGAAAGGGAACAGAAATGGAGGAACAAAAGTGAAGGTGAGGAGAAAGAATAATTAGAGAAAGGGAAAAAGGAAAGTATTTGCCTTCCATATGAAAACGAGAAATGTCTGTAGTGAGCCGGGAGAAGGGCAGAAACTGTTGCCATTTATTTTGCCTTCTTTCAAAGAACTTCTCAAAAATCCATTTGGATTAAAAGAATCTCACTATATGGATTCCATCTGCATTCATCTGATTGACTGACAATGAAACAAAATCAGCTTCTTTAATAAGGTATACTGTGTATGTCCCCAGAATATAGGAATGGCTGCTGCTATAGGTTTTTTTTTCTGCAAGTTTTGCTGCTTATAATATCTTGAGCTCTCTCCTTTATAAGTATGGAGCTGTTTATCCCTAGTTGTAATGATTAGGAAGAAAAAAAGTGGCAGGCAAAGTGGTTATTTAATTATTCCTAATTGGGGCTGTGAGAAGAAAACAAGGCTGAACTTGTTTGAAAGCAGAATGGTAACCAACAGGTACCGTATTTTTCGGAATATAAGATGTACCGGAGTATAAGACGCACCAAGGTTTTGAAGAGGCAAATTACAAAAAAAAGGTAGGTAAGTAGATAGAGGGAGAGAAAGAAAGAGAAATACAGTAGGTAGGTAGGTAGATAAAGGGATAGAAAGAGAGAGAAATAGAGAGAGAGAAATACAGTAGGTAGGTAGGGAGAGAGAGTGTGTGTGTGTAGGTAGAAGGATAGAGAGAGAAATAGAAAGAGAAATACAGTAGGTAGGTAGGGAGAGAGTGTATGTGGGTAGGTGGGTAGAAGGATATAGAGAAATAGAGAGAGGAATAGGAGTAGGTAGGGGGAGAGAGTGTGTGTGTAGGTAGGTAGAAGGAGAGAGAAATAGAGAAATACAGTAGGTGGGGGGGAGAGAGTGTGTGTAGGTAGATAGGTAGGTAGAAGGATAGAGAGAGAAATAGAAAGAAATACAGTAGGTAGGTAGGGAGAGAGAGAGAAATAGAAAGAGAGAGAAATACAGTAGGTAGGTAGGGAGAGAGTGTGTGTGTGGGTGGGTAGGTAGAAGGATAGAGAGAAATAGAGAGAGAGGAATAGGAGTAGGTAGGGAGAGAGAGAGTGTGTGTAGGTAGGTAGAAGGAGAGAGAAATAGAGAGATAAATACAGTAGGTAGGGGGGGGGGAGAGAGAGTGTGTATGTAGGTAGGTTGATGTTTCCAGGTGTATTTATCCATATTTATTCCTAGAGAAGGAAATTGCTGACAAACCTTAAAACTTTGTTTCTCCTGGCACAGAAACCGTTAAAGAGCCTTCCAAAAGAGCTTTCCGAAAATGTTCTAACTCGGGTTCCCAAGCGTGGTAGCTTTAAGACTTGTGGACTTCAATTCCCAGAATTCTCCAGCCAGCTATGTCCACAAGCTATGCTGGCTGGACAATTCTGGGAGTTGAAGTCCAAAGTCTTAAAGTTGCCAAGTAACTAAACAGCCTTCCAAAAGGGGGAAAAAGTTTTTTTTGCACTTTGCACACCTCCCCCAAACTGCTCTTTCTCCATGAAAACGTGGCCGTTTTTCTTCAAATAAAAAGCATGACTAGCCTTGGGGGGGGGGGCTTGCAGAGTGCTCCTGTGGGGAGTGGGGGGGGGTGAAAAATGAGCAAAAACCCAACCCATTTATTGCGAAAACAGGCCATTTTTTCTTGTCAAATAAATTGAATCCATAGCCCTATGGAGGCTTATAGAGCAGGGGTCCCCAACCCCCGATCGGCCGACCGGTGTCGGTCCGTGGCTTGATAGTAACCGTGCCAGAGTGAGCGGCGAAGAGAGTAGCGCAACTCTTAGGAAAGTGTAGCAAACGCTCCCCTATCCTGGCGGCTGGCTGGGGCGCTCCCTGGGGGCAGGACAGGGGCAACAGCCTGCATTGGGGGGGGTTGGGGCACCACCAAGCCCTGCGTGGGGGGAAGGGGCTGCCAGGCCTTCCTGCCCGGGACGCAGCCCATCCTTCCCTGCCCCAGCCGAGGATCCTTCGCCCGGGACCCCTGGCAGCTTTCCCGCCCGGTTGCACGTGGCCACCGAACATGTGCGCGGCCCACGTGACTCGACTTACCCGCTGGAGGCTCCCACCGTTCCGCGGATTTTTTTTACATGAAACTGGTCCCTGGTGCCAAAAAGGTTGGGGACCCCTGTTATAGAGTGCTGCTGGAGGCTGAGTATAAGACGTACCCAGATTTTCAGCCTCTTTTTAGAGGAAAAAGGTGCGTCTTATACTCCGAAAAATACGGTAGTTGTTACCTTCTTCACTGAATAACCAACCCCTTACCTTTCCCATTATAATGTGCGACATCTCATTTTGCTGCCTAATTACTTGGAATAGTCCATTGAAGCATGAAATCCCCCCCCCCCCCCATGCAAGATCTAAGATGTTCTCAATATGAACTTCACATACATATTTAAATATGGATTGCTGCATAGTCCTGATAAAGACCATCAAAAAGTTCTTTCAGTGCCCTAGCTTGCATTTTATCTGATCCTGGGGTTTTAATTAATTCAAAGTAAATAGCCATTTCATAAGCAGGTTTCTATTAATCCGAAAGTTTAATCCTGCCATTTAATCTTGCTTCTCACAAATTTCTGGCAGGATATGCATTATATTCTTAGGCAATATGCTTGACCGCATTCTACCAAATAAAGGATTTTCAACATCTAAATAACTAGTCATTTGTATTCAATAGGATATCCTTTAGGTATGTTGCTTTATATGATCTAAAATATACTTGGAAAAAGTAATTCTCATATAGCCAAAAAAAAACATCTTGGTACAATATCAAGTCAGTACTTGGACAAAAAACAGGTGAAAATTATCTCTCTCTCACACACACACCAAATTATTTGTTATGCAGAGTGAACAGGAGAAAATGATGTAATTAATTTTAACATTGTAATATTTAATAGCTTTTAAAATTTACTATTTAATACTTATTGAAGTACTAAAGTTCTAATCTAACTATCAGAAGTTCTTTTTCTTGTTTACTTGCCTCATTGTTCCTAGTCCAGCCAGATAAAAAAAATGTGACAAGCACTTGCATTAAATTAAATAGGTTCCAAAAATCTATTTCTGCCTAGAATAAAAAACTGAGCGAAGTAGGGAAAGACAGATACAGGTGAACATAATCATTGAATAATTTATTTTGCTGTTTTTACAGCTAGAGGAAAATAGATACCCTGTTTCCCTGAAAATAAGTCCTCCCTGGATAATAAACCCAATCGGGCTTTTGAGTGCATGTGCTAAAATAAGCCCTCCCTCAAAATATAAGTCCTCCCCAAAAATATTGCAACAAGGCAGCAGCCATGAAGTGATGACGCTCACTTCCTCCTGCACCTCAAAAATAATAAAACCTCCCCGAAAATAAGGCCAAGCGCTTATTTCAGGGGTCAAAAGAAAATAAGACCCTGTCTTATTTTTGGGGAAACACGGTAGAAGTTTAATGATAACTTTTCTTGTTACAGATTTTCTTGTTTTATTATTAAGCCAAAAGAACATGCACAATTCTTCCCAAAATCCATGACCTTGTGTCAGAGGGGGACCCGGACCTGGTAGGTATTACGGAAACCTGGTTGGGCCACGAGGGAGGACATCCCCTCGTAGAAATGTGCCCACCAGGATACCGAGCCTTTCATCAGCCTAGGGCCTTAGGGAGGGGTGGGGGGGTGGCGATTATGGTTAGGGAAGGTCTTGAGCCAAAGGAGACCACGATCCCTCAGACGACCGGGTGCGAGTCCCTCCTTGTGAAGTGGGGCCTAGGGAGGCAGTTGGGCGTGTTAGTTGTATACCTGGCTCCTCGCTATACAACAACAGCCCTGCCCGAGCTCCTAGAGGTGATAGCTGAGGCGGCAGTGGAGACCCCCAGACTGTTAGTCATGGGGGACTTTAACCTGCCGTCAGCAGGCGAAACCTCTGGGTTAGCTCGGGAGTTCATGGCTTCCATGACAGCCATGGACCTGACCCAAGTAGTTGTAGGCCCTACCCACGAGGGCGGACACACCCTGGATCTAATCTTCGTCTCGGGACAGTGGAGTAGTGATCTGGGAATAGGGGATCTAGTCATCACACCCGTCATGGACAGATCACGCTCTCCTTCGGCTCGACTTTCCGATCGCCGCACCTCACTGCGGGGAGGCGGAACCGGATATTCCTATATGGTTCCAAAGGGAGCTTGGGCCAATTCCTGTGGACTTGCCCCGCGACTCGACTGAGGACCTAGTGGCCGCATGGTTAAGTGTGGCCATGGGGGCCTTGGACCGAGTCGCGCCCTTGCGGCCTCTCTTACGGCGACGAACCACCTGGGCTCCTTGGTTTACCGAGGGGCTTAGGGGGATGAAGCGCCACAAGAGACGCCTAGAGAGCAGATGGAGATCTTCTCGCTCCGAAGCCGACCGAACACTAGTGAGAGACCATATTAGGACTTACTTAGTGGCGGTAAGAGTGGCCAAACGTGAGTATTGTGCCACTCTTATTGCATCCGCAGATAACCGCCCTGCCGCCTCTGTCCCTCCTTCAACAGAGGCCACGGGAAGCCCCTTTACAGGGTCGAGCAGAGGAATTTGGGATTTATCTGCAGGAGAAAATCACTCGGATTCGGAACGAGCTACCCTCCATCGACAGTGGCCCAGTCGAGCGGGCCGAGGCTGTTCTTGTGACACCATCTTGGGAGGAGTTTGATTTTGTTACCACCGAGGATATGGACAAGTTGTCAAAGAGACTTAGGGCTACTACATGTTTATTGGACCCGTGTCCCTCCTGGCTTGTACTGGCATCCTGGGAGACGACACGAGGCTGGCTCCAGGGCATTGTCAACGCATCTTTGAGTGAGGGGTCCTTGCCTGCCGTCTTGAAAGAGGCGGTAGTAAGGCCCCTCCTCAAGAAGCCGTCCCTGGATCCAGCATTATTAGAGAACTATCGTCCCGTCTCCAACCTCCACTTTCTAGTGAAGGTTGTTGAGAGTGTGGTGGCTCAACAGTTTCCGCGACACTTGGAGGAAGTTGATTATCTAGACCCGCGCCAGTCCGGCTTCCAACCCGGGCACAGCACCGAGACGGCATTGGTCGCATTGGTTGATGATCTCTGGAGGGCGTGGGATAGAGGATATTCCTCTATCCTAGTCCTATTAGACCTCTCAGCGGCTTTTGATACCATCGATCATGGTATTCTATTGCGCCGACTGGGGGGGTTGGGGCTGGGAGGCACCGTTTTGCGGTGGTTCTCATCCTACCTCTCTGGTCGGTCGCAATATGTGTTGACAGGGGGGCAGAGGTCGGCCTCGAGACCCCTCATATGTGGGGTTCCTCAGGGGTCGGTCCTCTCGCCCCTCCTATTCAACACATATATGAAGCCGCTGGGTGAGATCATCCGTGGTTTTGGGGTGGGATATCATCTGTATGCTGATGATACTCAGTTGTACTTATCCACCCCAGACCACCCCAACGATGCCGTCGAGGTTATGTCCCGGTGCTTGGAAGCCGTACGGATCTGGATGGGTGGTAACAAACTCAGGCTCAACCCGTCCAAGACTGAGTGGCTGTGGCTTCCGGCGCCTCGGTTCAGCCAGATTATTCCAACTCTGGCCATTGGGGGCGAAACACCGGCCCCCGTGGAGAGGGCGCGCAATTTGGGTGTCCTCCTGGATTCCCGGCTGTCTATGGAAGATCATGTGGCAGCCGTGGCCAGGGGGGCGTTTCATCAGGTTCGCCTGATGCGCCAATTGCGCCCCTTACTGCACCGGGGTGCCTTACGCACAGTCACTCAAGCACTCGTCACCTCTCGACTCGACTACTGTAATGCTCTCTACATGGGGCTTCCCTTGAGGTGCACCCGAAAGCTGCAGCTAGTCCAGAACGCAGCCGCGCGGGTGATTACAGGAGCGCCTAGACACTCCCACATAACACCTATCCTGCGCGAGCTGCACTGGCTTCCTGTGGTCTTTCGGGTGCGCTTCAAGGTTTTAACGACCATCTTTAAAGCGCTCCATGGCTCGGGGCCTAGTTATATGCGAGACCGCCTCCTGCCCCATACATCCCTCAGACCGATACGCTCCCACAGAGAGGGCCTCCTCAGGGTGCCGTCGGCTGGACAATGCCGACTGGCGACACCCAGGGGGAGAGCCTTCTCTGTGGCGGGCCCAGCCCTCTGGAACGACTTACCCCCTGAACTCCGCACCATCTCCGACCTCCGCCTCTTCCGCAAGTGTCTGAAGACACACCTATTTCATCTAGCCGGCCTAGCGTAACCTCCATACTGACTATTAGATAGTTTTTAAACTTGGGATTTTAATTCGGTTTTTAGCGCAGGGTTTATTTATTAGAATAAGTATTTTAAATTTCATATATTTTATATATTTTGTATGTATTTTAACATCCCTGTGCGCCGCCCTGGGTCCTAACAAGGAGAAGGGCGGGGTATAAATGGGAGGGCCGTCCCATTCGGTTGGTCTTAGGGAGGGGCAGGAACGGTGGGAGACAGGATGTCCATCGTGGGTCTGGGGCTCGTGGTCGCTGGTTACGAGCGATCGCGTGCCCCAACCCCCTGTGCTCCACTCTTAGGCTAGGCGGTCAGGGATTACAGAGCCGGGGCCCTAGGTTGATGTTCTGCAACGCCAGGTCCGTGGTGAAAAAAGCTCCCCTCGTAAATGACCTTGTGTCAGAGGGGGACCCGGACCTGGTGGGAATTACGGAGACCTGGTTGGGCCCCGAGGGGGGTCTACCCCTCGTGGAAATGTGCCCACCAGGTTACCGCGCATTTCATCAACCTAGGGCCCTAGGCAGGGGTGGGGGGGTGGCGGTTATTGTTAAGGAAAGTCTGGAGCCGAGGGAGACCACTGTGCCTCAGACGACCGGCTGTGAGTCCCTCTTCGTGAAGTAGGGCCTAGGGAGGCAGTTGGGCTTGCTAGTTGTATACCTGGCTCCCCGCTATGTAACAGCAGCCCTGCCCGAGCTACTCGAGGTGATCGCCGCGATGGCGGTGGAGACCCCCAGACTTATGGTCATGGGGGACTTTAACCTGCCATCGGCGGGCGAAACATCCGAGGCGGCTTGGGAGTTCATGGCTTCCATGACGGCCATGGACCTGACCCAAGTAGTTCAGGGCCCCACTCACGAGGGAGGACACGCGCTGGATCTGATTTTTGTCTCTGGACACTGGATTAGTGATCTTGGAACAGGGGATTTAGTCATCTTACCCTTGTCATGGACAGATCACTCTCTCCTTCGGATAGACTTTCCAACCGTCACACCCCACCGCGGGGTGTGACCGGAGACACCGAGTTGGTTCCGCCCCAGGCGCCTGATGGACCCGGAAAGGTTCCAGAGGGAGCTTGGGCCAGTACCTGTGTCCCTGTCCCACGGCTAGACTGAGGACCTAGTGGCCGCATGGTATAGTGCGGCCACGGGGGCGTTGGACCGAGTCGCGCCCTTGCAGCCTCTCATGCGGCGTCGAGTCACCCAGGCTCCTTGGTTCACCGAGGAGCTTCGGGAGATGAAACGCCGCAAGAGACGCCTAGAGAGTAGGTGGAGATCTTCTCGATCCGAATCTGACCGAACACTAGTGAGAGACCATATTAGGACTTATTTAGTGGCGCTAAGAGTGGCCAAACGGGAGTATTGTGCCACCCTTATCGCATCCGCGGAAAACCGCCCTGCCGCCCTGTTTGGGGTGACCCGCTCCCTCCTTCACCTGAGGCCACAGGAAGCCCCTCTGCAGGGTCGAGGAGAGGAATTTGGAGTTTTCCTGCAGGACAAAATCACTCAGATTCGGAACGAGTTGCCCTCCACTAGTGGTCTGGTCGTGGCGTCCGGTGCTGGTCTTGAGATTACACCTTGGGAGGAGTTCGACTTTGTTACTACCGAGGATATGGACAGGTTGCGGAGGAACCTTAGAGCCACCACATGTTTATTGGACCCGTGCCCCTCCTGGCTTGTACTGGCATCCTGGGAGGTGACATGAGGCTGGCTCCAGGGCATTGTGAATTCATCTCTGAGTGAGGGGTATTTGCCCACCGTCTTGAAAGAGGCGGTGGTGAGGCCCCTCCTCAAGAAGCCATCCCTGGACCCGGCTCTGTTAGAGAACTATCGTCCCGTCTCCAACCTTCACTTTTTAGTGAAGGTTGTCGAGAGTGTGGTGGCTCAACAGTTTCCCCGTCATCTGGAGGAAGTTGATTATCTAGACCCGCGCCAGTCCGGCTTCCGGCCCGGGCACAGCACTGAGACGGCATTGGTCGTGTTGGTGGATGATCTCTGGAGGGCACGGGATAGAGGCTGTTCCTCTATCCTTGTCCTATTAGATCTCTCAGCGGCTTTCGATACCATCGACCATGGTATCTTATTGCACCGATTGGGGGGGGTGGGGTTGAGAGGCACCGTTTTACGGTGGTTCTCATCCTACCTCTCTGGTCGGTCGCAATGGGTGTTGACAGGAGGGCAGAGGTCGTCCCCGAGGCCCCTCACATGTGGGGTTCCTCAGGGGTCGGTCCACTCGCCACTCCTGTTCAACACCTACATGAAGCCGCTGGGCGAGATCATCCGTGGTTTTGGGGTGGAATACCATCTGTACGCTGATGACACTCAGTTGTACATATCCACCCCAAACCACCCCAACGATGCCGTCGAGGTGCTGTCCCGGTGTCTGGAGGCCGTACGGATCTGGATGGGTAGTAACAAACTCAAGCTCAACCCGTCCAAGACCGAGTGGCTGTGGTTTCCGGCACCCCGGTTCAGCCAGATAAGTCCAACTCTGGCCATTGGGGGCGAACAACTGGCCCCCGTGGAGAGGGTGCGCAACTTGGGCGTCCTCCTGGATTCCCGGCTGTCCATGGGGGACCATGTGGCAGCCGTGGCCAGGGGGGCGTTCTATCAGGTACGCCTGATACGCCAGTTGCGCCCCTTACTGGACCGGGGAGCCCTTCGCACAGTCACTCAAGCACTTGTGACGTCCCGGCTGGATTACTGTAACGCTCTCTACATGGGGCTTCCCTTGAGGTGCACTCGAAAGCTACAGTTAGTACAGAATGCGGCCGCGCGGGTGATTATGGGTGCCCCAAGGCAAACCCACGTAACACCTCTCCTGCGGGAGCTGCACTGGCTGCCTGTGGCCTTTCGAGTGCGCTTCAAGGTACTGATGACCATCTTTAAATCGCTCCATGGCTCGGGGCCTATCTATATACGAGACCACCTCCTGCCCCATACATCCCTTCGCCCGATCCGCTCCCACAGAGAGGGTCTTCTTCGGGTGCCGTCGGCCGGGCAATGCCGGTTGGCGACACCCAGAGGAAGGGCCTTCTCTGTGGCGGGCCCGGCCCTCTGGAACGACCTACCCCCCGACCTTCGCACAATCTTGGACCTCCGCCTCTTCCGCCAACGTCTTAAGACGTACTTATTCCAACAAGCCGGCCTAGGATAGCCCCCCGTTTCTGACTTTTTAAGGAAATTTGAAATTTGGTAGGGTTTTTAATATTGGGTTTTTTAGCACGGGTTAATGAATTTAATTATATTTTAATTTACATTTATTGTATTTTGTGTTTTTAAGATGCCTGTGCGCCGCCCTGGGTCCTAACAAGGAGAAGGGCGGGGTATAAATTTAATAAAATAAAATAAATAAATAAATAAAAAATGAAATAAATTTAATAAAATAAAAAAATAAAAATAAATAAATAAAATATACTTTCTTCACAAACAATGCTCATGGTAAAAATTGAACAAATGTATTTCCATTGTGTTGATGAAATACTGCCATTACTTTAAAAAATACAAATTCAGTAACAAAAAGTTACATTCTAAAAGATGTAGATATAAGATCAGTCCAACTTCAATTAATTGTGAGCTACCCAGAGTTGCTTAAGATGGGCTGCCATATAAATCTTTTAAATGAAAAAAATTATTTTTAAGAAGCACAGAGTTGGAAGGGCTGTTTGTTATTTATGTTTAAAAGCTAAGATATTAAATTATAATATTTTTTAAAACATCACATAATCTCTGAAGTCTTTGCTCAGTGTCATATGCTATGATAAACACACAGTTGTGTTGCTCTTTCAAGTCAATCTTAGTTTTGGGGATGTATCCTGGATAGATATTCAAAAACTATATTATCCCAGTTATTTGATAGAATTGGCCTGATGGATTTATATCTAATCTACACAAATGCACTGTTTTTCCATAATCTGAACTATTTCAATAGGATAATTAAAAATTCAGCATGTCCTCAGTCTTTTTCTACAGATAAGGTATATGGACTTAACTTGGCCATCCACATCAATCTTAGGAGATGGAACAAAGTACGGATTATATGACATCTTGTACTACCATTTCCCAAATTTCCTGAAGCATGAGTAAATATTGGAATGATTTCATATGTTTAAACATGTGGTAGACACTCTGGAAAATTTACATGTACGGTCAATCAAAAGGTACATTTCATACTTTCTTGGTGAATTTAAATTACATTTTTGCCTTTTGACTCCTGATCTGAATTCAAAAACCTGTGAAAGAATGAAGGTATCTTTTTTCTTTAAATTCTCAGAAGCTCTATTAAGCTTAGGCCTGTTGTCCATTTCAACTAAGTGACAAGCTGAATCGAATGCCTTTCATCTTTGTATTTGAGCAGAAAATATATGTTCATGGAAAAACATGGGAATCAATGTAGAATTCTTTGCTCAGTCCAAAATGATTGTTAGGGCAGAACTTTGAAACGCAAAAACATCTTAAAAGCAGATGCAACAATAAAATTTAATCTCCTTTATCCCCATCTTGTGGTGAAAAGAAGTAAATTTCCCACTAAGCATGCATTTGTTTAACCTGATATACTAACACTTTAATTATCTGAAGACCGTATTTTATTTTATTCTGTTATATTTTGTGCTAATTTAGATCAGCACAAGCATTTCCTATATCTTACTGCAATGAACTGTCTGCATTTTAGTCTCTATATACCTGTCATTGTCTAGTTACTTTTTTCTAAAAGGAGCTGTTTATTTTAAAGAATATGGGAACATTTAGACTGAAGCTATATTATTATGCTAGTGTTTGACAGGTTAATGTGGCAATAAGGAGCTAATAGGTGAAATATGAAGATATTTTTTTGCATGTTTACATAGTTCATCCTTTTTCCAAGTCTAGTGCTCTAATGTTTAATATCGAGAATTTTTATACAGAGGCAGGAAACAAAACTGAAATGTATCTTTTTTCCGCATAGATAATTGTTCTTTTGAAAAAAAGGAGAGTGGATGGAGTGAAATATGATTCTAAAAATCTCATTTCATTTTGAGCTGAAAATTCAATCAGTTGAAAACTCACTACAGTTTGCCTTGGAAATGTTCCTAGTTTACTTCACTTGCTTTTCTGACAATTTCCAAATGATACACAATGTATACATTTCTTCATATCTTCCTATTTAGTAGGCTAAACAGACCTATTGGGGTAATTGTTCTCAAATACATCATATTACAGACTTTCCTCACATCCCATCACTTATAACTAAAAAGAAGGCTTTGTCAAGAAACAAATTTAAGTTATGTGGCAAATATAGACTTGTCAACTATTCACAAGTCTATATTTGCCACATAACTTAACTTTGTTTCTTGACAAAGCCTTCTTTTTAGTTATATGTGATGGGATGTGAGGAAAGTCTGTAATATGATGTATTTGAGAACAATTACCCTAATAGGTCTGTTTAGCCTACTAAATAGGAAGATATGAAGATAATGTATACACTGTATCATTTGGAAATTGTCAGAAAAGCAAGTGAAGTAAACTAGGAACATTTCCAAGGCAAACTGTAGTGAGTTTTCAACTGATTGAATTTTCAGCTCAAAATGAAATGAGATTTTTAGAATTATATTTCACCCAACATCTTATATCATATTTGCCACCTTGTGGTAGAGCATTGAGGTGCCAAACTCCTTATATATTTAAGATATACTGTACCTGGGTATAATTTATGAGAGATTTTTTGAAAACAGGTGCAATTGTTTGAATTCTCAGAAAAATCTTCAAGGTTTATTTTGATAAAGCTAAAGTAAGATCCTGGCCAAAGGGAATCAAGAAAAACTGTTGCCCATATTCATAGTATAGTAGTGCTGTTAGGACCAGAATCACACTCTCCTCTTTTGTCACAGAAGGCTATGTAAAAACAACCATGAACTGGATGATTGAGAAGCTCCATAGACATTTGCATTATTTTCCCCTTCTATCTGCAATCACAGCAACTCTATCTGGAGCACATGACAAAGGACTTTGTTCTGGTGGCTCAAAATGAGACAGGAAGGAATGCATTGTGCCATAGGAAGGACCGTTCTGAGTTCAAGTTGTGCCCATTGAGGGCGCACCCCCTCCGAGCTCCAAATTAAATTATGAAGGATCTACAATAATGAAACCTTAATTGAAATATCAATGAGCTAAAAAATGCCAGTGCTTGCTACTGTGTTTCCCCAAAAATACAACATGGCCTGAAACTAAGGCCATGCCACATATTTCAGGTGGGCAAAAATATTAGCCCCCCCCCCCAAAATAAGCCCCCTGGACAATCCCTCCCCTCCGGCCAGGCAGAGCACCGCTCGCCGACCTAGCAGTATCCCAAAGGCACCAAGCCATGGGAACGAGGTGGGGGCAAAGGTCTCGCGTTGCTTGGTGCCTTTGGGGTACTGCTAGGTTGGTCAGCGGCACTGTGTCCAGCTGCAGACACAGAGCCAGGGCATCTCTGCTGCTGCTCCATAGCGCATACTTCCAGAGTGGCATCCTACCTCTGTGCTTTGGAAACCACAGAAAAAGCCATGCGGCGGGCTGCAGAGCAGCGGAGGTGCCCTGGCTCTGCAGGTACTGTAAAGCTAGGCAAGGGCATCGTAAGCCTGGGAGTTCCATGAGCGGGGAGCGGAAAAGCTGCTTGCGCAAGCCCCTCTCCAGACATGCAGAACCCCATTCACTGACCTAGGGGCATTCCGAAGGCGCCAAACCGTGGGAGCCGGAGGGTGGCAAACAGGCGCTCCCACGGCTTCGCAATGCCCCATGGTCAGTGAATGGCACTGTGCCCAGGTGGAAAGGGGGGTTGCCAGGCGGCTGCTCACGAGCGTGGTCACCTCATGGCTGCTGTGTTGCTGCTGTGACAGTGCAACACAGTCATTCGACCCTGAGGCTGTGCCCGGCTCTTCAGGAGCCCACTCACAAGAGAGCAGCCACCCGGCAACCCCAAACCAATATGCCCTCCCCCCCGCATTATAAGACCAAGGCCATATTTTCTGTGTTAAAAAAAATATAAGACCTGTCTTAGTTTCGGGGAAACAAAGTAGTAATCTTGTAACATTTTGTATATGTACAAAAGAACTTAACTCAGTTTGTCTTCTCATTCTGTTCTTTGAATATACAAAAGATTTGTACATAGAAATTTTAATGGATTCTGGAATTCTATGGATGGTCTACGAGGTGCATATTTGCTATTACTGCAGATTTAGATATTGTGTGTTCTGTTATATACTGCTATCATTTGTTGTTCTTTGAACCATTTAGTCATGTCCAATATTTGACTACTATATAGACAAGTCCATGCCACCCTGGCAAGTACAGCTTCTTTCAATTGTTGGATGTTCAACTTTGATGTCAAGCAAACACATAATTTCCTTGCCCCTTCTTGTTCCACTAACCCTTCCTAGCATCATTGCCTTCTGCAATGAATTTGCAACTGTTATCACTACCTGAATATCTGGTAGTGATACCTGAAGTCATTAAAATTTTTATTTTGACTAAAAAGTGATCTATAGCCCATCTTCTCTCTTACAACTATTACAGCAGTCTCACAGTCATGTAATCATAATTCTGGCGCTTGGCAACAGGCATGTAGTTATGATTGTGGCAGTATCCCAAGGTCCTATAATCACCATTTGAAACCTTCCTAGCTGGCTTCCAATCTGCAAAGTTAATTTGCTTAACAACCATATGTTTCACTTAATAACTACAAAGATTCACTTAACAACTGTGGCAAAAAAGGTTGTAAAATCAGATGGGGCTCTTTTAAAAACTGCCTTGCTTACTAATGGTAATTGTGGTCCCAATTGTGGTCATAAGTTGAGGACTGCCTGAAATTGCAAGTCACTTGGTGTTTCAAAGACACAACTTTTGACATCCTGTATTATAAAGGCAGTGTGGGATTTTCTCTCTCTTTGTTATACCATTTTAGTTCAGGTGAGATAACTGAATTATATATCCTAAAATCATGTCTTGAAATGGGACAACCTGCCACCTACTCAGTTTTCTCATTGTGTTGTTTGAACTCGTTTTTATCTGATACTGTAGTATATTGCTATCACAAGACATCTCCCCTCTAGTAAGATTTTAATCTGTCCCCTATCCTCTTAAAACATTCCATACTTTGTCAATATGTTTTTCCAAAGTTTGAATGGGTATGTTAAAATAAATACAGTATATTCAATTTGCTATAGAGGTCTTATTGGCACAGACTGGGAGATACAATTGTGAATGCAAATACATTATCAGATATATGGAAAATTAAGTATATTTTTAGAGAATAAGACTTTATGCTATATCAGTTTTTTGCTGGCTTCATAATTACTTCTATCTACTTTGCCATATTTAGATTGATCTTGCTTTGCTATATGTTCCTGCTCAAATTAGAATAATTCTTTAATCAGCTCTGTTATGCATGCCATAGTGGGCCAGGCTAGGAAAGCCATTCCTGGCACACTGATGATGTGTATATTTTATTTGTTGCTATAATTTAAAAGTAAAATAAGAAATATTGATTTCTACTTGACTGGAGACCTGATTTAGTTTGAATATCAGTCTGATCTTAATCAGGTGAGAATTAATTGAGTTGGAGGTATTAGATATTCAGTGATGTTAACTGAACCATGATCAATCTACAGAGAAGCTGCCTTTTGTACTGTGTCAGTAATAACAAATAGCTTATGTGCTAAAATGTGGAACTGTCTTTTCATGTTTGCTGTACTTTCAATTTCCATCATTACATATATCCATAAATGTATTATTTTTAAATATATAATGCTCAAAACAACATAATTATTACCAAGTACATCTTTTTAAAAATGAGCACGTTTATTTTTTTAAAAAAAAATAATTCAGCATCTTCTGGATGTCTTTCCAATCAGATGATTCAAATAACCAACATATTGCGCTATACCTAAATATTTTTCAGTGCCTGTGACACTATTGAATGGTAGCTTTAAAAAAATATTTTCAGGAATATGCTTATATATATGTGTGTATGTATATGACAGAAGAAAAAGAGAAAGATACCTGTAGTAGTTAGGTTGCTAGGCTAAAAATAGGAGATCTAGTTTCTAGTTTAAGCACAGAAACTAGATAGGTGACTTTGGTCAGCCCTACCTTTTCAGCCCTAGAATGGAAAGTAAAGAAGTATCAATCTGCCAAACCATATTGGATCAATGTTATATATTACAATCCATAACCTTCAGTGATGAGACTTTCATCCTGCAATGTAGGATTCAGGCTGGTAATAATATTATTTACACACACACACACACACACACACCATGTCGCAGTGAGAGAATATAACTTTAAGCTTGTTCTGGTTCATGGTAGATGTTTTCCTATTTTAAGAGTGTGATAGCAATATCATAAGTGTTGAAGAAAATATAAATGGTGAGATAACACCTCCATAGGACCAGTTCTTAAGTAGTAAAATTATAAATGCTTTATATAAACTGCAGAGGACCTTCTAAGATTATTATCAGTGATGCTTTGATTATAGGTAATGGTTGGATTTTATTTAATGTATAAAAATACATACATACAATGATATTCTGGAGTATGTCACATGTTCAACATTTCAGTTTTAATGTACATATGTTGAAGCTTGAAATTTAAAAATAGATATTGGAAAATTAATCCCTTCATGGCATGGATTTTGATTGAATTGTTGTTGAATGATAAATTGTAAGACATAGTTAAAACTATACTGTCTATTTGTATCATGTCATAGATTGGTTAATTCTCAGAATGCAAGGACTACCTTATTAAAAACTGGGGCAGCATAAGGCAACAGTGTTTATGCTAAAGAGTATATGGAGTGAATGTTGAAATATGATTTGCAGTCTTTTTTCAAAACTAATCTTGGCATAAGAGGGAGAAAAATTGTAATTTGAAAATACAAGAGATTTAATATTTAATATTCAAGTTACCAATGTGCAATGGCTAATTGAGAAACATTTAAAATGGAAATGTTTTCCTTAAATATATAGTAAAATATTAGAGCTTTTTAGTTTGTTGAATATTTGAAAAGTATTTTTTAAAATATATGGCCAGCATCTGTATGGATGCATGGTGCCTGTCTGTATAGATAGATGGAGGGAGGAAGTATGTGTGTCAGAGAGATGATAGAAAGAGAGATGGATGGATGGATGTAATACATTAAACAGATGAAGGTAATCCCTATTTAGTGATGGACTCATTTAGCAGCTGTTACAACAGTGATGAAAAAGTAAAAGGACCAACCATCACATTTACAATCTTTGCAGATAAGAAAAACAAAAGAAAGCTAAAGTAACAGTAGAAGCAACTGCTTCATTTTAATGACTGGGTTGCAGTCTCAGTTGTAGTCACTAAATGAGAACTACTTGTAATTTTAAGAAACTTAACACAGTTCACAGAATTACAAGTTAAAGCCAAATATGTTTAAAGACTGATTGCAAAGAAATATATTAATCAAAAGAGTGCAATTTATTTAGTTCTTCATAGTAGTGGAGGTAGCATGCAGGCTGGGTTGACCTTCATCCACTTATTGCAAAGACTGAGTCTGATAGTTGTTAAGCCATGCCCCTGTCGCTAGGCAAACCCAGTTTCCGACTCAGTACCTCAATGAGGACAGATGTCTCATCACTTTGTTTCGATCTACAGAGAATTGATTGGCTTTAAAATTTGGATTTGTGAATAAATTTTAACAAGATTTGGATTGGATTTGTGATTAACAGTGACCCTCACTGACTGAAGTCCCTTGCAGGGGCAGCGTACTTTGTGAATCTGAGCCTGTAAGCCCTCTCAGGGCACAAAGGTTTTTTTTGAAGGCGAGTGAGGCTTGGACTGCGCTCTGTCGATTGTTTGCGAATGCTTAGCACCTGCTGCCACCGTGCTCTTACTTCATCTCCTGTCTTGCCCGTGCTCTCTCTCCGTCACTGTCGGCCTGCCTGTGCTCTGGATGATTTTTCCCTTGGGCAAATGCTCTGCCACTCCTGCTGACAGTCAAGCGACGAACCGCGGCAGCGTAGGCAGTTAATTAGCACTTTTGAGCCTTTCGGCTGCTCCATAGCGACCCGAGCATGTCTACTACAATCAGAGAGCTGATAAGGTTGCAGAGGAGCGGTGTTTGAGAGAGCAAGTGGTTGGCTCTTTGCGCGGGCCTCAGGACCGTTGAAAAAGGCGTAAAGCACCATTTTGAAGCCGTGCTTGTCATTCTGACAAAATGGCAGCCGCCATTTCTTTTGAGGCACCCGATGCCATAGCGGAGATATCTGGGGAGGCTCGCAGCTCCAATTAATATCAGGGGCTTTTGTTGCACCATCACCTCCCTGGCCTTCCACCTATACCAGCTCTGGAACTCTGGAAGCCTCAGTGAAGTCTGTCAAAACTAAGAGGCCTTCTAAATGTAGCTCACACTATGAGAAACAAAAGGACAAAGTGTTCGAGTGCAATCACAAGAAGGCTGCTGCTAAGAAGGCACCCTCCTCACATTCTTCTGACAAGGAACAGCATTCTCAGAATCAGTTATCCTTGCAACTTTCTCCTGGGGATAGACAGGGTAGGGAGGCTTCTCTTAACCCACTATTTCCCATACATGTCTCTGGCATCTGGGGACCAGCACAGGAGATTCAGACCTCTTGGCCAGCTAGAGTGGACATGCTCTCGCCCAGTGTACAGAGGGTGGATGCAATTCCATCCACTTCTACAGGAATCCATCATGACCAGCTGAACCATGCTGACTAGTTTTCAAGACATCATTGCCAATGCCATATCACAGGGCATTGCAGCTGGGTTGCAACAAAGGGATGCCGAACCCCAAAAGCAGTCATCTGGCCGCTCCACAGTGCCTCTAGAGCCCATGTTAACAGCAGGCTCTTTGGTTCCTGATGAAGAGGTATCTGACCGCTCCTCTGTATCGGAGGAGGGTGAAATCAAAGAGGCTGAGATGGCTGAGGATGAGGGCATGGAGACAGACTAAAAGGCCTTTTCTGGGCTCTTTCCATCAGCTCTGTTCCAGTCCTTGCTGTATAAAATCAAAGTGTCTGCAAATTTTGGAACCCCTCACTCTACAGCTGTATCTGCAGAAACCCTGTTATCTGAACATGCCCTTCCATCTGAGACAGTGCCAACACCCAAAATCTTTGTGGACCTGGTACAATGCCAGTGAGTGGCTCCTAAATCTGGGCCAAACCCCTCAGCCTTACATAGGAAGTTCTTCAACGTAGATAATGAGCTAGGCCAATTCCTGTCCATTCCGACCATTGATGCTCTGGTGACCGCCCTTCATAACTCGGCCAATATGCCGGGAGCTCCAGAAGTTGTCCTAAAGCCAGAGGACAAGAAGGGGAACCTCACGTTGCAATGTGGCCACTAAGCGGTGGCGTGGGTAGTCCGCGCCTCAACTACCACTTCATTCTTCATCCGTTCCTGTCTCCTCTGTAAAAGTGCATCCCCATCATGAGCATACGTGCCCATCAAGACATTGCCTAACTGGTGGCAGCAGTCCAGTTCATGTCTGACGCTATGCTTATGTTGGCTAGATTTAGCATCTAGTTGGCGTCCTCTTTGGCATCCCGCAGACTGTTGTGGCTCTGCCAGTGGCAGGGGGATGTGCGCCACAAATGGTGTTTGGCTTCAGCCCCATTTAAGGGCAGTTCTCTCTTTGGGGATGCCTTGGATCTATTTCTGGTGGAGAACAAGGAGAAGAGAAAGGTCCTCCCTACAGCACCCAAGAAGGGTTTCTCCCCCTCTACTCCCTACCTCAGATGGCCTGCCTTTCAAAGGCAGGATGTTGGGTCATTCTTTCAGAACCAGGTTCCTTTTGGGGGGCGGACTATGGCCCAGGGGTATAGGCAGCAGGGAAGATATAACTCTAGACAGAGAAACCAATCAAATTGTTACCAGCGGGGAAAATCTTCCAACCATTCCTTTTGCGGAGGCAGGGGACATTTTTACCACTGGAACTAATCTTCCGGCCTCCAGTTATCTCATTGGGGTAGATTAGCCTTCTTTGCTTATCAATGGGATAATACCACCTCCGATGCATGGATTAGATCAACTATTAGAGCAGGGCTTGCCCTTGAGTTTATCTCCAACCCCCCTGGTTCTTCAGGACCTGTCCGATATCGACCAATCTGGCTCGACGACGTCCCATGCAGGAGGTGATTCAACATCTCTTGAATACACAGGCAGTACAACTGGTACCAGAGGACCAACATGGACAAGGATTTGATTTCATACTCTTTGTTATTCCCAAGGCCTCGGGGGACTGGAGAGCCATTCTTGATCTTAAGAAATTAAACAAGTTCATTTGTTATAAACGTTTCAAGATGCATTCCTTGCAGACTATTTTGGGTAGCATTAGACACGGCGATTTCTTATAGATTTAACAGAGGCCTACCTCCAGATTCCCATTTTGCCCCACCATAGACAGTTCCTACATTTTTCCTACCTAGGTCACCATTTCAAATACACAGCATTGCCCTTTGGACTTTCCTCAGCACCTTGGGTATTTAATAAGGTGCTAGTGGCCTTGGTCGCTGTGCTGTGAGAGGTGCCTGTCAGATTACAGACCTATTTAGATAACATACTCATACATTCCTGGTCACCAAGTCAGGCATGAAGGGACCTTGTGACCACCATACAGGCCCTTCAGGACCATGGTTTTTCGATTAACATACCCAAGAGTCACCTTCACCTGACCACCATGTTGGTGCACCTTGGTGCATTAATTGATACCATTGATTGTAGGGTGTTCTTGTCACTAGAATGACAGAAATCCCTCAGGACCTTAGCAGGCCAGGTAGCCAGGGAATGCAGGGGCTCTTTGGCCACACTCTTGAAGTTGCTGGGCACTATGGTGTCCGCCATTGGAATTGTACCTTGGACACGATTACATTCTAGGGACCTCCAATGGTTTCTTTTGCCATTTCAGAGGAGACTCTTGAGCTGTTCCTTGTCCAAGGTCTGCCTTCCAGCAGAGGTTTCCTGTTCCCGCCTATGGCCATTACCAAGGGTCGCCAGTTCAAGGAACAGAACACACTGACTGTCATCACGGACACCAGTCTGTTTCGCTGGGAGGGGGGCACTTCCAGGCACAGATGGCACAAGGACAGTGGGACCTGGTGGACCTGACTCACAGTATAAACTGGTTGGAACTATGAGCAATCCACCTGGCTCTCCAACACTTCCATCACTCAGTGGCGGGCAACACGTTCTAGTGCTGATGGACAATGTGTCGGCCAAGGCACACATAAACCATTAGGGGGAGACCAGGTTGCATTTCCTCATGGACAAAGCCATGAAACTAGGACTTTGGGCCAAGAGGAACTTGCTATCTCTCACCGCGAATCATATTTCATGAGTGATGAATGTACAGACAGACATGCTCAGCCGAGAAGTTGTGGACAGTGCCAAATGGCGGCTGCATCCGTTGATTTTCCAGGACATTGTGAACCAATTTGGCATGCCGGTGATCAATCTCTTCGCCACCCCCCACAACATGCAGTTCTACTCTCGGTTCCCAGAACAACAGTCAGAAGGGGTGGACACCCTACGATGCAAATGGTCATTTGGCCTTCTCTACATCTTTCTCCCGCTTCCTCTCATGCCTCAGATCATTCAGAAGGTCATTGGGGAGAGGGCGGAGGTAGTGTTGGTCACCCCCCACTGGCCACGCAGGCTTTGGTTTGCAGATCTGCAGACTCTCTCTGTGGATAGGCCTGGAGGATCCCTCAGGACAGGATATCCCTCAGCCAGGGGTCACTGGAACACCTGGACCCTCAGTGGTTCTAGTTGACTGCCTGGCACTTGAGCGGAGCATCTTGAGGGAGGACAATTACTCCTCCGGGGTCATTCAGATGATCCAAGCCACAAGGTGACCATCCACTGAGCACATCTACGATTCCACCTGGTAGTCATTCTGCTCCTGGTGTTCCGGTAAGACTTTATACTCTACTAAGGCCACAATCCCACACATTCTGAATTTCCTCCAGGATGGTTTGGATAAGGATTTGGCCCAAAACCCCATCCGGAGGCAGTTGGCAGCCATTTCTTCGGTATTGACTTGTGGGAGTTCCCCTTCATAGTCCCAGCAGCCCACAGTGTGTCGCTTCCTCAATGGAGCATTCAATCTTAAACCGCCCACGATGCAGATATCCCTCCTGGGATTTGCCCAAAGTTCTTGACGCTCTTACAACAACTCCTTTCAAGCCACTGTGGGAGGTTTCCCTCAGGTTCCTGACCTTAAAGATATCCTTTCTGGTGGCCCTCACCTCCACCAGGAGGATTTCAGAACTGCAAGCACTTTCAGTAAGAGCCAATCTGTGTGTTTTCCACCAGGACCGTGTGGTACTATGCCTGGATCCCTCCTTGATACCCAAGGTGTGCTCCTGTTTCCACCAAGCTCAGGAGCTTATTTTATCAAACTCCATCCAACTCATCCTTTAGAGCAGAAATGGCACACCTTGGACGTGAGGAAGGCCCTAAAGATTTATTTGAAAAAGACACTACCGTTTTGAACATCGGAGACACTCTTTGTTTCCTTCCAGCTGGCCTCCCTGGGCAGGAAGGTTTAATCTGCCACCATAGGTAGATGGTTATGGGCCTCTATTGCTACAGCATATCAATCCCAGTCTACGCCAGTCCCAGGAAGATTAACCGCACACTCTACAGGAGCACTGCTACCTTGGCTGCCTGGGCAGCACAAGCTTCCTTGGCAGAGATCTGTAGAGTGGCTACATGGGCTACCCTGTCCCCTTTTATGAAAAATTATAAGTTGGATTCCTTCGCATCTGCAGATGCAGCCTTTGGCTATAGGATGCTGCAGACAGTCCATAGGACAGACACACTGTCGAACTAGTCGTAATCCCACCCAGGGGACAGATCCACCTTTGATATGTCCCAGCCTGGATGCTACCTTCACACTATGGAGAAAGGGCGTTGGTCCTTACCTGTGACACCTATTCTCATAGTGGGGAGGTAGCATCCAGCCCCTCCCAGGACGAGACTTGTTCTCCTTTTCCTGCTTTTTTGGGGGGGGGGGTTGTTTTTCATTGGTTTATGTGACTGGTTTTTACCTTAGACACCAATACAAGACTTTTTCAACACCAGATGATTGGACACCTACCATACAGGATTTCTGAAAGCGATGACATATTGAGTCTGGATTCCTTCATCGAAAGCTTGGTTTGCGTAACAAGAGGGGCTTCACAACTATCAGACTCAGCCCTTGCAATGAGTGGGTGAAGGTCAACCCAGCCTGGATGCTACTTCCACACTATGAGAATAGGCATCTCAGGTAAGGACCAACACCCTTTCTGAATGTCTTGGAATTTTCATGTGTGTTTTTTTCTTTATTCCCTTTACTACTATTATCATTACTAGTACTTTACTTATGAATATACTTTAGTAGCTATAAAAGTGAGAAATGTAATTGTTTTTAAAAGAAAAATAGCCCCAGACGTTTGAACGGTGACTTAAAGCTATAGCAATGTATCCCCATACATATTTTTCTCATCTGCATACCGTAATTCTTACTGTAAATTGGTTTTATTATTTTTTGGTGCAAGTCAAGTG
Source organism: Rhabdophis nuchalis (assembly GCA_039707465.1). NCBI lineage: Eukaryota > Metazoa > Chordata > Lepidosauria > Squamata > Natricidae > Rhabdophis > Rhabdophis nuchalis. The sequence continues at coordinate 60,966,584 of CM077647.1, forward strand.
ATTATTAATTTTTAAGCAGGCTCAAATAAACTAACAATGGATTCTTGGATGGCTTGTTTTTCCTTCTCTTTGAGTCTGAGACTGGATCTGAAGTTCCTCGCTTAACATTCTGATCATTCAGTCTGATTGTTAGATGTCTACAGTCTTGAAATTATTACTTTAATTTTTATATTATGGATAATACTGTGAAGATATTAAACATATTGCTTATCTGTAGGCTGTATTCCTAAAACTTGCTTTTATTAGTACAGCTAGTTTTTTTACCATCCTCAGGGTAACATCTAAATATAGAGATAAGTACAAAAGGAAACTGGAGGAAAGAAAAAATCTGTTTTCTGCACGTTAGGTTTTGTGAGAATTAAGTCTTTTTTAATAAGGTTGGGCAGAGATCCAGATTCAAATGACATGTGATTTGGACATAGTACTTGTCGGGAACACCTTGAAGCAGCTATATCTTTTTCTGGGCTTTTACAGCTGCCACAAGTACTGAGAAAGGAAGTGCTTGGCTTCAGGGTTATTCACAGGTGCTACATGCACACCCAAGCATGTGTCAACTCACATTTTGCCCTTCAAATCCATATGTCAGCATTTCCCTTTTTAAAAAATAATCAAGACCCTGTTTTGAATGTTCTGGGGGCAGATATCCAGGGTGGGGGAAGAAGATTTCTTGAATAATCAAAATGGTTTAATAAAAATGAGCACTGCCATGTTTTCAAATTCCTTGACAGCCTCTAGTAAACATTTGAAAATGAATGGTCTGAATTACAGTCTCTTATTCTAGCACGCACGCACCCCCCCACCCCCCCCCCACACACACAGAGAGAGAGAGAGAGAGAGAGAGAGAGAGAGAGAGAGAGAGAGAGAGAGAGAGAGGTTACAGAAGCCCATAGTAATTATATGGTGGGATATATCCCTTGGTGGGATTCTAATATTCTTGAGCTTGCTTCCCTTCTTTTCATTTTTATTTAGCATTAACAACATAAAACTTTGTAGCTGGAAGCATTTTTATCACATTGTGATCATTCTTCCTGTGGCCCATCCACCGCAATCTGCAGTGGGTCTTTTTGGGCTATGCTCCCTCTGTAGCCAGTTCAGTCTTTGTTCACTAGGCTATCACACCTTTAACCAGTTTAAGCTGGTGACTTAACAAGTGAGAGAGACCTCCCATTGTCTCAGGCTCTTATTTTCTTTTGCTTGGATATGCACACATGTGTTTTTGCTTCACAGCTTTCAGGATGAATGATTACAAAAGGAAGAAAAACTGTTATCAGGACTATTGCGCTACTTAAACAAGTACCAATGAGAAGCAGTAATCTAATTGCTCTCTGGACCAAATGTTAAGCTTGAGAATGCCAACAACATTTTTTTCCTACTAATTATAGGCAGCACGTTCATTTGAAATGATGAAAACATCTGTATTTGTAATCCACTACAAAAACTGTATGTTTTTTTTTGCCCAGAATGTGCTTGGATAGCTTCAAGCGAGATGGGCTATATATTTTTAAGGGGTTATAGAAGATGGGATATCCCTGGCTTTAAAACTATTAGATACCATGTGTCCAAGGTATAGCTCTTCAAAATAGATTTTAATATCATGGATTTTTTAAACAAAATATAAATTTGTAGTTCTATATTTTGTACACAAAATAAGATTGTTGGAGAATATTATTAATCATTAATAATTGATGTATTAATGGAATTTGAATATATATTTAAAGAGATTAAATCAGCCATATATGTTAAAAGCACATGGTTGGGGGAGGTAATTATGTTTGTGTACATATAAGTAAGGTTTTTGAGGTTGGTTGTTTATATTTTAGTGCTTTGCCCTGTCAGTGTTGATGGAAGTATTCTTAATTCGGGCTACAAGATTGCATTTACTTTTGTAGTACCCAGTGAGTCTCCATGATTCGGGGTAGATTAGAACCTGAGTCATCCTGCTATAATTTCAGCATTGCTGAATTCTAAGTCCCATTCCTTTAACCAACCATAAGGTAGGAAGGCAGATCTAGTAATATTATGAAGTATTATGATTATGTAAGAATAAAGGGGTTTGTTCCTTAAAATGTGTGCAGTGCATAGTTCTATTGTTACTAGCCTTGGGTCTGTGAAATAAGCATTAGTATTAAGTAATCTAAATTAATTAATCTAAACAATCAAATATACTATCCATAATTGTAAAGTGCATCGGGCTTTTTTAGTATGAATACAGTTTTCATAGGAGGTTGGATATGCAATTTCCTCTTTAAGAAATTTAAGAATAAAAAAAGAATGTAACATGATATGTGATGAAATACTTTTTGCACACATCAGCATAATAGGAGCACTGGTGTATCTGCTATGAGAGCCATTCATATTCAGAATTTCCATCAAAGAGTATTTATATGTGTGACAAAATATATGTTGTATATGCTGCACAGTGTGAAGTTTCATTGGCTTTCTGACTGCAAAAGAAATAGATTGCATGATTCTGGGCATCAGAAACAGCAATACAGAATACTATGCAAAGGCCAATAGTGTTATCATACAGGCTGTGTTTTGTTGATAGCAGTATGAAAGGGAGAAAGTTTTCACTTGAATTTGTTAGAAAGGAATACAGTTTCATAAATAGTTTGATAATATTGAAAAGAAAGTCAAGTATAAACTGTGTTAATTTGTTACGTAGTGTGATAAGAAAATCCTAATTACAACCCTGTTGCTAAACAAGCGAGAAAGACCTTACAAAAGCTTGAGGCAGCAGGCCAGGAGAGGCTAACTTTGCAGATCAGATTGCATCATTAAATGAGAAAATGAAATACTTCCTCCATTAGGAGTTATTTTCTGGGCCTGTGCAAATGAGCCACACTTTAACTCAAATTGGAAATGCAGAACTGAACGAAATATAATTCAGTCTGGATTCATGATTTGGGCACTTTAAGATTTTTTTTTAAATTAAGCAATTGTAGGAAAGCATTAAAATACCTGCAATTGTTTGTGGTTATTGTTGTTTGCAAAATGTGCAAAATTCTTAGATAAATAATATTTTTAATAGTCTAGGAAGAAAGTAGGTCTATGGGAAATTCCATAATTTCATTACTGAAATTAATTTTTTTAATTATTTAAGTATCCTTTTAGTAGACTCCTTTTAGGAGTACTTTTAGGTACTCCTTGAGGATGGAGTCTCCCAGCAGGTGGGTGCTGGCTCCCTTCACTGGTTCCAGTCCTTCCTCCTTTTCCCACTGGACCTGCTCATAAGGAAGTGGGGGTAAGGGACTCTCGCTAGACTCATCTTCTGATTTCCTATTTCTCACCATATTGTGTGCCCTAACTTATCTAGCCACACTAGCCCTAAGATTACTGATTCTGTCATTTGTGTGTGTGTGTGGGGGGGGGAGACAAAGCTGATAATCTCCCAATGCTGGGCCATCTCTAACCTAACCGGCTCAGTTAGGTAAGTAGCTGGTGCTCCTCCCAGTAGGGAGCCATCTATCTGCTGGGACTTAATGGACAGCTTCTTTACCTGGATTTGCAACTTGGCGCGGTTGGCAAATTAATCAGGCAGTGTGTGCACCCCAAGACTACCAAGGCTCTGAACTTGCCCTGGACCACCGATTCAGGTGCTGTAATGATGAGTCAATGCAATCAAGACTCTTGTCAGTTTGCTCAGGTTCAAATAAGCCCTTTATTGAGTACATCATATCGGTATTTGGTTTGGTGAAGCTAGCTCTAAAGGGTTCCCCATCCCCGCCTGTGTCTTTTAGATCACATGGGCTAATCAATTCAGTCACAGGTTCCTGCTCAGCTCCGATAGGTGTCCATTGACATGATCTTGGTTCACATGGCAGCTGGTAAATGTTTTGACTAACAGCTGAGGCACCATATTCCTAAGCTTCCCCACCCCTTCCCCCATGAATCGCAACCAAGAAATGAAGCAGAAGTAAATGTCAGGGATCCAAGTATTGCTTAACTAGTCTATCTGCCTTCACATCCCAACTCTTAACCCAGGTAGCTTCAGACAAAGGGTACTCTTTTCAATGAACTAAATATTGCAAACGACATCTATATAACTTAGGACAGTGATGACTAACTTTTTTGTTGTTGGGTGCCAAAAATACGAGGGTGTGCGGACAGTAGCATGTGTGTGCATGCTGGCACTCGTAATGCAAAGCGTCCCCCACATTTGCATGCGCGTACAACCCCCACCATGTGTTTTTGTCCTCCCCAAACTTTCACCTCTGGAGCCTGGGGAGGGTCAAAATCAGTCCAACAGGCCAACCAGAAGGTCCATTGGCCTGTTGGGCCCATTTCTTGCCCTCCCCAGGCTTCAGAGGCTTTCCTAAATCCTAAGGAGAGCAAAAATGGCCTCTGCCAGTCCTCTAGCAGGCCGAAAATCAGCTGGCTGACATGCGTGTGCACGCTAGAACTGACAGCTCATGTGCCAGCAAATATGACTCCACGTGCCACCTGTGCCACCCGTGCCATAAGATCGCTATCACAGACATAGAGTCTAAAATTTTATTCATAATGAGTTTCTCTTTGAACTACTATAGGTTTGGGAGGTGGCTGGGTCTGAGGTCTTAATCTAAACCCAAGGGCTGGTTTTAACAAGCTACAATGAAACACAGGATGCACTTTCCCTAGCATGCAGGGGAGGATAAGCTGAACTGTCACTGGGTTAATTAGTTTCACTATCGGAAATGGACCTAAAAACTTAGATTCCAGTTTTTTGCTAGGCAGTCTCAGCCGTATGTATTTCATTGATAGGAAAACTTTGTCTCCCACACGGAAGGGGAATTTAAGAGAAGGGTGCTTGTTGGCCTGCTTTTTATATTCCTCTGCAGCTTCTGCCAGCATTTTCTTTGTATTCTCCCATCCCTTCCTCAGAGACTCAATCCACTCTGTCAAAGTCATTGAAGAGGGGGATTTTCTTGGCATCTTGGGCATGGGGACAAATTTCATGCCACTGGTAACATGAAAAGGGGTCAACCTGATGCTGCTTTGCACGGCATTGTTGTAAGCCACTTCTGCAAACAGCAATAGGTCTGCCAGATCTCTTGTTGGTAATCCAACTTATATAATGTTCCACCATTGCATTTGCTCTTTCCGCTGTGCCGTTCATACTTGGATGAAAAGCTGAGCTAAATCCTTGTGTGGATCCGATGGATCTCAGGATTTTCCCCAAAACCTGGCCGTGAACTGGGCTCCTCGGTCTGAGATGATTCTGCAAGGTATTCCATGCAATCGGTAGATATGTTTAGCTAGTTTCTTCGCAGAAGGCAGTCTGGAGCAAGCTGCAAAGTGAAGTGGGCTTGCTTGGAAAATAAATCAATTACTATTCAGATTATTCTGTTTCCTCCCACTCTCTGGGATTTCAACTATAAAATCCATTGCTATTTCTTCACAAGGTCTACTAGGACTTGCTACTTGCGGAAAGAGTCCAAGGGGCTTTCCTGGTCTCATTTTCATGGCAGCACAGGTGGCACAGCTCTTTATGTAGTCTTCCACATCTACTTTCATCTTTGGCCACCAGAATTGCCTTCTAGTGAGGTGCAGGGTTTTCAGAAATCCAAAGTGACAGCGAACTTCGAGTCATGGCTGCGCTGTAACACTCCCAGTCTCAAGCTTGCAGCAACATAGTTTGGATCCTTTCCATGTTAGTCCATCCCTCATACTTAAGACATCTTTATTGTCTGTGAGCCAGGGGTTGGATGGTAGTGCGGTTTTTAATACAGCTGTCAGTTTGTCCCGCCTGAGGTAGGGTGGCTGCATGGCTTGGCTTCTGGTGGTTGCTTCCAAGCTGGTTGTGCAGGGGGAATGATGGCGTGGACTACTTCCTCCCGGTGTCTGTCAAACTGCGGCTTTCTTGACAAGGTTAACAGTTTTTTTGTTGCCAGGCTTCCAGTCAAGGACCTCTTTTATTTCCCCTGGATTCATTTCCACCCCTCCACTGGATATCTGATAGCCTAGGCCAGGGGTCTGCAAAGTCGGCTCTTTTAAGACCGGTGGACTTCAACTCCCAGAATTCCCCAGCCAGCTATGCTGGCTGGGGAACTCTGGGAGTTGAAGTCCACCAGTCTTAAAAGAGCCGACTTTGCAGACCCCTGGCCTAGGTAATCTAGAGAAGTTTTGTGGAATTCACACTTTGACAGCTTTGCATAAAACTTGGCGGTAAGCACCTGCTGCACTAGCTTTCCATATTCTAGGGCAGGGGTCCCCAACCTTTTTTGCACCAGGGACCGGTTTCATTTTCAAGAAAGTTTTGCGGACCGGCTGAGTGGCTCAGCAGTCATGTGGCTGGGTGGGCGTGGCCAACTTGGAAAATGTGAAACTCACTTAACAATGGTCTTGGTTAACAACCAAACTTTTGGGCTCAATTGTGGTCATAAGTTCTTTCTTTCTTTCTTTCTTTCTTTCTTTCTTTCTTTCTTTCTTTCTTTCTTTCTTTCTCTCTTTCTCTTTCTCTTTGTTTCTTTCTCTTTCTTTCTTTCTTTCTTTCTCTCTCTTTCTTTCTTTCTCTTTCTTTCTTTCTTTCTTTCTTTCCCTCTTTCTCTTTCTTTTTCTTTCTCTCTGTCTTTTTCTCTCTCTTTCTCTCTTTTTTCCTCTCTTTTTTTCTCTTTCTTTCCTTTCTCTCTCTTTCTTTCTCTCTCTCTCTTTCTCTCTCTCTCCCATTTTTTCTTTCTTTCTCTTTTTCTTTCTCTCTATCTCTGTCTCTCTCTCCTTCGCCCATCTGTCACTCTATGTGTGTGTGTGTGTGTGTGTGTCTGTCTCGCATTCACGCACTTAATCACTCATTCAGTGTCTCTCTCTTTCTCTCCCTCCCTCTCTCTCTCTGTGTCTGTCACTCTCTGATTCCCCCCTCCCTCCCTGTCTCTCTCTGTCTGTGCCTCTCTCTCTCTGTCTGTTGTTGCCCCCCCCCGCGGAGCGTCCTCAGCCCGGCCCGCCACGCTCGTTCGCCTTAGCCTGCCCCGCCCGCCCGGCTGCAGCGCTTGGTCGCTCGTTCGCTCGCTCAGGCTCCTTCCAGGAGCTGAGAAGCCTCCATGTGTGTGGGGGGGGAAGGAGCGGCAGCCCCTGGAAGATGACGAGTGGCCGGCATGCCGGCTGTGGAGGGTCTGCGGGGGGAAGGAGGAACGGAATCAGCGGCTGGTAGGGAGGGCTGCTGCGGCAGCGCCCAGGAGTCCCACCGTCGACGAGGGTGGAGGAAGAGCCGCACTCCAACGGCGCGAACAGCCTGCGCTCTCCCGCGCGCTCTGCCCAGGGGGCTGCCCCCTCCTTCTCCTCTCCGGCCCTGTGGCCCGGTTCCTACCAAGCCACGGACCGGAACCGGACCGGAGGTTGGGGACACCTGTTCTAGGGTTTCACTGAATATGAGAATGTCATCCAGGTAAACGAGGACCCCTTTGTATAGGTATCTCATTGATTAGCTGCAACACTGTGGGGGCTCCTTGAAGGTGAGCTTTAAATTGGAAGCTACCGAATGGGCAGTTGAAGGCAGTTTTCTATTCATTTCCTTCTTTAATTCTTATGCAGTAGTAAGTTTCTCTTAAGTCTAATTTGGTGAACATCTTGCCCTTGGACAAGTAGTTTAGCATATCCTTCATGAGGGGGAGGGGATCAGTGTTCTCCACACACATGGCATTAATTCCATGAAAATCCACGCAAAGTCTCATCCACCCCCCCACCCCCATCATCTTTCTTTTCTTTGAAAAGTACCAGGGCTGCTACTTTGGCCTTTGCAGTCTGGATAGCTAATGGCTTAGCCCTGCACTAAGTTGCCGTTTAATATATCTTAGGTTTGGGTAATTCATTCCCAGGCACAAGCTCCATCATGAAATCAGTGCGGTGAGGTGGGAGGAAGCTGCCTTCTTCACTAAAACCCCCCAACAAGTCTCAGTATTCTTGGCACTTGTTGGCTATCAGGCAGTCCATTGGTGGCAGGGGCTGCGGCCTCAGGTCTGCTGGTACTGGTAGGGGTTCTGGTTTTCTGGCAATGGTCTGGTTTTATGGGTGGCAGTGGCCCAATGTTTATTTTCCTATAGCCATCCTCCCAGGTGATGGTTGGTCCCTCAGACGACCGGGTGTGAGTCCCTCCTTGTGAAATGGGGCCTAGGGAGGCAGTTGGGCGTGTTAGTTGTATACCTGGCTCCCCGCTATGTAACAACAGCCCTGCCCGAGCTCCTGGAGGTGATAGCCAAGGCGGCGGTTGAGACCCCCAGACTGCTGGTCATGGGGGATTTTAACCTGCCGTCAGGAGGCGAAACCTCTGGAGTAGCTCGGGAGTTCATGGCCTCCATGACGGCCATGTACCTGACCCAGGTAGTTTTAGGCCCTACTCACGAGGGAAGACACACCCTGGACTTAATCTTTGTCTCGGGACAGTGGAGTAGTGATCTGGGAATAGGGGATTTAGCCATCTCACCCTTGTCATGGACAGATCACGCTCTCCTCCGGCTGGACTTTCCAATCGCCACACCCCACCGCGGGGAGGCGGAACCTGAGATTCTTAGATGGTTCCGCCCCAGGCTCCTGATGGACCCGGAAAGGTTCCAGAGGGAGCTTGGGCCAATGCCTGTGGCCTTGCCCCGCGACTTGACTGAGGACCTAGTGGCTGCATGGCTGAGTGCGGCCACGGGGGCCTTGGACCGAGTCGCGCCCTTGCGGCCTCATGTGGCGCCCAATCACCCATGCTCCTTGGTTTACCGAGGAGTTGAGGGAGATGAAACGCTGCAAGAGATGCCTAGAGAGCAGATGGAGATCCTCTCGCTCCAAAGCCGACCGAACACTAGTGAGAGTCCATATTAGGACTTACTTAGTGGCGATAAGGGTGGCCAAACGTGAGTATTGTGCCACCCTTATTGCATCCGCAGATAACCGCCCTGCCGCCCTGTTTGGGGTGACCCGCTCCTTCCTTCACCAGAGGCCGCGGGAAGCCCCTCTCCAGGGAGGAGCAGAGGAATTTGGGATATATCTGCAGGACAAAATCACTCGGATTCGGAATGAGTTGCCCTCCATCGAGAGTGGTCCGGTCGGATTGTCCGAGGTTGTTCTTGAGACACCATCTTGGGAGGAGTTTGACTTTGTTACTACCGAGGATATGGACAGGTTGTCAAAGAGACTTAAGGCTACCACATGTTTATTGGACCCGTGTCCCTCCTGGCTTGTACTGGCATCCTGGGAGACGACACGAGGCTGGCTCCAGGATATTGTGAATGCTTCTTTGAGTGAGGGTCCTTGCCTGCCGTCTTGAAAGAGGCAGTAGTGAGGCCCCTCCTCAAGAAGCCTTCCCTGGACCCAGCATTATTGGAGAATTACTGTCCGGTCTCCAACCTTCAATTTTTAGCGAAGGTTGTAGAGAGTGTGGTGGCCCAACAGTTTCCGCGACACCTGGAGGAAATTGATTATCTAGACCCGCGCCAGTGCGGCTTCCGACCCGGTCACAGCACCGAGATGGCATTGGTCGCGTTGATGGATGATCTCTGGAGGGCGCGGGATAGGGGATGTTCATCTATCCTAATCCTATTAGACCTCTCAGCGGCTTTTGATACCATCGCCCATGGTATCCTATTGCACCGACTGGGGAGGTTGGGGCTGGGAGGCACCGTTTTACGGTGGTTCTCGTCCTGCCTCTCTGGTCGGTCGCAATATGTGTTGGCAGGGGGACAGAGGTCGGCCTCGAGACCCCTCTTATGCGGGGTTCCTCAGGGGTCGGTCCTCTCGCCTCTCCTGTTCAACACCTATATGAAGCCGCTGGGCGAGATCATCCGTGGTTTTGGGGTGGGATATCATCTGTACGCTGATGATACTCAGCTGTACATATCCACCCCAGACCACCCCAACGATGCCGCCGAGGTGTTGTCCCGGTGTTTGGAGGCCGTACAGATCTGGATGGTTAGTAACAAACTCAAGCTCAACCCGTCCAAGACTGAGTGGCTGTGGTTTCCAGCACCCCGGTTCAGCCAGGTAACTCCAACTCTGGCCATTGGGGGCGAAACACTGGCCCCCATGGAGAGGGCACGCAATTTGGGTGTCCTCCTGGATTCCCGGCTGTCCATGGAGGACCATGTGGCAGCCGTGGCCAGGGGGGCGTTCCATCAGGTACGCCTGATGCGCCAATTGCGCCCCTTACTGGACTGGGCTGCCCTTCGCACAGTCACTCAAGCACTCGTGACATCCCGACTTGACTACTGTAATGCTCTCTACATGGGACTCCCCTTGAGGTGCACTCGAAAGCTACAGCTAGTCCAGAATGCAGCCGCACGGGTGATTACGGGAGCCTCTAGATACTCCCACATAACACCGCTCCTGCGCGAGCTGCACTGGCTACCTGTGGCTTTTCGGGTGCGCTTCAAGGTTTTGACGACCATCTTTAAAGCGCTCCATGGCTCGGGACCTAGTTATATGCGAGACCGTCTCCTGCCCCATACATCCCTTCGTCCGATCCGCTCCCACAGAGAGGGCCTTCTCAGGGTGCCGTCGGCCAGGCAATGCCGGTTGGTGACACCCAGGGGAAGGGCCTTCTCTGTGGCGGGCCCTACCCTTTGGAACGACTTACCCCCTGAACTACGTACCATCTCAGACCTCCGCCTCTTCCGCCAGTGTCTTAAGACACACCTTTTCCATCAAGCCGGGCTAGCATAACCTCCCGTTGTGACTGCTCTTAGATAGTTTTAATTTGGGGGATTTTAATCGATTTTAGCACAGGGTAGGAATTTAATATGTTTTTAAATTTTGTATTTTGTAATATTTGTTATGTTTTAAATTTCCTGTGCACCACCCTGGGTCCTTTTGGAGAAGGTGCAGGGTATAAATTAAATAAATAAATAAAAATAAAATTTGTCTAGCCTTGCAAGCCCTAATGTAATTGTTTCAGTTATTTTTGGGGCTAAGACAAGTTGGATGAGTTCTCAGTGGCGACCCATTTCTAGTCTGATGAGCCCAGTGACCAATGTGGCAGGTCCCCCACAAATTAAGTGTCCCATCAACCTGCTCGAAGAGGGTGGGCACACTAGGGGTCTCGTGCGGATGCCTAACTGTTCAACTATGGGGAGGCTGATTATGTATCAAGTGCAGCCCGTGTATATGATGGCTTCTACTTCCCCTTGGATTCCCATTCCTGGTACTACTACCTTGGTCTTGATAGTAAAGGGATGGATGGCTGCATTTACTATCGGGTCATCATCACCGCTGCTTTCTCTTGCTGGGGCAAGAGGAGGATCCTCACTGGCTGGAGTTCCCTCCACTTCATCAGGAAAACAGAACCTCTACATCGTGCTTGGCAAGTTGTCCTTTATCGGGGGACTTCTGCAGGGTTATCCTCATCCTGGCCATGGGTGGAGGCCGGGCTTGGGAAACCGGGGCCAAGCATTCGGAGGCTCAATATCTATGCTGGCCACACTGGTAACATTTGACAGTCCCTGGCGGTATAGGAGGTGGTGCTTCAGCTTTTTTCACCTGGGCTCAGCACACCAGGGGTCTTCTCACTGGGGTAGATTTCCAGGTTCATGGTGGCAGCTGTGTTGTATCGGTCCTGTATGCGTTCTGGTGTCCCCCCTGATGCCTCATTCTTGCCTGAGGTCTAGGTCGAGGGCCTCCTTGAAATGGTGTACTAGGAGGCATTCCAGCCAGTCTCTTAGCTTTCCGGTTAGTCTTCAAAACTCCCAAATCAATTCCTTTGGTAGTTGGCTGGCTTGCTTCAGCACTTTGATCTGAGACTTGGCTTCCACTCGATGGGCCATACCCTCGAATCAACCCCACATCAGTTGGACATCTTCTAGCTCAGGGGCTTCTTCGTCATGAAGTTTTGCTATCCATTCTCCACTTCTCCTTTGTTCATGCCATCAGTGATGGCAGAAATCAATTCACAATCAGATGGGTATTGATCTCCATACTGATCAATATGAGCCCAGATTTGGTTGAGAAAGTAGGCTAGGCTCCCTGGAGTTCTGTCAAACATTGCTCTGAACCCTGGAGGGGGATCGGCTGGTGGTACATGTTGCTAAGCCTGCGTGGGTTGCTGTGCTAGCACCTACTGTTGGGCTGAAACCTTTGCGGGACCACGGCCTGGGGTTGAAGCTGTGGCTGGAACTGGACTGGTACCTGTTGCAGAGCAATGACTGATGGTTGGAAAGGTCCAAACTGCTGAAAGGGCATTGGCTGCAGGAGAGGGGCTGTTGCAGAGCAATGATTGGTGGTTGGAAAGGTCCAAGCTGCTGAAAGGGCATTGGCTGCGGGAGAGGGGTTGATGTCCACTGATATTGCACCCATCCCTGTTCAGGGTAGAATGCCTATCTGGGAGAGATCTGGCCTGCTGGAGGCAGTCTAAAGACCAGTTGCCACTGTGAGGTAGTGGGACCCCAGAAGCTTTGTTGTGGCCCCTGCATCACCTACTGGGCTGGTTCAGCAGGTTCAGTTGTTGGATCATCTGCATTCTTGTAATGAATATCACTGCAGCTGGTCTGGCCTGAGGCATGAGGCTATGGACCGAGCAGAGTGAAAGGAGGCTGATGCTCTGCTTAGTTGTGCTGCAACTTCTTGGCCCGGAAAGGTGAATATAGGCTGTGCCAAAGTCCACCTGGGCTGTTTGGTGCCAATGGATTAAGTAACACTGCTCACACTGAGTTGACCAAACTGCTCTGGGGGACCAGCTAGCAACTGGCTGCATGACAGTGGTGTGAATCCCATTCTCTAGAGCTCTTGCAGTGCATCTGCTTTGGCATTCTCCAATTAAGGGTTGGGGCCTGTCCCACACCCATTTGTGGTTCCAACAGCATCTCCTGGAATGGGGTGATTCCCACAGCTTCCCCCTCATAGGGTTAGGCCTGGCTTCAAGCCTTACTCGAACACCAGTTCTTTGGGTTGGGCACCCAGCTGGTGGTCCTTTTCTGCAGCTTCTTCCGCTTCCACCAGTTTGGGAAGGGGAGTAGATGGTCGTGACATAAATCACTGAAGCATATCCTGTGGCTCCCTCCATGATTTTCTTGTCTTTCTACATCTTTACTGAGCCTTCACCCCACCTGGGTTCAGGTCGATGCTTGGGGCTCAGGACCCCGGGCAGCACCTCGGAGTTCAGGGAAGCTGGTTGAGTTTTAAAAGGGATTTGGGTTAATGTCAGGATTCCAAGTAACACTCCCAATGAAAGAAGAGTCCAAGGCTTGAGTTTCCTCAAAGTTCCATTTGATGTCATATTGGCACATCTGGGGAAATCCGAATCTGAAAGCTTCAGCATTTCGAAAACCAAATCTGAAGTATGAATCCAGCCTATATTATTTACAGGTTCTGAGATAATATGTGTACCATCAGTAGTGGGAGGAACAGACTGTATAAAGTTGGATTGGATAGAGTTTGATGTGAATCATTGAATTGTAGATTTCCTACTATGTTTATATGACTGGCCAAAGGAAACTGACATATTTCATTTACTGGTGGGTGATAAGATAAAGGAAGCCCATGCTTGCTACTGATTGTGGATGAAGGATGCTATGATGAACGACCTGCCCCCCAATATTCGCACTATCACGGACCTACGCCTCTTCCGCCGGGAGCTCAAGACATATTTTTTCCACCTGGCCGGCCTGGTTTAGACTTTAGACGTCGATTTTAGTAATTAATTTTATAGGGTTGTAGTGTCTTAAATTTTTAGCACAGTTCTTAATTTAATTTGGTTTTAGTGGTATAAATGTATTTATTCAGGTGTATGTATTATTTGTATTTTTATCTGCTGTGCACCGCCCCGAGTCCTATCCGGAGAGGGGGGCGGTATGTATGTATGTATGTATGTATGTATGTATGTATGTATGTATGTATGTATGTATGTATGTATGTATGAATAAATAAATAATAGTGGCAATATTAGAGGGTTTTTTACCCCAATAGTTTCTTTAACAGTAACCACCAAAGTACCATAAAAACAGGGCTGACAACTGTTTCATAGCCATGATTTACTTTTATCTTTTATTTCATTCCTTCCAGGTAAGTAACTTTAGTATCTAGTGCCAGAAAAGGATAGAACTATGTATTATGACATCATATCAATGGCCAGGGATAACTCCGATAAAACAGGTTGCATTGGAGGACTCTGAATTCTAGCTCAGTTAAAAAAAAATAGCATACCTAGTTTTTTACTGTCAGAAATTGGCACAAATTTTCAATTGCACTTTGTTTGCCCCTGGCCTCAGTATTTAAGAGATTCTATACAAATATGAAACCTTACTATAACACTTTTTTTAAAAATGAATAACATTTTATTTAAACTTTTCAGAAATCAAATGGCCTCATTCTGAATAAACACTTTTTTCTAATAATTTTTATTAATAGATTTTACATAGATTATAAAATACATTCAAAGAAAGAAAAAATAATAGATTTATTTATTTATTAGAATTCAATGACACACATCTTGCAAAGGCAATTCTAGGCAGTTTATAGTCATTTACAAACTGTGCTATATAGTCATAGAAAATACACAGGGGGGAAATGGAAAAAGTAAAACAAAAGCAAAAAGACAGAAAGTTATGTATATAACTCTAGAAAAATGACTTTCTCTAATTACATAATAACTCTATTCTTTTTATAACTTATTCTTTCTAATCATCCAAACTGTAAATCATTTATCTTTCTCACAAAGAAGTCCATACAGGGTTTCCAATCAGTGATGAATATCAGTAATGACCTTTCTCTAATCAAAGAAGTCAATTTGTCCATATTGCAAATTCTGTCAATTTCACCAAGCATTTCTCCATAGTCAATAATACCAAATATTTCCATCTTAGTGCATATAGTAATTTCATCACAGTAATCATAAATTGAAATAATCTTATAAGTCTCTTTTCTGTTTATCCATCAATCCTAAAAGAAAAAGTTCCAGCTTCAATTAATTATTTATGTAAAACACTCTGTATCAATACATATAATTAAATCCATTTTTAAAGCTTTGTTATGTGTCCAACAGACATGATGGGCATTGTTCACATTTTGGGCATACATTTGAAATGCCTTTATACCATCTGGATAATTTCTCTCACATCATATACCAATGATGCATCATTTTATAAAAATTCATTCTAATATAGTAATGTAAATTTCAACCTGTTAATAACATTTTACATTGATTTATCTGTATAGTACAACAAAAAAATTTAGCCCATATTATCATACATGTATGATATTACATTATAATGTAATAGTAAGTAGGAGGAAGATAATGTCCTTCCTCCTACTGTGAATGGATAATTTAAGCACCAATCACAAAAATTAGGATCATCCTAATGAGGATATATGAACCTGTTCCTTTACTGAAGCATAACCCCTTTGCATCTGTTTGTTTTTTTCAGAGTTTACCAAATGTTGCAAAGACACAGGTTTTCTTATGGTGGTAAAATGCCAAAAGGAAAACAAACTCCTGAAAGAATGTCTCACTGGCTAGTAAGTATAAATGCACTGAATGGAAAGTTTCCATCTTCAAAGCATCCATTGCTGGGGTTTTTTTCATGGTATGATTCAGATCTTGCTTCAATTCTACAATATTAATATTAACAGTGTATTGGCCATCAGTTTAGCTGGCTGAAAAATCTGAGAAGGTATTAAGTTGGAAAAATCTATAATATCAGAACATGAGATAACTAGCACAGTTTTTTATTTATTTGTTCCTTGTCAGTTCATTCCCCCCATTTGTTCTTTTGTTGCCTCCAGTGTAGCAGATTCTTCATAAAATAATACAATTGTTCAAGATGGACATTTTGAGGAGAAATATCTATAACCCAGCCATTGTCCAGTCACGTTAAATTCTAACTCTCAACATCTCCAGCCAATTGGGCTATGGTGGTCTATGGTAATGGGAGTTGTCTGCCTAACACATTAGGGAGACAAAGAGTTGTGGCTGCTTCATTATCCTAAAATCAGAATCACTTATATATTGCTGTGTATTTGAAAGCTGTAGAATTGCTAGATTTACTCAGAAAGTTCCTGATATGAAAGACTTATGTGTGGTGTGTCTATTTTTAAAATGATTTGACTTGTAGCAACAATATTGAGCATCAAGGGAATGTTAAACAAAATCAAACAGATAACCCAAAACAAATTTAAAAAATAAATCCTGCATTAAAAGGAGAATGAAAAAAATACTTAAATAAGATTTTGTCTTGAGGGGAAAAAAGCAGGGATTGGACAGGGATTCTTCCATTAAAAAAAACAAAGATAATAAACTTTTTAAAAAGGTTTTTAAAATTGCATTAAAGTAGTCAATATGGAAATTGTTTCTTGAATGGATCTGAAATGTTCTGTGCTAATATGGAGTATTATTAAGTCGGGTATCAATAAAAAAGGAAAAGATGGAGCTAAGACAAAATATAAATTTAATTACATGTATCAGGTTCTGTAATTTGAAACTTCAGAATACTGTTTACTAGAAAAGCCAGAGAATGGTTACAGGCTGGTATCTAGTTAAATAATTGAGAATTTGTCTTGGATAGAATACAGGTAGTCTTTGCTTAATAGTGGTAATTAGGACCAAAAACTAAGGATTAAGTGTTATGAATGTAAAGCACATCATGTGATTATAATAACTTTTGACAGCAGTTGTGGCCCTTCCAAATGCCATCATTATGTGAATTTTGCACGGTTACATCCTATGTTATACATGGTTATACGTGTTATACACGTATATATATGTGTGTGTCATGCATGTGATGACTATTTGATGACTCCTGCCAGCTTCCCCATTGATTTTGCCAGAAATGAAAGTCACAAATGGCTATTATGTGATTACAGGACACTGCAGCTATCATAATTGTGACTCAGTTGCCAAGCACTCTAATCACAATCAACTTACTGTGAAGTCTGTGATGGCTACAACTATGAAGACCTGTCTTAGGTTCCCTTCTTTCAATGCCCTAATAACTTTGGTCACTAAAATAATTGGTCAGTGAGGATTACCTGTATTTTTTCTCTTCCCTGTGGGGAAGTTTATATTCTTCCATTATTGAATTTTGTCCCTGCTGGGTTACATGCTTTTATTTTCATAGACAAAATTGTTCACTTATGCCTATGATTTCTCTTTCTTGCAAAGCATTTTATAAGGCCTAACATTAAGCTCTCTTCCATGGTTTATTGTGACTTCCATATCCTCAAGAAGGTTCAGCATACAGTAGCTATATTGAGTTTTCCCATTCATATTTGCACACAACTACTTGGCTTCCAGACCTAGGGAAAATATTTGTACATGCAAAGAACACTTGCAAAGCACTCAGGGTTGTCTAATAGGACCTTCCATAGGGCATGACTGTGAGGGGTACATTTTTATAATTCCATGTATAGTTTTTGTGTTTAGGTAGGCAATGAAGGCACAGAATTCTGAAAAATTAATGTCCCTCATAGATAATTATTTTTGAACTTTTTTTTTTGCCATAGTAGATAGGCTCTCATTTAAACATTTAATGCTGATGTGATTTGCATTCCCCCAAAATATATACTTTAGATCAGGGGTCCCCAACCTTTTTGGCACCAGGGACTGGTTTCATGTAAAAAAAAATTCCGTGGACCGGTGGGAGTCTCCAGCAGGTGAGTCGAGTCACATGGACCGCGCGCGTGTTCGGCGGTCAAGTGCAACCGGGTAGGAAAGCTGCCAGGGGTCCCAGGCGAAGGATCCTTGCTGGGGCAGGGAAGGATGGGCTGTGTCCCGGCAGGAGGGCCTGGCAGCCCCTTCCCCCCGCGCAGGACCGGTTGGTGCCCTGAACCCCCCCCCCAATACAGGCCGTTGCCCCCATCCTGCCCCTGGGGAACGCCCCAGCCAGCCACCAGGATAGCGGAGCGTTTGCTACACTTTCCTAAGAGTTGCGCTACTCGCTCCGCCGCTCACTCCGGCCCGGTTACTATCAAGCCACAGACCAGCACCGGTCCACGGACCGGGGGTTGGGGACCCCTGCTTTAGATAGTTGGTGTTACAGGATTCCCAGTACTATTCCTTCTTGCTTTATAACGTTTCCAGATAATTGAGTAGAGAAATTAATGCACATATTTTGCCTACTTTTTTAGCTATAGTGATCCAGCATTTTATGAAGAATGCAAGGCTGAATATTTGAAAACCAGGGAAGAACACAGGGCAGCACAAGGTGTTCCTCATCAGAAGCATTCTACTAGCACCTAGGCAAGTTGTATGGCTGACATTTGAAATTTGAACTTATGTAAGCACAGCAACTTCTTTCCGACTTCCTTAGTCTAAATCTCTCAAAATAAATGAAACTAATATACAGAAATCCCGAAGAACATGCCTATGCTAAAGTAGCTAATAGAATCTGGCTGTACAATTTAGTACTTCAGTAGTAATTCCTCAGTTCATTTAAACATGCAGCTGTTCCACATTCAATCATTGTATATGCCTATTTTTCAGGACACCGCAAAATAAATCCCCATCTTTTGTTCTTATTTATTTGGATAATATAAATTTTACAATATTTAAAATATGACAGAATGGAGTTCTTTGGGAAGGAAAGATTGTGTGCTGATTTCCCCAAGGTTCTTTTTAATGTTAATGTTGTTCCACTTTTGACTCTACCACAGGAGAAGTCTTTGGTTGTACATGATTAATATCGGCAAGTAACAGAGCAGAGGTCCTTTACGAGATTTCTTTACTTTCTAATTACCTAATAGGGTTTGGTTTGCCAAGTGAATATCCTCCAGAGAATGATATATCTGAACTGAATGCAGATCTTTGAGAGAAACTCCATACAAAATTTTTAAGTAGTTGCTTGAGAAGAAGAGTTCCTACAGGTTGTCACCTGAGGGGTGTTAAGATACATGAAGAATATAATCCTCGTTTTGAAGTTCCAACCCATCTCATAATAACTGAATTTAAGAAGGCCGCTAGAAAGCTTTTAGGAAGGGAAATGGATGGTTCAAGAAACAACAGAATGCAGGTAGCCATTGACTTACACATTAGTTTAGTGATGTTCAAAGTTGCAACAGCACTGAAAAGTGACTTATGACTGTTTTTTATACATAACATAACTTATAACATTGCAGCATTTGCATGGTTACATAATCAAAATTCATACACTTGGCAACTGACTCATTTGTGGCAGTTGCAGTGTCCCATTCTCATGTGATCATCTTTTTAAACCTTCTGACAATTAGTCAATGGGGAAGTCAAATTCACTTCACAACCATGTTACTAATTTAACAACAGTAGTAATTCACTTAATAACTGTGGCAAGAAAGCTAGTAAAATAGAACTAACTGTCTCACTAGCACATAAATTTTTAGCTCAATTGTTGTCATACGTCAAGGACTACCTATATAAATTGTTTGTTTTAAATATGAAAATTAGTCATTCTGCTAATCTTTCCGTTATATGCATCAGTAGATTAGATCTCTTACCAAGAAAACATGTACAATTAGACAGGAATAACACAGTTCAGACTGCACCCTTACTGTAACTAAGTTTATTGGTCCTTTGCCTGATTAGTGTAAGTTACATGTGGAGTAATGGGCTGTTGAATATCAAATTGTGTTTAGTTTTTAAGGCTCTACTGTTCTTATTATTAAGGCATTTGTGTACATGCTAAACAGGTTTCTCATTGATTTTAGCAGTGGGGATTGTTACCTTATCTTCTCTAATTCCTGGTTGGTTAAACCGTAACAAGAAACCTGGGCCTGTGCTTTTGTTACTTTGCATAAAGATTCTAAAATATTTTTCCAAGCAACACCTGTTTCAAAATAGTAGAAGCCTAGTCTACAGTCTTCCTTATGCTCAGAATTTCAATACATTCTGAATAAGGACTCCCCCCCCCCCAAGGTGCTCTATCATTGGATACATTTCAGTAATTTTATTCCTATATTTTCTCATCTCAGTCAGAACAAGTACTCATTTTCAAAACAAAAGAATACATGTGGAAGAATCCCATGACATTCCAGGTATTATTAGATTATAACTTCCCTTATTACTGACCAGCAGTTATGCTAGGTTTAGTGGAAAAACAATTTCCTTACAGGAATGATGTAAAAACAAATAATAAAAGCAAATAGAGAGCTACAAATTCCACTATCACTGGTTATAAATGCTGGAAATTCAGAAGATGTAACATTACCTTTGCATTTTAATCAAAGAATCACTAAGAGCTTATAGGTTTCTTAGCCATATACTATAATTTATTGTTTGTGCAATATTTCCCAATGTTGTTTTTGTGGTATCGTTATATTTAGGGAAATAACTTTTTATCCATTTGCAGAGCTTGAATTTGTGAGAAGATTTAAAATACAACATTTGAAGAGTGAAGACAGTGTCAACATCACTTTACATCTGATGTTCATCAATTCTACATTAAAAATCTACAGTATTATGGTGTTAGGATATAATTTCTTGAGTTATATCTGAGATGCAAAGAAATAGAACTGAATGTCCAACAAAGAATCCAGATAAAATAGATGATGTGGAAAGCCAAGACAAAAGTAGATAACAGAATGAGCTTTTGTAATGTGGGGTTGAGCTTTGTAATGTGGAACTATTTTAATGACATCAAATTAAAAAAGTGTCTCTATTTAACTGCTTATGCATTTCAAATAAAAATGATTCTCAGGGAATTTATTCTCATCCAATATATATGAAAGTAAAACTTCATAAATTTTAGCATCTTGCTTTTTCACCTAATGTAAAGAATATTATATCACAAAATATATTGTATCACTCATGTCACATTAAATGACAGGTATGTAATGACTCATCTCAAAATTGACTGAAATTAAATTGATTTTTCATTGTTGTATACCATATTTTTCGGAGAATAAGACGTACCTTTTTTCCTCTAAAAAGAGGCTAAAAATCTGGGTGCGTCTTATACATCGAATACAGCATTTTTTGCCTCCTGAAACCCCACCCCTTCACCAAAATGGTCGTGTCTAGCCTTATGGAGGCTTTCCGAGACCTCCTGGGGCCTGGGGAGGGCAGAAACAAGCAAAAAATGGGCCATCTTTTTGCCCTCCTGCCCCGAGCAGCACTCTGCAAGCCCCCACAAGGCTATTCATGCATTTTATTTGAAAAGAAACTGGCCCATTTTCGCGAAAAACGGGCCATTTGAGGAGCTTTGCAGAGTGCAAAAAGGTTTTTCCCCCCCTTTTGGAAAGCTCTTTAACTGATTGATGAGAATTACGTGGATCAAATGCTGTGCCAGCAGCAACAAAGTTAGGTGCTGCAGATTGTCAGCAATTTCCTTCTCCAGCACATGAATAAATACACCTGGAAACATCTACCTATCTACCTACTTTCTCTCTCCCTCTACCTACCTACTGTATTTCTTTCTCTCTCCCTACCTATCTACTGTATTTCTCTATACTTTCTCCCTGCCTACCTACTATATATATACGTATACATACATACATACATATATATTGTTCCACAACACCCTGTTAGGGCCCCAATTAAGGAAGGAGACATATTGTTTCCTTTTCTGCCTTTTGGCTCACCACCAGAGACCATCTAGACAGAAAGCCATGAGTTCCGTGTGTGAATTTTTTTAATATGTGTGTTAGTTTTATGAGCTGATCAATAAATAAATCAGAGAGACTAGAATAGATCTATTTCAAACTTTTTAGCTCTCATCAGCTAGCCATACCCTTACTGGGATACAGCCCCGGTTCGAATCCCAATAAGGGTATAGCTAGCTGATGAGAGCTAAAAAGCTCGAAATAGATCTATCCTAGTCTGATTTATTGATCAGCTCATAAAACTAACACACACACACACGTGTGTGTATACCTCTACTTACCTACCTACTGTATTTCTCCCTCTATCCCTCTCCCTACCTGTATTTCTCCTTCTCCCTCTATTATTCTACCTACTGTATTTTTTCCTTTCCCTCTACCTACCTACTGTATTCCTCTCTATCCCTCTACCTACCTACTCTCTCACTACCTATCTACTGTATTTCTCTCTATCCTTCTACCTACCTCTTCTCTCTCCCTGCCTACCTACTGTATTTCTATCGCTCTACCTACCTATTCTCCTCCCTGCCTATCTACTGTATTTCTCTATCCCTCTACCTACCTACCTAATTACTCTCTCTCTCCCTCCCTCCCTCCCTACTGTATTACTCTCCCTCTCTACCTACCTACCTCCTTTTTTTTAATTTGCCTCTTCAAAACCTTGGTGCGTCTTATACTTCAGTGCATCTTATACTCCGAAAAATACGGTACTTTTCCCTTCATTTCATTTTTAAAAATCTATTGCACATGGCAAAGAATTTTCAGCTTTCCCATTCTTTTGTATTGATCACTGGTTGAGTTTATATATAAAATAGATGGTCCCTATTTTTTTCATGATATCTGAAATGAGCTAGGGAAGCGAAAGATTGATCAGTAAAGAATTTCAAGGTGTAAAAGATTATGACTTTGGAGCCTGCTCTCTTTGCAACCTGCTTTGAGTGTGCTGTGAATGAAAAACAAAACAAAGTCCAATTCTGAGCCCTACAGTTATTTATCACTTCTGATTTGGCTGCTTTTTTACAAAGTTTTCTAACCAATGCAGATAAGTCAAGTCCCTATTGCTATCACTTTTAGCCAGGATGAATAGGGCAGTGAAGTATTGAAAGAACATTTAAACACATGGTCAGACAAAAGCCTGCCTGGAAAATGGCTTTTATCTGAACTTTGCTATGGGAAAGTCCACAAATAATTGGGTGGATTGCATGAACAATGTACTGCAATTTACTTTGCAAGCAGTTTTGGATGTGTATACACGCACATGTGCATTTGCTGAAGATATAGAGTTCTAGTCTTTGATTTGTTAAGCTTTTTGGTGTGCGTGTACAGTCTGTTACTCTAGGGTTCAGCTATAATTTCATGCAATTAAAAACTCAGCAGGCCAGCAATAAAAAAAAATAGCTTACAGAAAACTGAGCCACAGGGCTTTAAAAGTTGGAAAAAATTATGCTGATGTATTATTTTAGATCAGGAATCTCCAACCCCAGGCCATGGTCCACTACCAGGCCATGAACTGGGCTGTGAAAGCAGTGGGTGCTTGCAGTCATGCACAAAGCTGCATTAGTGAGTGGTGGGTGCTTGGGCTTGCGCATGAAGCTCACCATCGCAAGTGCAAATGAAGTTGGACACACTCATATGCACCTGCCATTCACATGGAACTACTACCCTCTCCCTCTACCAGTCCGCCAAGACAGAAAGTTTGGGATTACTGTTTTAGATTATATCATACGGTATTCTAAGTAGATTTTTAATTGAAGATCCAAAAGAACTGTACTCCTGATATTTCCTACTACAATTTTAACAATTTTTAAAATAAATGTTCTGCAATTTGGGTTGTAGCATTTGGCATAGTGTATCCCTAACCTACCTTTGCAACTCTGGATTAAAAAATAAGGGAAGACATGATCTTTAATTCTAGTTATTACTAATGGCAGTCACTAGAAATTCTCATTCCAAAAGTTGGCAGCTCAAAGTAATTTTTCAAATGATGCTATCTGCATGAAACTTGAAAGAAAACGTATTCCCTTTACATTAGCACCAGTAAAATGATAGATTTAAGAGGCAAACTATGATTAAATTTACCTTGTAAGCACTTCAAATTTATAATATCATGAATGCTTGATGCCATCTAGGATTACTTTTCATTTAAAAGAACCACATTAATATAGGCCAGTGGTCGGCAAACTGCGGCTCGCAAGCCACACGCGGCTCTTTGGCTCCTTGAGTGCGGCTCTTACGTTGTGCCCCCTCAAGTTCCTTGTCTTCCGGCTGCAGCCCCACTCCGTGGAAAACACAGGCGCGCACCGTGCAATTACAGCCCAGAGCAGGACCAAAGCCAACTGGCTCTTCCTTGCTCAGAGGGCTTTGGAAGGAAGCTTCTGCAGTCTCTGAGGCTGCAATTGTATTATTCTGCGTGCGCGCCTATGTTTTCCGGGAAGAAGAGGAACGCGAGGGGGATTTCCCCCTCCCCCGCGGAGCCTCGTCCTTTTTAGCCAGGCGATCTTTAATCAGGCGATCTTCCGCTGCTGCACAAGCCCTCGGGCACGCGCTGCCTTCTTCTCTCTGATAGCCGCCTGGCTAAAAAGAAGGATGAGGCTCCGCTGGTCTTGAGTCACTCCGTGGGGGGAGGGGATTCCCCTCGCGTTCCTTGTCTTCCCGGATTGTCTGGTAAGGGGACAGAAAAGGTGGTTCTCCAGTCCCAGGTTTCAGCTTCTTTTGTTGAGGCTGCAGTTAAGGTTCTTTTATTTTTGGTCTTAGGAAAGATCACCTGGTTAAAAAAAAGGATGAGGCTCTGCTGGTCCGGAGCCCTTCTGCGGGTTGGGAGGGAGAGACACACAGACAGAAAGAGACACACGCACACTGAGTGAGTGAGAGACAGACAGACAGACACACACACACACACAGTGACAGACAGGAAGGGAGGTGAGAGAGAGACAGAGGGAAGGAGGGAGGGAGACAGAGACAGGGAGACACACAGAGACAGACAGACAGAATGATAGAAACAGGAAGGGAGGAGAGAGAGACACAGATAGAGAGGGAGGGAGGAGAGAGAGACAGATACAGAGAGACAGACACAGAGCGAATGAAAGAGACAGGGAGGGAGGGAGGGAGGGAGGGAGAGAGAAATAAAGAGCCAGAGAAAGAGACAGGCAGAGAGAGACAGAGAGAAAGAGAAAGAAAGGAAGAAAGAAAAGAAAAAGAAAGTGGGAGAGAGAAATGAAAGAAAGAGAACTTATGACCACAATTGAGCCCAAAATTTTGGTTGCTAAGCAAGAGCATCTTTAAGTGAGTTTCACTACATTTTCCAAGTTGGCCACACCCACATGGTCACATGACTGCTGAGCCACTCCCACAAAATAGACCACACCTCCTGGCTCTCAAAAGAAATTTCAATCTTTGTATGTTATTTGGCTCAGTTGACCAATGAGTTTGCCCACCACTGATATAGGCTTTCAAGGGTTCTGTATCATGGAGTTTTAAGAGATTAAAATGTCGGTTCAGTATCTCAGAGCAACTGATAAAACACAACAGGCATGATTAGAATGGATTACTCAATATTATATACTTACTGTGTTTTTCGCAGTATAAGATGCACCGGAGTATAAGACAAATTGCCGAAGAGGCAATTTTTTTTTAAAGGAGGTAGGTAGATAGAGGGAGAGAGAGAAATACAGTAGGTAGTGAGGGAGAGAGAGAGTAGTTAGGTAAATAAAGGGGGGGGAGAGAGAGAGATACCGTAGGTAGGTAGGGAGAGAGAGTGTAGATAGGTAGGTAGGTAAAGGGATAGAGAGAGAAATAGAGAGAAATACAGTAGATAGGGGGAGAGACTAGGTAGATCGAGATAGAGAAATACTGTAGGTAGGCAGGGAGAGAGTAGATAGGTAGGTAGAGTAATAGAAAGTAGATAGGGAGAGAGAGAGTAGGTAGGTAGAGGGATAGAGAGAAAAATAGAGAAATACAGTAGATAGGTAGGGGGAGAGAGAGAGTAGGTAGGTAGGTATATAGGTAGATAGAGGGGGAGAGAAATACAGTAGGTAGGTAGGTAGAGTGAGAGGGTAGGTAGGTGTTTCCATGTGTATTTATTCATGTGCTGGAGAAGAAAATCACTGATAACCTGTACCACCCAAACGATGCCGTCGAGGTGTTGTCCCGGTGTCTGGAGGCCGTACGGGTCTGGATGGGTAGTAACAAACTCAAACTCAACCCGTCCAAGACCAAGTGGCTGTGGTTTCCGGCACCCCGGTTTAGCAAGATAAGTCCAACACTGGCCATTGGGGGCGAACAACTTGCCCCCGTGGAGAGGGCGCGCAACTTGGGCGTCCTCCTGGATTCCCAGCTGTCCATGGAGGACCATGTGGCGGCCGTGGCGAGGGGGGCGTTCTATCAGGTTCGCCTGATACGCCAGTTGTGCCCCTTACTAGACCGGGGGGCCCTTCGCACAGTCACTCAAGCGCTTGTGACATCTCGGCTGGATTACTGTAACGCTCTCTACATGGGGCTCCCCTTGAGGTGCACTCGAAAGCTACAGTTAGTGCAGAATGCGGCCGCACGGGTGGTTATGGGTGCCCCAAGGCAAGCCCATGTAACACCTCTCCTGCGTGAGCTGCACTGGCTGCCTGTGGCCTTTCGAATGCGCTTCAAGGTGTTGACTACCATCTTTAAATCGCTCCATGGCTCGGGGCCTAGCTATATACGAGACCGCCTCCTGCCCCATACATCCCTTCGTCCGGTCCGCTTCCACAGAGCGGGCCTTCTCCGGGTGCCGTCGGCTGGGCAATGCCGGCTGGCGACACCCAGGGGAAGAGCCTTCTCTGTGGTGGGCCCGGCCCTCTGGAACGACCTACCCCCCAACCTTCGCACTACCTTGGACCTCCGCCTCTTCCGCCAACGTCTTAAGACGTACTTATTCCAACAAGCCGGCCTAGGATAGCCCCCCGCTTCTGACTTTTAAATATAAATTATAATTTGGTTACGGTTTTAATAATGGGTTTTAGCACGGGTTAATTAATTTAATATATTTTTAATTGATGTATATTGTATTTATGGTTTTATATAATGCCTGTGCGCCGCCCTGGGTCCTAACAAGGAGAAGGGCGGGGTATAAATTTGATAAAATAAAAATAAATAAAAAGTACACCCAAAAGTTTGTTTCTGCTGGCACAGCACTTGACCAATGTAATTCTCATCAATTCTTCTAACAGCCTTCCGAAAAGGAGGGGGGGGATTGCACTCTGCAAACCTCCCCAAAGCGGGCTGTTTTTCACAAAAACGGGCCAATTTTTTCCAAATAAAAGGCATGAATAGCCTGGGGGTGGGGGGTGGGCTGCAGAGTGCTCGGTGGGGGGAGGGGGCAAAAACTAGCAAAAAAAATGGGGCATTTTATGTCATAAAAATAGCATGCATAGCCTTATGGGGGCTTATAGAGTGCTGCTGGGGGATAGGAGGGCAAAAAAGGGCTGTTTTTCGCTCATTTCTCCCCTCCCCAGCCCCCAGGAGCTCTTTGAAAGCCTTCATAAGGCTATGCACAGTCATTCTGGTGAAGGGGCGGGGCTTCAGGAGGCAAAAAAATGATGTATTCAGTGTATGACGCACCAGATTTTCAGCCTCTTTTTAGAGGAAAAAAGGTGTGTCTTATAGTCCAAAAAATATGGTAGTACTGGAGTTTTATTTGTCCCCCCCCCCCCACACTTTTCTAATGTATTCTACTTTGTTAAAAACATGAAGCAGCTGGGCATGTTGAATAATGGTAACTTATTCAAGAATCCGTAATCCAAAAAAGTAGTCCTGAGAAACATTAGAGCTATGCAATCACCAAAATGGCTACTGCTACTTTTTTTTATTACACAGGTAGTTGGTTCTCTCAGTTGAAGTCAGTGGCTTAGATTTATTATATGCATATTGGGGTTTGTTCTATTACTCTACAGAAGGATTGTACTCCCTTGAGTCAGCTATGTTCATTGGTCAGAATAAATTCCTGCACCTGACACTATTTCCATTCATCACAGACAAGGTAGGATATATGAACAAGACAATATTTTTAAAAAAATCTGAGGAACATTATGTATGCCATTCATTAACACAGGAAAAAATCCCCCCACTTTCACCTCGCTCCGCAGATTATATTCTCTTTAGTAATATAAGGAAGAAAGCACCGGTACTGAATTATACAAAATGCAATGCACAGGAAGGAGAAATAATATTGTTATGGTTGTGCTGCTCATCTACACAACCACATGGAAAAATTTTATCTTTCAGAAACATACAATTATTTCTTCCACTATAGATTTTACTTTTCTCTATTCATGTTTCAAGTACACATTCAGAAACAAATGGAAAATGGCAGGATACATGAATTGTACATGAGGGAATGACCAGATGAGATTTGGGCACTGAAGTAAACGAAAGTTGCAGCTGGTCCATCATTATATTGTCAGGTCCTTCTGACCTTTCCCCTCACTCTTTCATCATCTTAAATACCAGGTACATAAAACTACTGTTAGAAATCTATCCATTTATATGCTGGTAAAATCATCACTACTGATTTAAGGATATAGGAGTTCAACTAAAACTTACTGCTAATAAAATGAGACAGAAAAGACATAAAATTATTTCAATGCTATTAAAATAATCAGGTTACCCATATATTTTGGATCAAATGCATCTTTAGTATAGAATATATCAGTAATGTGGAATCACAGAAAGATTAGATTATTTGGAATGTTACAGTTCTTCCTAGCTGTATTAAGGGGCCTGGATATTTCACTTCAAAACAATCATAGCATTTTGGACAGGAAAGCCCCCCTAAAAGGAAGCAATAAATACATGATGCTATTATTGTGAAGTGATATTTTACTGCAGCATTTAGAAACTTTTCCATTTTAACCTATTTCAAAAATTTTTACCATGGGGTAATAAGGATTGATAAATTGAAAAAAGGAATGAAAGTAATGTTTACACAATTCCCTTGCTCCTTTTCAGCATATTATCCATTAATAAAAAGCCAGAGACTGCTTCAAAATTTAATATATTAATTACCTGAGCTTAAATCAAAGCTTGTCCAAAAACTAAGTCCTTCTCATAGCTTCATGTTTGAATGTACATATTATTCATAACACATGTTGCTTTTGTTTTATTCCTCCACAATTTAATATTTTAGAAACCTGTCAATGTGTAATCAGAAAATTGAGGATACAACAGATCATTCACCGTATTCCTTTGTACTCACTGTTTTTCAAGTTAAGATAACAGGAAAAATCTTATCCAATTCATCCAAGTTTATTATACTCCACCCCGTTACTTATTTTCTACTAACAAGTACCAGTACAAGATCGTGTTCAGGACTAGTTTCAAGTTCCTCCTACTGTTTTTAGCTCTTATGCAAGCAATTTTGATTATACTGATCCAAGTTGTTTCCTGGAAAGTTTAAGTGAGTCACTCTGTTTTTCATTTCCCAAAATACTGTTTCACTAGGTTTTGGAGGGCTTGGAAATACCCAAGAATTATCTTCCAGAGAATTTTTTCCATAGGAGTTATGTTCCAGAAATGAAGACTCACATGCAGAGCTAAATTTCTCATTAGTACATGGTGAGGATGATGCAAGATTACCAAAAACATCATCACTTGTTTGAAGTAATCTATTTTTGCATATTGCTCCAGAAGCACCTAAGTGGAGGTTGGTAGCATTCCTTTCAAGATCTTCAATACACTGAACAGAGGTATAGGATGGCACTGTGGAAAGAACCAAGTATGTTTAATTTGGGGGCTAATGTGAATCATTTATACTTAATACAATTCAGATGCTATTAACAATACCTACTAATACCTGTTCCTTTAATTACAGATTTCTCTTGATGGTATGTGATTGTAAGGTTTGTTGTTTTTTTGAACAGCTGTCATATTTATTTCTATACAACCTGTATCTTATGGACTAATCCAGCATGGATGGTCATTTTAACTTTTAACACACCAGAGGAGTAACAAGAGCTAACTCTTTCCCACCCCTAACTTTTAATTTTTAGCCCTATACTTCCTTAAAACAAGCAGCCTTGAGAAAATCTCTCAACAAAGTATATGAATCTCTCAACAACACAGACCGGTTTAGGCCCTATATATTTCCTTAAATTCATTTAAAGTGCAACTTTCATCTTCTTCACCTTATGACATAATCATGGGCCAATTAAACATACATATTTAATTTGGCTTCTATTCAAATAAAAACAGGTAACAATTTGTATTCAAGTGCCTTTCAATATTGGAAGAAAGACTGCAATTTAAGAGTTGTGAGGGTGCAAAAAAATTCCTGAGCAGTCAATTTTCCATTTAAAAATAAAATTGGAATCTAATTATCAAAAGTACTTTCTCTGTAGAAATACTGCATATAAAATGAATCTTAACATTAACAAATTAACGTAGTAAAAGGTAATAAATCATAATTTTTGTTTTTATATTCTTACAAAATTAACTATGTGTAAAAGTACATTTGAGAACTGAAGAGTTATCTGGTGTTTTTAAAAATATAAAATAGTTCCAATAAAAGGTCAAATGCACCTAACACCTCAGCCTTGTGCAAATCGCATCTGATTGAGGGGGGAAAGTGACAAGAGAATACAGCAAAAAATGGAAAGCCACATCAGCAATACCTTTTATGTGTGAAGTTGACCAGTTAGAGAAGAAAGGTAGATTGGAATTACAATAAAAACGAGACCTATCAGTCTAAATTGATACAATTGAGTTAAGATGTAGTAACAACCTGCATTTCAAAATAATGTAGTATAGTTCTATGCACTGTTTTCAGATTTTTAATTGTGCAAACCTGTACTTGCCTTTCTTAGTTGCAGATGAAATCAGTTTCAGTTTCTTCAGCATCTCAACTTGCACTTCAGTGACCAGATGCAAATTAGACATCTCCCTCTTCAGTTCCCTGTATACCTGCTGAATGTGTTCACTAAAACATATTTTAAAAGTTTAAGCAGATAAGAAACTTCAAAAGATAATGATTCAAAGAACAAGAGGAAGGATTCAATACCTTGGTCTAAAAGACTAAGACCTAACTCCTTAATTTATACAAAATATACTTTTGATTAATTGGTTTAACAAAATACTGCTGTGTGGCAACAGATGAAGAGAAAGTACATGTAATTCTTATGTTTATAAATATTTCTTCAGTGACTCTTCATTATTTCAACAGTGCTGAACAAATGGTACTTAAGACTTGCTGAACAAATGGTATTTAAGACTTGTTTTTATTGTTTTAATTATTATTTTTATTATTTAAATTTTTATTATTTTAATCAGGGTTAGTTTGGGTTTTTTTCCACGTTTCGGCCAATATTTTAATTATGTCTTTTAAAAGCTTTCTTTTAACTTTTATATATTTGTTTTTATTTTGGCTGTACACCGCCCTGAGTCCTTCGGGAGTAGAGAGGTATAAAAAAATCAATAAACTAAACTAAACTAAACTAAACTAACGTGACGTGTTAATACCACTTTATAATGCCTTGGTAAGGCCACACTTGGAATACTGCATTCAGTTTTGGTCAACACCGTGTAAAAAAGATGTTGAGACTCTAGAAAGTGTGCAGAGAAGATCAACGAAGATAGAGGACTGGAGGGTAAAACATATGAAGAACAGTTGTAGGAATTGTGTATGTCTAGTTTAATGAAAAGAAGGACTAGGAAAGACATGATAGCAGTGTTCCAATATCTCGGATGCCACAAAGAAGAAAGAATCAAGTTACTCTCCAAAGCACCTGAGGGTAGGAAAAGAAGCAATGGGGGAAAACTAATCAAGGAGAAAAGCAACTTAGAACTAAGGAGAAATTTCCTGACCGAACAATAATCAGTGGGAACAATTTGCTTCCAGAAATTGTGAATCCTCCAACATTGGAAGTTTTTAAGAAGGTGTTGGATAACCATTTGTCTGAAATGGTATAGGGTTTCTTGCCGAAGCAGGGGGTTGGACTAGAAGACCTCCAAGATCCCTTCCAACTCTGTTTATCCTATCCTATCCTATATCTAAAGCAATGACAACTTGGTTCCAATTGCCATTGCAAACTAAAGACTACCTGTATTAATAACAGCTCCCTATTAATGCTTAGCCGCATCTTTTTAATGTATTTTAATTAGTTTTGTATTTAGCGTTGATGGCCTTCGCTTAACAATCTCATTTTAAGATACATGCACAATCTTATTTTTCTCACCCTGAATAAATGGATTCATTTAGCAATCCATAGTTCTAAAATATACTGAGAAGTACCCGTAAAATATAGGAACTTTTCCTCTTTTTTGAGTCAGACCTGATTTGAGGTGACTAGATAAACAAGTCTTTGCAGTTTTCTAGGCACCATTTATAGAAGGGGTTTGCCATTGTATTGTTCCGAGGGCTGAGGAGAACACACAGTCCTTCCTCAAAATTGTGACCTAGCATGTGTAGGATAGCTAATAAAAGACTTGAAAAAATGTGGATAGCTTAAAAAAGTATTGCAGTTTATAGCAATGGTCATGGGGAGAAACAGACTATTCTTAACTTTTATGTTCCTAGCTATAAGGCAGTAACACCAGTATCTTCATAAAGATGAATAAAAAAGAACATTAGAGGGCTCCCATTCCAAGCTGACTGAATCCCTGAACTCAAGGAATAATTTCTCTTAAACCATGGGGATACACCTGAAAATGTCCCAATGTTACAGTATGTTGAGTGAAAAAAATTTTTTTTTACCTCATCTTCACTATTTTTATAAATAATTTAGGGTGGTGAACATATTCCTTCTTCTCATTTTCTACAATGACAACCTTATGAGATTAGTTGGTCTTAGAGAAAGTAACTGACTGAAAGTTACCCAACAAACTTTCATGCCTAAAATGAGACAAGAATGCAGTCTTCTGGTTTCTAGCCTGTTGCTTTAACCATTAGATATATAGCTTATCCAGAAATTAGGGAATACTAATTCTTGTATTTCTGTTCATATCTGCCTACTACACATGCAGAGTATCCGCATCTCAGAATACATCTGGTCAACTCATCACTGTGAATTACTTTTGGCAAACATGTTCCTATTCTGTTAATGTGGAGGACTAGATAGATTAAAGCAGCAGTTTATACACAAAGAGTAAGTACTGTATACTTTCATTTACAATAATTTTCTTATAGAGTATCATTTAGTGCACCGAACTTCTAGCTTTTATAACTTTAAAGTTCTATCTTTTTTTTAATTAAAGGAATAGGCAATTTTTTGGCCCAAAACTGTAGACAGGCTTTTAAGAGCAGAGTTTGGGCAATGTAACAAAATTACCTGCCATTGCAGTCATAAAACAGCTATTTATCATCTATATGAAGGGTAAAAAAAACTTTATTGTTTATAACAACACCTCTTATTATGAAAAAAACAATGCCACATATTTTGGTAATCACATCAAAATTAGTTATTTTGAACCAAAACAATGTGATGTGATGATGTTTGTCCATCGTGTTTGAAGAGGACCATGACATCTAATAGGTTGTGGGCAATCTACGATGTGTCCGCAGGTGGCTGGTAAGGCTTACATGGGCACAAAATGTTCTGCCACATTTCAGACAGCTATGTGTGGGCACCATTGTTGCAGCATTTGCAGCTCTGGCTTTGCGGAGTGCTTGCTTCTCTTGTCCTATGGTTGTTCTTCTGTCCTCAGATGTCTGGCAGCCTTGGTGGATCAGTATGCACCATGCCAATGGTCTCGTGGCAGGGTTTTCCAGGTGATGTTGATATCCAGGGACTTGAAGGAGGCTTTCAACATGTTTTTGTATTGCTTCCTTTGTCCCCTGTGCAATCACTTTCCTTGAGACAGCTCACCATAGAGGAGCTGTTTAGAGATGTGATGGTCTGGCATCTCCACAACATGGCCTACCCAGCGTGTCTGGGCTTTCATCAGTAGAGTGTGAACTGACTGCAGGCCTCCTCTGGAGAGGACTTCTGTATCTGGCACTTTGTCCTGCCACCAGATCCTCAGTATTCTACAGAGGCAGGTCTTGTGGAAGTGGTTCAATTGCCTAGTGTGCCTAGTGTATACAGTCCAAGTCTCACTGGCATAAATCAGGGTAGTTAGCACTACTGTTCAGTAGACTTTGAGCTTTATAGCAAGGCATAGCTTTTCATAGCAATTCTGTAGTTGACCTCAATGTTAATTGTCACTGCACGGGAGAGAGTGCTGCCAAGATATGTGAATTGGTCGACTGCTTGAAGCTTTTGTCCCTTCACTGTGATGGTGGGCTCTTGCTGTTGGGCTTTTGGAGCTGGCTGATGCAACACTTCAGTCTTCTTTATGTTGATGAGGAGGCTGAAATTGTCACATGCTAGTACAAATTTGTCCACGCTGGCTAGCATTTCCTACTCTGACCCAGCATTTAGGCACAGTCGTCAGCAAAGAGGAGATTATGTAGCAGCTTTATCCTTTATCTTGGTGACAGCTTAGGGTCTTCGAAGGTTGAACAGTTTCCCATCGGTTCTGTATCTCAGGCTAACTCCCAAGGAACTGTTCTGGAAGGCATCTGACATGGCTGATTGGTGCCAATACATACTCTTGCTTGGCATATTTTTTTACAGGAAAGGCCTCTGAAGCTTTTCCGTCGTCCAGAATACAAGCCGTCATACCATCAGGAACTGACATACTATCAGGGCATCCAAACTTCGACGTAATGTACCACAGATTTTCGTGACTGACAATGTCAAAAGCCTCAATGAGATCCACAAAGGTGGTATACAAATCACAATTCTGCTCTCTTTTTTTTGCAATTTTTTAATTTTAATTAAACAACACAAAAAAAGAATCGTCTTACATTACATCTTGTGGAAAGTGTGTCTATTGGTTACAAATAACTTTCATGCATCTCTTCCACAGTCATTACTTGTAATTCATATCAGTTGTGTGTTTTAAGTCAAAGATTTTTTAAGAATCTTACTGTCAACATACCATAATTCTCATTTGACTAAAATTGTTTTAACGTCCTTTCGCCTAAAATAATCCATAGTTAAAAACACAACCACATAATGACATTTCGTTAATTATTACAAAAATCATCCAATAACCTTGGGCCTTCATAACCTATTCTAAATAAGAATTAATTAGCAAAATTTCTAAGCCTTTTTTTCCAAATCACTGTTTACAATTTTTATCCAAGTTCCTTTTGTTAAAGCATATCCTTAATTATGTCCATTATTTCATTATTATTGTTATAATTAATATTTGTTAACAGAAAAGCCTTTACTATTTATATCCAATTTCTTCTCATCAAGCCGACACATATATGTACCTTGTTGTCATTATCAATTATTTATTTAACATAGCCATCTAAAAATTACTAAATTATTACTAATTATAAAACAATTATTTTTTTGTTATCAACTTTCATATCTCCAGTAACACCACACCTTTATAACACATTCAAAAATAAGGATTAATTAGCAAAATTTCTAAGCCTTTTTTCCAAGTCACTGCCATTTGTATCCAAATTCCTTTTGTTAAACCAGTACATTATATATCATTAACTATCTCTTATTGTTTCATTATTATTGTTATCATTAATATTTATTAATAAAAAATCATTTACTATTTATATCCAACTTCCTCCCATCAAACCCACACATTAAATATGTACCTTGTTGCCATTATCAATTATTTATTTAACATAGCAATCTAAAAATTACTAAGTTACTACTTACTAATCACAAGACTTAGTTAATTTTCTGTTATCAACTTCCATATATCAACCAGTGTCCTTCCAATAAGCATATAGTCTTATTTCTTTTGCCATTTGCCATTTGTCTATTTCCTTAATAAAGGTATTATGGACTTCTCTTCACATCTTATTGCTTGTTGCCTCTCTCGGATAATCTTGGCGCCCTCCATTTGCTACTTTTAATTAATTTATCTTTGGTTGTGAGTCGTGCTCCTGGTAAAATTTCTCTCCTTAAATCCATCATTTCCCCCCTTTTTTCTTCTTCTGTGCCTTGAAATTTGGGGTAGCGCTCCAGTCCATCAAATTCCCTTTTCCATACTCCTTTTTTTTTTTTTTTTTTGCTTTCAGCCACATTCATTCCACTAATAAAATGATCGGATTTCTTATCTTTGTATTCATTTTTCCCTTTAATTTTTGTGGCTCCATCTCCATCATTTTTTACTAGTAAACACTCTTTAAGTTTTTCCATCTTCTTCTCAATTCTCCCAGTTACCTCCAGTAAATTTTAAATTCCATCCCAAATATTTTGCAATATTAAGGTTTCCTCTTCTGAAAATTGATCCATATTTCCATATTGTTAGTTGCTACCACTGTAGCTTCAGGATTTTTTTAAAAGTTAGCTTAAGCGCAAGTTCATTTGTAATCTTCAAAAGGGTTGCTTTTTCCCCCTCTCCCAGTGCCGATAAGGCTCTCAAAGAGCATCTGTGTAAATACTTCGTGCCCTTGGCTCTTATCACTATGGACGAGTTACAGAACATAGAAGTAGAGTCAGTAAGCTCAAAGGAGAAACAGCAGAAAATGCGTAATTCCAGAAACTCTAGTCTCTAGCCTCTGAGCGGCAGTATTGCCTCCTTTCTAATGTTATCTCAGGCTTAAGGAAAACAAAGTTCTTAAATGAAGTTTATTAGCAAATAGTAGAAACTTTTGTTAAAATAGAGAAGGTGATTTTAATCCTTAGGTTAAAAAGTAAAGCAAGAAAAAGAAAAGCCGTTCCGTTCACTTTAAAAAAAAAAAAAAAGTTGCGAGCACTTCAGTCCACAAAGTATGACAAAAAAAACCCAACACCCCCCCCCCCCCCAGAAACACTTTCCAAAGCTATCCACTGCAGGTTAATTTCGCCACTTATTTCTTCTACTTAGGAGTTTAATTATCCTAAAAAGAAATTTGGGAGCAATCTTTCTCAAAAGACAAAAATTCTCACCAAATGAACACACTTTCTCTTTCCATTTTCCTAGGCTGCCTTTTGACGCCAACTTGAAGAGGGTCCCTGAGATGAGCAAGACGTAGTCTTCCTGTTCACCATCTCTTTGGGATGGTTTAGGTCCAATTGGACCTAATTTGGGGGGTCCCTGAGATGAGCAAGACATAGTCTTCCTGTTCACCATCTCTTTGGGATGGTTTAGGTCCAATTGGACCACCCAGCAGCAAAAGTATCGGTGGTGGTCTCGGAGCATCAAGACCACACGTCACGATATTGGCTCCTCCTCTCCATGATTCTGCTCTTGACACTTCTCTTGGAGCTGTCAGGCTGCAAAAATTGTGTCCACAGTGCCACGTTCTTTGCAGAAACCGCACTGTGTCTCAGGTAATAAACTCTGTTCCAGGTGGTCTGTCAGGTGGTTCAGCAACACTGTTCAAGGATCTTGCAATGGAAAGCAGTGATATTCCTCTATGATTATCGCAGGCTTGTCAATTCCTTTTCCTCTTGCAGAGGATGGACACATCTTTCTGTTCCTGAGGAATGGATCCTTGATTGATTCCAGAAAGACTGGAACAGCTGAGTGAGTTTGTCGACAAGCACTGGACTGCATCCTTATACACCTCTACTGGGATTGCATCAGATCCTTGGTCCTTCTCACTGGACAGCTGGCTGATGGCCTGTAGGATTTCAGTCTTTGATGGTGGGGCATCCAGGCTGTGGTTGATATCCACCTGTGGCATTATGTCTATCGTCTCATTGTTGATGAAAGATGTGTGGTTCAATATGGATTGGAAGTGCTCAGTCCATCACTGTAGAATCAGTCTCTTCTCAGTGATGAGAGTTGCACCACCTGGATACAGTAGGGGGGAAGCTTCCTGATGGCTGAGGTCTGTACAAGGACCTGAGGGCTTCATAGAACTATTTAGCATCATTTCTGTCAGGCAAGCTTCTGAATTTCATCTGCTTTGGTACTCAACCAGAAGTCCTGCATCTTGCGAAGGTTGCTCTGTACAGTCCTGTGAGAGTTCTTGAAGACATTTTTCTTAGCTGTTGACGACGGGTCATTGTGATAAACATGGTGAAGGCAATACTTTTTAGCAATCAGGGCCTTGATCTCTTCATCGATTTCATCAAACCAGTCCTGCTGTTTCTTGTGTGAGGGTCCAAGAACATTTATGGCAGAAGAGTGCACAATATCATGAAAGCATTTTCTCTAATTGCAGCTCTGAGAATTGGTTGTCAAGATCTTCTGCTAGTGAAGATGTGTTGGGGTTCCTCAGTTTACTGACATTGATCCATTTCATCACAGCTTTGTTTCCCTGTGGATGTCTCTTTGGCTTGATGTGAAAGTTTAATTTGGAGATGATAAGTCAATGGTCAGTCCAACAATCAAGAGCTCAGCAAGGCCTTGGTGACCCTTACATGCTGTCTGTCTTTTCTCCACAATGAGATAATAAGATGCCAGTGCTTGAAGTGGGGGTGCATCTAGGACACCTTTTGGGGAGTGGGCAGGCGAAAGATGGTATTGGTGATAATCAGATCATGAGCTCCACATGTCTTCAGTAGTAGTAGGCCATTGCTTTTACATTTGCCAATTCCATTTTTTCCAATGACACCATCCCAGGCAGAGGGATCAAATCCTACTCTCACATGGAAATTGCCAAGTAGAGTCAATTGTTGGTGTATTTCATGGATGAAATTAGGCCATCAAGATCTTCATAAAACTTGTCCTTTACTTCATACCGATTTGTCACTGTGGGTCCGTAGGCGCTGATCAATGTAACTTGTTTTCCTCTTGGCAGTGGGAGATGCAGTGTCATAAAACTGTCATTTATGCTCTTGGGTAGATTGACAAGTTTGTGGACAAGATGTTTCTTAACTGCAAAGCCAACTTCAGATTCAAGGCGTTCATTGTTGCTGCGTCCACACCAGAAGAATGTATAACCACCCCCGTGTTTCTGTATGCTAACTTTTGTTGGCTAGACAAGTCACTTAGGTAGACACTGAATCCAACTATTGCTTGGTCAGCAAGAAGATGACCATTAGATCTGAGTCACCTGTGTGCAAGTCTACGGCTACAACTGCTACCTTGTTTCCCTGAAAATAAGACCTCTCCAGATAATAAGCCCAATTGAGCTTTTGAGTGCATGCGCTAAAATAAGCCCTCCCCAAAAATATTGCAACACAGCAGCAGCCATGAGGTGACGATGCTCGCCTCCTCCTGCACCTCAAAAATAATAAGACCTCCTCAAAAATAAGGCCAAGAGCTTATTCCAGGGTCAAAAAAATAAGACCCTGTCTTATTTTCGGGGAAACACGGTACTATATTCACAACTGCTGCTTTATCGTTTGCCCATCGCCACAAGACTTTGAAAGTTCACAGAAATTGGGGGTGTCAAGACTTGCACGTGAATTGGATTCAAGTGAAGGAAAGGTGCCTCACTCTCTCTTCCCAGATTCCAATTTGCTCCAATATACACATCTTCACAAGCACATAAAAATTGTTAAGACTAAACATTCACATTTGATCACATACTTTCCTATCAGTGAGAAGTGACAAAGATTTTACAAGAATATTAGGTTAATAGTGACATCCACATTAAATCAAAGGGTACTTGCTGAAACAAACATATCAAACAAGTTCCTTTAGTTGTGAAAAAAGCTGTAGACTTGTTTTCACAGGTGATATGAATTACAGTGGTTTTACAATGCAAAATCTGTACATCATTATTTGCATAAAATATTAATACAGGAAAGACGTTTTAAAAATAGAACTCTAATGATGATGGATTGATAGTACCACATATAAATACCTTTTTGGTGGGGAGAGGAAAAAAGCAAAAACATTGGCCAGCTAATTAAATAGCCAAGATTAAGGGACAAATTAAGTGAAATAGCAATAGAAAGGAAACCAAATATACTTTTACACATCAGTGTACTTTTTCTTTGACGCAAGGCCAAAATAAAATAACTTCTTGTAATCAAGTCCTATTACTCCATCAAGTGGAAAACAAGAAAAATGCATTTGTGAGAACTGAAAATATTAATTCAAGTGTTACATTTTTGATGTTGTTTTTTAGATCTCTAGCATTTTCTTAACTTCTATATAAACAATTATATAAGCAATGTTCTGAAGAAAGGACTTTAACTGAATTCCATCTCTATTTGGTCTCAACATGCAGCATTGTAGACTTAACTACCCCCAAAATCTTCCTTATTTAGAAAAATACACAAGCACTAGATAGGTTTATTTTACTTTGTCATCATGCCAATTTCTGTTGTAGATTCATCCATAGTCTTGCAATACACAAGTAGCTGCTAATGCCAAAAAGTAAATATTGTCAAGAAGCAATTTTCTACAGCATTCTGAAAAAGGCAGTGGTTGAACAAAATACAACATTAAAGTTCAACTGCATCAAAATGCATTAGTTCAACTGCCAAAAACAAAAATAGTACAATAATTGCTAAAACAGAGAATGAGTAATGTTGGCTTGGTTCATATGTGTAATGTATATTTTAGTAATTGTAATGGGTCTACTTTTAACATTTTTATTATTACATTTGTATGCTGACCAATTCCCAGATTTTGGGCAGCTCACAATAAAAGTATTTTAAAAAAATATACCATCAGAAATAAAAATAAGGAATAAAATTATTCCAGGTCCCATTCTAATTACCACATTAAAATCTTATGTACAGTTGCAAGAAAAAGTATGTGAACCCCTTGGGATTACATGGAGTTTTGCATGAATTGGTCATAAAATGTGCTCTGAACTTCATCTAAGTCACAACAATAAACAAACACAGTCTGCTTAAAATAATACTACACAAACATTAGATGTTGCCATGGTTTAATTGAACATAACATGTAAACATTCACAGTGCAGGAAAAAGTATGTGAGCCCCTAGACTAATGACGTCTCCAAGAGCTAATTGGAACCAGGAGTGAGCCAACCTTGACTCCAATCACTGTGATGATATTGGATGTGTTGCTGACAGCTGTCCTGCCCTTTAAAAACACACAAAATATTAAATTTACACAGTCACAAAGTTTAAGGGAGAATTTTTATAAAATGTTTTATAGATGGTATTTGGATCCTAAGAAATTATCATGTATGTATCCTAATTTTCAACCTAAATGCTGGAGATGCGGGTGTTTAGATGCTACTTTCTTCCATGTATGGTGGACTTGCAATAAGGTCAAAGCTTTTTGGATAAAAATATGGTGGGTTATGCAAAACGTATTTAAGAAAAGATTAGAATTTACCCCGCAAATGTTTCTATTGGGCATAACTAAGGATTTTCGTAAAGGGGAAACAAAATTGTTTTTGTATATGGTTACAGCAGCTAGGTTGTTGATTGCTCAACATTGGAAGAAAGATTTTGTACCGACAATTGCTCAATGGATTCAAAAAGTGGCGGGGTTTGCGGAAATGGCAAAACTTTCAGCTTTCCTAAAAGACCAGAAGCAGGAGAGCTACACGCAGGAATGGGCAAAATGGATTAATTATATACAGAATAAATATCAGACTGGGAAATACCATGTAGCTTTTAGGTAGGAATGTTTGGATTGATAGGTGAATAGATTAAACAATATATGGGATGTTTGGAATGTTTAAAGTGGTGTACAGCGGAACTCAGGGGGGGTGGGATTGACTGGGAGGTGGGGGTGGGTTAGGGTGGAGGGTGGGGAAATATAAGTGGATAAGCAATATAGAGATGGGTATAATGGGATATGGTTATGTTATGATGTATATATGCTGAATTAACCTGGAAGAGGGTGTTAGGGAGAGATTGATGTATCTTACACTAAATTTATATCATGTTGGTCGGGGGTATAATACTCAATATTTGAATGAGAATTTTATTTTAAGACGGGGGGAGGTGAGGGGTATACTTTTTGTATGTGATTTTATATTATATGTCGGGGGGGTAAAAGGGGGGAAAACTTGTCTGAATAAAACTTTTGCAATAAAAAAAAAAACACACACCTGTTTTGGGTTTACTGGTTTCAAGAAGCACTGTCTGATGTGAACCATGCCTCGCAGAAAAGAATAATAATAATAATAATAATAATAATAATTTTAATTTATATCCCGCTCTCTCTCCCCAAGGGGACTCGAGGCGGGGCACAGGCAATTAAAAATACAAATAAACCACAAACAAATACAAAATACAAAGTTAAAAATAGATTAAATAGATCCTGCGCTAAAACCCATAACTAAACTAAAAATTACCCCTAAAAAACCCTGACCTAAAAAGAGACTACCCAAGGCCGGCCAGACGAAAAAAGTGCGTCTTTAATTTTAAGCGGAAGGAGCGGAGGTCTGTGGTTGTCCTGATATCGGGGGGAAGGTCATTCCAGAGGGCTGGGCCCGCCACAGAGAAGGCCCTTCCCCTGGGCGTCGCCCGCTGACAAAGTCTAGTGGACGGCACCCGGAGAAGTCCCTCTCTGTGGGAGCGAATCGGCCGTGAGGATGTATGGGGCAGGATCCGATCCCGCAGGTAGCTAGGTCCCGAGCCATGGAGCGCTTTGAAGATGGTAACTAACACCTTGAAGCGCACCCGGAAGACGACAGGTAGCCAGTGCAGCTCGCGCAACAGCGGTGTTACATGGGCAAACCTAGAGGTGCCCATAATTGCTCGCGCGGCTGCATTCTGGACCAACTGAAGCCTCCGGGTACACCTCAAGGGGAGCCCCATGTAGAGAGAGTTGCAATAATCCAGTCGGGATGTCACGAGAGCATGAGTGACTGTGCGAAGGGCGTCCCGATCCAATAGGGGGCGCAACTGGCGTACCAGGCGAACCTGGTAAAACGCCCTCCTGGCCACGGCTGTCACTTGATCTTCCATGGACAGCCGGGTATCCAGGAGGACACCCAAGTTGCGCGCCCCATCCACAGGGGCAAGATGTTCGCCCCCTATGGCCAGCGTTGGAGAGAGCTGGTTGAATCGGGCAGCCGGAAACCACAGCCACTCGGTCTTGGTCGGGTTGAGCCTAAGTCCGTTACTTCCCATCCAGATCCGCACGGCTTCCAGGCACTGGCACATCACCGCTACGGCATCGTTGGGGTGGTTTGGGGTAGATATGTACAGCTGGGTGTCATCAGCGTACAGGTGGTACTCTACCCCAAAACCACGGATGATCTCGCCCAGCGGCTTCATGTATGCGTTAAACAGGAGAGGCGAGAGGACCGACCCCTGAGGCACCCCGCATGTGAGGGGTCTCGGGGTCGACCTCTGCTCTCCTGCCCGCACAAATTGCGATCGGCCAGAGAGGTAGGAGGAGAACCACCGTAAAACGGTGCCTCCCACCCCCAACCCCCCCAGCCGATGCAATAGGATACCATGGTCGATGGTATCGAAAGCCGCCGAGAGGTCTAATAGGACCAGGATGGAGGAACATCCCCCATCTCTGGCCCTCCAGAGATCATCTACCAACGCGACCAATGCCGTCTCGGTGCTATGCCCGGGCCGAAAGCCGGACTGGCGCGGATCTAGATAGAAAGAGCTCTCAGAAGACCT
This sequence comes from Rhabdophis nuchalis, assembly GCA_039707465.1. Taxonomy (NCBI): domain Eukaryota; kingdom Metazoa; phylum Chordata; class Lepidosauria; order Squamata; family Natricidae; genus Rhabdophis; species Rhabdophis nuchalis. Next base: position 61,009,462 of record CM077647.1, read on the forward strand.
ACGATCAAGAATTGTTGACTTGCATGAAGCTAGAAAGGGTTACAAAATTATCTCCAAAAGCCTTGATGTTCATATATCCACGGTAAGACAGACTGTCTACAAATGGAGAAAGTTTAGCACTGTTGCTACTCTCCCTAGGCGTGGTCGTCCTGTAAAAATGACTGCAAGAGCAACAGGACAATGACCCAAAGCATACAAGTAATTCAACAAAAAAATGGCTTCAACAGCACAGAATACGCCTTCTGGAGTGGCGTATTCCTGACCTCAACCCGATTGAAATGCTGTGGCATGACCTTAAGAGAACGATTCACACCAGACATCCCAGGAATATTGCTACACTGAAACAGTTTTGTGAAGAGGAGTGGTCCAAAATTACTCCAGATCGTTGTGCAGGTCTGATCTGCAACTACAGGAACCGTTTGGTTGAAGTTATTGCTGCCAAAGGAGGGTCAACCAGGTATTAAGTCCACAGGTTCACAGAGTCCTGACCTCAACCCGATTGAAATGCTGTGGCATGACCTTAAGAGAACGATTCACACCAGACATCCCAGGAATATTGCTACACTGAAACAGTTTTGTGAAGAGGAGTGGTCCAAAATTACTCCAGATCGTTGTGCAGGTCTGATCTGCAACTACAGGAACCGTTTGGTTGAGGTTATTGCTGCCAAAGGAGGGTCAACCAGGTATTAAGTCCACAGGTTCACATACTTTTTCCTCCCTGCGCTGTGAATGTTTACATGTTATGTTCAATTAAACCATGGCAACATCTAATGTTTATGTAGTATTATTTTAAGCAGACTGTGTTTGTTTATTGTTGTGACTTAGATGAAGTTCAGAGCACATTTTATGACCAATTCATGCAAAACTCCATGTAATCCCAAGGGGTTCACATACTTTTTCTTGCAACTGTTAAGTAGCTTAGTCATTCAGCAGAGGAAATATCTATGAGAGCAACTTTTCATATTTTTCATATGGAATAGCATCTTAAATAGGATTCTGTCAGGTCAGAAAAAGAAAAGGAAAGAACAATCCTGTCACGTCTATCAAGTTAGATTCTTCAGATCAGCCTTTCCCCAAAAGCCATTCATCAAGACAATAGGAGAATTGTCTCGGACTAACATGATTATCAGTGTCAACAGCAAACTTTCGTGATGTCAAAGTGACGTGATGAATAGTGATGTCATTGCACAAATACATAAGTTATGACATTTGCACGATGACACTGCTTCACAATGCATCGTTTGCCAGGTCTGCAGGTCTGCAACAATCACCTGCATTGATGGCATAATTACCAGCTATAATAACATCTATATAAAAGTTGAGTGTTATTTGTTTAAGTGATATATGTCTCAGCTGTAATGCCAAAAGTAGTGATGATTTCTTTTTACTCACCTGGGAACCATTTCTAGCTAAAATGTAAATTATAAGCATTTTAAATGCCGTAAATATATTATTTCAATATGTCTCAATTATTATTTGCTATCTGTATTATGAGCTAAATATTATGGGATTTTCTAAAAGCTGGCTCTTATCTTTATTGCAAGTAAATCACAGGGAAAGATTGGCTGTAACATAAAAGCCCTAATGGGCCCCAATCTATCAGCACTTAGATGAAGATGATAAGTTAGTTGATAGTAACTTTCCAAAATATACTTTTCTTCATCTTAAAATTCTATATTTTCATCCTATGATACACCTACTTACATACCCATCTTCCTTCTATATACAAAAATACTTCTACTTCAGTTTTTCATTTACAGGAATAAAAGCACTATGTTAGATGCAAGTTTTGTCATATTTAGAAATAACAACTGAAATCAAGAAGTGTCACAATCAAGTTCTAAATGTAAATCTATTATCAATCTATTCCAATATCTTAAATAGCACTGTGGCACCAAGTAATCCAAGTAAGCCTAACAGTTAAGACATTAGAAATTATTTTGCTTTGCTAGCACAACATTTTGCACATTATTTCTCAAGCTGTTTACATGGGGTATTGGACTGCAATTATCAAAATTCCCAATCACCAAAGTCACAGAAATGTGCCCAACATTTTAGAAAGCAAAGGCTGGGAAAAGGTAATTTTAAAAATGGAGTAAAATATATCTTCAGAAGAAATATCTGTCCTATCCCTCATAATAATTTAACAAAATGTCTGAGAGAAGAAAAGGTTACTTATTATATCATATTTGGCCTATTTGAATAGGTGGATGATGATAGGACAATAATTAAAGTTTCTCTGACCTATACAGAAATCAAAATCAACATCTGAAAGCCAATACATGATTGAGTATCAAAGTACAGTACAGCATCTTATATAGCCTGCTGTGCATTTTTGACCAATTATCAATTATGTATGTTTGGCAAAGACAGCCATGTGCTAAGTAAATGTGAGATGCATTAATTGAGTGACATAATTCTTATCCAAAACAATTAATTTTCTTTGACTTCAATAAGCTAGTCAAAAGGACTTAGCAGAAATGCATTAAAAATAAATAAAGGCATACCTATGGATATTTTGCTGTTGGATAAGCTCTTCATTTATTAAACTTCCTTGGGATTCAACCTGAAAGGAAATCAAAACAAAGAGATACTATTGGCTTTTTACAGATGTGCCTCACTTGTACAAAGAAAAAAAAAAACCTGTTCAAGACATACCAAAAATGCTTAGCATTAATAAAATGTTTTGATTTTTAAAAAAATTGCAGTTGCATTTAACTTCCCTTTCTGAATCCCATAAAAGTGTGTTACAAATACCATGAAGAAATGTAAATGCAATATAATTTTTTAAAAAGAGTAAGTCCCACATAATTGGAGCACACTTCTGGGTTTTGGATATTCTGAATGACTATGAATGGGGGGTTAATTTATTAATTTATCATATTTGATTCTTCCATTTGATATATTAAGCTCACGGTGCCGAATTCATTATATATTACATATTGTAGAAGCATCCAATGACTAAGAAAGGTACATATATTGTTTGGATAAGGAAGCAAGAACAGGAAACCACAATTAAAATTGCAGTGTTATACACAGCAATTTGAAAGTAACCTCTAGAAACAAACATTTGAACTTTGTGTGATCAAGTGCACTCTGAATATTTTACAAGATAGACAGAAAAATACTTAATATGGTTTAAATAATTGTTTTTACTGGAATACTGGTAAATATTTTGAGACATGACAGCTGAGTAATGTTTTCTCAATTTTAGATATGCTTTCATATTTCAGATCCATGCAAGGATGTTTTCCTGACCATATTATTCAGTATGCATTTTTATAAAATAGTTCTTCCTGCAGAAACAATATTTTAAGAAATCTTTCCATTCCATTTTTTATCCTATTGCACAATATCTCTAACTCTAATTTAACTGTTTCCAAGTACAGTTCCCTAAGACAATTTTCTTTTGGCCATGTTAAAACATGCCAGTTCAGAGTGGCTGACAGACAATGGCTGAATTCACATTTCATGTGATCTTAGGATTTTTTAACAATACATTATTGAAAAAATTTTGTAGTTCATACTGCTAAGTCACATTGGATAGGATCACACATTATGTTAAGTAAAAAAACAACCACCCCTAAATCACAAAACAATTTATTAAAATTATTTCATTTCTAATCTTTCCAATAATTGGAATCCTCTGGCTTACCTAAATCAATTATAAAACAGTATAATTAATATAATATAAACCTTGGCTTTAAGTATCAAAGTATTTAGAAAAATTACTACTAATTTGCTCCTTCCATTAGCAACTTAAATAAATATCATTGTACAAGATTGCTTAAGATACAGGTTAAGATTTAAATGCTAGTTTGATATAATCAATGTGATTCTATGTATGTCATACTACAGTTCTTAAGTCACACATAATTTTAGAGATAAGAGTTTACTGAAAAGGATGACCATGACAAATATATAAAAACTCCACATTAAAAACAAAACTTAGATTACTATCTTCTGATAAATAATTGAAATAAAGTTTGAAATGAATAATCCTACTGTAATTAATAATTCTTAAATAAGCATCGTTAATTACATAGTTCAACAAATTTTAGATTGGAAAATATTTTTCTTTCTAAGAGAATTATCAAGCTACGAGCTACGTTTGGCATTTTGCTTTTATCACCATCTAGTGGAGTTCTCAAAATATACAGTCTAAATTCACCAGGTATGGGTAAACTAAGGCACATTTTTAAACCTACAAAAATAACAGTAATTGTAATCATCTTTAATTAATTAATTAGTTTTTTATCCCGCCCTTCTCCAAACGGACCCAGGGCGGCGCACAGGAATGTTAAAATACATACAAAACATATAAAATTTAAAAAACTTATTCTAGTAAAACCTGTGCTAAAAACCGAATTAAAATCCCAAATTTAAAACTGTCTAATGGTCAATACAGGGGGTTACGCTAGGCCGGCTAGATGGAATAAATGTGTCTTCAGACACTTGCGGAAGAGGCGGAGGTCAGAGATGGTGCGGAGTTCAGGGGGTAGGTCGTTCCAGAGGGCTGGCCCAGCCACAGAGAAGGCTCTTCCCCTGGGTGTCGCCAGTCGGCATTGTCCAGCCGACGGCACCCTGAGGAGGCCCTCTCTGTGGGAGCGTATCGGTCTGAGGGATGTATGGGGCAGGAGGCGGTCTCGCATATAACTAGGCCCCGAGCCATGGAGCGCTTTAAAGATGGTCGTCAAGACCTTGAAGCGCACCCGAAAGACCACAGGGAGCCAGTGCAGCTCGCGCAGGATAGGTGTTATGTGGGAGTGTCTAGGCGCTCCCATAATCACCCGCGCGGCTGCGTTCTGGACTAGCTGCAGCTTTCGGGTGCACCTCAAGGGAAGCCCCATGTAGAGAGCATTACAGTAGTCGAGTCGAGAGGTGACGAGTGCTTGAGTGACTGTGCGTAGGGCACCCCGATCCAGTAAGGGGCGCAATTGGCGCATCAAGCGTACCTGATGGAACGCCCCCCTGGCCACGGCTGCCACGTGATCTTCCATAGACAGCCGGGAATCCAGGAGGACACCCAAATTGCGCGCCCTCTCCATGGGGGCCGGTGTTTCGCCCCCAATGGCCAGTGTTGGAATAATCTGGCTGAACCGGGCCGCCGGAAGCCACAGCCACTCAGTCTTGGACGGGTTGAGCTTGAGTTTGTTACCACCCATCCAGATCCGTACGGCCTCCAAACACCGGGACATAACCTCGACGGCATCGTTGGGGTGGTCTGGGGTGGATATGTACAACTGAGTATCATCAGCGTACAGATGATATCCCACCCCAAAACCACGGATGATCTCACCCAGCGGCTTCATATATGTGTTGAATAGTAGGGGCGAGAGGACCGACCCCTGAGGAACCCCACATATGAGGGGCCTCGAGGCCGACCTCTGCCCCCGTCAACACATATTGCGACCGACCAGAGAGGTAGGATGAGAACCACCGCAGAACGGTGCCTCCCAGCCCCAACCTCCCCAGTCGGTGCAATAGGATACCATGGTCGATGGTATCAAAAGCCGCTGAGAGGTCTAATAGGACTAGGATAGAGGAATGTCCTCTATCCCGCGCCCTCCAGAGATCATCAACCAACGCGACCAATGCCGTCTCGGTGCTGTACCCGGGTCGGAAGCCGGACTGGCGCGGGTCTAGATAATCAACTTCCTCCAAGTGTCGCGGAAACTGTTGGGCCACCACACTCTCAACAACCTTCACTAGAAAGTGGAGGTTGGAGACAGGACGATAGTTCTCTAATAATGCTGGATCCAGGGACGGCTTCTTGAGGAGGGGCCTCACTACCGCCTCTTTCAAGACGGCAGGCAAGGACCCCTCACTCAAAGATGCGTTGACAATGCCCTGGAGCCAGCCTCGTGTCGTCTCCCAGGATGCCAGTACAAGCCAGGAGGGACACGGGTCCAATAAACATGTGGTAGCCCTAAGCCTCTTTGACAACTTGTCCATATCCTCAGTGGTAACAAAATCAAACTCCTCCCAAGATGGTGTCACAAGATCAGCCTCGGCCCGCTCGACTGGACCACTGTCGATGGAGGGTAACTCGTTCCGAATCCGAGTGATTTTCTCCTGCAGATAAATCCCAAATTCCTCTGCTCGACCCTGTAAAGGGGCTTCCCGCGGCCTCTGTTGAAGGAGGGAGCGGGTCACCCCAAACAGGGCGGCAGGGCGGTTATCTGCGGATGCAATAAGAGTGGCACAATACTCACGTTTGGCCATTCTTAACGCCACTCTTAACGCCACTAAGTAAGACTCTTATTAGGACTAAAATGAACTAAAGGTATGGAGAGGCAAAGCCTGTTTTTGAGACTATTTAGAAACGATACCAAAAGTCAACTGAACTTTTGAAAACAAAAAATTAGAAGTCTCAATAAACATTAATGTAGTTTACCAAAACCTAAACATGTTGATTCCATTAAAATTGGAGGCAGAAATTGTACATATCAACATTTAATTTTACCCCATTAAGGCATCCTTCTTATAGCAGAAATCATAATGTAAAAATACTTTCCTTACAGATTTTTGCAATTCCTTCCTAAGATGGTTGCATTCTTCCCTCAGTTTCTCCAAATCCAGTTCCAAATTGTGCATTTTCAGCTCACTGTTCAGTTTGTCTATTTCCCAGTTAGATGGGTTAGAATTGAAACTCTTCATCACTGAAAGGAAACAAGACCTTTATTTTCTCAGAATAGTCAAATTAGATAATGAAAATGGAGCTAAAATTCATTTCTCATATATCTTTCTGCGAATATGGTGATAAATTTGAATCCACTCTTACTTTTTATGTATAAAGTTTTTTTTACCAATCATCAGTATGTTAATAAACCATAAGCAAAGGAAGAATTCACATAAAATGTACTGTAATTGTAATTGTAATTGTCTAATATTAATCTATAAAAAACACAAAATCTTCAATACATTACCAATTTTTTTAAAAACAAAAAAACCTGAATATATTACTTTATAACAAAATGCATGCATTTTACAATATAAAAATCATTAATCCTCAATAACAATATCAATCAGTGAATTTTTAACTGGGACTTGAAGAAAAGACCAACATAGCAAATCTGTAGAATTATCCAAGGCAACAGTCATCCAATATTAATGAAAGGGTTTCAGTTGTTGAAGCTTGAGACTAACATACTAACTGGATAATCATGCTAATTTATTTTATTTATTTTTACAGGGTTTACAGACTGTTCTAATAAGCTAACTGATTCTGTGTGGCATACAATGCCACAATATATAATTGGGATTAAACCAGTGAATCAAAGCAATATATTGTAATAGCATAAAACTGAAATAGAAAACCAGTTCACATTTAGGAATAATACAGGTAATCCCTTGGTTACAAGTGTTCCCTTAGCAAATACTTGAAGTTATGTGAAAAGTGCTCCCTAGCGTTTACGAACAAGCCCCAAAATATTGCAGCACTACGGCAGTTGTTGACTATTATGAATGACCATAGAGGCTCTGCAACATTAGCTCCACCTATTTCCCCATTCCCCGGCTGTGTCTTCACAGGCAATTTCCCTGTGGAGACTCGCTTATTTTGCAAAGATGTCCTCTCTGTTGCGGTTTCTTTGCCTGCTTCATTTCTTCAGATTTACAGTGCATTCACAGAGAACAGAGGCTTAATGTAATATGAGATCATGTGAGATCAGTAGCACAAGATTTTGTACTACTGATCTTGTGTGAGCTCATACTTTAGGCCTCTATTCTCTGCAAACTGAGGCCTGAACATTTGCAAATGGATAGAAGGTTTTGGTCTTTTAGGGCTTCCTTCCGTTTCAGCTGTTTCCTTGCTGAAGCCTTCAGGGAGATTGCGTTCCTGTAGGCTTTGGCAGCCCTTTGCAAAAAAGCCTTTGTTGGCATCAGCGGAGCTTGGGACAGGCAGACACCACCCTCTGAAGTTCTGTTCCTCCTAGCAAAGGAATTGGAATGAGCTACCCCTGGAGCTTCGCATAATTCCCGACATCCCGTCCTTCCGGTGCACCCTAAAAAGCTGGCTTTTTCAGCAAGCCGGCCTGGCCTGAACAAAATAACTTAATTGCTAATTTAATTTATTTTAAATCTAATGTGTAAATTGTTCATTTATTGCTTATTGAATTCTTTATTTAATCTTTTTTTAACTTTTGTATTATGTGTTTCTTATGTTGTACGCCCCGAGTCCTTTGGAAGAAGGGTGGCATATAAATCCAATAAATCGAATTGAATCAAAGGCTTTTTAAAAAGGGTTGCCAAAGCCTACAGGGATGTAATCCTCAAGTCTTTTGATTTTATTTTATTTTTATTTTAATCACATTTATATCCCGCCCTTCTCCACAAAGGACCCAGGGCGACTTGATAAGAAAGGAGGCATGGAGGTGCATGCACGGTCTTCTGGGCTTCCTTTCTCGCCAGAGATCTGCTTGACAAGACCTCTGGCAATGAAAAAGGAGACCCGGAGCCCGTGCATGGCTTTCCGCCTCCTTTCTTATCAATTGACGAGACCTCTAGCAATGAAAGAGAATGCCTATGCGTGGCCTGCCGGGCCTCCTTTCTCACTGGAGATTTGCGTGATGAGGCCTCTGGTGATGAAAAAGGAGGCCCAGAGGCCCACACATAGCCTTCCGGAGATCCACTTAATGAGGCCTCCAGTGATGATAAAGTAGGCCTGGAAGGCTTCGTGCGGATCTCTGGGCCTCCTTTTTCATCACTGGAGGCCTCATCAAGCCCTTTGATGATGAGAAAGGAAGAAGCAGGCAAAGAAACAGGCTGGAGAGGAGACAGATCTTCATAATGTAAGTCACAAGAATTGGGGGGGGGGGGTAATTATGGCAAGGCTTGATGGAACAGCCAAATTTGAATGTCAGGGAGATATTATTCCATGGAAAGAAAGTAACGAATAAGAAGCTGTGGTTCCATGGTCCATGAAGACTGCCATCTTGAACTGATGAAACACATAAACAGCCTGCCATATTAGATCTTATCAAACAGGCAAATATTGCTGGGATAAGAATGAAACTTTTCAGCATATTTTTAACATATCACTCCTCCTTATTTATTTTGGGATGTTCTGAGAATTTGAAAACTATATTCTTTTCTTTTCTTTTCTGATTAATGATTGAAATAATATTATTTGAATTTGAAATACTGCTGGGAGAAGACACCTCTGCAAATACCAGGCGACGACCAAGTTCTCCAGGCATTCGACAATTTAACTTACTCAGCCAGGAGCCGAAATATAAAGGTGGGTATTATTTGCATTCTTATGCATGCTTATTCTTATGCTTGCTTATTATTATATCAGAAGTGAAGATTTTTCAGCTGTCTTTAAAAATGGTTTCTTGAGAGGAGAGTTACCCCATCTTAAGACAAATACATAATTACTACTGAAAAGTTTCTTTTCAAATATTTCATCAGCTAGATTTGTTTCTAGGACAGTGTTACAGTTTCTTTTAAAACTTCAAATACTATAATATAAACAAGAATTATATTTATTTTAAGCACTCTTAATATTTAGGTCTGGCACTGGTTCTGTTCTAATCAAGAAAACAAAGCATGATTTCCAGAACTGTTAATGGTTTTGGGTAGTAGGCTACTCTTCAGTACAGGATCTCTAGATTGGGTACTGGAGGCATTGTGCTTAGGTAATTAAATTATTTTGACAGTCAAGTTCAGAAAAGCTGCTGGGTAAACATTGACTTCATTGCCTGAAATCACTTTAATTTGCCCTCTTCTGAGTTTCAACATGATATTTCTGAATGAAGCTATCAAAATTCTGGGGTGAAGCATCATAAAGTAGAGAAGTGCAAAATGTTTCAAGATCAAAACAGCCTGTTTAAATATTGGAGTTGTCTACAAGACTGGAATAGAATGTATCGAGGTGAAATATTTCAGAGTTTTAACAGCTATATATGGGTATCACCTAATTGTATATTTTCATGATACATGTAAAATTATGGTAGCATTAAGTGATGCAGGGATGCAATAATGGATTTTTTGTGGTCAATAAATAGAATCTCAATCCCCCCAAAAATGCTAGGGTGATAAATGGTTCCCTTGACCAAATTAACAGTCATTCAGTACTTGAGAAGACTGTACTCCCCCACACAAACCTCAATAAGAAGTCTGCAATTTTAGGATGTCACTTATCCAAGCCAAAGCTGTCATAAAAAAAATTAAGCTATCTCTGAAGCGCGGATTGGTGCACTACCCTCAATCCATCTAATGAAAAAGAAGTGGGGTTTAGTGAGCCACACTGAAGTCATTACTGAATTATATTGCTCCTAATTGTGAATCTGCCTTTAAAGATGGTTCAGCAATAGATCAAAATACAATCACAGGTTGCAGAACTAGGACATTTCCTGATTTAACATATTGCTTGTATGTTGCCAACTATAAAATTAACCCAGTTTATTTCAAGGCTCAACTCAACTCAACTCAAAACAAGTTCTTGTTTTGATGACTAAAACACAGTGGCTTAGAGATGTAATATCTAAAGTTTCCTTATCTTTACATAGGTTCAGTAAAAATGAGCCCAATTCTTTACTTATAGACAGACCTACTTAGAATTGGCTTAGAATTCTCTCTCCAGTGAGACTGGTCTACACCAACCAGGCTGTTGCTCTTGTACCAACTTAAGACATGCTTCTAAGTTTTTATGACAAAAGAAATGTTTTGCACTAAATTCTCACGTTATGAAATTGCTCTAAGATGCATACTTTGTTATCATTATTTGTTGGATTAATATCCTGTTACAGTCACCCAGTAAGCTTCCATTGCTGACATATGAAGTTGGGTTTCCCAGTCTTAATCAATACTTTCCAATACCTTAATTGCTACTGAGCATTATATCTCACCAGTAATAACCATTACTCAGGTACATAAAAATTAACTTTAAAAAAGGATTGCAGGTCACAACAGTTGGCATATATGGATACTGTTATATACTCAGACAAAGTGCACCTTGTTGAGTTTCCACTTCTGTTCTTAGCTGTAAGAGTTCTACTTCTTTAGACTGCAACTGCTCATTCAAGATTTTCACATATTCCATGTTCTCTTTCATCTAATTTGAGAAATATATAAAATACCAGGGCTTTATTATTATTCCAGTTGAAGTCTGAGTCTAAAGATTACTTGGTTCTTCATAAAGATCTGGCCAAATTACTATGCTACTATTACTGTTTTAAAAGCACTATCAGTTGAAAAAGAAAATAGCACATGAGTACCCTTTATGCATCCTGAAAAAAATTTGCTTTTAGAGGGAAGAAAAATCTTGTTAATTACTAATAATCAATTAAATAATACATCATATTGATCTCAGCTGGCTGGCATGCTTTCCAAATTGATCATCAGCTTTTCATTCAATCTAATTTTCATCAGGTTTTTGCACTCCACTTAATTTAAAAAAAGATATATAAAGTAGTCCTTGACTTACCACAACTGAGCCCAACATTTCTATTACTAAATGAGACATTTTTAAGTGAGTTTTGCCCCATTTCTTGCTATAGTTGCTAAGTGAATCACTGCAGTTGTTAGGTTAGTATCATGATTGTTAAGTGAATATAAATATAAATTTAAATTGTTTTAATAGGGATTGCTGGGTATTAGTGTAAAGGGTTTTTAAGGTTTTAAGATTTTAAACTTTTAGCGCAGGTAAATTATTTAATTCTATTTTAAATATTGTATTGTTGTATGTTTTTAAAGTCCTGTGCACCGCCCCGAGTCCCTTCAGGGAGAGGATGCGGTCTACAAATCAAATAAATTGAAATTGAATTGAATTGAATCTGGCATCCCCATTGACTTTGCTTGTCAGAAAGTTGCAAAAGGTGATCACATGACCACAGGACACAGCCACAAGTCATAAATATGAGCCAGATGCCAAGCCTAAATCTAAATCTGTCTAAATTTTGATCACGTTACCATGAAGATGCTGCAATGGTCATAAGTAACTTCAAATGGTCATTAATCGAATTGTTGTAAATCAAGGACTATCTGTAGTCATTTGTACTGAATCACTGGCACTTAGACAACCTATGTTTTTATATGAATATTGCTTTCATTTATTCAAACAGCAAATTCAGATATTTAATATCAGAACAATTAGGAGACAAATGGGATCACTGAAAAAAAGAGAAAATATCAATGAAGATGGATGCAGAAATTCAGTATTTTTCAAAATTTAGAAATGATTTAAGCCACATGTAAATATTCCTTAATCGAGTTGTTTTGATGTTTAAAAAAGGATACACACACATTTTAAATCCATACATAGAAATGAATATGAAATTAATGCTTATCTCTTGCTAGATCATATTCAATGTCTTCACTGATCCAAACTTAATTTGTTACACAATTAAAATATTTTTCTACATGAGGTTTTATGCAACATTCTTGTTTTCTTTTATGGTACTCCAAAAGCATACCGTTTTATCCAGTTGACTTTTCAGATTATCTCGTTCAATACAAGATTCCCGATATGCTTGATAAGCTTTGTTAACTTGCTCACGACCCACAGAACTTGTTGCTTCTTCCAAATGGGATTCAAGAAGCTAAAAGATTGCAACAAGATGTGACTTAACCATTACTCAAATACTTTCAATTAAGTGTTTAATGTTAAACCAAGTGAATTATCTGAGTCCCAGCCAAAAGTATCAGGTAATGACTTCCAAGTAGTGAATCAATGGTGGGTTTCTGCCGAATCTCCCCGACTAGGGAGAACCAGTTGGTGAAATTTAGCGATCCGGTGAGAGGGGGTTGAATGGTGGAACCGGAAGTAACTTCCGGAATGCCTGGGCGTTCCATCACAGCTCGCTCACTCCCCCTGCCCACCGGTCACAGTCTGCTCATTCACTTGCCCTGTTCGTCCACACCATGCTTGTCCCGCCCACCCACTTTCTTTGCCCACTCAGCTGAGGATCCAAGGCTGCAGGCAGCCGCCTGCACGAACCAGGACAAAACTATCACACGCTGGGGAAAGCAATTGGGTTAATAGAAGAAGGCAGGACAGAGAGGAATCCAGGAGAAAGCTATCAAACGCTGAGGAAAGAACTTTGGGAGATCGGAGGAGGCAGGACAAAGAGGAATCCAGGAGAAAGCTATCACACGCTGGGGAAAGCAATTGGGTTAATAGGAGAAGGCAGGACAGAGAGGAATCCAGGAGAAAGCTATCAAACGCTGGGGAAAGCACTTTGGGAGATCGAAGGAGGCAGGACTGAGAGGAATCCAGCAGAAAACTATCACACGCTGGGAAAGAACTTGGGAGATCGAAGGAGGAAGGACAGAGAGGAATCCAGCAGAAAACTATCACATGCTGGGAAAGCAATTGGGGTGATCAGAGAAAGCAGGACAGAGAGGAATCTAAGAGAAAGCTATCACACACGGGGAAAGAACTTTGGGAGATTGGAGGAGGCAGGACAGAGAGGAATCCAGGAGAAAGCTATCACGCTGGGGAAAGAACTTTGGAAGCTCGATGAAGGCAGGACAGAGAGGAATCCAGGAGAAAGCTATCACATGCTGGGGAAAGAACTTTGGGAGATTGGAGAAGGCAGAACACAGAGGAATTCAGGAGAAAAGTATCACCCAAAGATCTCCCAAAGTTCTTTCTGCAGCGTGTGATAGTTTTCTGCTGGATTCGTCTCTGTCCTGCCTTCTCCGATCAACCCAATTGCTTTCCCCAGTGTGTGAGTTTTCTACTGGATTCCTCCTTGTCCCTTCTCCGATCAACCCAATTGCTTTCCCCAGTGTGTGAGTTTTCTACTGGATTCCTCCTTGTCCCTTCTCCGATCAACCCAATTGCTTTCCCCAGCATGCAATTTCAGCCCTAAATCCTTTAGCAGTCTATTTTTGGGAGTTTTTCCCCTCTTTCCCCCACTTCCTTTCATCAGTCACAAAAATTTTTGCCACCATGGGCATGGATTGGTTGGGGGGGGGGAGGGAATCATGTGACTGAGTGTGCATGAGTGATGTCACATTGGCCATGCCTACCCAGTCACATGACCACTGAGCCACTCCCACAAAACAGGCCACACCTACTGAATAGGTTCTAATAATAATAATAATAATAATGTTGAATGACATAACCTTGAAAGAAAAACACTTGCCTTTTCTTCTAACAATCTTACTCTTTTTTTTAAGAAAGAATTTTCTCTTTCTGTCTCTTTCAAACGCTTTTTAATATCTTCATAAGCAGTGACAAGGGCAAAATGTGAAGCAACTGATTCTTCTCCTGAAAACACTGGAATAGGAAATTGTCCATCTTGTCTGTGATGAGTGTCTGCTTTTTCATGATTCAGGATATCAATGTCATCCTCAGCTAGTTCTTCCATGATAGCTAAATAAAAATAACCATAACATTGTTAAGCATCCACTAAGTACATACATACATAAATAAATACATGGCATTTGTTGGAGTTTTGCAATTCTGACAAAATATTGGCATATATCCAATCCTATTTGAATTGTCTTGCATAGAACAGGATTTCCTCTTAATCTTCTACCCTTCCTACTATTCGCCCTTATACCATCTGCTTTGGCAGGCCTTCCAACATTCCGGAGAAGAATTGGAAAGTGCTGGAGTGCATATATAGAAACAGATTTATCCATTCTTTGCTTCCATGCCATTCTTCTAAAGTGTAGATGTAACAGAACCGAGCAACTTTCCAAAAATCTCCTTTTCCTAAAATTTCTACTTACAAGATGGCTATTCTGAAAAGGAAGCGCACAATTTGGATTTATTTATTATTTATTTATTTATTAAAATTTTATACCGCCCTTCTCCCTTCCGGGACTCAGGGCGGTGTACAGGCACTAATAAAAAGCAATGATATAAAAAATGTTATGGAATGTTAATATTTATCATCTCATTTTCACATTTCAGTATATTTTCATCCCATATTTTCACTATGTATCATATTGAAAAATGACACTGAAGGAAAAACAATGTGACAATGCCCCTTAAAGATTTTTTTTTAAAAAACCATCAATATATTTCTATTAACCTGTTTTCAGCAAATCTAAGAGACTGCCCACTTTAAACAAAGTATTTGGAAGAAAATCTAGATTTCATATTCAGCAATATAAAATATAATTGAAATGTAAAAAAAATTAATTAAACCCCCAAAATTTAAAAATTTAAAAGTATTTAACCAGAATATGTGAAGCAATATGCATATATATTCAACAAAAACATCCACTTAAAAGCTAATCCCACAAAAAAGTATTGTTATAAAAGTACCAAATATTTGGTACAAAATTACCAAATAGATTTAAAATATTAAAAAATAATTAGGAATGAGGAGTCAATTAAATTGTCTTAAGTCATTAAATGAAAAAAATCTCAGAATAACACATATGTTGAAGCATTTAGATAATAGTACTTTAAAAAAGGTAGCAATTCCTTAAAATTAAGCTTTTGGTATTCATACATCTCTAGCTTTCAATTCTACTCTTGGTTATTATATATTCCCATTTATTGTAACTTCCTTCGTACCAAAAGTAAAAAGGCAAAAAGTCTTTGCCCATTCCTTTTGTCAAATACAAGTCATTTTTGACCACAACTGGGCCTGGCAGCTCAGTCATTAGGCGAAGCAGTCACTAAGTGAAATCACAACTGTGTTTAAGATCTTGCTTTGGCTTCCTTTGCTTTAGAGACTTACAAAGATCATAAATGTGAAGATTGGTTGCATCACCACTGTAAAGTGGTGCAAAGGGTCACTAAACGAGACCATCACTAAATGAGGTATATCTGTATTCCAAACTGAGTGCTTATCCCAGCCTACAATTTATTCTGCAAAGCTTAACTATGCTTATTCACAAACAGCACTGACATTTTCTTGCATCTTTTGTTTGAAATGTACATTGGCCATGTTTTAGTAACTGAACAAAAGGACATATTATCTGATCTGATTATCCTTGATAACGTCCATGAATGGATAGCATACTTCCCTTTCTGAAATGCTGCCAGATATTTTTCATTCTATTTCTTCTTATTCTTTCATTAACAATCAAATTAAAATAACAAAGATTCAGTTCTAAGTACATGCAAGGACAAGTATTCCGGTGACCTCTGCACACTATTTCAAAACTGAAAGTTCTAGGCATTCACAGAGATGTTTCAAGGAAAAGTTTATTTATAAATCACATTTATAGATTGCTCAACTCATAACAATCCTGGGCAGCTATAAATGTGATTTATAAATCTGAATTCTCATAAATAAAAGGAAAAAGAATATATGCTTGGCCTTTAATATTTTGTGTCTCACACTAACAGTGTGATACACAAATTCTCCCATTTCTGAAAAAAAAAACATTTAGCAATAGTTAAGCAATTATTTTCAACATAAAGGAAAATTGCAATCCTGTGCATGCATACACCATAGCAAGACTTGTTAAACACATAGGATTCAGTTCCTGTAATATGTATTATTCGATAAAACCCAGCACAGGAATGCACAAAATGCCAAGGTTGGTTATGTTGACCTTGCTGTATGTTATTCACATAAAGATCTCACGGTCAGTTTGTGGTTCAATAAATTCTACAAAACCAATCAATGAGTTAATTCAGTAACCAGTTCTGGAAACTCAGTTGCTAAATAAACAAAACACTGGCCATGCGAAGCTAACCCATCCCAAATTGGGGCCACTATTTTGCTTGGGAGAAATAGGCCAAGCGACCATGGCCTTTTTCTTGGAAACTTGATTGACGTCCCTAGATTGGAGAGCCAGGGAAGAACCAACAACCAAGAGAAGACGTTGCGGAATGTAAAGAGTTACCTGCAGCCAGCAAGCTCGCGGCAGAAATGGGCGGGGCCCTTTCGTCTCCGTACGCACCAGTTAACAGGGCAGGGTCGCTGCTGGGGAGGGGGGGCGGGACGGGGGGGACAAGAAAGGGAGGCCACTTTAGCTTAGACTCCTCATCTTCTCCTCGCAGCCCAGAAGCAGATGTAACTTCAACCAAAGTTTCCCGCAGCTGCACGATGACTTTCTTTCTCTTTCCTCCCTTCACTCCCTCAGACTCACCAGGAATCTCTGACTTCCATTATCTCACATGACAGTAACGTGTACAGGCAATAACCTCCCACTTCAGTGGGGGAAATGGGTATCAGTAGCGAGGCATGCCGGGATTCGTAGTCTCCTCACAGATTTTGCGAGGCCGTAGAACCGAAACCCGCCCCGGCAATTCACTTCTGGGGCAGTTCTGTTCCCGGCATGCAGTGGGGGGGAGTGGGGGAGGGAGAGAACAAGGAGAGAAGGGAAATGTAGTCCGTCGTTATCAGCGGTTTTGTCGGACTGCTGCGGAGATACCTCACGTGGTGAGGTATGGTCTTTATTTCCCCTCAGAGGGGAAAAAGCTGCTGGTCATCTATTTCGTTTTCTCGCTGCGAAATAGCCGCCTTCTATTTATTCATATTATATGCATGAATTGTACAAAAATTTAATAACAGTGTTTGTCAGTGCATTGAACAAAAGAAAATGAAACCAATCAGATAAGCACCAGCGTATTGCACACGTGAAAAAGTCCCTCAACAGCTACATCTACAATGATTGATCTAAAAAACAAGAATTGATCTGAAAAGGGAAAAACAATAAAAATAATAATTCTGAGGCAATATTATTACTAAAAAAATGATATTTTGCATCTGTTTTTAAGGCTGATGACATTTGGAAGCTTGAAAGATTGCAATTGGCCATCTATTCTTAGCCTATATAAAGTATTGGCTTAAAATTGATCATCAGTACAACTTTTAGATTAGAACATTGTATATGGTTGGAATTAAAATGTTACAAAGATAACTTTTACATGTTTGGGAAATCATTTCACAATTGAAGCAATATCAAACACTTTACAATTGAGGCAGTGGGAAAAGAGCTGTTGAAGATGTTAAATTATAGAAAACTACTTATGAACAAACATCAATTTATTTAATGTAATCTGTAGGCTTTCATTTTATAATTAAATCTTTCCAGATCTGTTTAAAACATAAAACAATATGCATCAACGTTCTGTACATATATTACATTTGCACGTATATGTCAATAATATAGTGTAATGAATATGGCATTCTGAGATATATAGTTGATTTTGTGTCATTTAAGATGTGTATATGTCACATAATACACACATCTACATTCATTCATACATGTATTCATAAATACATGTGCTTTCATTACTGAACCTTCAGAGGCTGATGTTAATGCAGTAAGCAATCTAAGGTCAAAATAATTAAAGAGGAATTTTGTACAAAAATATAGTCACATTCCAATGAACCAAAATATTTGAAAGCAAAAATTTATTCTTTGCCAAAATGTAAAGGTAGAAAACAATACTATTCATAGGATATCAAACTCAGATATATAGATATTCTTTATCTTTAATTCCTCGTGTGTCCAATCACACATGGCCAATAAAGAACTATTTTGTTCTATTCCATTCCATGCTACTCTAGTCTTGATTTGTATACGGGTAAGGTGACCAGATGTCCCGCTTCTGGTGGGTTCATCAGCAGATGTCCCGCGCCCCGCCGCCTCTTCAAAATGTCTCACTTTTTGCAGGCAGGCGGCGGGCGTAGATAGCTGAGAGTGACGGCTCGGGCGGGGAGGGCATCGGGGTCGTGGAGAGGGGGGGCGCATGCTCCGGTGCGGCATGCACCTGCGCAGAGGGCATCGGGGCCGAGGAGAGGGGGGCACGCTCCGGCACAGCACGTGCCTACGCAGAGGGGGGCGGGGCGGGAGGCGCTCCCACCCGCCCCTGCGGGGCCCTCTTTAAAGGCAGTGGCGGCGGCCCGGCCCAGCGGTGCTGAGAGCCGCTGGCTCTGGCGGGAATTGTGAAGGCGGCCCCAGGCGTCTGCTTTCAGGTCAGCCCATTATGCCGGCATGATGGGCTGAGAGCAGCCAGCTCGGGCCGCCTTCCCCCTTCCCGCCCCAGCCAGCGGCTCTCAGCGCCGCCAGGACGGGCCACCGCCGCTGCCTTTAAAGAGGGCCCCGCAGGGGCGGGTGGGAGCACGCCCCTGCCCCAACGCCCTCTGCGCAGGCGCGTGCCACGCCAGAGCATGCCCCCCCTCCGTCGACGGTGTCCCGCTTTGGGAGTTTGAAAATCTGGTCACCTTATATAAGGGCCAATAGTCATTTGTCATAGATGCCATGTGATTTCTTTGCATTGCCTTTAAAGTAATGTAGGAAATCTAATGCCACTGTAAAATCATGTGTAATAAAATTTAGTAAAAAAGCAGTAAGCTGCGGTAAAAAGACTGTGCAACTAACACATTAGGGAAGAAACAGTAGGAAGCAGGTATCATTAGTAAATTGTATCTTTAGCCTGAAGCTGGTAACCTGAGATTGCTCTACAGGAGATATCTGAATCATACCTTTAAAGCGCTCCATGGCAAGGGACCTGGTTACCTGCAAGACCACCTCCTGCTACCAAACACCTCCCACCGACCAGTTCGCTCCCACAGAGAGGGCCTCCTCAGGGTGCCGTCGGCCAGGCAATGTTTGCTGGCGACCCCTAGGGGGAGAGCCTTCTCTGTGGCAGCTCCTGCCCTGTGGAATGACCTACCCCCTGACCTATGGACGACCACGGACTTGCCCCTTTTCCGTCGGGCCTTGAAGACCTATTTATTTTGTGTGGCTGGCCTGGCGTAATTTTAATTGTTTTTAGTAGGGGTTTTAGTAGGGTTTCAGGACAGGCTAATCATTTAATATATTTTTAAAGTATTTTATGTTTTATACTATTGATTTTTATCATTGCTTGTACACCGCCCTGAGTCCCGAAAGGGTGAAGGGCGGTATAAAAATCTAAATAATAATAATAATAATAATAATAATAATAATAATAATAATAATAATAATAATAATAATTATTATTATTATTATTATTATTATTATTATTATTATTATTATTATTATTATTATTATTATTATTATTCTTATTCTTATTATTATTATTCTTATTATTCTTATTCCTGAATTGACTGCAGCCACTTAATCATTACCTTAGCAGTAAAGTCAATTTAATGTACCTTTTTCTTATTAGAAAGAACTATTGCCTAAAACTTACTTCCCTCAGAGTATTAGTAACCCAGCAAGGAAAATGTTGGCTTCACTTTTGACAGCTCCTTCTAAGAAACCCAGTCAAGACAGTAGGCATCAGTGCAACATTATTCTGTAAAGTTCTACTTTTTCTTGTACAGAAGGCTAGTCTATTAAATTCCAATGTTCTTAGTTTTCAAATTCTCTTTTATTTTGTTCCCTTGTGTGAGGATTTTTATCATTATAGAACTTGAAATAGCTCAGAATAGTGTTGGAAGAAAAAGTCCAATTCCAAGCTGGGATAAAGACGCTGAAATAAAATGGAGGCAGGCTGCAGGAAACAAGGTCTACCAAAGTTTACCATTCTTTGGGGCTTTGTGATTGAGATGCCTGTTCCTGTGCAATAATATGCCATTTAATATTTTAATGGCTGTTGCCAGATTCCTATGGGGTCATATAGGGGTCATAGCTAGCTCTATAGGCAAAGGGAGAAATGCAAATCCTAGGTGTTTTGTTTGAGCTAATCTTGTCAAATTTGGCTCCTTGCCTATTGTGTTGCTTATTTGGAGTTTCTGGTTGCCCTTTGCTTATGAATAATGTGGCTCAGTCTTTCTGAATGGATACAAAATCTCCATTCCTAAAGATTAGCCTCTTCATGCTTCTGCTTGAAGCTCTTTTCTTATAGCAGGAAGACTAGGGCTGCTTTCTGCCTTTAAGATGTCTCTCCTCCTTCAGGGGAAATATTCTATTCTTCGTCTTTTTAATATTAAGAATAAATAATATTTTATTCTGGGGAGGAGGGCCATCATAAAATACCATAGTTAATTTCATTTATTATCTTCTTTTTTAATTAAGATTATAATGGGTCATGGTTAAACATTTTTGAGAGATTCAGTTAATAATGGAGCCGTGATAATATGGAAATGCTCTTCGATCCAGATTGAAAAGCAAAAACTATTTGGGTTCATTGTTATTTTTAAGCAGCTTTTGAAATGCTGCATTAAATACTAATATGATGATAACCCTTATTGTTTCAGATTCTTCAAATCTGACTTTATAAGCTTCTATTTGCAATTTATGCCAGTCATTCTGTGTGAGGTAGGATATTTGCTGTTTTACAAGCATGCCAAATATCTCATGCCAACTATCTTTTCAGAAAACTATTTTGCTTGTTCTAGGCCACATATTAAGGATCTGTTTAATGGGACTGTGAGCTTTATAATTAACCAGCAAAAAAGTTCATGCAAGCATAATCACAGAAGCAGTTTGCTTTTCATAAAAGCAGTTATTTGACCTAATTTCAAAGTTTTAGTAGCCACATAATACCCTGCACAGTCATGTGATTGGCAACCAACTCATTTTAGAATCATTTGCAACAGTGTCACATGATAGTGATTTTTGACAGTTTTAGACGATTTTAGACTGTTTGCCTCTGGCTTCTAGTGAAAACCAGATTTTGGTTAAAATAGATACGCTTAATGATCACAGAATTTGCTGTATGATTGCCACAGGAAAGCTGATAAAAATGGTGACCTATCTAATTCCTGCAACAACTTTCAACCATCTGGATTGTAAGTTATAGTTGAGAACTACCTGTACATGAGAACTGTCTGTATTGCCTAAAGCTCAGTTACAATTGAGAGCTACCTGTACATGTTTTCATAAATTAAGTGTAATTTTTACCCACATAGCCACTATATTTTTCTCAAACTGTAGAAGTTAAGTATACTTATTTTTGAGAGTAGTGTATTATTATTGTTGTTATTGTTATTATTATCAGAGTTTCTACAGAAATACAATTTTGCTGAAGATTTTATTTATGTTTAATATAGGTTTTTTTTTTTAATGTTTCAGAGGGAACAAATATTCTACAAACTAGAAGACT
Source organism: Rhabdophis nuchalis (assembly GCA_039707465.1). Taxonomy (NCBI): domain Eukaryota; kingdom Metazoa; phylum Chordata; class Lepidosauria; order Squamata; family Natricidae; genus Rhabdophis; species Rhabdophis nuchalis. The sequence goes on from CM077647.1 coordinate 61,031,369, forward strand.
AAACCTGTTATATGGATTCTGTAAAAGAAAATAATTTTTACATAGGTAAAGTGTGGATACAATGTGAGAACAGGAGCTGTTTAAAATGGAGACTGTTACTGCAAAATGATGTAAGAAATATTGATTCTAATGCACCATGGTACTGCTATATGAATATTGATCCACAGTTTAATAAATGTTCTGTTGCTGAAGAATATTTTCCCAAGGAGTCTCAATTTCAAAAACATGGATTAAAATTTATTTATTCAAAGTTTCCATTAGGAAGCTTGGTTCTGGCAAAAATGAAAACATGGCCAAGGTAAGGTTTTAATAAGTTAAGCATTAATTACAGATAATTAAAAAAAAACATCGTTGTGATAGAGATTACAAATTTCTTAAACCTTAAGGAACATAATGATTTACTATTTAGCTTCCATTACAGTTCTCCAATAATTTGTAATATAAACCATGGTGGCACAGTGATTAGAATGCAGTATTGCAGACTAATTCGCTGTTTGCTGTCAGGAGTTCGATTCTGACCAGCTCAAGGTTAACTCAACCTTCCATCCTTCTGAAGTTGGTAAAATGAAGACCCATATAGTTGGAGCCAATATGCTGACACTTTAAACTGCTTAGAGAGGGCTATAAAGCACTATGAAGTGGTATATTACCAATTTCATTGTAATTTTTACAATGACAATAAAGATTATTATTATTATTATTATTATTATTATTATTATTATTATTATTATTATTATATGTCTAGGTGGTATTGATATTACTATAAACCACAATATGTCAGAACAATATATTTATAAAAAATAATTATGGTTAGTAAAAGAAAATATTGCCTCTAAATTTGTGGAAGAAACATGGGAAATATAGGAAATATAGTGATATCATTTTGGATTTCTGTCAAGAGGTCAAATTAACAGCACAGTCTTAATATGCAAATTCATAGGGTGAATGTAATTCAGAGAGTCCATCACAGAAGTCGTTGGCAAGCCCATGAAAGTGAAGCATAAGATAGAAAAGGTGGGCTAGTGGGTCCGTGAGTCCTCTGAATCCACTAATTAGAGTTCCCAGTTGGATTCAGTAGGAAAGTGTATGTTTGAAACAATAACGACTTTATATTCTGAAAACCTACTCATCTTCCATTCCTAGCAAGGTTTTATAAGCATAGGATGGTCTATCTTTCATTTCCTATTACCTTCCGTCTGCTTTTTTCCTCTTACTTACAATAGCTATAATGATTACTCAATAAGTCTCTTGTTGATATGTCTCCAAACATGTTACTTCCTCAAAATAGCATAGACCTATGTGTTTTATTTTTCTCTGGACTTATTTTTGAAAACATTTTATTTTAAGATGGCCTGCCATTCTTTCTCCTGATCCAATTGATGGACAGTATGTGAAATATGATTTTAATGGAGATGTTGAAAGCCATCATGTAGAGTTTCTGGGGAATCCACATTCCAGGAGTTGGACTGCCATAAAATACATTGATCCTTATCCTAGTTCATTTAAGGTAGGATTTTTAAAAAACCTCTAGTTAAATCATTAAATTGTTTAAATGCATAGGCTGCCTCTTATCTGCAGGTAAAGTGCTTTTAAAAAATGCCACACTATTAATGTACCAACAAGCTATGAATTATCAGTTTGGTTTGTGTGTGTATCATTTACTAAAAAGTGATAATAAATTAATGTTAATAGTTTGGGTCCCAAGGAATCTTGACTGAGCATTCAATAAATTATGGCTATTCTTCCCGTGCTAGATAAATAATTATTAGGATAATCCATAGCAGATTAGAGTCATACATGAAAGAGTTGTGCCATATATTTAGGGTGGTTTTAGAAAAGGCGAAAATAGCATTATTACTGATGCATACTGCATAATTAAGAAATGATACTAAAAAAAGTAAATATGTCCTTCATTGATTAAAGAAAGGTCTTCAATTATACTGTCAAGTAGTGTGATATGCTTATGAAAAATAGGAAACTCAGAACAACTCATTGTACTCATGAAAAATCTATACACAGGTTAGAAAAGCACAAGTTGGAAGGAACATGATGAAATAGGTTGGCTCAAGGTTGTGAAAAGAATCAAACAAGATTATATAGTCCCCCCCCTTATTCAATTTATATGCTTAATATATATTGAGTGGGAAGCTCCATTGGAAGTTATGGCAAGGGAATTGTTCGGCTCAAGAACCAAAAAGACATGTAGAATTACAGTACTTCTAAAAAGTTTCCTTTACTGTTCTTCATCTGTAGACAGAAATTTTGCCAAAGTAAAGTGACTATTTGCATCATCATACTGTAGGTATTCTCTGAAAACTGCTACAGAGGATCCTTCTTAACTCTCTTTCTCCCAACCAACTATTTAAACTCTGCTACCCTTTTGCCCTCTGGATTTCATTCCCTTCTTCCTGGAATGAGAGGAATATAAGGCTGAATATCCTAACATACTCCCCCTTGGGTTGATCAATATATATTCACACCCTTAAACCATAATCATAACACTCCTTGTGCTTTCTTAAATGGTCAGTCACATTCATCTCTGACATACAGTAAACAAGCTGTACCATTTCCTCCTTTATACACTCCCTTAACTCTATACTCTTCCTTAACAACTATCAGTGATGTTGTTTAGCCTTCTTCATTACCCAGTAACCTCTGCATATATATCATATGCTCAATGGGCCTTGAAAGTGCACTTATTCCGTGCGGCGGCCTGACGTAGTTTTTAATCATTTTTACCAGGGGTTTTTATCTGGTTTTTAGAACAGGCCACCCATTTAATATTCTTTTAAGTGTATTTTAATATATTTTTTGATGTTTTTTATTGTCGATTTTATTGATGCCTGTTCTCCGCCCTGAGTCCCGAAGGGGAAAAGGGCGGTATACAAATCCAAATAAAGTAAAGTAAAAGTAAAGTTTCACAGTGCATGCAGATACGCCGTTTCCATTTCCAGGTGATTGATTACATACCTGTGTCTACCTACACATTATCCTGCCCTGAGAGTATTTGCCTTGTTGCAAACCCTTCATTATAACCAGTTAAACTGATTAAGTTCCTGTTCCATCTATCATCATTTATATGTAATCTCTTTTAATTTCCCTGTGTTCACTTGGATTCTTTTTATATTTATCCCCTGTGGGTTTGTAACCTACTCATAAATTTCCAGATCCTTTAATTGTTTCAACCTCTTATCCATCGCAGCTTTCCACATCGTCTGATCGTCCTCTTGGTATGTTGCTAGCTCAGTGTACTTTGCCAAAAAAATTATTTTTCCTATGGACCAGACTTGCTTGATAATGATCAGGTGGCCTGGTGTTTCGTTTTGACCTCCTCGGCAGTTCAGGGCTTGTGGATGGACTCTCCACCTTTATATATTCCTGCTCTCTTTCCTCCTCTTGAGTAGTCTCTATTACTTTTTCTTCTCCTACCTCCTCCTGAGTAGTCTCTACTGCTTTTTCCTCTCTTACCTCCTCCTATTGTACTTTATTTTATTTTATTTTATTTTATTAATTCGATTTATATACCACCCTATTTCCCTGGGGGGACTCAGGGCGGTGCACAGAAAGATAAAAAACCCAACAACGCATACAAAATATAAAAAACAATTAAATTATTGACTCTGTACTAAAATTTAAATACTATAAAAGATTAAAACCAATAAATATTAAAATTTAAAATTAGATCCTTGGTCTATGTCAGGCCGGCTAGATGGAAAAAGTGTGCTTTTAACATCCGATGGAAGAGGCGTAGGTCCGTGATAGTACGGATATCGGGGGGCAGGTTGTTCCAGAGGGCTGGGCCCGCCACAGAGAAGGCCCTTCCCCTGGGAGTCACCAGCCGGCATTGACCGGCTGACGGCACCCTGAGGAGGCCCAATCTGTGGGAGCGGACGAAAGTCAAAGGGAGGTATGTGGCAGGAGGCAGTCTCTCAAATAACCAGGACCCGTGCCATGGAGCGCTTTAAAGATGGTTACTAACACCTTGAAGTGCACCCAGAAGACCACAGGCAGCCAGTGCAGCTCGCGCAGGAGAGGTGTTACATGGGAGTACCGAGAGACTCCCAAAATCCCCCGCGCGGCCGCATTCTGCACCAGCTGAAGTCTCCGAGTGCACTTCAAGGGGAGCCCCATGTAGAGAGCATTACAGTAGTCCAGGCGGGAAATCACGAGGGCTTGAGTGACCATGCGTAGGGCATCCCGATCTAGAAAGGGGCGCAACTGGCGTATCAGGTAAACCTGATAAAAAGCCCCCCTTGCCACGGCTGTCACATGGTCGTCCAAGGACAGCTGCGAATCCAGGAGGACGCCCAAGTTGCGAGCCCTTTCCACAGGGGCTAATGACTCGCCCCCAATAGCCAGCAATGGAGTTAACTGGATATATTGAGATGCCGGAAACCACAGCCACTCGGTCTTGGATGGGTTGAGTCTGAGTTTGTTCCTCCCCATCCAGACCCACATGGCCTCCAAACACCAAGACAACACTTCCACGGCATCGTTGGGGTGGCCAGGGGTAGAAATGTATAGCGGAGTGTCATCAGCGTACTGATGGTATTCTACCCCAAAGCCACGGATGATCTCACCCAGCAGCTTCATGTAGATGTTAAACAGGAGGGGTGAGAGGACCGACCCCTGAGGTACCCCGCATACGAGGGGCCTCGAGGTCGATCTCTGCCCTCCTGTCAGCACACATTGCGACCGGTCGGAGAGGTAGGAAGAGAACCACTGCAGTACATTACCTCCTAATCCCAACCCCCCCAGCCGGTGCATTAGGATACCATGGTCGATGGTATCGAAAGCCGCTGAGAGGTCTAATAGGACCAGGACAGAGGAACAACCCCTGTCCCGGGCCCTCCAGAGATCATCTACCAACGCGACCAATGCTGTCTCTGTGCTGTGCCCAGGATGGAAGCTGGACTGGTGCGGGTCTAGATAGACAGTTTCCTCCAGGTGTCAGGATAACTGTTGAGCTACCACACTCTCTACAACCTTAGCAAGAAAGCTAAGGTTGGAGACCAGACGGTAATTAACCAACAATGCTGGGTCCAGGGAAGGCTTCTTGAGGAGGGGTCTCACCACCGCCTCTTTCAAGGTGGCTGGAAGAGACCCTTCACTCAAAGAGGCGTTAACTATTTCCTGGAGCCAGCCTCATGTAACCTCCTGGGAGGCCAGGACCAGCCAGGAGGGACACGGATCCAATAAACATGTGGTAGTGTTCAGTCGTCCCAACAACCTGTCCATGTCATCTGGAGTCACAAAGTCAAATTCTTCCCACAAAACGGTCTCAAGACCTGCCTCCAATTGCTTGCTTGGACCAACCTCGTTGGAGACCAACTCATTCCGGATCTGAGCGACTTTATCCTGCAGATATTGTCCAAACTCCTCTGCACGACCCTGCAAAGGAGCTTCCCGCAACCCCTGTTGGAGAAGGGAGTGGGTCACTCTAAACAGGGTGGCAGGGCGGTTATCTGCGATTATGTTTCGCCGCCCTAATCGCCACGAGGTAGGTCCTCAAATGGGACCTAGCACGTGTTCAGTCAGATTCGGCGCGAGTGGATCTCCAAATGCTCTCCAGGCATCTCTTGTGGTGCTTCAATGCCCTCAGCTCCTCGGAGAACCAAGGAGCCAAGGTAGTTCGGCGCTGCATGAGAGGCCGTAAGGGCGTGACCCGGTCCAGAGCCCCAGTGGCCGCATTATTCCAGGCAGCCACCAGGTCCTCAGTTGAGTCGCGGGTCAGGGTCCCCGGTATTGGCCCAAGCTCCATCTGGAACCTCTCTGGGTCCATCAGGAGCCTGGGGCGAAACCATTGTGGAATTTCCGGTTCCACTTCCCCGCGGTGGGGTGAAGCGGTTGGAAAGTCTAGTCGAAGGAGAGAGTGATTTGTCCATGACAGGAGGGTAACCGTTAAATCCCCTAATCCCAGATCACTCCTCCACTGGCCGGAGATAAAAACAAGATCCAGCGTGTCCTTCTTTGCTGAGTTTTGTCCTAAACAGTTTTCTGGTTAAATGTATGTGTGCTCCCACAGTGTCACGAACATACAGTCTCTTTAAATTCTCCCAGCATCTTGCAGCAGAAACTTTACCCCGAATATGAACTAGCTGGGTATCATCAAGCGTTAAGCCTATGATGCAAAGTGCCCTTTCATTGTTTTGCTTAAATTCTGCAAATTTCTGGTTTTCTGGCGAAGTGATGTCCCGGTGTCTGGAAGCCATGCGGGTCTGAATGGGAAGGAACAGACTCAGACTCAACCCGTCCAAGACCGAGTGGCTGTGGTTTCCGGCGTCCCGGTACAACCAGTTGACTCCATCACTGGCCATAGGGGGTGAACATCTAGCCCCCGTGGATGGGGCAGGCAACTTGGGTGTCCTGGATACCTGGCTGTCTATGGAAGATCATGTCTTCCATACCAGGTTCACCTGGTACGCCAGTGGCATCCCCTATTGGACCAGGAGGCACTTCGCACAGTCACTCATGCGCTTGTGACATCCCGTCTAGACTACTGTAACACTCTCTACATGGGGCTTCCCTTGAGGTGCACCCAAAGACTATAGCTAGTCCAGAATGCGGCTGCGCGGGCAATTTTGGGAACCTCTAGGTATTCCCACGTAACACCGCTCCTGCGCGAGCTGCACTGGCTGCCTGTGGCCTTTCGGGTGTGCTTCAAGGTGCTGATCACCATCTTTAAAGCGCTCCATGGCACGGGACCTAGCTATCTGCGGGATAGTATCCTACCCCATACATCCCTTTGGCTGATTCGCTCCCACAGAGAGGGACTTCTTCGGGTGCCGTCCACTAGGCAATGCCAGCGGGCGACGCCCAGGGGAAGGGCCTTCTCTGTGGCGGGCCCAACCCTCTGGAACGACCTACCCCCCGAACTTAGAACTACCACGGACCTCTGCTCCTTCCGCCAAAAGTTAAAGACCTATTTTTTCCATCAGGCCGGCCTGGCCTAATCTACCTCACCTAGCCTGCAGTCTGAAGTCTAAATTGTTTTAAATCGGGATTTTAAGGGGATATAGTTTTAAGATTTTAAGATTTTAGCACAGGGTGATAACTATTTAATTTGGGTTTTAAATATTTATATTTGTCATGTATATATGTTTTTTAACTTCCTGTGCACCGCCCCGAGGCCCTTCGGGGAGAGGATGCGGTTTATAAATTGAAACAAATAAATAAAATAAATCATCAGCATTGTCCTCGCTCCAGGCAGTCACGTCCGGTGGATTCGCCACAACCTCCCATAGCCCCTCTCTGCGCAACAGCAGACTGCATTTGGTGGACCAGGAAACATAGTTGGTGCCATCCAGCCGACTAATAACTGACAAATTTGGACCCTGGACTTGTGCCATCTTCACCAGAGTAATTTGTTGTGTTTTAGCAACTCCTCTATAACTGTAAACCGGTATTACAGAGTGCAGTCTGGGCCCATAACCAATGTTAACAGAACACTGGGCCCATAACCAATATTAGCAACTCTGGGTTCAGAACCAGTGTCACAACTCTGGTCCCTTAACCAGTGTTAGCAAATAAATGTGGAATAGTGTAATTCACTGGACAGTAAAGAGATACGTTGCTGTAGCCACAAAAAAACTCTAAAACAGTGATAGTAAGAAAATAAATAGTCTTTACTTTGTAGCAACTAAAATACTTCTTCCGACTAACTTCTCAAACAAATAACAGTCCAACACCAAACACAGAGTTATCTCACAGTGATGCAAAACAATACTCCTTCTTCTTCAACGGCAATCAGGAATACACAGGAATCACAAGGAATCGAACAGGGATCAGAAAAGGGAATGGGCTCTGATTCTGAGCTTCCTTTATGGTATAGCTGATAATTACAGCCAATCAGATTATACTTAGTTCTTAAAGCTACATAACTCCTTAAGAACATAGGCTCATATATATTGTCAACCCAATATAAGGCTGAATATCCTAACAGGAATCACCAAAGGAATGATGTTAATTTCCTCCAAAGCCAAACCACTATGCCATTGCCCCAGGATAAAACCAGATTTAATGAGTGATTTTTATTGTGGGTTGGACCATTAATAAATTAGATCAGATCCACAATTGTCATGGTGGCCATGAATTTCAAGCAACCTCTGAATCCAGGACCAATAAAACCACATTTAAGTCTCTCAGCAACATAAACCTGGGGAACTCCATCAACCAATGTATTTATTTTATCTACCACATTTTTAAGCAGCCCATATCCCTCACAGAAGGACTTTTGATGGTTTTCAATTGTCACATTGGCCACAGATTCAAGGTGCTCTGGCAGGGATGGCTTTATGCTACAGAAAGGAAGGTAAACAAACAGTAGACTATGACCAATCTCACAAAGAGAATTTCACATCCAGTTATGAATTACAGTATGTCTGGCACAATGTCCCTAGAGTCAATGACCAGAGAGTCATTGTAATTGTATTTAGGAATTACAAGGGTGGAAGAGCCATAGACTAAGCAACAGTCAAACAAGCAGCAGTGAGAATCTGGGATAAAAATATCTGAGAAAAGGCCGTCCCTTTGAACTATAAGGGTGAAGAAGAGAGATGTATTTTTCAGACTTGTACAATACTGTTAATGTCGCCATATAATAAAATTAGAACAAGTTCTTCTGGGTGTGCTCATTTTCAGGACCTTCCACAGTTGAAATTCATGGATAACAAGTCATATCCCTATTTTTGCTCATGACTGGTGCACACCCCAAAATTAGAGTGGTGCATTTCAGAGATGGGGGCACCCTCCATTCTGTCCCTAACCAGCTTTTGATAATGGAAAAGAAGTACGTCTTCTCTTCCAGAATTAAGTTATATTTGATATGGAAAAAATATAAATTAAAGCAAATAAGTAAAATATTGAAAATAAATATTTGGATAAAAATGTTAATCTAGTAATATTTGACTAGATCAACCATAACTTGTTCTTTGAAGATCGTTCCTTAAATAAATGTAATGTCAAAGTCGATATAGTTCTGAAATGTACATTTTTTGGAATTTAAACCTTGATAATCCTAAATTAATTCATGTAAATAGTTCCACGACTTCTGAGAACATTTTGATTAGAGCTTCCCTCCAATGCCTTTTGAGAAAGCAGAGTAGTGGTATAAAGTTAGTTGCATGCTACTTATGTTGAACAGTTGAACTGGGATGCTCTTTCATTTTTTAAATATTCAACATTCAAAAGCAGTTTTAAAGAGTGAATGTCAAATTCCATAACCTTTTCTATGTTATCAAAATTGAGTGTTAGTTTTGATGGCATAGAAAAGCTGCTCAAATCTTTAATGCTTTTTCCCTTTAGTTCAATAAAAGTTTTTCCTTTTATTGGATTATCTTTTCTGTAGCTAAATCTCCTGCCAATCACTTAGTAATTTGATAAAGTGCCCTGAAATCTCCTCTTATTTCTGCCATTTCCACTTCAAATGTCTGCCTATCAATAAATGGTTTTCTGTCCACAATGTCATCTTTTATTCTTTCCTTCCTTCCTTCTCTTCTTAGCCCATTTTCTTGTCATGCAATATTGCAAGAATACTCCTTCCTTCTTTTATCAAATTCAAGGCCAATCATTATAGGTTTTAGAATTGAATTCTCAGCCACTTTCCATTTTATTAATGGAAATACAGAAAAATATTGAAATTGATTTACAAAATATATTTTTATTTATTGTTATTTCTTCCATATACTAGAACCTTGTTCAATTTTCAGAATGCATGAGGGGAAATTGTTTAGCTTTAACTGTACCAGCTTAATTGAACTCTATTAGATACCAGTCATGAATATAATAAATATGTGACATTTTCAGGAGAACCTTTAAAATAGAAATAATCAACTTCTAGAACTTCAGGTTCAGCTATAGTTGAAAAAGTTCTTCCTATCTTATGGACAGAAAAAAGTTGGCTTTGTTTTAATACTACAATATGTACAGAATTTGGCTGGACATTGAATTTTATTTCAACATTGAAGACAACACAGTATCTCCCAAATATAAGGATACTGGAGTAGCTCAAAGGCCACAGAAAATTCTGGACACTTCTGGGATCCCAGTATAAAAAACACCCTGTTTGATCTGGGCTGTTTCACTGTTGATATGTTCTGTGCCTTATTTATTTATTTATTTATTTATTTATTTATTTATTTATTTATTTATTTATTTATTTATTTATTTATTTATTTATTTATTTATTTATTTATTTATTTATTTTATTCCTTCTCTGTATCTCTTTCTGTTCATATATTAGTTTAGTTCAAATAATCTGGCTAAACTGTACCAAAGCTGGAATGTGGAGATTCCTGCTTCGGCAGGGGGTTGGACTAGATGACCTGCAAGGTCCCTTCCAACTCTCTTAATCTGTTAAATAAAAAACCTGCTTTCTCTTTATCAGGAAATGAGCTAGAATAAAATATTTTAAAATGTTACTTTTTTGCTTTCTTGTTTATTCATATATTTGCCAGGAAATTAATATTTTCCCCATCTTAGGCAGAGAATGAACTGATACTCAAATTGCCAGGCTGCTTTGTTTGTTTGTTTTTTGGTGTTTTGTTTGTTTTTGCTGTTTCCTTCTCTGCAATTTTAGAGACATGAACTGTCTTGCAATGGCAATTATCTAACCACAGAAGCAACAGGTGCATGCTGATCACAATGAAATGTGATTATCTTGTATATTCTTCTTTAAATTTTATCTACTCTACCATTGCTCCCAAACTCTTGTCTGAGGTTTCTGTTTATTTCTGATACTCTTTTTAAACTCATATAGTCAAGTGAAACAACAATTATAATTTTAGCATTTCACAATATTGCATGCATTATAAAATATTTGCCTTAAAGGCAAACCTTTAGACCTGACCATTTAAAACCTCACATTAAGTATATGCTCTGCAAGTTAAAACCATGTAGCTAGTAACCTATTATTCCCAATTTAATGTCTCTAAACTAATACCTTCCCTCCCACCCCCGCAATTATTTGTCATTGTGTCTGAAGAGGATGAAGATTAGTGGGTGATTATATGCAAACTTTTTGTGTAATTTTATTAAATAGTACAATAAAAATATGCAAACCAAAAGGATAAAAAGAAATCACTAAAAAGTATGGGGAGAATAGTGCAAAAAAGAAAGATCAAGGATGTAGTTAATTTACTTTATTAATTAGCCCATGGACCATATCAAAGTGCTGAGTTCCAAACCCAAATTATTATTAAAATCTGATAAAAACAGTTTAAAATGGAATTGGAACAAAATATAATAATTTAATTTATGGATAAATAAAATATGATAAAATTATATTTCAGTGTCACCCCTACAATCTACTGCAATCAGCCCCATATATGCTGATCTCAGCCAAACCATTTTATTTAAGTACTGTGTTGTATTAAATGTTATTTTCGAATTCAAGATGCACATATGGTAAGTTGTTTTATTTATTTATTTATTTATTTATTTATTGAATTTATACCCCGCCCTTCTCCAAATGGACTCAGGGCAGCGGACAGGAAAATCAAAACATACAGAACATATAAACATTTTTTTTTAAACTTATTCCACTAAGGGCCTGTGTTAAAATTGAATTAAAATCCCCATTTTAAACTGGCGGTGTTGGAGGCTGCGCAAGGCCGGCTAGTTGAAAAAGATTTGTCTTCAGACACTTGCGGAAGAGGCGGAGGTCAGAAATGGTACGGAGTTCAGGGGGCAGGTCGTTCCAAAGGGCTGGTCCTGCCACAGAGAAGGCTCTCCCCCTGGCGTCGCCAGTCGGCATTGCCCGACCGACAGCACCCTGAGGAGGCCCTCTCTGTGGGAGCGTATCGGTCCAAGGGATGTATGGGGCAGGAGGCGGTCTCGCATATAACTAGGCCCCGAGCCATGGAGCGCTTTAAAGATGGTCGTTAGGACCTTGAAGCGCACCCGAAAGACCACAGGAAGCCAGTGCAGCTCGCGCAGGATAGGTGTTATATGGGAGTGTTTAGGCGCTCCCGTGATTACCCGCGCGGCCGCATTCCGGACTAACTGTAGCCTTCGGGTGCACCTCAAGGGAAGCCCCAGGTAGAGAGCATTACAATAGTCGAGTCGAGACGTGACGAGTGCTTGAGTGACCGTGCGTAAGGCTCCCCAGTCCAGTAAAGGGCGCAATTGGTGCATCAGGCGTACCTGATGGAACGCCCCCCTGGCCACGGCTGCCACATGGTCCTCCATAGACAGCCGGGAGTCCAGGAGGACACCCAAATTGCGCGCCCTCTCCACGGGGGCCGGTGTTTCGCCCCCAATGGCCAGAGTTGGAATAATCTGGCTGAAACGGGGTGCCGGAAGCCACAGCCACTCAGTCTTGGACGGGTTGAGCCTGAGTTTGTTACTACCCATCCAGATCCGTACGGCCTCCAAACACCGGGACATAACCTCGATGGCATCGTTGGGGTGGTCTGGGGTGGATATGTACAGCTGAGTATCATCAGCGTACAGATGATATCCCACCCCAAAACCACGGATGATCTCACCAAGCGGCTTCATATATGTGTTGAACAGTAGGGGCGAGAGGACCGACCCCTGGGGCACCCCACATATGAGGGGTCGACATCTGCCCCCCTGCCAACACATATTGCGACCGACCAGAGAGGTAGGACGAGAACCACCACAAAACGGTGCCTCCCAGCCCCAACCCCCCCAGTCGGCGCAATAGGATACCATGGTCGATGGTATCAAAAGCCGCTGAGAGGTCTAATAGGACTAGGATAGAGGAAAATCCTCTACCCCGCACCCTCCAGAGATCATCAACCAACGCGACCAATGCCATCTCGGTGCTGTGCCCGGGTCGGAAGCCGGACTGGCGCGGGTCTAGATAATCAACCTCCTCCAAGTGTCGCGGAAACTGTTGAGCCACCACACTCTCAATAACCTTCACTAAAAAGTGAAGGTTGGAGACGGGACGATAGTTCTCTAATAATGCTGGGTCCAGGGACGGCTTCTTGAGGAGGGGCCTTACCACCGCCTCTTTCAAGACGTTTTGTTACGGGATTCCCAATGGATCATTTGTGTAGTACAAGGGTGTCAAACTCACACCGTCATGGTGGAGTTACATGATATATCAGAATTTTTTCCTTCTTCGCTAAACCCGGCATGGACATGGCCAGTGCATGATGCATCCGGCCCACGGGAGTTTGACAACCCTGGTTTAATATGTAGACTGAGGTACCTGTCTCTCACCCTGTTATACAAGCAACACTCAAAAATCTGATTAAATAAATAAATAAGGATGTGAGCCAGGTAGTCTACTTCTTGTCAGCCCTGGAGGCCATCTTTTTCTCTGGATCTTTAGGACTGTCATATTTAAGACTGTCACACTTAGGGCTGTGTGGGAGGGGGGGTTGCATGGAGTGGTAGAGATATATAACCATAACAACATTCTTTTCTTTGGGAGTCAAGGACGATTCAGCCTGCACCTGGAGTGCCATGACTAAGGGGCATCTCCAGTTGGGACAGTGCAGTGATTGGATCATGTCATGAACATGTGGGTACAGGGAAGGGACTTTGACTTTCTTTTGGGTGAGATTTTCCCAGATGTGCCAATATGACATCTCTAATAAAATTGAACTTTGAGGAATTTCTAGCCTTAGAGTCTTATCATTGGGAGTGTTAGTTAGAACCCTGACACCTCTCCGCAAATGCAGAGACGTACATTATAGGTATAGAATGGAATCTACTATATCTGATCATGTAAAGCTTGCATAAATATCTCCCTAAGATGTTTTAGCAGTTGTAACTTTAAATAGTTGTTTATTTTAAAAGTATTCTTGTATTTGTTCAGCCATTTCAAGTTACCAACCTTACTAAGGATAGCTATATCATTTTGTACTTCTATACCTTTAATTATTTGGGCAGCTTTTTTTTAGCTTGTTCCCCTGTTGCGCAAGAGATAGGAAGGCCACAGCTACTTACAAAATATGTCAGTTTAGTGATCCAAGAGATTTGTGATTGTAATTTTATCTGCTCTATAAGCATAACTTGGGAGTTTCCATTTTGTTGATTTTGGGCCAGTAGTTACATGCACTAATTTTGGATAGCACATGAATTGTATAAATCCTAATTCAGCTCTAACTACTGCAGCAAATGTCCTTAGACATCCATAATATATCTAAAGTGCTGGGACTGGGTTTGTTCTAATGCTGTGGTCGAATATAGACCCCAAACCTCTGCTCCATACAAAAGCATAAGGGTAATTTTAGCTTTATATACTTTATAAATAGGGCTAGGGACCATTAAAACAGAAAAACAAAATAATAGAAAAAATGACTTCCCTTTTCATCATAATAAGTATACAATGCTATGCAGCTTAATTTTTTCTTAAAGAACAACAAATTATCTGTTCTCGTCATAACTCATTACTTACCTATAAACAAGTCCTTAAAGTCTGATCAGCAAATGTCCATTGAAGATTACTAGAGATAACAATGAATCTATTTGAACCTTGATCAAATAAACCAATCTTATATTTCTTCCATTTATTTTTAACAACTTTAATCTATAATTCCTTCAAATAATCCTAGAATTTTTTCTTTTCATTTTCTCCTGTCATAAAATGTTTAAATTCTGTATCAACATGAGAGGATACCAGAAGGGAAAATAAGACAATTCTTAGAGAAAACCAGAGTAACTAAGATATCAGAAAAATTTAAGAAGGCACTAGAACAGTGGGTCTCAACCTTCCTAATGCCGTGACCGTTTAATTCAATTTCTCATGTTTCAGTGAGAAACATGACCTCCAACCATAAAATTATTTTTTTGAAAATATGTGTTTTTCAATGGTCTTAGGCGACCTCTGTGGAAGGGTTGTTCTACCCCCAAAGGGGTCCCAACCCACAGGTTGAGAACCACTGCACTAGAAGAAAGAATTACAATGATGGAGATAATAGAAGGCATTAAAAGGCAAAAGAAAGGGAAAACACCAGGACCAGATGGATTACCAGCAGAACTGTACCAAACATTACAAGAAGTATTAAGCGATGTAATGTTAGAACTATTTAATGACTTACTAAGGGAGACAAAGATACCAGAAACATAGAAATCAACATCCGATTCTTTTTAAACCATAAGTGAAAGTCTTTCCTGCACAATCTTAGGATACTTATTATCAAAGTCTGGCTACAATTGAATTGATTTTCACTCTCAGCGGCTTACAGTGGAGCGGGGGAAGATGGCGTTTCTTTGTTCCCAGGTGATATATTTTTCTGGAAAATTGCTGGCACTCCCTTACGTTTGGGACTGTTCTTCTCTCTTTATTAACGGAAGAAAGTAATTGACTAATTGGACCTTTTCCTGTTGTGCCTTCTCTGTTTTTTTTATCTACTGTTTTTTAAGAATTTGTTTTCTCTCTGGACTGTGTCTAACTGGATTTATGAGTTCGGACACTGGCTTTTGTTCTCTCCTTGCTTCGCGGACTGCCTCTCCAACAGACGCCATATTAGCGATAAAGACTTAAAACTTTCATTAGTGCTTTAAAAATACAGCTACATCAACTTAAGACTATTTTAATGTTACCTAAAGAAACAGAGATGGAAGCCACACAGTTATCATTAATGGAGGAAACTCTTCAAAACATTTTGAAAGAACTTAAGGAATTCCGGAAAGATAATGACAGATCAAAATCAGAACTTTTGGAGACACAGAAAGTGCTAATGGAAAATGAACAAAGAATTGATGGTTTGGAGGGGGGGTTGCCTGTGACAAGGGTAGAGCTTAAAAATTCTAGAAATAACTTAGTATATGCCAGGATAAATGAAGTACCCAGAGAGATATGCATTAAATGTGTGAGAGGGCCAACAGGGGAAGGGACTTTGAGAGCGCAGAGAGACGGTTCCTTAATTTATCAACAGAATGTGGTTGCCACCGTGAAACAGATCCCGAAAAAGATTATAGAGATAGGGGGGAATTGTTCCTTCTTATTTAAACGATTATTTAAAAAGGGGGTGTGTTTCTGGTGGGTGATGTTCGAGGGAATGTTGGCGTTATGGGAGGGGGGAAGGGTAAAAATTAAAATAACTGCAGAGGCGGATGCCTTTCTTAAGAAAAAAATACTCCCCTATCCTGGAGGATGAAAATGGGGGAACGGAGGGGGCCTCGGCTCCGCCCGTTGGAGGTCAGGGAGAGGATGATACGATTGCCATAAGACTTAGATTTCATAAGTGACTTTTTTCTGTAATGGTATAAATTTTATTTGGATGTTTATAAATGATTGATTGCATAGATTTTAAAATTGAAATATTTGTATCTCTTTCCACTTTGTAGAAAAATGAAAAATTTACTGTATTCTCTATTTCTTTTTATGAAGCCTCGGAGGGTGTCAACATCTCCGACATAGAGGTTCTCAATATGTCTTTGTAAACTCCTTATAATCCCTTATCCTTTTTTCTTTATAAAAACTTGTAAAACCCAATAAAACTTTTTCAAAACGAAAGATACCAGAAACATGGATGGAGGCATATATAATGCTGATACCAAAAGATGACTCAAACCTACAACAAGTAAAAAATTACAAACCTATTTCACTATTAAATGTAGATTATAAAATTTTTGCATCAATAATGGCAGAAAGAATGAAGAGACTCCTAAACGAACTTATACACACAGACCAAAATGGATTTATCCCTAAGAGACAGATCAGAGACAATATGCAAATTGTATTAAATATATTAGAATACTACGAAACCCACTTAGAGAAGCAAATGGCACTGCTATTTATGGATGCACAAAAGGCTTTTGATAATGTGAATTGGCAATTTATGATAACGCAATTTCAAATGATGGGATTTAGTGTGGGATTTATAAATATGATCAAAACGATATATAATCAGCAAAGGTAATGGTAAATGGTGAGAGGACAGGAAAGATAGAGATCATGAAGGGAACTAGACAAGGTTGTCCACTATTGCCACTGTTATTTTTACTGACAGTAGCGATTTTGAACAGAGAAATATGACAAAATAAAGAGGTAAAAGGGATGAGGGTTAAGAAAGAAGAATATAAGCTACAAGCATTTGCAGATGGTTTGGTGTTTATTATGGAAAATCCAATAGAAACAGGGCCAAAACTAGTTGAAATAATAGAAGAATATGGAGAAGTAGCGGGCTTGAAGATCAGTAAAGATGAAACAAAAATTTTGGTGAAAAATATGACAGAAAAACAGAAAAGAGAGTTGATGGGGAAACTGGGCATACAGGTGGTGAAAAAAGAAATAATAATAATAATCTTTATTGTCATTGTAAAAATTACAATGAAATTGGTTATATTTGGTTATATAGTGAAATATTTTGGTATTCAATTGACATCAAGGTGTATAACACTAAAGGAGGATAACTATTTCAAGGTGAGAAAACAAATAGAAATAGATTTGGAAAGATGGAAAAACCTACATTTAACATCGATAGGAAAAATAGCAGTAGTAAAGATGAATATACTACCAAGTTTGCTATACCTATTCCAAATAATACCGATAAAATTGGAGAAAAAATTCTTTGAAAGTATGAACAAAATAGTGGGAAAATATATATGGCGGGGGAGGGGGGGAAGCAAGAATTAACATTAAAATGTTGCAATATGCAAGAATTCAAGGTGGATTTGGATTACCAAATTGGGAATAGTATTCTCAAGCAGCGGGATTAGCTTGGATGAAAGAATGGATTCTACTTAGTAATACAAGATTATTGACATTGGAAGATCACAATTTGCAACTAGGTCGGCATGCCTTTTTGTGGTATGGTGAAAGTAAGGCACATAGCTATTTTCAAAGACATTATGTAAGGAATGGATTGTTAACAATATGGGAAAGAGTGAAAGGGAAATACCAATGTGGCTTGCAACAATGGAAGCTTTGACACATTCAAATATTAGTAGTACAAAAATATAATTAGTTATAAAGATACTTTAACAGAAAGGGGAGAATTAAAACAAAAATAAGAATTAGAAAAAATAGGGATTGATATAGGATGTTTCCACAATTGCAAATACAAGCAAGTTATGAAAAAGATAGAAGGGAATACAGTTTTAACTTAGGAACTTCAGAGCTGGATAAGATATTTATGGGAAAAAATAAAAAAATAATTAAGAAACTATATAGCTACATATTAAGAGCTAGCTTAGAAGAAGAAGTGGTTAAAGATACAATGTTAACTTGGGCAAAGAATTTTGGCTACCCGATTGAGCTAGAAACAATTATGGGAAAGGAACTATAAATTAACCATGTCAACGGCCTATACAGAAAACTTATACAAAATATTTTATAGATGGCACATGACACCCGGAAAATTAGCAAAGATGTCTAAACACAAATCAGCGAATTGTTGGAAGTGTCAACACGCAATAGGCTCCTATTATCATATGTGGTGGACATGTGCAGAAGCAAGGGAATATTGGACTACGATAAGAGTAAGGTTAAAGAAAATGTTACAACAAGAAATAGAATTTAGACCAGAGATATTATTATTAGGTATTATCCCAGAGAAATTCAAGAAAGAGGATGCCTATTTGATTATGCACATAACTACAGCAGCAAGAATTGTATTTAACCAAAATTGGAAACCAAATAAGCTACCAACAGATGAAGTGATAATAAAAAAGATATTAGATTGTGCAGAGATGAATAGGTTGACAATGAAAATAAAGGATAAAGAGGAATTGGAGTACTTCAAGACATGGGGAAGATTCTATGATTAGCTAGAGAAAGGAAACTAGAAAAGAAAATAGGGAGAAGATATAGAACCCAGACGAGGCACTGTTAAATGAAAAAGGGGGGGAAGGAGAGAAAGGAGAACATGAAAGGAAGCTGGGGGAAAGAAGAAAAGGCAAGGAGAGGAGGATGGAAGGGAGAGGAAGAGAAGGAGAGAAGGTAGGAAGAGGAGGAGTGGGGAAAAGGCAAGGAGAGGAAGAAGGAAGAAAGTAGAGAAGGGGAGGGAGGGGAAAATGAAAGGGAAAATGAGGTGGGGTTACAACAGGAAGAAGAGATGGTAAATAAAGCAACCCAAATTGTATATTATAACCTATTAAATGAAATAATAAATGTATAAGAATGCAGTGGCGTAGCGTGGGTTGTCAGCACCCGGGGCAAGGCAAGTAATTTGCGCCCCCTAACCCCTGGATTTTAGCACTCGAGTCTCTTCCACTCCATCGCCCGCCGCAGGGCCCCCGCCCGCCGCCGCCCCCTCGGCAGCGGCTGTGGCAGCCGGCGGCGAGGCAACCCCTTCGCTCATCCTTCTCGGTGCCTTTCTAGCCCTCCCCCGGGGGAAGCAGCGGCATCGAGGACGGGGAGGGCGCAGCATGCGGAGCGGCGGGGAAGCGAGAAACGGGAAGGGGGGAGAGGAGGGGTGCAGGAAGATCCGACGGCAGCGGGGTAGGGGAGGCAGCCGCAGCCGGCAGGTACCCGAAAGAGCTGGCCTCCCTTCGATCCGGAGAGCGGGACGCCTCTCCCGCCCTGTCAGCTACATCTCCGCGCATTCACAAGACCGCTGCTGAATCAGCTGGAACGCGCGAGCTCTCCCCACCTTCCGCCCGCCGAGCTCTCTTCCTTTTCCCTGCGATTTCCTGCCCCCTCCCGGTTTCCTGGATTCCGGATTCCCCCTCCCCCGCCCGAGAAATAATACTAATAAAAATATGAAAAATCCCCTAAGATCCTTTCCCCAAGGAAGAAGACGGGGCGACGGGGAGAAAACGCCTCCTCTTGCAGCCGCTCTTGCTTCGGGCGACGCTTCTCCGGTCCCTGCGGCGGTGGCCACATTCCCCGGCTGCCGCTGTTCCTGCCTTACTCGATCCCCTTTCCCGAAGCGACGGGGAGCTGCGAGTGCGAGCGCCCCCCCCCAGATGTTGCGCCCGGTGCGGCCCGCACCCCCTGCACCCCCCACGCTACGCCACTGTAAGAATGATAAATGTATAGAAGAATAACAACCACCGCATTTTTAGGAGTATAAGACGCATTACTCCAGAAAAGAGGGTGAAAATCTGGGTGTGTCTTATACAGAATGTAGCTGCCTGTGTCTGAAAAAGGGCAACTGAATCTGGCGCTGCAGAGATTGTGATGGCTGGAAAGGAGAGAGATTTCGCTTTCGGGACTCCCACTCAGCTCGACTCCCAAGAGGGCTTAGAGAGTGGTGGCGGTGTCAGCGGCTCGTCACATTGCTGGAGAATGAAATCATTGTGGCCTTTGTCTCCCCTGAGATGCCCGCTGAATCTCTGAGGCACCTTTTGCTTGCAGGAGGAGGAGGGCTAGGGCGGAGTATACCAAAGACTTTGAGTAACTGGGAAAGAAAGCCATGCTTGGAATCTGCTGGAAACTGCCGCCCGAAAAGCACACCTTTCTTTCCCAGTTACTCAGAGGCTTTGGTTTAAGGAGGCGCTGCTTTAAGTTGCCCTCCCCCTCCTGCAAATGAAAGGTGCCTCAGAGATGGTAGATTTCTCAGAACACTAGTTTGGGAAGTTAAAAACCTGAAATGGGGACAATCAAACTTGATTCAAAGGGTTTGGCTCCTGAGATTGCTGCGTTACCAACCAAAATGCTGGTACCATGATCTCTGCAACACCCGCTTTACCTGCCCCTTCTCGGGCGGTTCCAGGCATCAGAGATCACGGTAATAGCATTTCTGCATGGCAGCACTGCAATTTCAGGAGCCAAGCCTTTGAATCAAGCTTGATTGTATCCCATTCCAGGTTTTTAACTTCCCAAATCTAGTGTTCTGATAAAAGTCTTCTTAAAGAGATTGTTCCTCTTTCCTTCACTTCCTCTCCCCACCTCCCCCCCCCCAAATCTCTCCTGATCTGTTTATTGCTATTGTGCCCAGCTATCGTATCTCTTCGCTGCATGACAGAGCCGAGTGGCTTGGGGGAGAGGGGGGAGGAAGGGAAGAGAAACAATATCCACGAAGGCTTTTCTCAAGATCCTAGATCTTCACTTTCTCTCTGGAAAAATACTATTTGCATCGTTGGGATTTTGGCTAATGGAACAAGCACGGGATGGAAAGGAAACTCCGAAATACAGGAGTGCCGTATTCCTGGAGCCAGACAGCTGCTGCATTCCGAAGTTTCCTTTCCATCCCGCACTTTTTCATAAGCCAAAATCCCAATGATGCCAATAATTTTTTTCGGAGAGAAAGTGGAAATCTAGAGTCCTGAGAAAAGTCTTCATGCAGAAGTGATTGGTTCTCTTCCCTTGCTCCCCCCTCCCCAAACTCTCTGGATCTGTCATGTAGCTTATTGCTACTGCTGCTATTGAGCCCAGCTATCGTATCTCTTTGCTGCATGACAGATCCGGGCAGATTTGGTGTGTGTGTGTGAGAGAGAGAGAGAAAGCAGCCTTGTTTCCTTTATGCTTCTCTTTTGCCGCTCAGGTGCCGCTGCGAGAAACCATTAATCCAAATGGAAGGGATCCCCACCCCTCCTCATCCAATGGGCCATTCCCAGCCAAGCACAGCAGCAGCCATTCAGCAGCCTCCGCATGTCTTTGTCTCCTCACTGAAGAGAAAAAGTGGATTTGAGATTGATAAAAGCCTTACTCTTTAAGAAGATCAAGCTCCCACACGTCACTTTTTTGCCCTCCTTCGTCCCCAGGAGCACTTTGCAGGCCTCCCAAACTCTCTGCATGTCCCATATTTCACAAAAAATGGGGTGGCAAGATGGTTTGGGATGCCTGCAGAGTGCTCCTGGGAGCCAGGGAGGGCAAAAACTTTTTTTTTTAAAAATTGCTTTTTCAAAACCTGGGTGCGTCTTATACTCCCAAAAAAACCAGTATGTGAATGTATACTTAAAATGTATGTAAGAGATAAAAAATTTAAATCTTTTTGGAAAAAGATCTTTAAATTCAATGTTTCCTTTTTAAATTTAATATGGAAAAGTTATTCATCTTTTGTTTGTTATTTCTTTTGTTATATCTCTTTTAATAGTTAAGACATTTATAACCAATGTAAAGCTTTTCCTGTATCATTTTTATAGCTTGTCATTTTTAAACCCACTTTTAGATCAGTCTCAGTATTGTCTGATGAAACTTGTTTCTCTTCCATAATATTTTCGGAAGACACTATTTATAATAGAAGACATTCTTAAAATTAATTTCAGAGTTCAATGCTTACAAATGTCCTTCAATATATCTGATTTTTTTAATACTGACATTGCCTACAAGTTCTACAGGCAGTTGCTTTTTATCAGGAAACTGCAAGACAGAAGTTTCTGGTTGGTCTGGGAGATGAAGAAATGCCATTTTCGCTCAAACATTTTCAGCACCTTTATGGACACAGAATTCACATATTTCCTTTTATAATCAGTTTTGGAAATTGCCTATTAACTCTTTTTCAATCTTTGGATTGTCTAATTAAAAACATTGGATGATTTTTCTTCAATTTTAGCAAAAGAAATTTTTTAAAAATTATATATATAATTGCATATATAAAGTTGTATATATAGTTATTATATTAATAACTATATATTAATATAATTATAGGTAATTTTTTTTCACAACATCCTGTTAGGGTCCCATTAAGGGAGGAGACATACTCTTTCCTTTTCTGCCTTTCGGCTCATCACCAGAGACCATCTAGACAGAAAGCCAAGAGTTCCGTTGTGAAAATTTTTTAGATATTTTTTTATTTTTATTTTTCAAATTTATACCCCGCCCTTCTCCTTGTTAGGACCCAGAGCGGCGCACAGGCATTATTAAAAACCATAACAAAATGACAAAAAACATTATTAAAAACAATTAAATTAAGTCCCGTGCTAAAAAACCCATTTAAAACCCTGAGAATTAAAATTTATAGATAAAAGTCAGAAACGGGGGGCTATGCTAGGCTGGCTTGTTGCAATAAATACATCTTAAGACACTGGTGGAAGAGGCGGAGGTCCGAGGTGGTGCATAGGTCGGGGAGTAGGTCGTTCCAGAGGGCTGGGCCCACCACAGAGAAGGCCCTTCCCCTGGGTGTCGCCAACCGGCATTGCCCGGCCGATGGTACCCGGAGAAGACCCTCTCTGTGGGAGCGGATCGGACAAAGGGATGTATGGGGCAGAAGGCGGTCTCGTATATAGCTAGGCCCCGAGCCTGGAGTGATTAAAAGATGATCGTCAACACCTTGAAGCGCACTTGAAAGGCCACAGGTAGCCAGTGCAGCTCGGCCAGGAGAGGTGTTATGTGGGCTTGCCTTGAGGCACCCATAATCACCCACGCGGCCGCATTCTGAACCAACTGTAGCCTTCGAGTGCACCTCAAGGGGAGCCCCATGTAGAGAGCGTTACAGTAGCCCAGCCGGGATGTCACGAGTGCTTGAGTGACTGTGCGAAGGGCCACCCGGTCCAGTAAGGGGCGGCGCAGCTGGCATATCAGGCGTACCTGATAAACCGCCCTCCTGGCCACGGCCGTCACATGGTCCTCCATGGACAGCCGGGAATCCAGGAGGACACCCAAATTGCGCGCCCTCTCCACGGGGACCAGTTGTTCGCCCCCAATGGCCAGCGTTGGACTTACCTGGCTGAACCGGGGTGCCGGAAACCACAGCCACTCGGTCTTGGACGGGTTGAGCTTGAGATCCGTACGGCCTCCAGGACAGCACCTCGACGACATCGTAGGGGTGGTTTGGGGTGGATATGTACAGCTGGGTGTCGTCAGCGTACAGATGGTATTCCACCCCAAAACCACGGATGATCTCGCCCAGCAGGTTCATATAGGTGTTGAACAGAAGGGGCGAGAGGACCGACCCCTGAGGTACCCCGCATGTGAGGGGCCGACCTCTGCCCTCCTGCCAACACCCATTGCGACCTACCAGAGAGGTAGAACAGTAGAACCACCGCAGAACAGTGCCTCTCAGCCCCAACCCCCTCAATCGGTGCAATAAGATACCATGGTCGATGGTATCAAAAGCCGCTGAGAGGTCTAATAGGACTAGGATAGAGGAGCAACCTCTATCCCATGCCCTCCAGAGATCATCCACCAACGCGACCAATGCCGTCTCAGTGCTGTGACCGGGCCGGAAGTCGGACTGGCGCGGGTCTAGATAATCAACTTCCTCCAGGTGTCGAGGAAACTGTTGAGCCACCACACTCTCTACAACCTTCGCAAGAAAGTGAAGGTTGGAGACCGGATGGTAATTTTCCAACAATGCTGGGTCAAGGGAAGGCTTTTTGAGGAGAGGCCTCACCACCGCCTCTTTCAAGGCAGTAGGTAAGAACCCCTCACTCAAAGACGCGTTCACAATGTCCTGGAGCCAGCCTCGTGTAACCTCCCAGGATTCCAGTAGAAGCCAGGAGGGACACGGGTCCAATAAACATGTGGTGGCCCTAAGGTTCCTCAACAACCTGTCCATATCCTCGGTAGTGACAAAGTCAAATTCCTCCCAAGATGTTATCTCAAGACCAGCATCGGACAAACCGACTGGATCACTTTCAGTGGAGGGCAACTCGTTCCGAATCTGAGTGATTTTGTCCTGCAGGTAAACTCCAAATTCCTCTGCTTGACCCTGCAAAAGGGCTTCCCGTGGCCTCTGGTGAAGGAGGGAGCGGGTCACCCCAAACAGGGCGGCAGGGCGGTTATCCGCAGACGCGATAAGGGTGGCACAATACTCACATTTGGCCACTCTTAACGCCACTAAGTAAGTCCTAATATGGTCTCTCGCTAGTGTTCGGTCAGATTCGGATTGAGAGGATCTCCACCTACTCTCTAGGCGTCTCTTGCGGCGTTTCATCTCCCACAACTCCTTGGTAAACCAGGGGGCCTGGGTGATTCAACGCCGCATGAGAGGCCGCAAGGGCGCGACATGGTCCAAGGCCCCCGTGGCCGCATTATACCATGTGGCCACTAGATCCTCAGTCGAGTCGCGGGGCAGGGACACAGGTATTGGCCCAAGCTCCCTCTGGAACCTTTCAGGGTCCATCAGGCACCTGGGGCGGAACCAACTCGATGTCTCCGGTTCTGCCTCCCCGCCGTGAGATGTGACGGTTGGAAAGTCCATCCGAAGGAGAGAGTGATATGTGTGTTAGTTTTATGAGCTGATCAATAAATAAATAT
This sequence comes from Rhabdophis nuchalis, assembly GCA_039707465.1. Taxonomy (NCBI): domain Eukaryota; kingdom Metazoa; phylum Chordata; class Lepidosauria; order Squamata; family Natricidae; genus Rhabdophis; species Rhabdophis nuchalis. The sequence continues at coordinate 61,056,378 of CM077647.1, forward strand.
ATATACAACTATATATATAATATAATTATATATATAGTTGTAGCAGCTGAATAGCATAGTCGTTAGGAAACTATCTTTGATGTGGGAGACTAAGCTTCAAATATCGGCTGATACCTACATTATCAATATGCCCAACCTGAAAAATGACATTATTGGGTAAGATTAAGGCAATTCAAACAGAAGTGAGTGAAGTGAAAGCTTGGCTACTGAAAAAATACAAGAACCTGACTCCATTTGAAGCCCTCAAAACTGCAAAATAAAGGCTTACAGCACTAGCTACCAGGTTAAGCAGAAACACTAGCGAATAACAGAATAGCAGAATTAGAAGGGCTTTGGAGTCCAATCCCCTGCTCAGGCCAGACATCCTGTACCATTCCAGATAAGTGGCTGTCCAGTCTCTTCTTAAAAGCCTCCGGTGATGGAGCACTCACAACTTCTGAAGTTAAGCTGTTCCACTGGTTAATTGATCTCACTGTTAGGAAATTTCTCCTTAGTTCTAGTTGCTTTTCTCCTAGATTAGTTTCCACCCATTGTTTAAAGATGCAGAGACCAAGAATATGAATGCACTGTTCTCAATAAGGGTGGAGATAGCATCCATGTATGGGTTGATTCTATCCACACGCTGAATTGACTGAGTCTGATTACTAATTAATTAAGTCAGTATAAAAACCCCTCAGGGTTTTATACCCAGTTTTCTGACTCAGTCCAGCTCTGGGACTGTCCGGTATCCAAATATTCGCCTTTGGAAAGCTTTCTGAGAAAGATAATTTCGTGATAACACGTACTTGTGAGTAGATCGGTCCCTCTCAGCAGCAGCCACTGGGCTCAGCCAATTTGAGTGTCTCAGCCACGGACTCTGGCCTACCGCTGCCTCTCCCTCCTTGCCTCCTAACTGATACCCTGTTAGCTCTTCGGAGCTGTCCTGCTGCTGCGGTTAAGCATAGGGTGAAGAAAAGAGGCGGTGAAGGTGGCCACGTTCGCAGCTTAGCTGTGAGGCCTTGCAAGGGACGGGCGCGTGACGATAAGGGCTCGCACCGCAAGATTGTCTTTTGGGGCCTGGAGACATGCGCAGTCACATCTGCCTCCTCTATTGCCGGCCACTCACTATGTAACGTTTGGGTAGCTGGCTTCCTTGTCGACACTTGCCCCTTCCTGCAGTGCTGCCGATCACCCGTCAGATCCCTCCGGCTCCCGACCCATCGCCAGGCACATAGGGAGGCTCATGGCCTGCTTGGAGTGACATTCCGAGGATATGGACAGGTTACGTGGGCGACTGCGAGCCACCACATGTTTATTGGACCCATGTCCCTCCTGGCTTGTACTGGCATCCTGGGAGGTGACACGAGGCTGGCTCCAAGAGGTTGTCAACGCATCCTTGAATGAGGGTTCCTTGCCTGCTTCCCTAAAAGAGGCTATGGTGAGGCCCCTCCTCAAGAAGCCCTCTTTGGATCCAGCTTTATTAACCAACTACTGTCCAGTTGGTTCACTTTTTGGTGAAGGTTGTTGAGAGTGTGGTGGCACAACAGTTTCCCCGTCACCTGGAGGAAGTTGAGTATCTAGATCCGCGCCAGTCCGGCTTTCGGCCCGAGCATAGCACTGAGACGGCATTGGTCGCGTTGGTCGATGATCTCTGGAGGGCCAGAGATGGGGGTTGTTCCTCCATCCTGGTCCTATTAGACCTCTCGGCGGCTTTCGATACCATCAACCATGGTATCCTATTGCATCGGCTGGGGAAGTTGGGGGTGGGAGGCACCGTTTTACGGTGGTTCTCCTCCTACCTCTCTGGCCAATCGCAATTTGTGTTGGCAGGAGAGCAGAGGTCGACCTCGAGACCCCTCACATGTGGGGTGCCTCAGGGGTCGGTCCTCTCACCTCTCCTGTTCAACACATATATGAAGCCGCTGGGTGAGATCATCCGTGGTTTTGGGGTAGAGTACCATCTCTACGCTGATGACACTCAGCTGTATATATCTACCCCAAACCACCCCAATGATGCCGTAGCGGTGATGTGCCAGTGCCTGGAAGCCGTACGGATCTGGATGGGAAGTAACGGACTCAGACTCAACCCGACCAAGACCGAGTGGCTGTGGTTTCCGGCTGCCCGATTCAACCAGCTGACCCCATCGCTGGCCATAGGGGGCGAACATCTTGCCCCTGTGGATGGGGCGCACAACTTGGGTGTCCTCCTAGATGCCCGGCTGTCCATGGAAGATCAAGTGACAGCCGTGGCTAGGAGGGCGTTTTACCAGGTTCGCCTGGTTCGCCAGTTGTGCCCCCTATTGGATCGGGACGCCCTTCGCACAGTCACTCATGCTCTCGTGACATCCCGACTGGACTATTGCAACTCTCTCTACATGGGGCTCCCCTTGAGGTGCACCCGGAGACTTCAGATGGTCCAGAATGCAGCCGCGCGAGCAATTATGGGAACCTCCAGGTTTACCCACATAACACCGCTCTTGCGCGAGCTGCACTGGCTGCCTGTCGTCTTCCGGGTGCGCTTCAAGGTATTAGTCATCATCTTTAAAGCGCTCCATGGCTCGGGACCTAGCTATCTGCGGGATCGGATCCTGCCTCACACATCCTCACGGCCGATTCGCTCCTACAGAGAGGGGCTTCTCCGGGTGCCGTCCACTAGACTTTGTCAGCGGGCGACACCCAGGGGAAGAGCTCTCTCTGTGGCGGGCCCAGCCCTCTGGAACGACCTTCCCCCCGACATTAGAACGACCACGGACTTCCGCTCCTTCCGTCTAAAATTAAAAACGCATCTTTTCTGCTTGGCTGGCCTAGGGTAGTCTCTCTTCTATGGGGTTTTTAGTTTAAGGTTTTTTTTAGGATAGTTGGTATTTTATAGTTGTTTTAGCGCAGGATATGATTTAATGTGATTTTAATTTTGTACTTTGTTCTATGTTATTTGTTCTTAATTTACCTGTGCCCCACCTCGAGTCCCTTTGGGGAGAGAGAGCGGGTTAGAAATAAAATTTATTTTTATTATTATTATTATTATTATTATTATTATTATTATTATTATTATTATTATTATTATTATTATTATTATTATTATTATTATTATTATTATTATCGATGTCACGGCTGCCATCTTGGATCCGTGTCTTGCCGCCTAAAGAAAAAAAGTGTGAACGGCCTGGCAGCATCTGAGGAGCCTCATTGGAGTTGTGGTGGCCATTTTGGATCACACAATGTCCGACATTCAGTCGCCTGAAGGCGTGGGGCCTACCAGGGAGGCATCCGACTCTTCCCAGGGCTTCCTCACGGTGGGGGCTCCCCCATCCTCCTCCAGAGGCAAAATTTCATCTCAGGCTTGCCCAAAGGGCAAATTCGCCTCCAGGAACCCCCACCCCATCTTCATCAAAAGGGGTTAAGTCCAAGGCTTCTTCAAAACCTGCCTCAAGGCCCACTTGTGGAGAAAGTCAGGGACCTCCCTGACAATCTGCGGAGCCTACGGCCACTGCGTCCCCCTTGGGGCCCTTACAACTGGATAGGTCCTTTTAGTCCTATCTTGCCCATAGATACCTCAGGACTTGGGGGCTCCAACCCTACCAGGTCACTGCCGCGCCCGACTGAAACCAATTTTAACATGGCTGCTGACCTGAGGCCTGAAGGGAACTGGGCCCTGGGGCCCCCTCCCCCATCCTCCATGTGGCAAGCTCCTCCCTCGATGGCTGGCATGCAGGAATTTATTGCAGAGGCCATTAGGCAAAGCATTGGGAAGGCTTGCAGGAGAAGACGTAAGGGCCTCAACAAACGGGCACCCATGTGACCGCGGGGGCGTCAATGGACCGGCCTCATCTGTCTCCAGCTGACGCGGATCGCAGCCCATCGCCAACCTCTGAGGAGGTCAAGATTCGAGATGCGGAGCTGTCCGGGGAGGAGGACCAAGGAACAGAGAAGCCGACCACTTTGGACCTCCTGCTCCTCAGCCTGGTGATCCAGCTGCTGTGCAGTCCTCCAGATCTTGGTTCACTGAACACACAATCGAAGCAGAGGCCATACCCACACCTCAAATATTTGTGGACACTATTCAGTGCCAGTGGGCTACACCAACCTCGGGCCCTGGCCTATCAGCCAACGAGAAGCGATTCTACAATGTAGAGGCTCTCCTCGACAAGGTGTTGGCTTGGCCTCCTGTGGACAATCCTCTTGCTGCCCTCTACTCTGCCATGACACTTCCAGGGGGTCAAGAGGATCTCCTCAAGCCGGAGGACAGCCGAGCGGACCAGGTCCTCCACAGGGGCCACCAGGCCTCTGCCTGGTTGGTTCGGGCCTCCATTGCGGCTTTGTTTTTCACCCGCTCCAGCCTTTTCTCCTGTGTGCTGCTTTGGGGAATCCAAAGCATGGGTTAAACCAGTCTTTTAGCCTAGACACTGAGTTATTAAAACTGTAGACCACGCCTCCTCTGGTCATGCTCAGTTTTTTATAACTCAGTTCAGCCTAACGACACACAATTTTCCTCTCCAGGAAATCTTGACAACAATGGGTTTAATTATTTCTTTTTTATTTATTTCTTATTTCTTTGAGTTTGTGTTAACAACCTTCGTTTATTTTATGAAGAGTTTGGAGACTTCTGAGATTCTTCACTGTAAGTTTTGCATTTGTTTTCCCTCCTGGAGGCTTCCGTGGCCCAAGGAGTTGCCGTTTTGCAGTTGTTTCTGGCCAGTCTGGTTCGCCGCCTGCTGCAAGTTCCTCCCTTGAATTACGGCTGGTTCGCCGCCTGAATATCAGGGAGCCAGCCACTTTTGTTATTTAAAGCAGCAGGGGGCCTTTTGGGCTCTGCCGTGTTTGTATTTAAAGCAGCAGGGAGCCTTTTGGGCTCCGTGCCTTCGAGCCTCCCCCCCCTCCCCCTGCCGGTCTCCGTTTCTTCTGTGTGGCGTTTGGAATTGCTTCTAAGGCTGGGAGAGACTTTTCTGGTGAGGCTACCTTTTCTCTGCTCCGGATGGGGCGCGCGCTTTGGGAGCGGCCATTTTGGGTCGTGCTTTTGAATCTGCTGCTGTTTCTGCTGCTGGAGGCAGCCATTGGCAGGGGCTTTTCGTGCCAGGTTTTTTTTCCCTGCGCAGGCGCGATCTGGGCTTTTTCCTCATGGAGCCACATTGTCTCGCCTGTGGTAGAAGTGGACGGTTCGCCTCCTCTGTCTCTGCACTGAGAATCTGTAGGCCTTGCTTCGGCTGGCTATTTCTAGCAGGTTTTTCTATTCGTTTCTGGGTTGAGCCTTTTCAAATCGCTCCTTATGTCGGAACAACAGGCAGTTAACGAGGGCGCTGGCCCCTCTTCCCTCCCTCCTCCACCTTCTTCTTCCAGGGTGAGTAGATCGGCCACCAGAGCCTCCTCCCTTCCACCACGTGGTTCGTCTGTGGCTGTGGGGAAGGCCACAAAGAAGGGAGATAAAGGGAAGGCTAGTGCTGCGGCCCCCAGGCCCCCCAGCCCCCCCCTGTGCTGCAACCTGAGCTCCCCCCCCAGTTTTACCCGCGGTATTGCCCCAGGTGCGTGGGTGGTCTCCTGATGTTGCCATGGAGATAGGAGATCAATCTGCGGGGGTGGTTTCCCAGGCTCAGGATCCTTCGGGCCTAGCTGCAACCATCTCAAGCCCCAGGCCTTTGAGGCCTGGAGTATCAGCCACCTTCACTCCTACAGCTGCAGGGCTTAGGCCTGAGGAGGAGTCGGGGGAGGCCCTTTCCCCCAGCATACGCAGCATGATAGCTGCTGCTATTTCCCAGGGAGTAGATGCAGAAATGCAACACAGGGCCCCTCGCCCTGCACCTTTGGCTATGACCAGGGAACTTTCGGTTTCTCTTACAGACCAGGCCTCGCCTGCTCACTCTGACTACAGTGATGGGCTCGAGCTGATTGAGGAGGGGGGGATACCTCACCTTGAACTTTCTGATGATGAAGGCCTGGATCAGGGATCTTCCCTGCATACTGGATTATTTGCCCCGGGCCTCTTTAAGTCCCTTTTGTTTAAGGCCAAGGCCTCCACCAACATGGGTGGGGCCTCTGCCCAGGCAAGCACAGATGTGGGGTTGGAGGCTACTGACCGCCTCTTTGCAGAACAGATCAGGGAACTGGATCTCATCCCTTGTCCCAAGCTATTTATGGATATGGTCCAAAAGCAATGGGAACAGCTGTTTCTCCACCCAGCAACGGGGACAGGAAGCTGTATGCTTCCACATCCGACTTGGACACTCTTTTGCAATTTCCAACTGTTGATCCACCAGTGGCAGCTTTGGCTTCTCCGGCCTTAATTCCTTCTGAGATTTCGGAGGGTCTCAAGGCTGAGGACCGCAAGGCAGAGCTGGTCATTCGTAAGACACACCAGGCCTCCGCCTGGGCTTTGAGGGCTGCCACGGCAGCATCCTTTTTCAATAGGACCTCCTTGCTCTGGTTGAGGCAATTGCAGGCTAGATTGGCCCCTGAGGACCTCCGTCTTCACCAGGATGTTAACAAGCTGGTGGCGGCTCTGGAATTTTCAGCGGATGCCACACTCACAGTGGCCACATTCGTGGTGGCATCTAATGTGGCCTCCCGACGCCTACTTTGGCTCCGCCATTGGCAGGCGGATGTCCGTTCTAAGTGGCGCCTGGCTTCCACCCCTTTCAAAGGGGGTTCTCTTTTTGGTGCCGTGCTAGATCCCATTTTGATTGAAACTAGGGATAAGAGGAAGGTACTCCCTTCGGTACATAGGCGTTTGGACCGGAGGGCCCAGCCCTATTTTCGTAGGCAGTCCTTTCGGACGGGGGACTCCGGGTTTACCGCGGTGCCTTATGCCCAGCAATACACCAGACCATACATGCCTACACAGGACAGGGTTCAGGACCGTGCCGCTAGTAGGGACAGGAATAGGCAGCAATCCAACCAATCCCAGGTTAGGCGGCCATTTCGTGGCTCTGGAAATCGGTCCTTTCGCAGGTACCGATGACTCGCATGGGTTGGGCCCTATTGGCGGGCGTCTAGCGTCGTTCGCCCACCAATGGGCCTTCACCACCTCAGACGCCTGGGCCCTACAAACCGTGAGCCAGGGCCTAGTTCTAGAATTTCTCTCCATGCCCCCGAGACGCTTCATCAGATGCCCAGTGCCAAGATGCCAAACCAAGCGGCGTCTTCTGGATGCCAAGATCAGTCACCTTTTGGACATCCATGCTATCGAGGAAGTTCCTCAAGGGCAGGCAGGGCTAGGTTTCTATTCCATCCTGTTCCTAGTTCCCAAGAACTCGGGGGGATGGCGCACGATTTTCGATTTGTAACGGCTCAATTTTTATCTAATATATCAAAAATTCAAAATGCAGTTGCTAACGAGCATTCTATTATCCATCTGCCTGGGCGACTTTCTGACCTCTATCGACATAAAGGAGGCCTACCTCCACGTGCCTATCCACCAGGCACACCGAAGGTTCCTGCGTTTTCACTTCGCCGGCCGCCACTACCAGTACCAGGCACTCCCGTTCGGCCTGTCGTCGGCCCCGCGAACTTTCACCAAGCTTCTGGCAGTTGTTGCAGCTTCCCTGAGAGCAGTGCCCGTACGGGTCAATTGTTATCTGGATGACATCTTGCTGCTTTCGTCTTCTCGGGACCAAGCCTTCCACGACCTGCAGCTCACCATCGACGCCCTCCAGGTTCACGGCTTTGTTTTGAACTTCCCAAAGAGCCATCTTCATCCCACCAGATCCCTTCTGCATTTGGGGACGGTCATCAACTCGGACAGCTGCATCGTGTCCATTTCACAGGAGAGGCGTCAAAGCATACAATGCCTGGCAAATCAAGTGCTCCGGCAGAGGTCGCCTTCCCTAGCCATCCTTTCCCAGTTACTCGGGAAGATGATATCGTGCATCGACGTAGTTCCCTGGGCGCGATTCCATGCCCGTCCACTCCAATGGTTCCTGCTTCCCTTTCAACGGAACCACACCAGCCATTCGCAGGCCGAGACTCGTCTGCCCCCGAAAGTGATACGATCCCTCAGGTGGTGGACGTCATCCAGCCTTCTCAAGAGATGCCTGTTCAAGGAGCCGGACCGTATCGTGGTGACGACAGACGCGAGCCTGTTTTGATGGGGCGCCCACTCCGAAGGCCGCGTGGCGCAGGGCAGGTGGATTCCTCAGGAGCTGCGGAACAGCATAAACTGGTTGGAGCTTCGAGCCATTCGTCCGGCCCTTCGAGAATTTCACCCTGTGATACGTGTGGCGCACGTTCTCATTCTCACAGACAATGTGGCCTCCAAGGCACATGTGAACCGCCAGGGGGGCACTCGGTCCAGGGCCCTGATGCAGGAGGCGGAGCATCTCCATCATTGGGCAGAGAGGCACCTACTGTCGCTCCGGGCAGAACACATATTGGGCATCTCCAATGTTCAGGTGGATTGGCTGAGCAGGGCCACGGTAGATCAGGCGGAGTGGCAACTCCACCCACCCCTATTCCAGGAACTGGTTCACCGGTTCGGCCAACCCCAGGTGGACCTCTTCGCTCAGCCACACAATGCGCAGCTGGCACGATACTTCACCAGATTCCTGACTCCGGGAGCAGAAGGCACAGACGCGCTCCGCAGTCCCTGGCCGGAGGGCCTTCTCTATGCGTTTCCACCGCTTCCACTGGTCCCAATCGTCATCCAGAAGATCATAGTGGAGAGAGCAGAGGTCTTGCTTATAGCACCAATGTGGCCCAGACGTCCGTGGTATGCAGACCGGATACATCTGTCCATGTCTCACCCATGGCGCATTCCGGACGACCGGATCTTTCTGTCGCAAGGGCCCCTCGTTCATCCGAATCCACAGCTCCTGCAGCTAGCCGTATGGCATGTGAGCGGGCGTTCCTATTAGAGCAACATTTCTCGGACAAGGTCATTGATACGATTCAGGCGGCCCGCCGACCGTCGACAAATCGAATTTATGAGGCCTCTTGGCGCGCATTTTGCACCTGGTGTCGCGCGTCGGCCGTGAATCCCTTGCTGGTGTCTGTGCCACAGGTCCTGGAATTCTTACAGATGGGACTAGACAAGGGGCTTGCACCTAACACACTAGCAGCTCTTTCCACAGTAGTACCATGCGGTCGTTCCCGCTCACTGGCTCGTCATCTCAAGGTGCGTTCCTTCCTCAAAGGGGCTACTAACATCAGCCGCCAGTGGTGCACCGTTATCCGACATGGGACTTGTCTCTCGTTCTTCAGTCTCTCACCTTGACTCCATTGGAACCGATTCGGACTATTAGCCTTCGATTGTTGACTTTGAAAACGGTGTTTTTAGTGGCAATTACGTCTGCCCGGCGGGTGTCGGAACTGGCTGCCTTGTCAGTTCGGGAGGATCTCTGTATTTTTCATCCCAACAGAGTCATTCTTCGTCTTGACCCTGCCTTCCTGCCAAAGGTCAACACCATGTTTCATAGGGCGCAGGAGCTTATCCTGCCAGACTTCTGCCCTCGCCCCTCTCGGCCTCAGGAGCGTCAGTGGCACAACCTGGACATTCGCAGGGTTCTCCGTCGTTATATCAAGAGGACGGCCTCTTTCCGGAGATCGGAGGCTCTGGTTGTATCATTTCAACCTGCCTCCATGGGCCTGAAGGTATCCTCCAACACGATTGGGCGCTGGTTGAAGGTGTGTATAGCCCTTGCTTATGACAGCCGCTCGAGACCGCCTCCTAGAAGGATCGTCCCTCATTCGACCAGGAGTGCTGCCACGTCGGTGGCCTGGGCAACCCAGGCGTCAGTGGAGGACATTTGTAGAGCTGCGACATGGTCGTCTCCGTCGCCTTTCATACGTCACTACCGGATTGACTCTTATGCCTCAGCAGAGGCTGCCTTTGGGCGGAGAGTGCTTCAGAGAGTTGCCACCACAACTGCAGCTCCTGACCAGCCTCGCTCCCGCCCCTGGAGGTTACTGCTTTGGCATGTCCCATGCTTTGGATTCCCCAAAGCAGCACACAGGAGAACGACCGTTGACTTACCTGAATGGTCCTTCTATGTGTGCTGTGAAGGGGAATCCAACCCCGCCCGTTCAGCTTCGGCTGTTCAGGATCCTTGACTTTTTACCTGTCTTGATTGTGACTGTCACCGGACTTGTGCTGTTCCCGGTCGGAATTCTGCGTTCTAGACGGCTTCCCTTTGTGCAAAAAACTGAGCATGCCAAGACAGAGGAGGCATGGTCTACAGTTTTAATAACTCAGTGTCTAGGCTAAAGGACTGGTTTAACCCATGCTTTGGATTCCCCTTCGCAACACACATAGAAGGACCGTTCAGGTAAGTCAATAGTTGTTTTGGCTGCAGCAACTACAAGAGCGGATTCCTGTGGTGGATTCTCGTGCTCATCAAGATTTAAACAAAATAGTGACAGCTGTGCAGTTCTCCGCAGATGCCACCTTGAGTGTGGCACACTTCTCTTCTCAGGCACTGGCTTCATCCGTGGCCTCTCAGAGGCTCCTGTAGCTCCGCCACTGGCAATCTGACCTTAAACACAAATGGAAACTGGCATTGGAACCCTACACCGGAGGAGTCCTCTTTGGTGATGCACTTAACCCACTTTTGGTTGAGGGCAAGAACAAGAAAAAGACCCTACCTCCAATCCCAAGCGGAGCTCTAATCGGCCTGGTCCTTACCCCAGGCACCAGCACTTCAGGGGTCAGGAGTATGGGGGTTCTTTCAGATCCGATTACACCCAATCTGGGTTTCGTCAGCCAGGGGGTTATAGCCAGAGATATCGCCAGCAACAGCCTCAGTGCAGGCAACCGCATGGGGGCGGATTGAAGCGGCCCTTTTGAGGCGGCAGTAACTGTTCCTACTGCAGGTCTTAATTCAGATCATGGGCATCCTCCCATTGGGGGCAGACTGTGACTGTTCGCAGACCAGTGGGAGGCCACGACCTCCAATGCCTGGGTCATTGCCACGGTCAAGGACGGTCTGACGCTGGAATTTACTGCCCAGCCCCCATGTTCATTCTTGACTTGCCCTGTCCCCAGCAATCTGGAGAGGAAGTTGCTGATGTGCACTGTGATCCAGCACCTCTTAGATATAGGGGTGATTCAAGCTGTCCCTCCGGATCAGGTTCATCAGGGTTTTATTCCCGGTTGTTCATTATCCCAAAACACTCTGGGGATGGTGGGCAATATTGGATTTAAAGAGGTTAAATTTTTTTATGAAGTACAGGCATTTTAAAATGCATTCTCTCCATTCCATTCTAGAAGGTATCTGAGTTGGGGATTTTCTTACGTCAATTGACTTAACTGAAGCGTACTTGCACGTACCAATTCTTTCTGAGCATCAACAATACTTGAGGTTTTGTTATGATTCATTACATTATCAATACACAGCGTTGCCATTTGGCCTTTCTTCTGCTCCCAGTGTTTTTACTAAAATTATGGCCACTCTGGCCACACATTTACATGCTTTTCCTATCAGGTTGCAGTTATATCTTGATGATATTTTGGTTCAATCATCCTCCCATGAGGCGGCCAGGAGAGATCTCGCAACCACGATACAGGTTTTGCAAGCCCATGGTTTCTCCATAAATAGGGCCAAGATCCATCTCGTTCCCATGATAAGCCTGGTGGAGACCAACCGTAGACCTACCTTGGCCACCATATCCAAACTCTTGGGAAATATGGTTTTGGCCATCACCATAGTACCCTGGGCTAGACTAAACTCTAGAGACCTACAGTGGTTTCTCCTCCCATTCCAGAAGAGGAAAGTTAGTCACTCACTCAGGCAGGTTCTTGTTCTGTCAGAAGTTAGGCATTCTTTGAGGTGGTGGAGATCACCGGCCATGTGGAAGGGCTGTCATTTCAGAGTCACTGACCAGATCACTATCACCACGGATGCTAGTCTCCAAGGGTGGGGAGCCCACATGGAAGACAGGGTCGCCCAGGGGCAATGGTCTCCAGAGGAATCAACCTTTCCGAACAACCTGCTAGAACTCAGAGCCATTAGGGTAGGCCTCTTTGGAGTTCGAAGATAGGATAGTGGGGCAACATGTCCTGGTTTTGACCGATAACATAATGGCCAAGGCTCACGTTAACTGGTACCAGGTCCCGAGATCTCATGAGAGAGGCTGATGCGGTGGGGACCTGGACTGAACGCAACTTACTATCCATCGCGGCTGACCACATTTCAGGGGAGGAGAACACCAGATTGGCTTAGTAGGCTCCGAGTCTGACCGGACACTGGTAAGGTCGCATTTGAAGACCTACCTAGTGGCGATAAAAGCAGCGAAATGTAATTATTTCTCCACTCTTATCACATCTGCAGATAACAGGTCCGCCGCCCTGTTTAGGGTGACCCGCTCCCTTCTTCACCAGAGGGCGTGGGATGCCCCCTTGCAGGGTCGTGCGGAGGAATTTGGGTGTTATCTGCATGATAAAATCGCTCAGATCCGGGACGGATTGGCCTCCGATTGGACTAGTTCAGACGGGCCGATGGTGGCAGGCCTTGAGACTGTTATCTGGGAAGAGTTCAATCCTGTGACTCCAGAGGACATGGACAGGATGCTGGGGCGGCTGAATGCCACCACATGTTTACTGGACCTGTGTCCCTCCTGGTTGGTACTGGCCTCCCGGGAGGTTACACAAGGCTGGCTCCAGGGAGTTGTCAATACTTCTTTGAGTGAGGGGTTTCTGCCGGCTGCCTTGAAAGAGGCGGTGGTGAGGCCCCTCCTCAAGAAACCCTCCCTGGACCCGGCTGTGTTGGCCAACTATCATCCAGTCTCCAACCTCCGATTCCTTGCGAAGGTTGTTGAGTGTGTGGTGGCGCGACAACTGCCTCAGCACCTGGAGGAAACTGTCTATCTGGACCTGCGCCAGTCCGGCTTCCGGCCTGGGCACAGCACAGAGACGGCATTGGTCGTGTTGGTGGATTATCTCTGGAGGGCTCGGGATAGGGGTTGTTCCTCTATCCTGGTCCTGTTAGACCTCTCAGCGGCTTTCAATACCATCGACCATGGTATCATGTTGCGGCAGCTGGTGGGGCTGGGGGTGGGGGGCACTGTTTTATGGTGGTTCTCCTCCTACCTCGCCAACCTGTCGCAATTTGTGTTGGCAGAAGAGCAGAGGTCGACGTCAAGGTGCCTCACCTGTGGGGTACCACAGGAGTCAGTCCTCTCGCCTCTCCTGTTCAACATTTATATGAAGCCGTTGGGTGAGATCATCCGTGGTAGAATTCCACCAGTACGCTGACGATACTCAGCTGTACATCTGTACCCCGGACCACCCCAACGATGCCGTGGAAGTGATGCCCAGTGTCTGGAGGCCGTGCGAGTCTGGATGGGGAGAAACAGGCTCCGACTCAACCCATCCAAGACCGAGTGGCTGTGGATTCCGGCCTCATGATATAGCCAGTTGGTGCCAGCTCTTGCTATTGGGGGCGAGTCTTTGGCCCCCAAAGAGAGGGCTCGCAACTTGGGCGTCCTCCTTGACTCTCGGCTGTCTCTAGAAGACCATATGACAGCCGTGGCCAGGGGGGCCTTTTATCAGGTTTGCCTGATATGCCAGTTGCGGCCCTTTCTGGATCTTGACGCTTTACGCATGGTCACTCAAGCCCTCATCTCCTCCCTGGACTACTGCAATGCTTTCTACATGGGGCTTCCCTTGAAGTGCACACGGAGGCTCCAGTTAGTTCAGAATGCACTGCGCGGGGGATCCTGTGAGCTCCTAGATGCTCCCATGTGACACCTCTCCTGCGCGAGCTGCACTGGCTGCCTGTGGCTTTCCGGGTGCGCTTCAAGGTATTAGTAACTACCTTTAAAGCGCTCCATGGCAAGGGACCTGGCTACCTGCAAGACCACCTCCTGCCATCAAATACCTCCCACCGACTAGTGCGCTCCCACAGAGAGGGCCTCCTCAGGGTGCCATTGGCCAGGCAATGTCGGCTGGTAACCCACAGGGGGAGAGCCTTCTCTGTGGTGGCTCCTGCCCTCTGGAATGACCTACCCACTGACCTACGCATGACCACGGACCTGCGCCTCTTCCGTCGGGCTTTGAAGACCTATCTATTTCGTGCGGCTGGCCTGGCATAATTTTTTAAATGGTTTTAGTAGGTTTTATTAATGGTTTTAGAACAGGTATTTTATTTAATATATTTTTAAATATATATTTCATGTATTTTTTATATTTTATATCACTGATTTTATTGCTGCCTGTACACCGCCCTGAGTCCCAGAAGGGAGAAGGGCGGTATAGAAATTTAATAAATTAAATTAAATTAATTAAATTGACCATGCTGAATGGAGCTTACGCCCTTCTATTTTTCAGAGATCTCTCGGTGTTTCAAAACACCTGTTGTAGATCTATTTGCCACTCCTGGAAACGCCCAGCTTCCCAGATTCTACTCCAGGTTCCCGATGAGGGAGGCAGAAGGGGTGGATGCTCTACGCATTCCTTGGCCGGAAGGCCTACTGTATGCCTTTCCTCCTACCCCTCTTCTTCCTAGGGTCACCGCCAGATCATTTACCTTCGGGCAGAGGTGATATTAATTGCCCCCTTTTAGCCGAGATGGCCAGTTCACAGCTCTCCAGACACTGTCCTTGGTGAGGCCGTGGCGGATTCCACCAGATGAGATTGTCTTGACTCAGGGTCGTTGGAACACCCGGAGGCCCGGTGGCTCCAGCTGACTGTCTGGAGGTTGAGCGGCTCACTCTAAGAGATAGGGTTATACTCACCATCCAGGCCTCTAGGAGAGCTTTGACCACTCGCATATATAACGCAACATGGAAATTTTTTTGCTCCTGGTGTCAGAAGAATCAGGTCACCCCAGACCGCTTCCATCCCTCAGGTCCTTGAGTTCTTACAGGATGGGTTGGAGAGGGGCCTTTCCCCTAACACCATCAAGAGACAGGTAGCGGCCTTAGGATCGGTTCTTACCTGGGGGGGGGAGAACTCTCACTCTCCCAGCATCCTACGGTTTGTAGGGTGCTGAAAGGGGCGACGAACTTGCAGCCTCCACCTGTTCACCATTATCCAACGTGGGATCTAGCAAAGGTTCTGGGAGCTCTTACCAAGGCCCCCTTTGAACCACTGAAGGAGGTCTCGTGGCAACTCCTCACTTGGAAAGATTTTAGATTTAGATTTTATTCAATTTGTATCCCGCCCTTCTCCAGAAGGACCCAGGGCGGCACACAGGAATTTAAAATAACATACAAAAGTAATACAAAATACACAAATTTAAAACCTATTAAATAACAAAAACCTGCGCTAAAACCAATTAAAACCCCTCATTTTAAAACTATCTAATACTAGTAAGAGTGGAGGCTATGTTAGGCCGGCTTGAAGAAACAGGTGTGTTTTTAAACACTGGCGGAAGAGGCGGAGGTCGATGATGGTATGTAGTTCAGGGGGTAGGTCGTTCCACAGGGCAGGGCCCGCCACAGAGAAGGCCCTTCCCCAGGGTGTTGCCAGTCGGCATTGTCCGGCCGACGGCACCCTGAGAAGGCCCTCTCTGTGGAAGCGTATCGGTCTAAGGGATGTATGGGGCAGGAGACGGTCTCGCATGTAACTAGGTCCCGAGCCATGGAGCGCTGTGAAGATGGTCATCAAAACCTTGAAGCGCACCCGAAAGGCCACAGGAAGCCAATGCAGCTCGCGCAGGATCGGTGTTATGTGGGAGCATCTGGTGGCTCCCATAATCACCTGCGCGGCTGCGTTTTGGACTAACTGTAGCTTTCGAGTGCACCTCAAGGGAAGCCCCATGTAGAGAGCATTACAGTAGTCGAGTCGGGACGTCACGAGAGCTTGAGTGACTGTGCGAAGGGCAGCCCGGTCCAGTAAGGGGCGCAATTGGCGCATCAGGCGTACCTGATGAAACGCCCCCCTGGCCACGGCCGCCACATGGTCTTCCATGAACAGCCGGGAATCCAGGAGGACACCCAAATTGCGCGCCCTCTCCACGGGGGCCGGTGTTTCACCCCCAATGGCCAGAGTTGGACTAATCTGGCTGAACCGGGGTGCCGGAAACCACAGCCACTCAGTCTTGGACGGGTTGAGCTTGAGTTTGTTACTACCCATCCAGATCCGTACGGCTTCCAAACACCGGGACATCACCTCAACGGCATCATTGGGGTGGTCTGGGGTGGAAATGTACAGCTGAGTATCATCAGCGTACAGATGATATCCCACCCCAAAACCACGGATGATCTCACCCAGCGGCTTCATATATGTGTTGAATAGGAGGGGCGAGAGGACCGACCCCTGAGGAACCCCGCATACGAGGTGCCTCGAGCCCGACCTCTGCCCTCCTGCCAACACATATTGCGACCAACCAGAGAGGTAGGACGAGAACCACCGTAAAACGGTGCCTCCTAGCCCCAACCCCCCCAGTCATTGCAATAGGATACCATGGTCGATGTTATCAAAAGCTGCTGAGAGTTCTAACAGGACTAGGATAGAGGAATATCCTCTATCCCGTGCCCTCCAGAGATCATCAACCAACGCGACCAATGCCGTCTCGGTGCTGTGCCCGCCCGGAAGCCGGACTGGCGCGGGTCTAGATAATCAATTTCCTCCAGGTGTCGCGGAAACTGTTGGGCCACCACACTCTCAACAACCTTCGCTAAAAAGTGAAGGTTGGAGACTGGACGGAAGTTCTCTAATAATGCTGGGTCCAGGGACGGCTTCTTGAGGAGTGGCCTTACCACCGCCTCTTTCAAGACAGCAGGCAAGGACCCCTCACTCAAAGAGGCGTTGACAATGCCCTGGAGCCAGCCTCGTGTCGTCTCCCAGGATGCCAGTACAAGCCAGGAGGGACACGGGTCCAATAAACATGTGGTAGCCTTAAGTCTCTTTGACAACCTGTCTATATCCTCGGTAGTAACAAAAGTCAAACTCCTCCCAGAATGTTGCCTCAAGACCAACCTCGAACAATCCCACTGGACCACTCTCGATGGAGGGTAACTCATTCCGAATCCCAATGATTTTGTCCTGCAGATAAATCCCAAATTCCTCTGCTCATCTCTGCAGAGGGGCTTCCCATGGCCTCTGGTGAAGGAGGGAGTGGGTCACCCCAAACAGGGCGGCAGGGCGGTTATCTGTGGATGCAATAAGGGTGGCACAGTACTCACGGTTGGCCACTCTTATCGCCACTAAGTAAGTCCTAATATGGATTCTCACTAGTGTTCAGTCGGCTTCGGAGCGAGAGGATCTCCATCTGCTCTCTAGGTGTCTCTTGTGGCGTTTCATCTCCCTCAGCTCCTCAGTAAACCAAGGAGCCTGGGTGACTCGTCGCCGCAAGAGAGGCCGCAAGGGCGTGACTCGGTCCAAGGCCCCCGTGGCCGTACTTAACCATGCGGCCACCAGGTCCTCAGTCGAGTCACGGGGCAAGTCCACAGGCATTGGCCCAAGCTCCCTCTGGAACCTTACTGGGTCCATCAGGAGCCTGGGGCGGAACCATATAGGAATATTTGGCTCCGCCTCCCCGCGGTAAGATGCGGCGATTGGAAAGTCCAGCCGGAGGAGAGTGTGATCTGTCAATGACAGGGGTGTGATGGCTAAATCCCCTATTCCCAGATCATGACTCCACTGTCCCGAGACGAAGATTAAGTCCAGGGTGTGTCCACCCTCATGAGTAGGGCCTAAAACTACCTGGGTCAGGTCCATGGCTGTCATGGAAACCATGAACTCCCGAGCTGCACCAGAGGTTTCGCCTACCGACGGCAGGTTGAAGTCCCCCATGACCAAAAGTCTGGGGGTCTCAACCGCCGCCTCGGCTATCACCTCTAGGAGCTCGGGCAGGGCTATTATTGCATAGCAAGGAGCCAGGTATACAACTAACACGCCTATCTGCCTCCCTAGGCCCCACTTCACAAGGAGGGACTCACACCCGGTCATCTGAGGGATCGTGGTCTCCTTCGGCTGAAGACCTTCCCTAATCATAATTGCCACCCCCCCACCCCTCCGCAGGGCCCTAGGCTGATGGAAGGCTCGGTAGCCTGGTGGGCACATTTCTACGAGGGGTAAACCCCCCTCCAGGCCCAACCAGGTTTCCGTTATACCCACCAGGTCCAGCTCCCCCTCTGACACAAGGTCACGAATGAGGGGGGCTTTGTTCACCACGGACCTGGCGTTGCATAATATCAGCCTAGGGCCCCGGCTCTGTGGTCCTTGCGCACCTAGTCTGCGATGGGAGCACAGGGAGTCGGGGCGCGTGACCACCTGTAACCAGCAGCCACGGTCCTCCGACCCTATCCGTCTCCCACCGACCCTGCCCCTCCCCAAAACTGAACTAATGGCCAAAACCTCAGTGGAAACGACCCCCCTCCCCTTCCTCCGTTTCCTCTCTTCTGCCGGCCGGCCTAGCTGTATTCCGCCCCCTAGCTGGACTGTCCCTCCCCTCCTCCCTGGAACCCCCTAAAAACCGAATTAAAAATTTAGTTAAAAACCCCCTGAGACTGCGCCTCACCCACCTCTCTGGATTCAAATATCCCTCATCAAGATGGGCCCTCGTAAGAGCAGAGGGCCAAACCTGCGAGAGGGGGAACTCCCGCAGTAGGATTAGGTCTGCCCTTGAGTACATAATGGATCACATTTATAGCAGGGCATCAATTGGTTTTAGGGATGAACAGGTGTTAAAATAGATATTAAATAAATATTAAATATTAGAGATATTAAAATAAATATTCAATAAATATTAAATAGATGTTAAAATTAATTAATTCCAGCAAGCATATAGTCCAGTACAAAAAAGTTAAAAACTGGGGTCAATAGTCAATAGATGGTCCAAAGATAATCAGATAGGTGCAATGTGCAATGCGCAATAGGTGCAATGTCTCAGGCGTGGCCTTAAAAGTCCAGTCCCGCTCTTCAAAAGCTTCAGGCCTTGGCCAAAGATGGTAAATGATTGGGCCCTTTCCTGGATCTCCCGGCCCCCTCATGGGTCTTGGCTTGGGTTGGTTGGATCAGGGCGGTAGGGAAGAGGCCTCGGCCTGGATCTCCTTATTTTTATTTATTTTATTTTTATTTTATTAAATTTATACCCCGCCCTTCTCCAAACGGACCCAGGGCGGCGCACAGGGATGTTAAAACACATATAAAACATATAAAATTTTAAAAAACTTATTCTAATAAACCCTGCGCTAAAAACCGAATTTAAAAAACCCAAATTTAAAACTATCTAAGAGTCAGTAATGGGGGTTATGCTAGGCCGGCTAGATGGAATAGGTGTGTCTTCAGACACTTGCGGAAGAGGCGGAGGTCAGAGATGGTGCGGAGTTCAGGGGGTAGGTCGTTCCAAAGGGCAGGGCCCGCCACAGAGAAGGCTCTTCCCCTGGGTGTCGCCAGTCGGCATTGTCCAGCCGACGGCACCCTGAGGAGGCCCTCTCTGTGGGAGCGTATCGGTCTGAGGGATGTATGGGGCAGGAGGTGATCTCGCATATAACTAGGCCCCGAGCCATGGAGCGCTTTAAAGATGGTCGTTAAAACCTTGAAGCGCACCCAAAAGACCACAGGGAGCCAGTGCAGCTCGCGCAGGATAGGTGTTATGTGGGAGTGTCTAGGCGCTCCCGTAATCACCCGCGCGGCTGCGTTCTGGACTAGCTGCAGCTTTCGGGTGCACCTCAAGGGAAGCCCCATGTAGAGAGCATTACAGTAGTCAAGTCGAGAGGTGATGAGTGCTTGAGTGACTGTGCGTAAGGCACCCCGGTCCAGTAAGGGGCGCAATTGGCGCATCAGGCGTACCTGATGGAATGCCCCCCTGGCCACGGCTGCCACATGATCTTCCATAGACAGCCGGGAATCCAGGAGGACACCCAAATTGCGCGCCCTCTCCACGGGGGCCGGTGTTTCGCCCCCAATGGCCAGAGTTGGAATAATCTGGCTGAACCGGGGCGCCGGAAGCCACAGCCACTCAGTCTTGGATGGGTTAAGCCTGAGTTTGTTACCACCCATCCAGATCCGTACGGCCTCCAAACACCGGGACATAACCTCGACGGCATCGTTGGGGTGGTCTGGGGTGGATATGTACAACTGAGTATCATCAGCGTACAGATGATATCCCACCCCAAAACCACGGATGATCTTAGGCCTTGGCCCTGCTGTTATGAGGCCTCCCGGCTCCCGGCTGCCCAAGCCTCCGATGGTTCCACTCACCCGGGCGATCTCTGAAGGAATCCTCCAACTGAGGGGTCCAGTCTGGGTCCTCTCAGGCCGTGGCCCTGCTGTTATCGGGCCTGGGTCGTCCTGGGTCGTCCTAGCCCCGGGCCAGTTCTTCTTGCCCTCCCGGCCTGGCGTCCCGACCTCCAGCGCCCCGGCCTCCCATGGCCTTTCGTGCCTGGCGAACCTCCAGGCCGGCCTCCTGACTGACCTCCTGCCCAGTCTCCAGCACCCAGCAACCTCCTGCCTGGCCTCCAGCGCTCCACTTGCCTGCCAGGCCTCCAAAGCTCCCCTTGCCTGCCAGGCCTCCGAAGCCCCGAAGCCCCACCTGCTCCCCGCGATCCTCAAAGTCCTCATCAGGCCGACGCTCGGCACCCGGCACCTCCAGCTGGCCGGCTCCTTCCGGCCAGCAAAGCCCCCATTCTGGGCCGTCCGCCCACCCTGGGAGGCCGTTCCGGCCTCGATGGAACCCCAGGGTGGGTACTTGCTGGACCCGACCCTCAAAGATGGTAGAGAGGGTCGGGAAACATCCCCTTTTTGCCAAAGAGCCCTGCGGCCCGCGAGGAGCTCAACGGCAGACCGCCATCTCTTTGCGCATGTGCAGTCATTCCAAAGTGGCCTTTTTGGTGGCAATCACATCTGCCAGATGAATTTTGGAGTTACATGCTCTGTCGGTCAGGGAAGATTTATGTAAGTTTTACCCTGATAGGGTGGTCCTCTTTCTTGACCCTTCATTTGTCCCAAAGGTTGGGTCTTGGTTCAATTGGGCCCAAGAGATTGTACTGCCCAATTTTTATTCGGAGCCCTCCCAGCCCCTAGAGGAACTGTGGCACATGTTGGATGTTAGGATGGCGCTGGAGGTATATATAGAGCGCCCAGCACTTATTCGCAGGTCGGAGGCTCTGTTTGTTTCTTTCCTGCCTGGTTCCTTAGGGAAGAAGGTGTCAGTGGCCTGCGCCGGATGGTGGATCAGATGATGTATTGAGACAGCATATGCGGCTGGTGACGAGAAAGTTCCAAGAGGCATCACAGCACATTTGACGCGGAGTGCAGCTACCACCTTGGCCTGGGCAACGCCGGACAAGATTTGCAGAGCTGCGGCGTGGTCTTCACCTTCACCATTTGTTTGACATTACAAATTAGATCGGTTCACTTCGGCGGATACTGACTTCAGCCGTCGAGTTTTGCAGCCGGTTTGATCTGGTGCTCAAGTGCAAGACTAATCTCGACCCTCCCTGTTTCAGGGTTCCTTGGCTTGGGTATGTCCTATACATGGATGCTATCTCCATCCTTATTGAGAAAGAGCGTTGGTACTTACCTGATACACCTCTTCTAATAAGAGGGGAGATAACATCAGCCCATCCCATTCTTGATTCCGTCCTGGCACTTTTGTTGATATTGGCTATTAGTTCATGACTTGTACTTGTTGCTTACTTTCTTACTAAAGGAGTTGGATTTTACCGGTGAGTCTGTGGTCTTTCCTTTTGTCGTAAAACTGGGTATGACAGCTCCTGAGGGGGTTTTATACTGAATTAATTAGTAATCAGACTCAGTCCAATCAGAGTGTGGATAGAATCAACCCATACATGGATGCTATCTCCCCCCTTATTAGAAGAGGCGTATCTGGCGTATCCAAAGAATCATCCAAGAAATACGCCCAACTGTAGTGCAGAACAGTAGAGTCAGAAATTGAACATTACTGGAAAAACAGCAGAAACTGAAATAATACTCGAAGAACATATGGGAGAAAGAGAAAACACATAACACCAGTGCAAACTGGCTGCAGGACCTGACAACAGAGCACAGTAATCTTGCAGAGTAGGAACCAATTACCATCACAATGGTAGAAATCTGCAGCAGGTCAAGAACACGAAGAGCTGAATTTTTTAAAGGAAACATGTATATGACTTATGAGGTATCTCACATTTTTAAATAGATGGGATATAAGTTGCAATTAATTAAACATTCCTATTGAAGCAACAAAAAATTAAATTGGGCTAAAAATCAAGCAACTGCAAATTTAGACATGTTCAAAGATAAATCTCATAGAACTGAAAGGTACTTGCTTTTATTTATTTATTTATTTATTATTAAATTTATATAACCGCACCCTCTCCTCGAAGGGACCCGGGGCGGTGCACAGGAAGTTAAAACAAACAGTACAAAATATAAATAATTAAAATTGAATTAAATAGGTTATCCCTGTGCTACAATTTAGAAAGTTAAAACAAAGTGTATAGGCTTGAAACCCATACTTGAATTCAATCCAAGTCTACTAAAAACTATTAAAATATTAGTTTAAATTTTAATCATCCATATGTTAATATCATTAATAACCAATAAAATGTAATCATGAAGAAATTTTTTAAAATGTAGATTAATACTCAATTTTTTAAAAAATACAGATAACATTCTTATGATGCTACCAGTAGTTGTATTTCAGAACCTTTGCAGCATTTTAAAATTATTTTCACAATATAGAAATGGCTAATAATCTCCAAATACATTTGAAATTTACATGGATGTTTATAATAATTTTCATTCAATGTTTTTCAATGACTAACGGTGTAGATATTAAGTAATTGATATTGGTGAATATGTAGATGACATATATTTATAGAATTTATCTGAATAGTGATTTATCCATTGTAGTGATGCATTGTTAATTTAAATTCAAAGTAGTACGAAGAAAAATACTTAAGTAAATAGCCAAGAAATTATGCAACATGTAGTAGAAGGCAATTCATGTTTAATTTAATTGAAATTTAACAGATATTTATGGAAAATGCCATTTTATCGTAAGATAAAATTTTGATAGAACAAAATATTTTTCATCAGCTTTATATTTCCAGCTGCTACGCCCCACCGCGGGTAGGCGGAACCGGAATGTCCAAGATGGTTCTGCCCCAGGCGCCTGATGGAACCTGATAGGTTCCAGACGGAGCTTGGGCCATTTCTTATAGCCCTGACCCGCACCCGGATGGAGGACCTAGTGGCTGCATGGAATAATGCGGCCACCGGGGCCTTGGACCGGGTTGCGCCTTTGCAGCCTCTCTTGCGGCAGCGAACCACCCAGGCTCCCTGGTTTACTGAGGAGCTGAGGGTGATGAAGCGCAACAAGAGACGCCTAGAGAGCAGGTGGAGATCGTCACGCTCTGAATCTGACCGAACACAGGTGAGAGCCCATTTATGGACTTACCTTGTGGCGTTAAGAGTGGCCAAGCGTCAGTATTGTGCCACTCTTATTGCATCCGCGGATAACCGCCCTGCCGCCCTGTTTGGGGTAACCCGCTCCCTCCTTCAACAGAGGCCGCGGGAAGCCCCTTTGCAGGGTAGAGCAGAGGAATTTGGGGAGTATCTGCAGGACAAAATCACTCAGATTCGGAGCGAGTTGGTCCCCACTAGTGACGTCGGAGGCGGGTCTTGAGGTTCCATTCTGGGAGGAGTTTGACTCTGTTACTTCCGACGATATGGACAGGTTGCGTAGGCGACTGCGAGCTACCACATGTTTACTGGACCCGTGTCCCTCCTGGCTTGTACTGGCATCCTGGGAGGTTACACGAGGCTGGCTCCAGGAGGTTGTCAACGCTTCTCTTAGTGAGGGTTTCTTGCCTGCCTCCCTTAAAGAGGCGATGGTGAGACCCCTCCTGAAGAAGCCCTCTCTGGACCCAGCTTTATTAGTCAACTATCGTCCCATCTCCAACCTTTGCTTTCTGGCGAAGATTGTTGAGAGTGGGGTGGCACAACAGTTTCCACGCCACTTGGAGAAAATTGATTATCTGGACCCGCGCCAGTCCGGCTTCCAGCCCGGGCACAGCACGGAGACGGCATTGGTCGCGTTGGTGGATGATCTCTGGAGGGCCAGAGATGGGGGTTGTTCCTCCATCCTGGTCCTATTAGACCTCTCGGCGGCTTTTGATACCATCGACCATGGTATCTTATTGCATCGATTGGAGGGGTTGGGGGTGAGGGGCACCGTTTTGCGGTGGTTCTCCTCCTATCTCTCTGGTCGAGCGCTATTTGTGTTGGCAGGGGGGCAGAGGTCGATCTCGAGGTCGCTCACTTGTGGAGTGCCACAAGGGTCGGTCCTCTCGTCTCTCCTGTTCAATGCATATATGAAGCCGCTGGGCGAGATCATATGTGGGTTTGGGGTAGATTACCATCTGTACGCGGATGACACCCAGTTGTACATCTCTACCCCAAACCACCCCAACGATGCCGTCAAAGTGATGTCCCAGTGTCTGGAAGCCGTACGGATCTGGATGGGAAGTAACAGACTCAAGCTCAACCCGTCCAAGACTGAGTGGCTGTGGCTACCGGCGCCCCGGTTCAACCAGTTGATTCCATCACTGGCCATTGGGGGCGAACATCTGGCCCCCGTGGATCGGGTACGCAATTTGGGCATTCTTCTAGATGCCCGGCTGTCAATGGATGACCATGTGACAGCCGTGGCAAGGGGGGCGTTTCACCAGGTTCACCTGGTGTGCCAATTGCGTCCCCTATTGGACCGGGACGCCCTTCGCACAATCACTCATTCGCTTGTGACGTCCTGTCTAGACTACTGCAACGCTCTCTACATGGGGCTCCCCTTGAGATGCACCCGAAGGCTGCAGTTGGTTCAGAATGCGGCCGCGCGGGCAGTTTCGGGAGTCTCTAGATACTCCCATGTAACACCTCTCCTGCGCGGGCTGCACTGGCTGCCTGTGGCTTTTCGGGTGCGTTTCAAGGTGTTGATTATCATCTTCAAAGCGCTCCATGGCACAGGACCTAGTTATTTGCGGGATCGTATCCTGCCCCATACATCCCTTTGGCCGATTCGTTCACACAGAGAGGGACTTCTCCAGGTGCCGTCCACCAGGCTGTGCCAGTGGGAGACGCCCAGGGGAAGGGCCTTCTCTGTGGCGGGCCCGACCCTCTGGAATGACCTTCCCCCTGACATTAGAACGACCACGGATCTCCGCTCCTTCTGCCAGAAACTCAAAACCCACTTGTTTCATCTGGCCGGCCTGGCCTAATTCCAGCTTTCCCACCTCAGTCTGTATTTTTAAATTTTGTGATTTGGTTTTAAGATTAAGTTTTTAATTTTTATAAATTTGTACAGGGGATTATTTAATTCGATTTTAGTTTTATGTATTATTGATTGTAATGGATTTAATTTCTACCTGTACACCGCCCCGAGTCCCTCCGGGGAGAGGGGATGGTCTAGAAGTCCAAATAATAAAATAAATAATAATAAATAAAATAAATATATTTCTACTCTTTATTTTAACTAAATAACTTATATTTTATTCTGTTCTAGTCATATTATTTTAGAATAACAAAAAGGGGTCCTTGGTTGTATCTGAGCTTGGTTGTTTTCTTGCAGATGTTTTATTACCCAAACTAGTATAACATCATCAGAATAATAATGTTCCACCACAAGGTGGCACACATTGATTAACAAATTGAATTTCTGTTACCTAGGTTCCATATTTTTTCTGTCTTTATTAGAAACTTATTGTATGCTAGTATTATATTGAAAACGATTTAATGTCTGCAAAAATATAACATTGTATCATAATTTTAAAATGTGCATCATTTACAGAGTTATTGTGAAGTCATTCAAGCACTAATGTGTCCTCAAGGCTCCATCTATGTAATGTTACAATACAATACAATAGCAGAGTTGGAAGGGACCTTGTAGGTCTTCTAGTCCAACCCCCTGCATGGGCAGGAACCTTATACCATTTCAGACAAATGGCTGTCTAACATCTTTTTAAAGACTTCCAGGGTTGGGGCATTCACAACTGCTGGAGGCAAGCTGTTCCAGAGGTTAATTGTTCTTACTGTCAGGAAATTTCTCCTTAATTCTAAGTTGCTTCTCTCCTTGGTTAGTTTCCACCCATTGCTTCTTGTCCTGCCCCCAGGTGCCTTGGAGAAAAGTTTGACTCCCTCTTCTTTGTGGCACCCTCTGAGATATCGGAACACTGCTATCATGTCTCCCCTGGTCCTTCTCTTCATCAAACTAGACATACCCAGCTCCTGCAGCCGTTCTTCATATGTCTTAGTCTCCAGTCCTCTAATCATCTTGGTTGCTCTTCTCTGCACTCTTTCCAGAGTCTCCACGTCTTTTCTACATCGTGGCGACCAAAACTGTATGCAGTATTCCAAGTGTGGCCTTACCAAGGCACTATACAGTGGCATTAACACTTCACGTGATCTAGATTCTATCCCTCTGTTGATGCAGCCTAGAACTGTGTTGGCTTTTTTGGCAGCTGCTGCACACTGCTGGCTCATATTTAAATGGTTGTCCACTAGGATTCCAAGATCCCTCTCACAGTTGCTACTATTGAGCAAGGTACCACCTATACTGTACTTGTGCATTTGGTTTTTCTTGCCTATATGTAGGACCTTACTTTTTCACTAGAGCTTCATGTTCACTAGAGCTTCATTTCCAAAACAAGTCCCCCCCCCAGATCAAGATACGCAAGCCAGCTGTTGTTTAGCATAGTTCACAAACTAATCAATATTATTTTTTACAAAGTCACTAGAAATAAGGAATAATTGTCATCTGTTTATATTTTGGCCAGCACATCTTGCGATGATTGAAACTGGCAGTTCCCTTATCTTGTTAGCATCAGTTAGCACTGATATATTTTAAGAGAATTATTATTTATTCATTACTTAATAATTGGATAATAAATGACAAAAAACCCTGTATTAAAGCCATTTATTTCATAGGAAACCTTAGGCTCGCACTTTTTAAAATATCAGTAACATATGAAATGCTGATACTTGAGAAGTGCTTTTATTACGTAACAGTAGATAACATACTACAAAAGGTATAATTATAAAAGAAGCAGGCATTCTATAAAGTCACGCAACTTGGAATTTCTGTGCAAGATTTTTTAAAAAGTTATTCACAGAAGTAATGCTGCAACACACACTGATAATAAGCGTAAAATCTCACAACTCATCCTAATTATCAAAACTTCATACAGCACACCTGGCTATAGTTAGTGTATTGTATTAACCCAATCGTTTTCATTTGTGTGACACAGTGAATCATATATTATCAGATAAATGCATATAACATACAGGTTTATAGCTCAGTATGTTACCATATTTTTTGGAGTATAAGACGCACCGGAGTATAAGACGCACCAAGGTTTTGAAGAGGCAAATTACAAAAAAAAGTAGGTAGGTAGATAGAGGGATTGAGAGGGAGAGAAAGAAAGAGAAATACAGCAGGTAGGTAGGTAGAGAGAGTAGGTAGGTAGGTAGATAGGTAGATAAAGGGATAGAAAGAGAGAGAAATACAGTAGGTATGTAGGGAGAGAGAGTGTGTGTAGATAGGTAGGTAGAGGGATAGAGAGAAATAGAAAGAGAGAGAAATACAGTAGGTAGGGAGAGAGAGAGAGTGTGTGTAGGTAGGTAGATAAAGGAATATATAGAGAGAGAGAATAGAGAGAGAAATACAGTAGATAGGTAGGGAAAGAGAGGGTAGGTAGATAAAGGAATAGAGAGAGAGAGAAATAGAGACAAATAAGAGAAATACAGTAGGTAGGTAGGGAGAGTGTGTGTGTGTGTGGGTAGGTAGGTAGAAGGATAAAGAGAGAAAGAGAGAGAGAGAGAGAAATACAGTACGTAGGTAGGGGGAGGGTGTGTGTAGGTAGGTAGAAGGAGAGAGAGAGAGAGAGAAATACAGTAGGTAGATAGGGAGAGAGAGAGTGTGTGTGTGTGTGTAGATAGAAGGATAGAGAGAAAGAGAGAAAGAGAGGGAGAGAGAAATACAGTAGATAGGTAGGGAGAGAGACAGAGTATGTGTAGGTAGGTAGGTAGAAGGATAGAGAGAGAGAAATAGGGAGATAAATACAGTAGGGAGAGAGAGAGAGAGAGAGAGAGAGAGAGAGAGAGAGAGAGAGAGAGAGAGAGAGAGAGAGAGAGTAGGTAGGTAAGCTGATGTTTCCAGGTGTATTTATCCCTGTCCTGGAGAAGGAAATAGCTGACAAACCTTAAGACTTTGTTTCTCCTGGCACAGAAACAGTTAAAGAGTCTTCCGAAAGAGCTTTCCGAAATTGTTTTTGCACTTGCAAACCTTCCCAAAATTGCTCATTTCTCTGCAAAAACGGGGCCGTTTTTCTTCAAATAAAAGCATGACTAGCCTTGGGGGGGCTTGCAGAGTGCTCCAGGGTGGTAGTGGAAAATGAGCAAAAAAACAGCCCATTTATCGCGAAAATGGGCCATTTTTGTGTCAAATAAATTGCATGCATAGCCCTATGGAGGCTTATAGGGTGCTGCTGGGGACTTGGGGGGGGGGCAAAAATGGCCCGATTTAGGCTCATTTCTGCCCTCCCCAGCACCAGGAGCTCTCTGAAGCCTCCACAAGGCTGGGAATAGCCATTATGGTGAAGGGGGTGGGGTTTCGGGAAGCAAAAAATGCTGTATACGATGTATAAGACGCACCCAGATTTTCAGCCTCTTTTTAGAGGAAAAGAGGTGCGTCATATACTCCGAAAAATTCGGTATTTCCCTAAAGTTGTTGATGGAGAAAAATAATGCCAACTTAAAAGAGATGTAAGGTTAAACATTATTTTAAGACAAGAAGCTGGAAAGTATGTCAGGTACCAGAGTAGCAAGACAGATGTTGTTGTAATAAGGAGAAAAGTATACAATATAACTCCTACAATGTAAAAACATTTACATATATGTATCTTTTTATAATCTTAACTTGCTTTATTAGATAACTTTAACGTAACAAAATCTAAAAGATTTCTAAGTCTCTTCATTGAGCAAGGTGTTACAATATCAGATATTGTTGAAAAACAAAGAAAGTCTGCTAATATCATACTTCATTTGTAAGGATTCAGAGGGTAAATGTGTTTTTATTGGTCATATTTATTTTAAAAATCAAATGAATTAAAGTTAGTATATTTGTTTTCAAATTATTCATACAACAATGCAAAATTATGTAAATAGAATCAAGTACAGAAATCTAACAAAACATTCCAATTTATTATAATTTCACTTGATATTTTTTTAGTAGAAAGATTATAAACATGATTTTTTCCTGTTCTTGTTGCTTTACATTTAGTTTGATTTATTAAATAGCAAATATACCGGCTAGTTTCCCCTATTTAAAAAAATTATCTGGAATATTAAAGAGTTTATTAATTAAAGGAATGCTAATATTTAATTTTGCTGAAGATTTCACTGAGAGGAGTAAATATGAAACAAAATAACAGCATTCACCTGACTATGGCTTGAATGTCAAAAAAATAAAATAAATTGTATTAGAAATATTTGATGTCACAATGTAAGTATTGAACTTGTTTAAATCATATGTACTTTGGCTTAGATAACCAATAACTGGATGGGTAGTAATTAAAGAATGTGAATATATAATAAGTTCAAAAATGGAACAATTGTCAAAACATATACAATAGCTAAAGTTACCTTCTGTTTTCTGTATTTCCCAGAATAAATATTAAAAATTGTAGATTCTATTTTTTTCCATACAGACTGATATGGCCCCATATCTTTTCACAGGGGAAATATCTAACTGAAACTCGTATAATGTAGTCCAGAATCTACATTATACGAGTTGGTATGATGGTAAAAATAGAACGTGTTAATAACTTCTAACCCATTATCTTTATTATTAAGGGAGTTATAATTGTTGGTTTCTGCATAAGTAATAGCTCAGGACTGGATTCAGCTGTTAATGCCTAGCAACAAACTAAAGATATTTCTGTTAGATTTATTTAATATCAAAACATAAAGGTAATACTTTGAGCTTAAATAGCTTTGTAATCTAAGTTGTGAACCTGAACACTTATAAACAGTAAATGCTTATTTCAGATATACTACATGTTGTAGTACATCTTTTGATATGCAAGTACTGCACTGCATTGTATAATATTTCATTTTCACACAAGCTCTGACTATACAAGCCATATTATGACATACTACACTGTACAGAGATTCTATTTCCTTATATTGAATTTTTCATTATTTCATATATGTAAGTCGGAAGCGGAACACTTTTTCATTAGGCATTCTTTTTTCACAGTTTTCTTTTCACTTCAGATAATATATTTCTAAATCATTCAAAACAAATTAATAGTTTATTTTGTTTTATATAGTTTATTTGATTTATATACCACCCTTCTCCCTTTCGGGACTCAGGGCAGTGTACAGCCATAATAAAATAAACAGTACAAAATCTAAAACAATATGTTAAAAAGTTATTAAATAAATGGCCTACATTTTAAAACCTCATACTAAAACCCCTATAAAATCCCTTTAAAAACTACCTTTAAAAACTGACAGGCCGGCAGCGCAGAATAAATGCGTCTTCAGGGCCCGATGGAAGAGATGTAGGTCTGAGATCGTCCTTAGTCCAGCGGGTAGGTCATTCCAGAGGGCAGGAGCTGCCACAGAGAAGGCTCTCTCCCTGGGGGTCTCCAGCCGGCATTGTTTAGCCGACGGCACCCTGAGGAGGCCCTCTCTGTGGGAGCGAACTGGTCGGAAGGAGGTATTTGGCAGCAGGAGGCAGTCTTGCAGGTAATCAGGTCCCTTGCCATGGAGCGCTTTAAAAGTGGTCACTAGCACCTTGAAGCGCATCTGGAAAGCCACAGGAAGCCAGTGTAGCTCATGCAGGAGAGGTGTCACATGGGAGCATCTAGAAGCTCCCAGAATCCTCCGCGCGGCCGCATTCTGAAGTAACTGGAGCCTCCGGGTGTACCTCAAGGAAAGTCCCATGTAGAGAGCGTTGCAATAGTCCAGACGGGAGGTGACGAGGGCTTGAGTGACCGTGCGTAAAGCGTCACAATCCAGAAAGGGGCGCAACTGGCATATCAGACGGACCTGATAGAAAGCCCCCCTGGCCACCGCTGTCATGTGATCTTCTAGAGACAGCCGAGAGTCCAGGAGGACGCCCAAATTGCAAGCCCTCTCTGTGGGAGCCAGTGTCTCACCCCCAATAGTCAGAAATGGCATCAACTGACTATACCGTGACCCCGGAAGCCACAGCCTCTCGGTCTTGGATGGGTTGAGTCGGAGCCTGTTCCTTCCCATCAAGACTTGCACGGCCTCCAGACACCGGGACATCACTTCCACGGCATCGTTGGGGTGGTCTGGGGTAGAGATGTACAGCTGGGGGTCATCAGCGTACTGATGGAACTCTACCCCAAAACCATGGATGATCTCACCCAACGGCTTCATATAAATGTTGAACAGGAGGGGTGAGAGGACTGACCCCTGTGGGACCCCACAGGTGAGGCCCCTTGATGTCGACCTCTGCCAACACAAACTGTGACCGGTCAGAGAGATAGGAGGAGAACCACCGTAAAACGGTGCCCCTCACTCCCAACCCCTTCAACCGGTGCAGCATGATACCATGGTCGATGGTATTGAAAGCTGCTGAGAGATCTAATAGGACCAGGATAGATGAACAACCCCTATCCCGAGCCCTCCAGAGATCATTGACCAACGCGACCAATGCCGTCTCTGTGCTGTACCCAGGCCAAAAGCCGGACTGGCGCGAGTCCAGATAGACAGCTTCATCCAGGTGCTGAGGGAGCTGTCGCTCCACCACACTCTCAACAACCTTCGTGATGAAACGAAGGTTGGAGACAGGACGATAGTTGGCCAAAACAGCTGGATCCAGAGTGGGCTTCTTGAGGAGGGGCCTCACAACTGCCTCTTTCAAGGCGGCCGGCAGAAACCCCTCACTCAAAGAAGCATTAGTAATTCCCTGGAGCCAGCCTCATATAACCTCCCGGGAGGCCAGTACCAACCAGGAGGGACACAGGTCCAATAAACATGTGGTGCTGTTCAGCCTCCCCAGCATCCTGTCCATGTCCTTAGGAGTCACAGGATCGAACTCCTTCCGGATGACATTCTCAAGACCTGCCTCTGTCAGCCTGTCTGAACTAAGGCTAGCCCGGAGGCTAACCCATCCAGAATCTGATCGATTTTATCATGCAGATAATGCCCAAAATCCTCCGCTCGACCCTGCAAGGGAGTATCCCATGCCCTCAGATGAAGAAGGAAGCGGGTCACCCTAAACAGGGCAGTTGGTCGGTTATCTGCAGACGTGACAAGAGCGGAGAAATAATTGCGTTTCGCCGCCCTTATCGCCACTAGGTAGGACCTTAAATAGGACCTTACCAATGTCCAGCCAGACTCGGAGCGGTTGGCCCTCCAACCGCTCTCTAGGCATCTCTTCCGATGCTTCATCACTCTCAGCTCCTCGGAGAACTAAGGAGCTAAGGTGGTTCGGCGCTGGGTGAGAGGCCGCAAGGGCACGACTCGGTCCAGGGCCACCGTGGCCGCAATGTTCCAAGCGGCCACCAGGTCCTCAGTCAAGTCGTGGGTCTGGGTCGCAGGTATCAGCCCAAGCTCCATCTGGAACCTCTCAGGGTCCATCAGGCGCCTGGTGCGGGACCATCTCACCGATTCCGATTCTGCCTCCCCGCGGTGGGGTGCAGCGGTTGGAAAGTCAAGCCGAAGGAGAGAGTGATCTGACCATGACAGGGGTTCGATGACTATTTCCCCTAAACCGAGATCACTCAACCATTGGCCAGAGACAAAAACAACATCCAGTGTGTGTCCTCCAGTGTGAGTGGGGTCAGGAATTAACTGAGTCAGGTCCATGGCCGTCATGGAGGCCATGAACTCCCGTGCTATCTCAAATGATTCGCCTACCAATGGCAGGTTGAAATCCCCCATGACTAACAGCCTGGGGGTACCAACCGCCACCTTGGCTATCACATTGAGAAGCTCGGGTAGGGCTGCTGACACGTAGCGGGGAGCCAGGTACACAATCAGCAAGCCCAGATGCCTCCTATGACCCCACTTCACACAGAGAGACTCACATCCAGCTATCTGAGGCACAGTGGTCTCCCTCGAATCCAGACTCTCCTTTAAAACAACTGCCCCCCCCCACCGCGACCCTGGGCTTTTGGCTGGTGAAATGCATGGTAACCCGGTTGGCACATTTCCACGAGGTGCACCCCCCCTCTTGGCCCAACCAGGTCTCCGTGATACCCGCCAGGTCCGCACCCCCCTCCAAAACTAGATCGTGAATGAGGGGAGCTTTATTGACCACGGACCTGGCATTACACAGCAGCAGCCAGAGATCCAGGCCCTGAGATCCTAAACCCCCTGGGCCGTAAGGGGAGCCATGAAGGACGGAGGGCACCACCGCTTGAAGACAGCGAGTGCGCCCTCCCCTTACATGATATGGCCCTCGGCTCCCACCATACCTGCCCCTCCCACTCACAGTACAGATGGAATAACCCTCTTTTGGACAGACCTTCACCCCCCCCCCCGAATTCTAGAACCTACAGCCCCCCCACCAAGGCCCCTAGCTGGCCTAAAAACATTCCCCGGTGGGTTTTCTCCCTCACCCACCACCCTAGTCCTGGATTTACCCTCCCCCTCCCTGGGACCCCTTAAAACATGAACTAAAAATTTAACTAACCCCCCACTTAGTTTCCGCTTCTGCCACCTCTCTTGGTTTACGATCCCATCATCGAGGTGGGCCCTCGTTAGAGCTGAGGGCCAGACCTGCGAGAGGGGGGACTCCCACAGGGCACGAAGTTCAGCCACTGAGTACATTGAAAGAGTAGTCTGTAGTGAGATGAATTGTCAGGAAGAAAAACACCGCCTTGATATAATCTGTCATTTGGACCCATAAGTTCCTTGTTGATACATTTCAGCGTCATCTTGACTTCCGAATATCTGCACACCCGCATTGGGCCAGAGTTCCTTTATTGCGTATTCAGTCCTGTTCACCACCTTCACCTGCATTCTTTCCTCTTCGGGTCGAGAAGACATGTACTTATAGAAGTCATTGATTTCTTCGTGAAGGCCCACCACACCAGGGCTGTAATTCGTCTTGCAAGGGCTCTTCACCCTCCTAGCATGGTGGGTGGATGTTGGGGCATGCCAAGACCTTGGTGTCAATGTCCGAGAGTCGGAGTTGCCACACACCACGTAGGGGGAGGTGGTGCGCAGTTGGGTGTCAGGCATCAGGTGCTGTAATGAACTCACACTGGAAGAGGGTAAGGAGAGAGACAATTTCAGCCATATCAGAAGCCATGAATCCAGGTTTGCTGCAGCCTGTAGAGAGCCAGCAAGGAGTATTTGCTGGAGCAGGTCGACAGAGCAGGCAGGAAATCTGTCAGAAAGTGTTTGCTGTAATAGGCTAGCAGAGCAGGCAGGAGGGGAGAAACAGCTGCATCCGAATCAAAGGCCATGAATCCAGGTTTAATGAAGCCGCGACGTTGTATCAAGCTGACCAGTGATAATACAAAATTAAAAATAGACATGTTAGTGGATTGCTTCCTATATCTGTGTTAAAACTTTATTGCTATAAATTTCTGTAGAGATATTTTATAATGAATTGTTTGTAGCTGACCTAAGAATCTACAGTGTAAATATGTTAACCTTATTAACCATAAGATCCAGCTGTAAAGAGAGTTACTGTCTACAAGAAATGCTGCAAATTTTATGTTTCAGCCCAAAAAAAAGCAAATATCCTTTCTTTTGTTTTAAAAAGAAAAAGGACTTTTCTTTAATAGCACCTCAAATTTATTACACAAGCTCTTTTTCTCTGTCTCTGACTCTTTCTCTACTCCCCACCCACAGTTTCCTAAATTAAAATAATGTCTTTTTCTAAAATTAAAATAAAATAATTTTACTTTAAATTGCATGTTCATTGTTTTTGCAGTTGTTTATGTAATGCATGTAACTAAAACATGTATTGCAAAAAAATATTTTTTTTGCATTTTATGATGAGAAGTTTAGAAAAATAATGATGTTCATAATATAAATTGCTAATATAGCTGGATATATATTAATATTTATATTACTTAGACAGATGTATGTAAGAAGAAAAAAACCTGGTATGAAAGTGCATTTGAAGAGGCTAACAAATTACTTGCATGTACTACTCAGCAAAGGCTCAACATATGCTACCTATCAAAAAAAGGTACAATTATCTGGACTTTTATTTGTTATTATACACAAACATTTGAATTTTTATTTGTGCAAATATTTTCCTAGGAATTGTGGCATAAATTAATGATACTGTAGTATCTTTACTAAATACTAATACTGCTAGATACTAATGATTCCTCCATCAAATCAACAGAAGTTTCATAAATAAAAGAATAAATAAATACTCAGCTCAGAATAATCTGTGTTATTCACTTAAGGACATTTTACATGATGGATATAACTTTTAATGAAATACAAGTTCCTACAAATATCTTTGGGTACTTACTACAGACATCAGGATCTATTTATCATGTAAGATTAACCAAGTTCTGAATTGGGTCATGTTCCTCCAGCTAACATGGTATCACAGCCCACTATGTGATACTTGAGTAGTTTTATTGTAGATTCCTATTTCCATAATACTTTTATTATAACACTAGCTATATCCGGCCACGTGTTACTGTGGCCCAGTTTGGTTAAATGGCCAACCAATCTGTGTGCAGATCTACACCTGCACACATACACACAACCACTGTATAACCCCCAACCTACCTACCTACTGTATTTATCCCTCTCTATCTATCCCTCTACCTACCTACTTACCGTATTTCTCCCTCTCTATCTATCCCTCTACCTACCTACTGTATTTCTTCCTTTCTCCCTCTATCTACCTACCTACCTACCTATCTATTGTATTTATCCCTCTCTATCCCTCTACCTACCTACTGTATTTCTCCCTCTCTCTCTATCCCTCTACTTACCTACCTACTGCATTTCTTCCTTTCTCCACCTACCTACC
Source organism: Rhabdophis nuchalis (assembly GCA_039707465.1). Classification (NCBI taxonomy): domain Eukaryota; kingdom Metazoa; phylum Chordata; class Lepidosauria; order Squamata; family Natricidae; genus Rhabdophis; species Rhabdophis nuchalis. The sequence goes on from CM077647.1 coordinate 61,092,218, forward strand.
TACCTACCTACCTACCTACCTACCTACCTACCTACCTACCTACCTACCTACTGTATTTCTTCCTTTCTCCCTCTACCTACCTACCTACCTTCCTACTGTATTTCTCCCTCTCTATATATCCCCCTACTTACCTACTTACCTACCTACCTACCTACTGTATTTCTCCCTCTCTATCTATCACCCTACCTACCTACCTACTGTATTTCTTCCCTTCTCCTCTATCTGCCTACCTACCTACTGTATTTCTCCCTCTCTATCTATCCCTCTACCTACCTACTGTATTTCTCCCTCTCTCTATTCCTCTACCTACCTACCTACTGTATTTCTCCCTATCTATCCCCCTACCTACCTAACCTACCTACTGTATTTCTCCCTCTCTGTCTATCTCTCTACTTACCTACCTACTGTATTTCTTCCTTTCTCCCTCTATCTACCTACCTACTGTATTTCTCCCTCTCTATCTATCCACTTACCTACCTACCTATTGTATTTCTTCCTTTCTCCCTCTACCTACTTACCTACCTACCTATCTACCTACCTACCATATTTCTCCCTCTCTATCACCCTACCTAGCTACCTACCTACCTACCTACTGTGTTTCTATCTATCTATCTATCTATCTATCTATCTATCTATCTATCTATCTATCCCCTTACCTACCTACCTACCTACCTACCTACCTACCGTATTTCTCCCTATCTATCCCTCTATCTACGTACGTACCTACCTACTTACCTACCTACCTACCTACCTACCTACCTACCTACTGTAATACAATAGCAGAGTTGGAAGGGACCTTGGAGGTCATCTAGTCCAACTCCCTGCCTAGGCAGGAAGCCCTTAGCCATTTCAGACAAATGGCTATCCAACATCTTCTTGAAGACTTGCAGTTTTGGGGCATTTACAACTTCTGGAGGCAAGCTGTTCCACTGGTTAATTGTTCTGTCAGGAAATTTCTCCTCAGTTCTAAATTGCTTCTCTCCTTGATTAGTTTCCACCCATTGCTTCTTGTTCTGCCCTCAGGTGCTTTGGAGAATAGCTTGACTTCCTCTTCTTTGTGGCAACCCCTGAGATATTGGAAGGCTGCTATCCTGTCTCCCCTAGTCCTTCTTTTATTAAACTGTATTTCTCCCTCCCTCTCTCTCTCTCTCTCTCTATGGGCCACCTGGGAGTTTGTTATCCCAGTGCCTTTTTGGCTCTAAGAGGCCTCCATACGTTGCTGAGGAAATGACTGTTGGTGGGAGGAGTTACAGGGAGGTGAAAACCTGATCAGTGGGTACATTTTACATTTGTTTACCTTGCACATGACACATGTGTGCTAGGCACAAAATGAGTTGGTATTCTATTATCGGAAGTCCTTGGGAACATTGTATCAAAATTTGAGGTAAATCAGTGCAGTAGTTTTTGAGATTAGCTGCTTCGTATAAACTATTTTACATTTTTATTTATATAGATAAGAATTTAGCACAGATCAAAAACAATCATATAAAGTCTTTTGTAAGTCATTATGATTCAGTTGTTTGTTAATTATCCTTATAATGGTTTTTAGATACAGTAAATGACAAAGAAGCCAAAAGAAAAACTGATAAAATAGAATGTAGAAAAATGGTAAGATTTAAATATAAATTCTTACAATTTTAACTGATTATAGACAACTTGTTTTGCAATATTTGTTTTAGCTGTTGTTTCTAAATAGCAGTATTATTATATCAATTTGTATTGATATGAAATGTGTGTGTCTGATGAATTTAGTAACTTACTAATTTTATAAGCATTTTATGTTAGAATGAAAATGGATATAATTAATTCATTTTATTATTCTGTACTTCATAATAATTTAATGAAAACCTGTTTGATTTTAGGTGAGGAAAGTGAAAGGGAATAAATACCCAAAGAAAAATACTATATTTAGTATAGTAACTATACTGGTATTGTATAGCCTTTGAACATCATTTCTGATATTTTTTCTGTGATATAGATGCCAGAAGCTTCAGGCTCATTTAATCTCCTATATAAATAGCCAAGAGAGTTTTAAAAACTTTTATTGTATAGTTTATCATCTGATTATTCTTGTGACAAACTAATTTGTAATTAATTTAACATAAGCCAATTCAGATGAATTAATCACATGTTAACTATAATTAACCAAAGTTGTAGTTTGGATATACAAGAAATTGTGATTATCTAACCATGAGAAAACAAAAAAACTCTTCCAATGCCAGTGGTGGGTTCCTACAGGTTCAGGTGAACCGGTAGTGGTTTAGTGGCCTGGATCACTGGAACCAGCAGCGACCCAGGTCTGCTACGCCCCCAAACTGGTTCTCTGCCATCTTGGTTTTTTTTGTTCTGAGCATGTGCACAACAATTTTAATTACAGTATGCATGCCCATGCAGTGCACATCAGGCATGCACACATACATGCGCACATGCAGCACACACAAGTGAACTGGCAGTAGTACCTGCCAGACCCACCACTGTCCAACCCCCTATTCTATGATACATGTAAAATAAAAATACAAGGCTGAAATATATAATTTAATAAAATGGATGAACTTACCCATCAAATCTGATTTACAAATGATCAAAAATAATATCTATGGGGGAACAGCTGTTGAAATTAAAAAGGTAAACTATATATTTCTGAAACTGTTGACTGCCATTAAATATACTGTGTATTCAAAAATTATCTATTTTTCAGATTAAAAGTTATGCGAAAAAATGTGGGAAGAAAACTAGCTGCAGAAATGGAAGAAAGTAAGTTTCTTTGGTTATACTCTGGTGGTCTTAAAATATTGTGATTTTCACTAGACAAAGAAAGATACAAAAATATAGATAGTGAATTCATGTATCTTGCTTTTTCCAGGATATTAGAACTATATGTCTTTTATTTATTTAAATATACATATCCTGCTATGTGATTAAAATTTTTAGAGTGATATACAACATATTACAATGAAGTGATTAAATAAATAAATCAGCACTATATTTCAGTATCAGGAAATCATATCAACCATCAAAAACTTTTAAAATTCATAGGAAACCACTATTTTAGTATGGCATCTAATATACATTAAATTCATAGCCAATAGCTAATAGGTTTCATTCCATTTATTTCAAAGGCACACTAAACATGATAGAATGTTTACATCCAACATAGTATATCATGCTGTTCCATCTTGTATCATATTCCATTCTTCAAAAGGATTTTGCAGGATGCCAGGAATCTATCTTCAAATTTTAGTTCTATAACTTCCAAACAGTTATTTGGCTTATTTATATTGCTGGGCAATGAATGTGCCTGATGTTCATGCCATGTAAATGTATTAATGAACCACTTTCTGATTGCCCAGACGGAAGAATTGCTGTACAGAAGAAAATAATACAGGGATGTTAGCATAATTGACACCACAGTTTGATCCTTGCAGCTGAACAACCAACTAGTTTTAATGGAAAGGTACACTGTATTAACAGACTTGGCAGCCCGGCTGAGAGGGGAGGGGAACTGGGCCATGCAAGCAGCGGGTTGGCATATGCACACAAGTGGCAGGCCAGTGGGCTGGTGTGCATGGGCATGCAGCTTGGCTTGTGCAAGTTGATCTGCATGCATTTGTGCATGTATGTGCACCCTGGGCTGCCACATGCACAAGTCAAGCTGCATGCTTGCATGGCCCAGTTCTGAATAGGGCATGGTCTGTAGCGGTTTGCAACCTGGGGGTTGGGGACCCCTGGACTAATGCATTCTGGCTTGGAAAAAGGCAGCTGAAGCTTGGGAAGACTGTACAAGGCCTACATTGGAAAAAGTAATGCTATTGAAAATTCTTAGCAGAATAATCTTGCTTGGTAAAGTTTAAAGCCCATGCCCAATTGTTCTTCTCTAGTCCCCTTCTCCCATTTTATTCTTGGCATGATTTCATTAGGAAATATTAGGAAATATTAATTTTAAGCCTTCTAGGGAAGAAAAAAAATTATTGAGTTTGATTCCCACTCCATAGTTACCACTCTCATATACTGTAGGATTGTGCTCTAAATTAGTAATAGATTTCAGCAGATCTATTATGTATGCTACTAAATCAGAATTCATCATATTATTCTAAGCATTTTAAAAGTTTTATTAGAAATCTCAGAAATGTTTGAGTGCAAGGCAGAACAGAAATGTTCTAATAAATAAATTACGTACATTCCAATGCAATCTGCATTTCCCCCCCAAAATGATGAACTATATTTTAAGGCTTAAAAGGAAACATTTTATTTGAAAGAAATCATTAACTTAAACCTGAAGAAGCCTATATCTAAAATATGCATAATCTGAGTTCAATTCATATATTCATAGTGGTTTACCTTTCAAAGTTATATAAAATACTTAATTTTCAAGTTGATTTTCAAGAGTTCATTTTGCTACTTTAAGTTATTTTAAACATTTTACATACAATATAGACTCTATATTGAGGGTGAAAATCTGGGCGAGTCATACTCTGAATGTAGCTCCACCCACTCGCTCTGTGCGTTGCATTTTTGGGAGGTTCCATGCGGCGGGTATCCTCTCTTTCACATGGCGCCTGATTCCTGGAGCTGCCTGAGGAACTGCAATGAAAGCCTTTTCAAAAAAAGCATTTTTGGGTTCTGTTAGCAACCCTGGGTTCAGAACCAGTATTAGAACTCTGGTCCCATAATCAGGGTTAGCAAATAAATGCGGAATAGTGTAATTCACCGGACAGTAACGAGATACGTTGCTGTAAACCACAAACAAACTCTAAAACAGTGATAGTAAGAAAATAAATAGTCTTTATTTGTATCAACTAAAATACTTCTTCCGACTATCTTCTCTAACAATGATAACAGTCCTACATCAAACAGAGTTTATCTTACAGTGATGCAAACAAAACCTCCTTCTTCTGCCCTATTCAACCAGCTGAATCGGCTGCCCGATTCAACCAGCTGATTCCATCGCTGGCCATAGGGGGCGAACATCTTGCCCCTGTGGATGGGGCGCGCAACTTGGGTGTCCTCCTGGATACCCGGCTATCCATGGAAGATCAAGTGACAGCCGTGGCCAGGAGGGCGTTTTACCAGGTTCGCCTGGTACACCAGTTGCGCCCCCTATTGGATCGGGATGCCCTTTGCACAGTCACTCATGCTCTCGTGACATCCCGACTGGACTATTGTAACTCTCTCTACATGGGGCTCCCCTTGAGGTGCACCCGGAGACTTCAGCTGGTCCAGAATGCAGCCGCGCGAGCAATAATGGGAACCGCAAGGTTTACCCACGTAACACCTCTCTTGCGCGAGCTGCACTGGCTGCCTGTCGTCTTCCGGGTGCGCTTCAAGGTGCTAGTTGTCATCTTCAAAGTGCTCCATGGCTCGGGACCTAGCTATCTACGGGATCGGATCCTGCCCCATACATCCTCACGGCCGATTCGCTCCCACAGAAAGGGACTTCTCCGGGTGCCGTCCACTAGACTCTGTCAGCGGGCGACGCCCAGGGGAAGGGCTTTCTCTGTGGCGGGCCCAGCCCTCTGGAACGACCTTCCCCCTGACATTAGAACAACCACGGACCTCCGCTCCTTCCGTCTAAAATTAAAAACACATCTTTTCTGCTTGGCCGGCCTAGGTTAATCTCTTTTATTATGGGATTTTAGTAATTTAAATTGGGAATTTTAGCGCAGGGATAATTGTTTAATTTGCCTTTTAGTTATTTATGTATATTTATTGTATTTTTAACTTCCCTGTGCACTGCTCCGAGTCCCCCCGGGGAGAGGGAGCGGTCTATAAATTAAATTATTATTATTATTATTATTATTATTATTATTATTATTATTATTATTATTATTATTATTATTATTATTATTATTATTATTATTTCTTCTTCTTCAGCTTCTCAAACGGCAATCAGGAAAACACAGGATCACAAGGAATCGAACAGGGATCAAACAGGGAATGAGTTGCGTTCCTGAGCTTCCTTTATAGTAGAGCTGTATAATTACAGCCAATCAAATTATACTTAGTTCTTAAAGCTACGTAACTCCTTAAGAACATAGGCTCATATATAGTCAACCCAATATAAGGCTGAATATCCTAACAGGTTCCTTCCCCGATTCCAAAAAGGGTGCGTGCAGAAGCCAAACAGTTGCACGCAGAAGCGTGCTGCCACCTGAAAATGCTTTACTTCCCAGTTCCCCGGTGCACATTGCAGAGCCATGCACCCTCCTCTTCCTCTACAGACCTGCTGCCTGTTTTCTCCTGGCCAGCATTGTCAGCTGGGGAAGGCAGGAAGAAAATCAAGTCGGGCGAAGGTGCAGAAGCCAGGTGTGGACACAGGGCAGGCAGATTGGAAGCAGCCGGCTGATTGCCAGCTTGGCTCCTGGCCAGCCGGAGTGTGCAGGCAGCAAAGGAAACCTGCATCGTGGCTCTATTAAGATGCGCATTTCACAAAGGGGAACAATTTGGGGGTGGCAGGTGGGGCAGGGAATGGGGTGTCCTGGCAGCCGCTTCCTAGAGCCCACACCCTTAAGGGTCACTGACATGGTTTTGCACCCTCTCTCCTGGATAACAGCTGACAGGAGAGGAGAGGCAGTGCGTTGGGCGAAGTTTCACCACCCCCGCCCCAACAAGCGAGGAGAGGGGAGAGTCCAGCAGCGCCAGGGCACTTCTTCACCACTAGCAGGGATGCTGGGCACCCCATCCCCTGCCCTACCTACCACCCCCAAATTGTGCCCCACCATGAATGGGGTGCCCGGTATCCCTGCCAGTGGTGAAGAAGTGCCCCGGCCACTGCTGGATTCTTCCCTCCCTTCGCTCGGTGGGGCAGGGGTGATGAAACTTCACCTGGCATGCTGCCTCTCTTCTCCTGTCGGCTGTTATCCGGGAGAGGGGGTGTGAAGCCATGGTCGCTGACAGTGACACTTAAGTGCCTGGGCTTTAAGAAGTGGCTCCAAGGGCACCCCATTCCCTGCCCCACCTGCCACTCCCAAATTGTTCCCCTTTGTGAAATGCGCATCTTAATAGAGCCACGATGCGGGTTTCCTTTGCTGCCTGCACACTCCGGCTGGCCAGCAGCCAAGCTGGCAATCAGCTGGCTGCCTCTAATCTGCCTGCCCTGTGTCCGTGCCTGACTTCTGCACCTTGGACTGACTGTGCTGCCCTCTTGCTTTTTTCCCTGCCTTCTCCAGCTGTCAGTGCTGGCCAGGATAAAACAGGTGGTGAGTCTGTAGAGGAGGAGGAGGGCATGTGGCCCTGTGATGTGCACTGTGGAACTGAGAAGGAAATCATTTTCAGGTGGCAGCATGTGCTGGAACTGCCTGCCACCTGAAACACAATGCACTTGTTTGGCCTCTGCACACACCCTTTTTGGAATCGGAGAGGGGACCCTGCAACCCAAAAACTTTTTCATTGAAAAGGCTTTCATCGCAGTTCCCAAGGTAGCTTCGGGAATCAGGCTGAGGCAGCAAAGATGTTAGCCAGATGAATAGTGATGGGAAAGAGGCAGAAAGATTTTTTTCCTGATTTCCTGCCCCATAATTAAGGTGCATCTTATACTCTGAAAAATATGGTATGTTGTTGGGTTATTTCTACCTATTCTTGATTGTTGATTCACAACAAATACTAACAACTTTCTCAATTTTCAGGCAAAGAATGTTAACATATCCTTGGAAAATAGCAAGGTCAGAAGATAGCCTATCAAAAAAAAACCTAGGTTGGTGTTCATATATATGAATACAGAACTATATACTTTTTATGGTATAGAAAGCAGAGCTTGATTTTTTTTTAAAGTATTATGTTTATTATGTTTGTCAGGCTATTCTGAAAAAAAGAAGAAGATACTGTAAATATAAAAAGAAATAGCTTACTGAGATTCTAAAATATTTGAATATTGGGCTTTAACCTAAAACATTACCTGCATGTAAACACCACATAATTGGGTTGTATTTTCTTCTGAATAGAATGTGTATCATATTGTGCTACAGAATATTACTGTAAAATAAATGAGATTCTAGGAAATATTGTAGGCTTTAAAGCAGAATTTCTTTAAAGTGCTAAATAGCCAGCTGGAGAATTTTGTGATTGAAGTTTCTATATCTTAAAATTGCCATTTTGAACTTGTATCAAATATTCCTTATAAACCAATATTTTAAGGTAACTTATAGAAAACATTAATAATTATTTAACAAAAGGACCATGAAATCTAATGAGACCAGTTGAATCTATATAAATAAAAAATTTAAATAGTTTGTGCAAAGCCGTTAATCTCAGAAAGTACTGCACCAATCGGCACCAAATTTTCACACAGTGTTCCCAAGAAGTTCCAAAGCAATCATACATACAGTTTGTATGGCTGGCACACCTGTGCCATGTGCAAGCAGCACAAATGTAAAAGGTACACACTTCTGAGGTTTTCACCTCCCTTAAGCTCCTCCCACCTGGCTGCTTCTTATGCTGCATCACACACAAGCCCCTCTCCCATGCTTTAAATGTCACATTTCCAACGGTCATTTCCTCAGCAACCAAATAAGCCTCCAACGTTCCCTCACACACGGCACACTCCCATGTGGCCCATTTTTGGTCCCAGGAGGCTGCAGGCAGGCCTACTAGGCTCAAAACAAGGCACAGGGGTGGCACACTCCCAGATGGCCCATTTGTGATCCCAGGAGGCTGCATGGACACCTATTAGGCCCAAAACTATGCATGGGGGTGTGGCACACTCCAATGTGGCCCATTTTTGGTCCCAGAAGGCTGCATGGAGGCCTCCTAGGCCCAAAACAAGATGCAGGGCGTGGCACACTCCCATGTGGCCCATTTTTGGTCCCAGGAGGCTGAATGGTAAGTAGGTAGGTAGAGGGATAGAGAGGGGGGAATACAATAGGCAGTTAGTTAGGTAGGTAGGTAGAGGGATAGAGAGAGGGAAAATACAGTAGTTGGTAGATAGAGGGATAGAGAGAGAGGGAAAAATACAGTAGGTAGGTAGGTAGGTAGGTAAGTAGGTAGGTGGATAAAGAGAGAGAGAGAAAAATACAGTAGGTAGGTAGGTAGAAGGATAGAGAGAGAGTGAAACATACAGTAGATATGTAGGTAGGTAGGGGATAAAGAGAGAGGGAAAAATACAGTAGGAGGTAGGTAGAGGGATAGAGAAAGAGAGGGAGAAATAAGGTAGGTAGGTAGGTAGAGAAGGAGAAATACGGTAGGTAGGTAGGTAGGGTGATAGAGAGGGAGAAATACGGTAGGTAGGTAGGTAGGTAGGTAGGTAGGTAGGTAGAGGGATAGCGAGAGGGAGAAATACAGTAGGTAGGTAGGTAGAGGGATAGAGAGAGATAGGGAAAATATGGTAGGTAGGTAGGTAGGTAGGTAGAGGGATAGAGAGGGAGGGAGAAATTACAGTAGGAGGTAGGTAGAGGGATAGAGAGAGAGAGGGAGAAATAAGGTAGGTAGGTAGGTGGGTAGGTGGGTAGGTAGGTGGATAGATAGAGAAGGAGAAATACTGTACTGTAGGTAGGTAGGTAGGTAGGTAGGTAGGTAGGTAGGTAGAGGGAGAGGGAGAGGGAGAAATACAGTAGGTAGGTAGGTAGGTAGGTAGATAGGTAAGTAGGTGGATAGCGAGAGGGAAAAATACAGTAGGTAGGTAGGTAGGTAGGTAAGTAGAGGGAGAGAGGAAGAAATACAGTAGGTAGGTAGATAAGTTGGGGGTTATATTGTGGTTGTGTGTATGTCTTTGTGTGTGCAGGTGTAGATCTACACACAGATTGGTTGGCCATTTAACCAGAGTGGGCCACAGCAATGCGTGGCTGGGTATTGCTAGTTTTTATAATAAAATAGCTTGTAACAATTTTTGAATAATATATTTGACAGATCCAATTTACAATTATATATATGATAGTTGGCATGTGAAAGTATATTTTCTGCAAATTCCTCTGATTTAGCATCTTTTATCTATTTCTACTTTCAATGTTAAATATAATTGTTTTTTAGGGTCCCATTGTCCCATAAATTAATTGAGGTTAATTTGTAGGAGTTATGAACTATGAAAGTTCCCAGGTGACATGATCTTTATTTCTGAAAATGAAAAAGTCACACCAATACTAAATCAGATTAGAATCAGATGAGATCGATCAATCGATCTTTATTTTTTTGTTTTTTAAAAAAAGAATATTTATTGGTTTAAAAACATTTATGGGGAAAAGGTAAAAGGGTACATAGAAAATTTTGGTAGCTCCCATGTTAGTAGTAGAAATCCCTCCAGATCTCACAGTTTTACAATTTTAAAAATAACATATAAAAGATAAGCATAAACAGAGTTCTTACTTTATATCAACCATATGTTCAATCATCTCTTTCTACTATATTAACAATTACAATAATATTTCAAATACAATTATTTTTGCGATCTGAGCCATTTTGATATTGCTCTCTCCTCCCTGCCCCCAGGTGAAGTCATGCCCCCCTTTCCCATATCTTGTAAATTGCTGCCTTTCCCCCCGCCTCCGCTATCTTCGTCCTCTAGGAGAGAAAAATGTTTTTTAATAAAGGCTTAAGCCTCATCCAATGTCTTAATTCTAATTCTGTTTCCCTCCCAGAAAATCAGCATTCCCTCTGGCAATAACCATCTAAACCAAATTCCTCTATTGTATAGTTTCTTTGATAAGGAAGAATACTTCCTCCTTCTTTCTCTTATTTTTTTCGGGATTTGCTTTAGAATAGTAGTTTCTTTATCTTGATATTTTAGAGGTCCCTCCCTTTGGGCCCCCAGCACCTCATCCCTTGTGGTCCTCCTGAGAAATTTAACATGTACCTCTCTTGGAATATTATGGCTTCTAGCATATGCTGAATTAATTCTATAAACCAGGTCCATATCCCACCACAGCTGTTTTTTGTCTCTCTTAAGGTATTCTGCTAAAATTGTGCTCATAATATCTTTAAGATCTTCATTTTCTGTCTCTGGTAGGTTCTGGAACCTGAGAAAGAAAAACATTCTTTCAAATTCTATTTTAGCCATAAAGTTTTCCAGTTCTAAATTTCCCTTTCAGACCTCCTTAACCTCTTCCCCCATCCCAGCTGTTCCCTCATCCAGCACCATAGTTCTCTGTCTATTTTCTGTTATGTTATGTTGTACTCCTCTGAGTTCATCTTTGAGATCTGCCACTTCCTTCCTCAGTTCGTTTTGACCTCTCATAATTTCTTGAAACATTTGGTTGACAGATAATTCTTTTGAACTCTCTCCAGCCACTTCCTTTTGTAACAATGAAGTAATTTTCGGCTGTTGCGTACTTGGACTGGAAGTTGCTGAAGCGGGGGCCAATAGTGACTTGCCCGTTAGTGGTTTCTTAGGTCCCATTGTCTAAGTTCAGAGATGATAAATCTTTTGCAAAGAAAAATGGCGTCAGTGGAGCAGACAGCCGGTCCAGTCCAAGGTGGCAGGCAAATCTGAAAGTAAAAAACTAATTCTCAATAAGGGGAAGATAGCATCCACGAATGGGTTAACACGGTCCGTACTCTGATTGGACTGAGTCTGCATGAATATTAATTAAGCTGTCTATAAAACCCCCTCCAAGAGTGCTCTATCCAGCTTTTTCCGACTCAGTCCATTCTGGGACGATCGGTTAATCCAACCAAACTGAGATATTTTCTGTCTATTTGCATTTCTATTCGCATTTCTCTGGATTCGTTACTAATTGTGAGTATCTGTGAAGGCTCCAAACTGCGCTACCTATTGGCCCTGCCTTCGGCGCTTGGACTGGCACTTGGCTTACCTCACGGCCTATATTGCCTCAAATTCACCGCGCCAGGTGCGATCTGCCCTCGAGACAGACGTGCCACTGTCAGCGACCCTCCGGCCCGGCGGCAATTAATATAGCAGCAGCAGCTCGTTAGCCGGCCGGCAAAGGCTTCATCGGCCCGAAAAGCCCCGAAAACCGAAATTCGCACCTCGCGCATGCGCGGTAGCCTGCCCGACCGCCTTGAAGCTAAGCTGCCTTTTCGCGCCGCCGTTCAAGCGGCACTTACTTTTGGAGCAGCCTCAGCCTACCGTAGGGCTCCGACCTCACGGGCGCTCGGACACAAACGAATTGTGAGCGCACATAGTGGAACCGGCTTTGCGCCGTCTTCTGCGATCAGTTTCGCGCCGAAATCTCTTGCCGGCTGCTGAGGAGAAAGGAGGCGGAGCTTGTTCACGGCGGCCATTTTCTAACGCGGTTTTCATGGCCGAGGGCATGGAGACTCCTGCTCGCACCCAAGCCTCTGCTGAGCCTTTGGAGAGCCAAGGGCTCCTCATGATCTCGCCCCCAGCCGCATCTAAGAAGAGGGCAGGCAGTCTTGAGAGGAAGGAAAAGGCCACCAAGGTGAAGAAGGCCTCTAAGTCAGCTGCGCCGTCAGGGGGTGTGGCCACCCCCCCTCTGGGACTCCAGAACCCAGATTCCATTCAAAATCCGGGGGCCCTGATGGTACCTGGGCCAACCCCGCCTACGAGCGCTTTCAGCCCCATGCTACCGATTGACACCTCGGGTGTCTGGGGTAACGCGAGTGGGAGAACAGGGGTTCGCATACCTGAGGCAACCTATACCCCCACGGCGGCGGGGGTCCGGCAGAAGGCCCCGTGGGTAACACCACCCCCACTGCCGCCCATGGCCACGATCACCCCCGTAATGCCGGATGTTCAATCCATGATATCAGAGGCCATAAAACAGGGCATTGCTGCGGGGCTCCAGTCCAAAGCCCCTGAGACACCATCATCAGCTGTAGCTGACACACCTCAGTCATCGGGGCCACGAGCAGGCACAGTTGAGGCCACGGACCATGGGTCCTTAGCAGGCTCAGATGAAGGGGCGCCCTTGGACAACGACTTGTCCGACGATGAAGGGGCCGAAGGGGACAAGCCCGCCTATTCTGGACTATTCCCTCCACCATTGTTTAAGACCTTGCTGGCTAAAGCCAAGGCGGCCTCAGACTGGGAGCCAGTAGCACCTCAGGCTGTGGCAGCACCACAACGCCCATCATCCAAGGTGCTATTTCTAGAACGCCGGGTGGCGACCGAGGTGGCTCCCACCCCCAGCTGTTCATTGACAATGTCCAACGACAATGGGCCACACCAACGTCGGGCCCAGCCCCCACGGCCAACGACAGGCGATTCTTTGCGGTGGCAGAACCCCTGGAAAAATGCCTGATGTGGCCGGAGGTTGACGCTCCGGTGACCGCTTTGCCGGGCAGCCAGGAGGACGTCCTGAAACCTGAAGACCGCAGGGCTGACCAGGTGCTCCACAGGGCCCACCAAGCGGCGTCATGGGCGATCCGGGCTGCGTCCACAGCATCCTTTTTCTCGCGGTCCAGTCTCTTCTGGATCCAGCAGCTCCAGGCACGCATCCCCCCGGGGGATGCTCGCTCGCATCAAGATCTTAATAAAATTATAGCAGCCGTCCAATTCACATCGGACGCGACACTGAGTGCGGCATGGTTTGCCTCCAGAGCCACGACTTCCGCCATCGCCTCCCGCAGACTGCTCTGGTTTCGCCAATGGCAAGGCGATGTGAAACAAAAATGGAAGCTGGCGACGGGGCCCTACGCTGGAGGCTCCCTGTTCGGTGATTCCCTTAACCCTTTACTTGTAGAGGGGAGAGATAAAAGGAAGATCCTGCCCTCCAACCCCAGGAGGGGGACCTATAGGCAGGCCCCTTATTTCAGGAGGCAACAGTTTGGGTCACAGGAATATGGGAGTTCCTTTCGGCCCGGGTTCCCTCAGGCAGGAAGGCAATTTCAGCTCCAATTTCACCCAGCGGTACGGGCAACAGCGCCAACAACCGTTCCGTCAGGGGCGTGGGGGTCCGGCTAGGAGGCTCTTTCGAGGGGGTGGTAACCGAAACTACCGCCGACCTTAATTTAGCGGGGGCTCGGTTTCCAATTGGAGGCAGGCTGCGCCACTTTGCAGACCGATGGGAAGCTGTCACCACCGACAGATGGGTCCTCACCACGGTCAGGTGCGGTCTGGCCCTGGAGTTCTGGTCCCAGCCCCCCGATTCCTTTTTGCCTTGCACCACGTTGGCCAACCCTCTCAGGAGAGAATTAATGGTGACCACCATAGATCATTTACTGGCTATTCAGGCCATCGAACTGGTCCCACCGGACCAAGTTCGTCAGGGATTCTATTCTATTTTGTTTATCATCTCCAAGGCTGCTGGTGGTTGGCGGGCGGTGTTAGACCTCAAGAGGTTGAACAGGTACATCATCTATAAACGTTTTAAGATGCATTCCCTCCACTCCATCCTGCTGGGTATAAGGGAGGGGGACTTTCTTACGTCTCTCGATTTAATGGAGGCTTACTTACATATACCTGTTGCCGCAACTTTTCGGCGTTATTTACGGTTCTGTTACAACAAGTGTCATTACCAATACACGGCGTTGCCATTTGGCCTTTCCTCTGACCCACGTGTGTTTTCTAAGGTTATGGCCGCTGTAGCGGCGCACATACACTCCATTCCGCTTAGAGTACAATTTTATTTAGATGATGTGTTGATCCAATCCTGAACCGAAGGTCAAGCGGTAAGTGATTTACACACCACTATGAGGGTATTTGAGGAGCTAGGGTTCTCCATTAATGTGTCTAAAAGTCACCTGCAACCCACAACCAGAATACTCCATCTGGGAGCTTGGATCGATTCCGCAAGGGGCCAGGTTTTCCTCTCGGATGAGAGGCTCTCCAGTATCCAACACCTGGTAAGGGCGGTAGAGAGGGAGGCCCGCCCTTCGTTGGCTTCGCTGTCCCAATTGTTGGGAAAGATGGTTTCGGCGATTGCCATCGTCCCTTGGGCTAGACTACACCTTAGGGAACTGCAGTGGTTCCTACTCCCTTTCCAGAGGAGACGAGTGGCCACGTCCCTCATTAGGGTGCCCCTACCCGCGTGCGTCCGCAGATCCCTTCGATGGTGGCGATCCCCATCGGTTAGGGAGGGTTGCCATTTTAGAATAAGGGACAGAACTATAGTCACCACGGATGCAAGCCTCTTTGGATGGGGGGCACACACGGGACCGTTCAATGCCCAGGGTCAGTGGTCCACTGTTGAGGCCCAGAGCAGCATCAATTTTCTCGAGCTTCGGGCAATAAGGCTGGCTCTGGAACAATTCCACGCCCAAGTGCAGGGACTCCATGTTCTAGTACTAACCGATAACGTCACGGCCAAAGCTCACATTAACCGGCAGGGGGGCACCAGGTCTGACCCTCTCATGAGGGAGGCTTCCCTACTGGGTGGTTGGGCAGAAGCACATTTGTTATCACTGCAGGCCGACCACATTTCTGGAGTCGACAACACCAGAGCTGACTGGCTCAGCCGGGTTCGCATTGACCAGGCAGAATGGCGTCTTAATCCTTGTGTTTTCCAACAGATCACGCGCCGTTTCGGGAGACCACTGGTGGACCTGTTCACCACTGCCTCTAACACACAATTACCAAGGTTTTTTTCTCGATTCCAGGCCCAGGGCGCAGAGGAGGTGGATGCCCTTCGGGCCCCTTGGCCGAGGGGCCTTCTGTACGCCTTCCCTCCCATGCCACTGTTGCCGAGGGTCATAGGGAGGATCATCAAGCTTCGTGCAGAAGTGATACTGATCGCGCCGCACTGGACGAGACAGCCGTGGTTTGCGGACCTGGTGACGCTTTCCTTGCAGACCCCGTGGCGCTTACCGCTGGCCCCGACCCTGCTTCTCCAGGGATCCTTAGAACACCAGGACCCGGGGTGGTTGCAGTTGACCGCCTGGAGATTGAGCTCCGGGCGTTAGAACAAGGGGCATTCTCGGACAGGGTGATACATACCATACAGGCCTCCAGGAGGCCTTCCACGGTGTGCATATACAATGCAACTTGGAAAATATTCACTTCTTGGTGTATAGTTAAATTAATACCACCTGTGACAGCCTCAGTGCCACAGATATTGGAATTTTTGCAAGATGACTTGGATAAGGGTCTGTCACCTAACACGATTCGCCTCCAGGTAGCGGCCCTGGGAACGGTTATCTCCTGGGGTGGGGGCCAGACATTATCCCAACACCCGGCCATTCAGAGGTTTGTCAAGGGTGCTACCAAACTGAGGCCCCCAGCGACACATCGCTACCCTTGTTGGGATCTGTCCACCGTGTTGGAGGCATTGGTGGAGCCACCCTTTGAACCCTTGGAGGAGGTCTCACTGCAGATACTGTCATGGAAGTTAGCCTTCCTTATAGCGATAACATCAGCCAGGCGTATCTCAGAAATTAGCGCATTATCGGTACGCCCGGACCTTTGTAGATTTTTCCCGGATAGGGTGGTGCTGCGGGTCGACCCTTCCTTTATGCCCAAAGTGGGGTCATGGTTTCACAGGGCTCAGAACATTGTACTGCCTGACTTCGCCACTACACCACAGGGGGAGCCCGAAGACAGATGGCACCGGCTGGACGTCCGCAGGGCATTACAAATTTACCTGAACCGCACATGCGACGTACGTAAAATGGAAGCTTTGTTCATCTCAATTCAGAATGCTTCCCAGGGTCGTAAGGTGTCGGTAACCACCATAGGTATCTGGGTGCGGCGTTGTATTTCCGCCGCGTACGAGGCCAAGGGACTGGCGGCACCGTCGGGGATAACTGCCCACTCGACTAGAAGCGCGGCGACTACCAGAGCCTGGGCTTCGCAAGCCACATTGGAGGAGATCTGCAGGGCGGCGACCTGGACGTCCCTTTCTCCCTTCGTCCGGCACTACAAATTAGATCTCTATGCTGCGGAAGGTGCGGCTTTTGGTCGCAGGGTTTTGCAGGCTGTTAGGCCGTCGGAGGAATCTATTGGCAATGCGTAACCCTCCCAATCATGGAACTTGAGAGCTTGGGTATGTCCCATTCGTGGATGCTATCTTCCCCTTATTGAGAAAGGGCGTTGGTACTTACCTGATACGCCTCTTCTAATAAGGGGAAGATAGCATCCGGCCCATCCCTGAGCATTGCTGTGGGGGGTTTCGTTCGAGGTTATTAGAGATTTCCTATGTTTGAGTTCTCGGTTTGTTCTGTATTTACGATTCTGTTATTTCACTAAAAGTGGTTGGATTGACCCGTGAGTCTGTGTTCATTTCCTTCGTCGAAAAAAGCTGGATAGAGCACTCTTGGAGGGGTTTTTATAGACAGCTTAATTAATATTCATGCAGACTCAGTCCAATCAGAGTACGGACCATGTTAACCCATTCGTGGATGCTATCTTCCCCTTATTAGAAGAGGCGTATCAGGTAAGTACCAACGCCCTTTCTCCTTCACTGTTCCAAGACACAGAGGTACATCAGAAAGAAAAAAGTCAAATAATCAAAGTCCAGAAAGTCCATGTAACAGAAGAGATCCAGGGCACCCTCTGGGAGGGAGCTAAAAAAGACCAGAGATTTCCCAGAGGTGGTTTCAAAGGACAGATTTCATTTATAAGTACAAAAACGAGAACAAAGGGAAGCCATCTTAATTCCTCCTTTCGCAGGGAGAAGAGCAAAAGTTCCGATCTTTAAAAAACAGCTCAGCAAGCACCTCTTGCAACTGTGATTTCTGTCTTTCTCACATAGTTAATTCAAGTGGCCGGTCAGCCTTTGTTCTCTCTCCATTTCGAGAGAGATAGTTTAAATGCCGCTTTGTCCGAGGGGGGGTTAAAGAAAAAAAAAACACTCCCCTCTAATCTTTGTTTAAATAGATTGAACAAAAACGTACAATAGTCTGCTGCTTATCCATTACCGATGATTAAGGAGATTAGGAAGGATCCTCCACCACCACCATTTCAGCCACACTTCCCTTAGTTAACTTGTTTCTCCCGGAGCTCATTCGGCGAAGGGGCAAACATGCCCCCCTTCTGCTCCCCGGCTCCTGGGGTGAGGATGGAAACACCCCCACCGGCTGCTGCCGAGTCTGGGGGGTTCCAGCAAGCCACCCTACACCAGGGGACCCCTCCAAGGCCCCCTGTGCTCCTATACGGAGGCCACCGAGGAGGCAAGCGGCAGACAAAACGTCCGTCGCCTACAGAGACCGGAGGTCGAATCCTATCAATCGATCTTTGTTAAGTAAATCTGGCTTTCCCATTTACTTTGCTTGTCAGAAAGTTACAACAGGTGATGACCTGATCCTATAAATTTTGATTACATGACCATAGGGATGTACAGTAACAATTTTAAGTAAAAAGCTATAAATATGATAAACTGGTAGATTTTCCCAACCTATTGCATATAACAAAAAAAAAATCTAATCGCAAAATTTTTGTTAAGTATTTCAGAGCAAAGTAATGTGTCACATAGATAATTAAAATATCAAGGGTGTTTTATAGAATGGTCAAAGCACATGCATTTATTTGGGCTAAAGAGTTTAGAAAGATATTTAGTTTAAAACTTAGGAAGCATTTTTTAAATTCTATGAAATTCTAAACATTTTATATAAAATTATTATGTATTTTTCTAGGACCTTTGTTACTTTAATACTGCATGCAGTACCATTGCATGTAATTTGCAACTGGTGGCAAAAGAAAATTATTGACTTGCAAGGTAGTATTTAGATTAGAGATCCTAACATGAATAGATGTGTGAACATATTTGATGTAAAACAGGGCTCTGGTTTCATTTCCTTATTATCTGTGGACTATAATGAATGAACACTTCATGCAAATCAAAGCAAAGGTTTAATTATAAATAAAAGCTAGAAAAAATATGTCATAATATAAAGTGGCAAAATTTAGTTTAAATATGAGTGTGTATGGAAATAGGCATTCAAATGTTAATAATATGTCATGAATGGTGATAAATAATGAAGAGCCATTTCTTAATTTTAGGAAAAATGTATAACATTCTCTATGAATGCAAGATTTGGCAAAAAGTTATTCTGTAATATAATATGAACTGATTCATAAGAGAATACAAAAAAATATATTCAGCCTTCAAAAGACCCATAATAAATAAAATCATGATTGTCTCATTACTATTTGCTTAGAAAAAGATTGTTTGGAATATCTAGTATAAAACATAAATGTATTTCTGTACAAGCATGCAAATGAATTAATATGAATTTAGTAATAGCTTAATTACCAAAGTGAAGGAAACTGTTCTGAGACACTCTCTTTTTGCTAATGATTATGCCATGAATGCTGGTTCAGATTCATAAGTGCGAGTCAGTATGGACAAATTGTAGCAACTTTGAACCCACCATCAGTATTCAAAAGATCCAAGTCATGCACTAGCCCAGGGGTAGTCAACCTTTTTATATCTACCGCCCACTTTTGTATCTCTGTTAGTAGTAAAATTTTCCAATCGCCTACCGGTTCCACAGTAATGGTGATTTATAAAGTAGGGAAGTCAATTAAATTAAAAAAAGGAAAGTGCTTCAGTATCGGACAAATCCCTACTGACCACTGGAAAAGCTGGAACGCCCACTAGTGGGTGGTAGGGACCAGGTTGACTACCACTGCACTAACCTTTCCTCATGCAACATGTGATTAGATGTGTGTGATTGGATACACAAGGAACACACATTCCTTGTCTGTCCAATCATACTTGGCCAATAAAGAATTCTATTCTAGGAGCGTCGGCTGTCGCAGACAGGCTTTTACGAGCTTGTCAATCCAGCTGCCTGTTAGAGGCGTTTTTATAAGATCGTAAATGTCTCGGATACTCATAAATCCTTAGGAATTTATGGGTGAACTCACGCTGTCGGGTTGAGCCTCTTGTGTAACTCTCCAGAAGGTATACAGCCTCTGGAGAGCTAGCAAGAAGAGCCCCCCCCTTTTCAGCGCTTTAGTTCCAGGCGGCTGTATTCCTTCGCATTAGTGAAGCTAGACGGCCGTAATCAACTCTTTAAAATATGTTCCAGGCAATCCATCAAGAAAGACTATATTTCAAGCCTTCGTACCTCAAAGGAAACTAAAACGCAAGTAATTAAAGTTTGTGGTATATCTCTTAGAACAAAGGATTCAAGATGGCGTTAACTACCAGATGAATGAAACGAAACTTAGTTGCCTTGTCTAATTATTGATTTGTGGTTGGTCTCTGCTTAACCCCTGGCTGATAGCGGACAGCTGTATGCGGAAAGGGGGAGCAAGCTATAATTACTGACTTATTTTGATATTTTGAAGAGGTTTTTTTTTTTTTTTCTCTCTTCCTGAAAACTTGGAAAGCTTAAAAGCAAGGCAATGGAACAAACTCGTGTAGTAACTCCCCAGGACTTTAAAGATTTGATGAACTTTATAGTTAATGAAAGCAGAGACCTCAAAAGAATGATCCAGGAGAAATATGAACAATTAGAAAAAAAAATGTTTGCAATGGCCAAGAGTCTGTCTGAAGTTATCATTAAAATTGATGGGAAAATCGAACAGCTGACCTCACAGGTGGAACTTAAAGCAAAGGAAACGGATTTGAAATTGGTGGAAATGGAGGGGAATATGCACAAATTGGACAAAGAGGTTATTATGTTACAATTTTTTTTAATGGAAAAAGCCATTAGACTGAGAGGATTATCAGAAAATCCTAGAGAAGACTTAAGAAAAGTTTCTGCCGATGCTTTGGCTATATTAGTAAAAATGAATCCTGGTGAAATTTATGCTAAGATTGATAAAATTTACAGAGCAAACTCACGTATAGCATTACAAAGGCAACTACCGAGAGATGTTGTGATATATTTTACTGAGAGAAACCTCAGAAATGATATTCTGCAGAAGTCTTTTCACTCCTCTCTCCACATAGCTGGAAAACGGATTGGTGTCTTTAAGGAACTTCCATCAACTATCCTGAAGCTTAGAAGGGATTTTGGTTTTTTGGTGGCAGAGCTGAAGAAAAGAGGGATACAGTACAGGTGGGATGCTCCAATGGGTGTTATATTCAGATATGAAGGGGCGCGGTATTGTTTGAATACTATAGATAAGGCAAGAGATTTTTATTATGAAATACTGAAGAAAAGTGCAACGCCCCCATGTATATCTATACCAACACTAGTAGATCTGGATGGTTCAGAACAAGATATTGAGATGGAGCAGAAACAATTTGGAAAAGAGATGGAAGAACATACTCAGTTGGATTCCCCTGGGCTTTTTTTAAGCCCTACTCTGGAGGAAATGTCGAAGACTGCTATAGGGGGATCTGTTGGAATGCCAATACGTAAATCAGATGAGCAATGTGAAGCCAGGTCTAGTACCAGACAAATCCAGAAACCGCAGAAGCAGAGGAGGTCTCAATCTCGGCGAGTTAAGAAAGACAAAAGGATTAAAGGACGAAGCAATTAATCAATCTAGATAAAAATATACAGATCTCTGCAATGCTGGTCCTCTTGGATGTGGAAACTTTTTCAGGGTTGAAAACTGGAACCGGAGCATTTGCAGTGGATCTGGTTGTTACCCTATCACGATCTTGGAACTTTATAATCCTGATGAAAAGTCACTCGGGGGTTACCTATGTAAAGGGTTTTTTTCTTGTTATTTATGGGGGCAGCTGCTTAAACTGGTATTACAAACAGCTATGGATGGAATGGAAGGAGACCTGAAGAGTTGGACTTATGAATATTGACGCGGAAAGGATTAATATTATGTTAGTGTTCTGGGAAAAAACTTGGGCCGAACTTTGAAATTTTCTTGCAATCTGCTGTATCCTTCTTGTGATAGGATCTGAAATTTTCCTATACCATTTCTGTTTCCTTTGTGAAGAGAGAAGTAACTTTGCTTTTTTCAAATATTAGAGTAATCTTTACATTTTTTTTGTGTTGTTAAGTGGGCAATTAAGCAAATGGAGAGGGGAAAAATAGTAAACCTTTTGAATCAGGAAGGATGTAAACTTGAGCTAGGATATATGGTTTAAGTTTTATAAGTGTTAGGTTATATGACATGGTATTTAGATCTTAAGAATTATTTTCTATGTATTTTAATGTTTAACTAAAAGGGGGTGTTTATGTTGAGCTTGTTATAAGGTTTCTAATGGATTGGTTATATACAGAATAAATATCAGATTAGGAAGTACTATGTAGTTTTTAGCTAAGAATGCTTTGATTGATAGGTGAATAGAGTAAATAATATTTGGGATGCTTGGAATTATTAGAGTGGTGTATAGCGGAAGTCAGGGGGGTGGGTTTGAATGGGAGGTGGGGGAGGGTTAGGGTGGAGGGCGGGGTAATATATATGTATGATTAATTTAGAGAGGGGAATAATGGGATATGCCTTTTTTTTTTTTTTAAAGAGAAATTTATATTATGTTTTTTATATCTTTAATTAACTTAGAAGATGGTGTTAATGGGATATTAATATACTAAGAGAAACTTATATTGTGTCTGCTGGGAGGCGAGGGGGTATAATATCTGAATGAGAAACTTATTTTAAGACGGGGTGAGGGGGGGTATAGTATTTGTATGTGATTTATATTACATGTCGGGGGGGGGGGTAAAAAGGGGGAAAATCTGTGTGAATAAAACTTTTTCAATTAAAAAAAAAAAAGAATTCTATTCTATTCTATACTAGCTATACCCGGCCACGCGTTGCTGTGGCCCAGTCTGGTTAAATGGCCAACCAAACTGTGTGTAGATCTACACCTGCACACATACACACAACCACCATATAACCCCCAACCTACCTACCTACTGTATTTCTCCCTCTCTATCTATCCCTCTACCTACCTACCTACCTACTGTATTTCTTCCTTTCTCCCTCTATTACCTACCTACCTACTGTATTTCCCCCTCTCTATCCCTCTACCTACCTACCTACTGTATTTCTCCCTCTTTCTCTATTCCTCTACCTACCTACCTACCTACTGTATTTCTCGCTATCTATCTATACACCTACCTACCTACCTATCTACCTACCTACGGTATTTCTCCCTCTCTGTCTATCCCTCTACTTACCTACCTATTGTATTTCTTGCTTTCTCCCTCTACCTACCTACTGTATTTCTCCCTCTCTACCTATCCCCCTATCTACCTACCTGCCTACCTACTGTATTTCTCCCTATCTATCTATCCCCCTACTTACCTACCTACTATATTTCTTCCTTTCTCCCCCTACCTACCTGCCTACCTACCTACCTACCTACTGTATTTCTCCCTATCTATCTATCCCTCTACCTACCGACCTACCTACCGACCTACTGTATTTCTTTCTGTCTGTCTGTCTGTCTGTCTATCTATCTATCTATCTATCTATCTATCTATCTATCTATCTATCTATCTATCTATCTATCTATCTATCTATCTATCTATCTATCTATCTATCTAACTAAGTTTGCGAAGTGCAAACTTAGGGGGTTTTTATGTAAATTTTTAATCCGGCTTTTAAGGGGTTCTGGGGTGGGGGGAGGGTTTATTCAGTCAGAGGGGGGTCAAGATATAGGGCCGGCTGGCGGAAGTAGGATAAAGGAGCGGTCCCCTAGGGAGGGGGGATCAGAGGTCGTCTCTGTTGAGGGCCGTCCCATTCGGTTGGTCTTGGGGAGGGGCAAGGGCGGTGGGAGACAGGACGTCCATCGTAGGTCGGGGGCTCGTGGTCGCTGGTTACGAGCGGCCGCTTGCCCCAACCCCCTGTGCTCCGCTCGTGGGGGCCCAGGCTGATGTTCTACAACGCCAGGTCCGTGGTGAACAAAGACCCCCTCATAAATGACCTTGTGTCAGAGGGGGACCCGGACCTGGTGGGAATTACAGAGACCTGGTTGGGCCCCGAGGGGGGTTTACCCCTCGTGGAAATGTGCCCACCAGACTACTGTGCATTTCATCAGCCTAGGGCCCTAGGCTGGGTGGTGGTGGCGGTTATTGTTAAGGAAAGTCTGGAGCCGAGGGAGACCACTGTGCCTCAGACGACTGGCTGTGAGTCCCTCTTCGTGAAGTGGGGCCTAGGGAGGCAGTTGGGCTTGCTGATTGTATACCTGGCTCCCCGCTATGTAACAGCAGCCCTGCCCAAGCTACTCGAGGTGATCGCCGCGATGGCGGTGGTGATCCCCAGACTGGTAGTCATGGGGGACTTTAACCTGCCATCGGCGGGCGAAACATCCGAGGTAGCCCGGGAGTTCATGGCTTCCAGGACGGCCATGGAACTGACCCAAGTAGTTCAGGGCCCCACTCACGAGGGAAGACACACGCTGGATCTGATTTTTGTCTCTGGACAGTGGAGAAGTGATCTTGGAATCAGGGATTTAGTCATCTCACCCTTGTCATGGACAGATCACTCTCTCCTTCGGATGGACTTTCCAACCGTCACACCCCACCATGGGGAGGCGGAACCGGAGACACCGAGTTGGTTCCGCCCCAGGCGCCTGATGGACCCGGAAAGGTTCCAGAGGGAGCTTGGGCCAATACCTGTGTCCCTGCCCCGCGACTCGACTGAGGATCTGGTGGCCGCATGGTATAGTGCGGCCACGGGGGCGTTGGACCGAGTCGCGCCCTTGCGGCCTCTCTTGCGGCGTCGAGTCACCCAGGCCCCTTGGTTTACTGAGGAGCTCCGGGAGATGAAACACCGCAAGAGACGCCTAGAGAGTAGGTGGAGATCTTCTCGATCCGAAGCTGACCGAACACTAGTGAGAGACCATATTAGGACTTACTTAGTGGCGCTAAGAGTGGCCAAATGTGAGTATTGTGCCACCCTTATCATGTCCGCGGAAAACCGCCCTGCCGCCCTGTTTGGGGTGACCCGCTCCCTCCTTCACCTGAGGCCACGGGAAGCCCCTTTGCAGGGTCGAGCAGAGGAATTTGGAGTGTTTCTGCAGGACAAAATCAGTCAGATTTGGAACGAGCTGCCCTCCACTGAAAGTGATCCAGTCGATTTGTCCAGTGCTAGTCTTGAGATAACACCTTGGGAGGAGTTTGACTTTGTAACTACTGAGGATATGGGCAGGTTGCGGAGGAACCTTAGAGCCACCACATGTTTATTGGACCCGTGCCCCTCCTGGCTTGTACTGGCATCCTGGGAGGTGACACGAGGCTGGCTCCAGGGCATTGTGAATTCATCTCTGAGTGAGGGGTCCTTGCCTACCATCTTGAAAGAGGCGGTGGTGAGGCCCCTCCTCAAGAAGCCATTCCTGGACCCAGCATTATTAGAAAACTATCGTCCCGTCTCCAACCTTCACTTTTTAGCGAAGGTTGTTGAGTGTGTGGTGGCCCAACCGTTTCCTCGACACCTGGAGGAAGTTGATTATCTAGACCCGCGCCAGTCCGGCTTCCGGCCCGGTCACAGCACCGAAATGACATGGGTCACGTTGGTTGATGATCTCTGGAGGGCACGGGATAGAGGTTGCTCCTCTATCCTAGTCCTATTAGACCTCTCAGCGGCTTTTGATACCATAGACCATGGTATCTTATTGCACCGATTGGGGGGGTTGGGGCTGAGAGGTACCGTTCTGCGGTGGTTCTCGTCCTACCTCTCTGGTCAGTCACAATGGGTGTTGGCAGGAGGGCAGAGGTCATTCCCGAGGCCCCTCATATATGGGGTTCCTCAGGGGTCAGTCCTCTCGCCATTTCTGTTCAACACCTACATGAAGCCGCTGGGCGAGATCATCCGTGGTTTTAGGGTGGATTACCATCTGTACGCTGACGACACCCAGCTGTACATATCCACCCCAAACCACCCCAACGATGCCGTCGAGGTGCTGTCCCGGTGTTTGGAGGCCGTACGGATCTGGATGGGTAGTAACAAACTCAAACTCAACCCATCCAAGACCGAGGGGCTGTGGTTTACGGCACCCCGGTTCAGCCAGATAAGTCCAACACTGGCCATTGGGGGCGAACAACTGGCCCCCGTGGAGAGGGCGCGCAACTTGGGTGTCCTCCTGGATTCCTGGCTGTCCATGGAGGACCATGTGACGGTCGTGGCCAGGAGGGCGGTTTATCAGGTACGCCTGATATGCCAGCTGCACCGCCCCTTACTGGACTGGGTGGCCCTTCGCACAGTCACTCAAGCGCTCGTGACATCCCGGCTGGACTACTGTAACGCTCTCTACATGGGGCTCCCCTTGAGGTGCACTCAAAGGCTACAGTTGGTTCAGAATGCGGCCGCGTGGGTGATTATGGGTGCCTCAAGGCAAGCCCACATAACACCTCTCCTGCGCGTGCTGCACTGACTGCCTGTGGCCTTTTGAGTGCGCTTCAAGGTGTTGACGACCATCTTTAAATCGCTCCATGGCTCGGGGCCTAGCTATATATGAGACCACCTCTTGCCCAATAATAATAATAATAATAATAATAATAATAATAATAATAATAATAATAATAATAATAATAATAATAATAATAATAATAATAATAATAATAATAATAATAATAATCTTTATTGTCATTGTAAAAATTACAATGAAATTGGTTTTAACTTCACTGGTGCAAAATTATAACAGAAACAAAAAAGAGAGAAAAGAAAAAAGAAAAAACTAGCATGTGCATGGAGTGATTGCGGTTGAATTTAAAAGTCTCACAGCCCATGGATAGAAGCTACCTTTAAACCTGTTCGTTCGGCTGGCTATACTTTGATATCTTCTGCCTGATGGTAGAAGGGCAAAGAGATACCAACCAGGGTGTGAATCATCTTTGAGAATCTTCCTTGCTCTGCTAAAGCAGCGAGATCTGGCGATGTTATCCAGTGATGTCAGAGGGCAACCGATGGTTTCTTGTGCCGAATTGATCACTCTCTGTAGTGCCTTCCTCTCCGCAACTGTTAAACCAGCATACCACACTGTGATACAATATGTGAGGATACTTTCTATGATGGACCGATAGAAAGAGGTCATCAGCCGTTGTTCCACCTGATTTTTCCGCAGGACTCTAAGGAAATGAAGTCTCTGTTGAGCTTTTCCAATCACCAGAGACGTGTTGTTTTTCCAGGTGAGATCTTGGCTAATAAGCACTACTAAGAATTTAAAAGAGGAAACCCTCTCCACACAGCCCCCCTCGATATACAGTGGGGCAGGTTCCTCTCTGTGCCTCCGGAAATCTAGCACCATCTCCTTTGCCTTGCTAGTATTTAGATGTAAGTTGTTTCTTGAGCACCATGCGGATACCTTCTGGACTTCTTCCCTATATGCTGATTCGTCCCCTCCAGTTATGAGACCCACCACCGTTTTGTCATCTGCAAACTTTATTATGATGTTGGATGGATCAGAGGATATGCAGTCATATGTATACAGTGAGTAGAGGTAGGGGCTGAGCACACAGCCCTGAGGGGAGCCTGTGCTGAGCTTCAGTGTAGAAGATGTAAAGGACCCAACCCTTACTGTTTGTGGACGATCGGTCAGGAAGTCTTTGATCCATTCACAAGTTAGGGGAGGGAAATTCAGGTCAGTCAACTTTTCAATGAGAATGCCTGGTAGGATGGTGTTAAAGGCCGAGCTATAATCTATAAAAAGCATTCTGACATAATTCCCAGATTTCTCAAGGTGGCTCAGTGCGATATGGAGAGCAGTGGTGATGGCATCCCCTGTCGACCTGTTGTTTCTATACGCAAACTGGTGTTGATCAAAATTTGGTGGAAGACAGGACCTGAGGTGTTGTAGGACCAGTCTCTCAAAGCACTTCATCACTATAGACGTCAGTGCAATGGGTCTATAGTCATTCAAGCTTTTTATGGCTGCTGTCTTTGGAACTGGGATAATGGTGGCTGCTTTCAAGCATGATGGGACTCTAGCCTGTTTCAGGGAGAGGTTAAAAATCCTTGTCAGAACCCCTGCTAATTGGTCAGCACAGGTTTTTACCACTTTCCCCAAGTCTGGACCTGCAGCTTTGTTGGGATTTACAGCCTTCAGCTCAGCTCAGCTCTCACTTGATGTTCATCCAGGGTGAGTGGCTGGATGTTAGAGGGCCTTTGGGATAAAGCCACAGAGACTGGTCTTTTTACCTCAAAGCGGGCGAAGAAGCTATTTAGCTCCTCTACTAGCAGGGCATCAGCATTGGCTTTTTTTTTGTATTGCCCTTATAGTTGGTTAGGTGTTGTAGTCCCTGCCACACCTGTCTTGAGTTGTTATCTTCCAGATACTTCTCTAGCTTTTGCTTGTATTCCTGTTTAGCTGCCTTAATGCCTCTTCTCAAGTTTTCCCTGGCTTCATTATATTTGTCTTTGTTTCCTGCTTTGAAAGCAGAGTTTCGGGCTCTCAGCAGTGATTGTACCTCTGCTGACATCCAGGGTTTACGATTGCTGTAAACTCTGATACGTTTATTCACTGTTACATTATCTGTACATGTTTTAATGTATGAGAGTACAGTGTCAGTGAATTCTTGCAGCTCCAAGTGTTCAAATATACTCCACTCGGTAGTCTCAAAGCAGTCCTGTAACTGACAGAGTGCTCCCTCTGGCCAGATTTTGACAGTTTTCAAGACTGGCCGTATCCTTTTCCTGAGGGGAATATACTTTGGGCACAGCAGCAGAGAGAAGTGGTCAGACGTACCCAGATAGGAGAGGGGGATTGTTCTATATGCCTGTCTTAAGTTTGAGTACATATGGTCTAGAGTATTCTTACCTCTGGTGGTACACTGCACATACTGTACAAATTTAGGGAGAACAGACTTTAGACTGGCTTGATTAAAATCCCCAGCCACGATAAAAGCACCCTCAGGGTAAGTTTGCTGCTGCCTCTCAATGGCATCATGTAACTTAGAGAGTGCTGTGCTAACATTTGCATCAGGTGGAATATAGACAGCAGTTATAACTGTAACTGAAATCTCTCTAGGTAAATAAAATTGCCGACAAATGACAGTTAAGAATTCCAAGTCTGCAGAGCAGTGTGTATAAGCAACTCTACTGTTGGTACACCAGTTATTATGTGTGTAAATACACAGTCCTCCACCTTTGCTTTTACCAGAGTTGTTGTTTCTGTCAAAGCGGTGTGTGGTGCAGTTAGTTAGCTCCACAGATGAATCCGGTACAAGTGGATGAAGCCAGGTCTCTGTGATGATCATCACACAGCAGTCACGAATGAGCTTATTTGCTGCCATCCATAGCTCTAGTTCAATACATACATACATACATACATCCCTTCATCCGATCCGCTCCCACAGAGAGGGTCTTCTCCGGGTGCCGTCGGCTGGGCAATGCCGGTTGGCGACACCCAGGGGAAGGGCCTTCTCTGTGGCGGGCCCGGCCCTCTGGAACGACCTACCCCCCGACCTTTGCATTACCTCGGACCTCCGCCTCTTCTGCCAATGTCTTAAGACGTATTTATTTCAACAAGCCGGCCTAGCATAGCCTCCCGTTTCTGACTTTTTATGTACAAATTGCAATTTGGTAAGGTTTTAAATGGGTTTTAGCACGGGTTTTAATAATTTAATATGTTTTAATAATATATATTGTTTTTTATTGTGGTTTTAGTAATGCCTGTGCACCGCCCTGGGTCCTAACAAGGAGAAGGGAGGGGTATAAATTCGAATAAATAAATATCTATCTATCTATCTATCTATCTATCTATCTATCTATCTATCTATCTATCTATCTATCTATCTATCTATCCACCTACCTACCTACCTACCTACCTACCTACCTACCTACCTACCTACCTACCTACATTTCTTCCTTTCTCCCTCTACCTACCTACCTACTGTATTTTTCGCTATCTATCTATACACCTACCTACCTACCTACCTACGATATTTCTCCCTCTCTGTCTATCCCTCTACTTGCCCGATTCAACCAGCTCTCTCCAACGCTGGCCATAGGGGGCGAACATCTTGCCCCTGTGGATGGGGCGCGCAACTTGGGTGTCCTCCTGGATACCCGGCTGTCCATGGAAGATCAAGTGACAGCCGTGGCCAGGAGGGCGTTTTACCAGGTTCGCCTGGTACGCCAGTTGCGCCCCCTATTGGATCGGGACGCCCTTCGCACAGTCACTCATGCTCTCGTGACATCCCGACTGCATTATTGCAACTCTCTCTACATGGGGCTCCCCTTGAGGTGTACCTGGAGGCTTCAGTTGGTCCAGAACGCAGCCGCGCGAGCAATTATGGGCACCTCTAGGTTTGCCCACGTAACACCGCTCTTGCGCGAGCTGCACTGGCTACCTGTCGTCTTCCGGGTGCGCTTCAAGGTGTTAATTACCATCTTCAAAGCGCTCCATGGCTCGGGACCTAGCTACCTGCGGGATCGGATCCTGCCCCATACATCCTCACGGCCGATTCGCTCCCACAGAGAGGGACTTCTCCGGGTGCCGTCCACTAGACTTTGTCAGCGGGCGACGCCCAGGGGAAGGGCCTTCTCTGTGGCGGGCCCAGCCCTCTGGAATGACCTTCCCCCCGATATCAGGACAACCACGGACCTCCGCTCCTTCCGCTTAAAATTAAAGACACACTTTTTTCGTCTGGCCGGCCTTGGGTAGTCTCTTTTTAGGTTAGGGGTTTTTAGGGGTAATTTTTAGTTTAGTTTATGGGTTTTAGCGCAGGATCAATTTAATCTATTTTTAATTTTGTATTTTGTATTTGTCTGTGGTTTTATTTGTATTTTTAATTGCCTGTGCCCCGCCTCGAGTCCCCTTGGGGAGAGAGAGCGGGATATAAAATTAAATTATTATTATTATTATTATTATTACCTACCTATTGTATTTCTTGCTTTCTCTCTCTACCTATCTACCTATCTGCCTACCTACTGTATTTCTCCCTCTGTCTATCCCTCTACCTACCTACCTACTGTATTTCTCCCTATCTATCTATCCCCCTACCTACCTACCTACCTACCTACCTACCTACTGTATTTCTCCCTATCTATCCATCTACCTACCTACCTACCTATCTACCTACCTACCATATTTCTTCCTTTCTCCCTCTACCTACTTACCTACCTACCTACCTACTTATCTACCTACCGTATTTCTCTCTCTCTATCACCCTATCTACCTACCTACCTACCTACCTACCTACTGTGTATCTATCTATCTATCTATCTATCTATCTATCTATCTATCTATCTATCTATCTATCTATCTATCTATCTACCTACCTACCTACCTACCTACCTACCTACCTACCTACCTTATTTCTCCCTCTCTACCTACCTACCTACTGTAATACAATAATACAATAGTAGAGTTGGAAGGGACCTTGGAGGTCATCTAGTCCAACTCCCTTCCTAGGCAGGAAGCCCTATACCCATGATGGCGAACCTATGGCACGGGTGCCACAGGTGGCACATGGAACCATTTCTTAGGCCACACGAGGCATTGCCCTGTCAGCTTCAGTGTGTATGTGTGCCCTGGCCAGCTGATTTAGGCCTTCTTTTGAGGCCGTTTTTTGCCCTCTAGAGGTGGGGAAAGGCTGTTTTCATCCTCCCCAGGCTCCTATAAAGCCTCTGGAGCCTGGGGATGACGTAGAAAGCATGCCAAATGCAGGGGGTCATGCACATAGCATTATGGATGTGGCACACCTGTGCACATCGCCCCTGCACTCCCACTGTTTTTGGCACGCGAGCCAAAAAAGGCTAGCCATCACTGCCCTATACCATTTCAGACAAATGGCTATCCAACATCTTCTTGAAGACTTCCAGTGTTGGGGCATTCACAACTTCTGGAGGCAACTTCTGTTCCACTGGTTAATTGTTCTAACTGTCAGCAAATTTCACCTCAGTTCTAAGTTGCTTCTTTCCTTGATTAGTTTCCACCCATTGCTTCTTTTTCTGCCCTCAGGTGCTTTGGAGAATAGCTTGACTCCCTCTTCTTTGTGGCAACCCGAGATATTGGAAGGCTGCTATCCTGTCTCCCCTAGTCCCTCTTTTATTAGAGTCCTTCGGGAGATAGGGTGGTATATAAGTGTAAATAATAATAAAAATAAATTAAACTGTATTTCCCCCCTCTCTCTATTACCCTATCTACCTACCTACTGTAATACAATAATACAATAGCAGAGTTGGAAGGGACCTTGGAGGTCATCTAGTCCAACTCCCTGCCTAGGCAGGAAGCCCTATACCATTTCAGACAAATGGCTATCCAACATCTTCTTGAAGACTTCCAGTGTTGGGGCATTCACAACTTCTGGAGGCAAGTAGTTCCACTGATTAATTGTTCTAACTGTCAGGAAATTTCTCCTCAGTTCTAAGTTGCTTCTCTCCTTGATTAGTTTCCACCCATTGCTTCTTGTTCTGCCCTCAGGTGCTTTAGAGAATAGCTTGACTTCCTCTTCTTTGTGGCAGCCTCTGAGATATTGGAAGGCTGCTATCATGTCACCCTTAGTCCTTTTTGTTAAACTGTATTTCTTCCTCTCTCTCTCTCTGTCTATGGGCCACCTGGAAGTTTGTTATCTCAGTGCCTTTTTGGCCGTAAGAGGCCTCCGTACAGTCTTTTTGAGGAACTGACTGTTGGAAATGTCAGGTGGGAGGAGTTACAGGGAGGTGAAAAAATTTTCAGTGGTACATTTTACATTTGTGTACTGTGTACATGACACACATGTGCTAGGCACAAAATGAGTTGGTATTCTATTATCCGAAGTCCTTGTGAACATTGTGGGAAAAATTGAGGTAAATCGGTCCAGTAGTTTTTGAGATTAGTGGATTCGTACAAACTATTTTACATTTTTATTTATATAGATAGATAGTCTTTGACTTACAACCATTCTTTAAGTGATTGTTTAAGTTACCATGGCACTGAAAATAAATTTATGACCATATTTCATATTTACAACAGTTGGAGCGTCCCCGTGGTCACATGATCAAAATTCTGTTTTTAAAAAAATATTCAAATACAGTTGCTTTCTAAACATATATAAAATTAATAATGCAACAACAAGCAATGAATATGTTTTTTATAGCAAAACATATTCTGATTACAGCAGGAAAAATTCAAATTAGTCCCTGGAAGAAAAATAAATAAAAGTATAGTGAATGAAGTTGCTATTCTGATTTCTATGTTTAAATATTGTCATTTAAATGCACAAGCATAAAACATAAATCAGTAGAAAGAAAATGAGAATAATATTGGAAAAGTAAAGACTGGACTAGTCACAATGTCTTGTCCAAAAAAATTCATCAGATCATTAGAATTTCTTATATTATTATTAACACCCTCTGATACTAAGGAGTTAGATGTTCAACTCCCCCTCCTAACCTGAAAATAATTGTTCCAACTGCCACTTGGATGTGGGCATGGGCATGGCCAGACTCATCCTTCCTGCTGGCTGGGAGTTTGGAGAGTAGCCCGAGGTAAAAAAGGAGATACGATAGGAGAGGTTTCTGTGGGGCAAGGCTGAGAGAGAGAAGGGATAGAATAGGGGAGGATTCTGTGCAGCAAGACTGAAAGAGAGAAGGGGATAGGATAGGGGAGAATTCTATGGGACAAGCCTGAAGGAGAGAAGGGGATAGAGTAGGAGACGTTTCTGGGTGCAATCCTAAGGGAGAGAAGGGGATAGGGTAGGATAGGATAGTCTAGCATAGCGTAGCATAGCGTAGCATAGCGTAGCATAGCATAGCATAGCGTAGCATAGCATAGCATAGGGAAGACTTCTGTGGGGGTAGCCTGAGGGAGAGAAGGGGAGAGGAGATGCCGATCATAACTACTCATTAATTTTAAAGCTGTAAGTGCCTATTTATTAAGCCTGATCACATAGTTTTGTAGTGGAGCACAGGTATTCAGCTAGTCCTAAATACATTTAAAATCAGTGAAAAAAAGCAGTGGCATGATAGATATTCCTTCTTTATGAGTTCTGCTGGCTCACTGAATGGTAACCTTTCTCTTCTTCAGGAGTCTCTTCCCATTTTAAGTCAGTTCCAGGGAATTGAAAGTAATACGTTTCAAAATAAGCCTATTTCAAACTGCAACACCATGAACAGATATGTGCCCATTTATTGCTTATTATAGACTAATTATTTTTCCTTAATAACTATGGGTTTCTAAAAATACGTATTTTTTTAAAAAAGCCGAAAATATGTTATTACAGAATATAGAATAACAGAGTTGGAAGGGACTTTGGAGTTCTTCTAGTCAAACCCCTGCCTATGCAGGAAACCCTACATTACTTCTGTCAAATGGTTATCCAACATCTACTTAAAAACTTCCAGTGTTGGAGCATTCACAACTTCTGGATGCAGGTTGTTCCACTGATTAATTGTTCTATCTGTGAGGAACTTTCTCCTCAGTTCTAAGTTGCTTCTCTCCTTGATTAGTTTTCACCCATTGCTTCTTGTTCTACTTTCAGGTGCTTTGGGGGATAGTTAGACACTCTCTTTTTTGTGGCACCCTCTGAGGTATTGGAACACTGTTATCATGTCTCCCCTAGTCCTCCTTTTCACTAAACTAGACATACCCAGTTCCTGCAACCGTCCAGTCCCCTAATCATCTTTGTTACTCGTCTCTGGACTCTTTCTAGAGTCTCCACATATTTTACATAGTGGCAACCAAAACTGAATGCAGTATTCCAAGTGTGGCCTTACCAAGGCATTCTAAAGTGGTATTAACACTTCACCTAATCTTGATTCTATCCCTCTGTTTATGCAGCCTAGAACTATGTTGGCTTTTTTGGCAGCTGCTGCACACTGCTGGCTCATATTTAAATGGTTGTCCACTAGGATTTCAAGATCCCTCTCAAGTTACTACTATTGAGTAAGGTGCCACATAATACTGTACCTGTGCATTTTGTTTTTCTTGCCTAAATGTAGAACCTTACTTTTTTCACCATTGAATTTCATTTTATTAGATAGCGCCCAATGTTCAAGTTTGTCAAGATCCTTCTGGAGTGTTGGCTATTCCTGCCAGCTTGGTGTCATTTGCAAATTTGATGTGTTCCCCATTTATGCTCTCGTCCAAATCATTGATGATGTTAAAGAATACTGGGCCTAAAACAGAGCCTTGGGATGCTCAAGTAGTACTGTAGATGCAATTCAATTGAGGACTACAAGTTGAGTGCAGTTGGTCAGTCAATTACGAATCCATTTGGTGGTGATGCTGTCTAACTCACATTTTTCTACTTTATCTTGTAGTAGGTTATGGTCTACTTTATCAAATGCATTACTGAAGTTCAAGTAAATTATATCGACAGCATTCCTCTGGTTCATTAATTTTGTCACTTTGTCAAAGAATGCAATAAGATTAGTCTGGCATGATCTGTTTTTGACAAATTACTTTCTTTGCTTTTAAGTGTTCGCTAATTCATTGCTTAATTATCTTTTCCAGAATCTTCCCTGGTATTGAGGTCAGGCTGATAGGCCTGTAGTTTCCTGGATTTGTTTCCCCCCCCTTTTTTTGAAG
This sequence comes from Rhabdophis nuchalis, assembly GCA_039707465.1. Taxonomy (NCBI): domain Eukaryota; kingdom Metazoa; phylum Chordata; class Lepidosauria; order Squamata; family Natricidae; genus Rhabdophis; species Rhabdophis nuchalis. Next base: position 61,127,314 of record CM077647.1, read on the forward strand.
ATGGGAACTACATCAGCTCTTTTCCAGTCTGGTGCCCCATGATCTTTGAAAGATATAGTCCAGTGGTTCTGAGATCTCGTCTGCCAGTTCCTTCAGAACCTTGGAGTGTAATTCATCCAGTCCTGGTTATTTGAACTCGTCTAGGGTAGACAGGTGCTCACTTACCATTTTCTTCCCTATTTTAACTTGTGTCCCTAATCTGTTTTTGATAGGTTGGACTGTGTTTTTCCCCTTTGTGTAAAGACAAATGCAAAAAATGAGTTAAGTAGTTCTACTTTCTCACTGTTGCTTGTCACCTTCTTGCCATTTTCTCTCAGCAATGGACCAATTGTTTTCTTGATTTTTTTCTTGTTTTTGACATGTTGGAAAAAGCTTTTTTTATTTTTTTACTTTTGTCACAAATTTTTCTTCATTGTGAGCCTTAGCTTTCTTCACTTCAGCTTTACAGACTCGGGCTATTTGCTAATATTCTGCCTTAGTTATGTGCCCCTCTTTCCACTTTTTATACTTATCCTTTTTGTCTTTCTATTTGTCAGAGAGTTATTTGTGCAGCCATGGTGGTTTCTTTGGAGAGCTGTTATTTTTCTTCTTCATTGGTATTGTGCTAGACTGGGCTTTTATAATCTAACTTTTCAAAATTTCCAAAGCTTCTTGAGTTGCTTTCCTCTTGAGGATTCTAATTCATGAAATTCTTCCCAAGCTCTCTCTTAAGTTTATTGAAATTAGCTCTCTTAAAGTCCAAGACTCTAATTTGACTTTGTTCTACTACTTGTGCTTGCATAATGTTGAATTCCAATATTGGATTTGGATTTGGATTTATTGGATTTATATGCTGCCCTTCTCCCAAAGGACTCAGGGCGGCATACAACATAAGAAACACATAGTACAAAAGTTAAAAAGAGATTAAATAAGGAATCCAATAAGCAATAAGCAATAAATTAATTAACAATTTACACATTATGATATAAAATAAATTAAATTTGGAATTAAAATTAATAAGTTATTTTGTTCCGGCCAGGCCGGCTTACTGAAAAAGCCAGCTTTTTAGGGCACGCCGGAAGGACGACAGGTCAGGAATTATGCGAAGCTCTGGGGTAGCTGATTCCAAAGGGAAGGCATTCTCACAGAGAAGACTCTCCCCCTGGGGCTCTCCAGCCAACACTGTCTGGCTGACGGCACCCTGAGGAGGCCAGATTGCATGATCACTTGCCCGCAAGGTTCCTATAGCTTCAACACCTTTTATCATTTCCTTTCTGTTAGTGAGAATTAAGTCCAATATGGCTGATCCCCTTGTTCCCTTCTCTACTTTTTGGGAAACAAAGTTGCCTGCTAGGTTTGTTAAGAACCTGTTGGATCTTCCACTTGGTGCAGAATTTGATGTCAGGGTAGTTAAAATCCACCATTACTATTGTGATATGCTTTCTACATACCTTTGTTAGCTGACTAGCAAAAAGTTCATCTACTTCCTCTGTTTGATTGGTTGGGCTATAGCAGTGGTCGGCAAACCACAGCTCGCGAGCCACAAGCGGCTCTTTGGCCCCTCGAGTGTGGCTCTTCCTCCACCTTCACTGATGGCTGGACTCCTGGGCGCCACCGCAACAACCTTCCCTGACCACCCCGCTCACTCACCCACTAGCCGCCGGTTCCGCGGGGGGAGGGAACCGGTGGCTAGTGGGTGAGTGAGCAGGCGGGCAGGGAAGCTTGCTGCAGTGGCACCCAGCAACCCTCCCTGCCGGCCCGCCTCACTGGTTTACCTACCAGCCACAGGTTTCCTCCCCCTCTCGCAGAGCCTTCTCAGTCCCTGGGAAGTCCAAAGAGGCAGCCATAGCCTCCCCAGCCAACATGCCGGCCACTCGGCTGCTTCCAGGGGCTGAGGAGGCTCCACGGGGGGGGGGGGGGAGACAGACAGACAGAGAGGCACAGAGACAGAGAGAGACAGAGGGAGCAAATCAGAGAGAGTGACACACACACACACACACACACAGGGAGAGACAGAGAGAAGGAGGGAGGGAGAGAAAGATAGACAGAGACACAGAATGAGTGATTAAGTGAGTGAATGCGAGACAGACACACACACACAGAGTGACAGAGATGGGCAGACGAAGGAGAGAGAGACAAGAGAGACAGACACAGAGAGAGAGAGTCAGAAAAAGAAAGAGAAAGAAAGAAAGAAAGTGAGAGAAAGAAAGAAAGAAAGAAAGAAAGAAAGAAAGAAAAGAAAGAAAGAATTTATGACCATGATTTGACCAAATTTATGACCAAAGTTTGGTTGCTAAGCAAGACCATTGCTAAGTGAGTTTCACCACATTTTCCAAGTTGGCCACACCCACCCGGTCACATGACCGCTGAGCCACTCCCACAAAACAGGCGACACCTTCTGGCTCTCAAATAGAAATTTCAATCATCGTATTGTTAATATTTGTTGATAGTTGACTAATGAGTTTACTCACCACTGGCCTATAGTATAGACCAGTGGTTCCCAAAGTGGGTGTTAACGCCCCCCAGGGGGGGTGGCCCGCGTTAGGGGGGTGCTAGGAGGCCAAGCGGCTGCAGGGGGCGCTAGAAGGCAACAGGGGGGCGCTGAGGGCGAAGAAAAAACTTGCCGAGCGGAAGATGGGCTGTTAAAGCCTATTGGCGCAGGCAGAAGGACGACATTGTTAAAACAAACCTGGAAATAGCGGGTTTCCCTTTAAGCAACGTCACCACCCTCCCCTCCAATCACCGCCTTCCTCCCAGGAGAAGCGTGCGCACGCGTGCTGCTTCAATCTCCTGTCCCTGACCAGCTCCAGCGTCCCCTCCTCCCCTCCGCAAAAGCCCCTGCCAGGCCAGCAAAGATCCCATCCGGACCAGGTGGTGCTGGGACCCCCTGCACCCCCGCAGGGGCTCCCTTGCCCTGAGCTGCGCTTTGGAGCGGGCAGCGATCCCTCGAAAGCCCCCAGGTTGGTCTTCCTCCTCACCCAGATCCAGAGCGGTGCTCCCCGCCTGGCCTTTGTCCCTGCTGGCCCCAGGGAAGCCGCTGCTCCAGCCCCAAAGTGAACCAGAGGGAGCTGGAAGAAAGCTTGGAGGTCCTCTAGTCAGCCAGCAGGGACAAAGGCCGGGCGGGGAGCGCCGCTCTGGATCTGGGTGAAGAGGAGGACCAACCTGGGGGCTTTCGAGGGATCGCTGCACGCTCCAAAGCACAGCTCAGAGCAAGGGAGCCGCTGTGTGGGTGCGGGGGTCCCAGCGCCGCCTGGTCCGGATGGGTTCTTTGCTGGCCTGGCAGGGACTTTTGCAGAGGGAGGAGGGGACCCCGGAGCCGGTCGGGGACGGGAGATTGAAGCAGCGCGCGCACGCCTCTCCTGGGAAGAAGGAAGCCGCTGCTCCAGCCCCAAAGTGAACCGGAGGGAGCTGGAACAGAGTTCGGAGGTTCTCTAGTCCAGCCCCTGCTCAAGCAGGACTAGAGCCTCTGCTAGTCCAGATCAGGGGCTGCCTCCTTCCTTCTGAAAAGCCTCCGGGGATGGAGCTCCAGCGCGGCCGCTTTTGGCCCCTCCATGCATCTGGGGAAGTGGCATGGAAGATCCGGCACACGTCTTGCAATCTCCCCGCGTGAGAGGCAAGGGGCGCGGGGGGCTTTGGGGGGAGAGTCCGGCTGGAGCGCGGCGGGTGGGCGGGGCGGGCAAAACCGGGCAGGTACGGGCTGCGCATGATGAGCTGGCGGCCGGGGCTCCCTGAAGCAGCGCCAGCCAGCATGTTCCTTAAGAAGAGCCCCAAGGGCAAGGGCTGCCGTGCTGCATCCACCCCCTGCCCACTGCCCAGCAACATGCCCCTGCCTCCTCCTCCTCCTCAGCAGGCAGCCCAGGGCGCAGGCACGGCGGCAACCACGGGCACCACTTGGCCAGGACAGGGGGCCCAGCGCCCACCCAACCCAACTACCTCTTGGCGGGCGGGCGGAGGGCTGGTGCTAAATTCCCTTCTGTTTCTTCTTCTGCGAGGTGGGGGGGTGCTGCCTTGCTTTGACAGCCACCTCGTTTCCAATTGAGGGGTGGGAGAGAAATCCACTGCATGGATCTCCCCAATTGGAAGGAGGAGGCTCCGTTGGTCCGGAGCCCATCCAGGAAGATCAGGAACGCGAGGGAGATCTTTCCCCCTGCGGATGGGCTCCGGACCAGCGGAGCCTCCTCCTTCCAATTGGGGAGATCCATGCAGAGGATTTCTCCCCCACCCCTCAATTGGAAACGAGGTGGCTGTCAAAGCAAGGCAGCACCCCCCTCCCCCCGCAGAAGAAGAAACAGAAGGGAATTTAGCGCCAGCCCTCCGCCCGCCAACAGGTAGATGGGTCGAGTGGGCGCCAGGCTACCGCTAACTCCCCTTCTGTTTCTTCTTCTGCGGGGGGCTCTGCCTTGCTTTGACAGCCACCTCGTTTCCAATTGAGGAGTTGGGGAGAAATCCATCTTTTTCCTCCATCTCCATGGATCTCCCCCAATTGGAAATGAGGTGGCTGTGAAAGGAAGGGAGCGCCCCCTGCGTGTCTTCTTCAAACAGCCATACTCCCCTCCTGTTCTTCCTTCTGCTGTTTGAAGAAGACACGCGGGGGGGGTGCTCCCTTCCCTTTCACGGCCACCTCATTTCCAATTGGGGGGGATCCATGGAGATGGAGGAAAAACATTGATTTTCCCCGCCCCATTGGAAACGGGGCGATTCCAGCAGCTGTGTTTTGCCTTGAAACTTGCTTTCCTAGCAATCCAAAGGGGACATTCTCACAGCGGCATCTCAGGCACTCCCACCCTTAGCTGGGAGGGAGTAAGGACAGCTGGGCGCAGTTTGGCTCTTCCCGGCTCCCATCAGATCATTGGGGGCCTCGCACGCCTGTTTTGCAAGAGAGAAAGTTGCTGGGAGAATGTCCCCTTCAGGTTGCTGGGGCAGCAAGTTTCAAAGCAAAACACAGCTGCTGGAATCGGTGCGCCTGCAACTTAATGTGAGAAGCCTGCATTACCAGCTGCAGCAGCAGCAGAAACAACAGACGCCACCCCCACCCCCAATGTCCAGCATCCTCCTTGGAAGGCTCGCAGCCATCTCGGGAGGCGACCGACGGCAGTGCCTCCGGGTGGAAGGTGAATGAAGGGTGCAGTGGTGGGAGAGGCTGGCCATCCCTGAAGCCAGCTCTCGAAGAAGGAGTCAGAGATGAGGCCTGGGGCTCACTTCCCTGCCTCCTTCTTCCGAGAGCTGCGTGCAGCAGGGAAAATGACTCTTATTTGCTAGCTTCCCAGCTGGCAAAACAGAAATTTTCACCAACTGGAAAGTATGTGTGAGAGAGGGGTGGGGGAGAGAGAGATATATATAGAGAGAGAGGAAGGAAGGAAGGAAGGAAGGAAGGAAGGAAGGAAGGAAGGAAGAAAAGGGAAGGAAGGAAGAGGAAGAGAAAGGAAGAAAAAAAGAAGGAAGGAAGGAAGAAAGAGGGGGAGAGTGACACAAGGAAGGAAGGAAAGAAAGAAAGAGGGGGAGAGTGACACAAGAAAGAAGGAAGGAAGGAAGGAAGGGGGGAGAGGGACACAAGGAAGGAAGGAAGGAAGGAAGGAAGGAAGGAAGGAAGGGGGAGAGTGACACAAGAAAGGAAGGAAGGGGAAGAGAAAGGAAGAAAGAAAAAAAGAAAGAAAGTCAGGGAGAGTGACACAGGGAAGGAAGGAAAGAAAGAAAGAAAGAAGGAAAGAAGGAAAGAAAGAAAGAAAGAAAGAAAGAAAGAAAGGGGGAGAGTGAAACAAAGAAAGAAGAAAGAAAGGAAGGAAGGAAGGAAAGAAAGAACGAAAAAGAAAGAATTTATTATCACAATTGAGCCCAAAATTTTAGTTGATAAGCAAGAGCGTTGTTAAATGAGTTTCACTACATTTTACAAGGTGGCCACTCCCACATGGTCACATGACTGCCAAGCCACGCCCACAAAATAGGCCACACCTACAGAATGGGTTCTAAAAAAAATTGAAACCCACCACTGGTGGGGGGCACTGAGGATCAGTTTCTAGCACCAAGGGGGCAGTGGACTGAAAAAGTTTGGGAACCACTGGTATGGTGGTTCCCAAACTATGACAATGTCATTTCCCCCCTTTAATATTGACCCAAATGTATTCAAGATAATTTTCATCATTGTTGTGCTCTATTTCTGTAGAGATGTAGCTATTTCTTATATATTGTGCAACTCTACCTCCTCTTTTATTTGGTCTAATTTCTTTTAAATAATTTAAATCCTTCAAGCTGTATGTTCCATTTGTGTGTTTCATCCCACCAAGTTTCCGTAATGACAATATCATATTTGCCCTCATTTACTTGAATTTCTAATTCATCCTGTTTATTCTTCATACTCGACGCAATGGTGTATAGATATTTGAGTCCATTTTGATTGACCCTGTGTTTACTGTCTACATAACCTGTGCAGTGCCTGACTGCCCCTATTTCCTTGCCACCTGTTTGATTGGTGCACATGGTATGGCACTCACTATTAAATGCTTGATTTTGCTTGACAGCAACGTTGATAATCTTACCCGCGCAAACATCTATGTTACATGTACTGATAATACTATTAATTTTAGATTGCTGGGGACAGAAATGTTCTGTATGAATTAATTATCTGTCCATGCTGTTCAGTTTAAATGTTTATCCAGAAAATATGTGAATTTAATGCCAAGTAACTCAGTCCCTTTCTTTGATGGATGCAAACTATCTCTTTTGTACAGTTTTTCATTGGATCAGCTGCAGACATCATGACTAATAAAACCAAAGCCTTCCCTTTTACACCACTCCTTTAGCCATACATTAAACTTTGCTACATGCTGGCCTTTCCCTTTTTGTTCCTTATATACTGGTAAAATCTCTGAAAAGATAAGCCTACAGCCTATACTACTAAATTCATACTCCAAGCTCTGGAAATCATTGTGCACAGAAACTACATCTTTTTGGGACAGATCATTTGTGCCAAGATGTGTAATAGTACCAACATCACAGTCCTTACTTGCATTCTTGACTATCTTAAGAATACGCCTCTTGTCTCTGCTGGCAGTAGAACCTGGCAGACACCTGAAATCTTTCAAAACCTCCATATCCTTTCCTAAATCTACATGCCTTACAATTGAATCACCAACCAGAAGGTGGCTTCTCTTTTTGGATGCCTTGTTCTTCTTGTTCTTCATTTCAGACCATGATCCTCTGCTTATTTGAGTTATCATTATCACAACTAGCTTGACCTGTCACTTTAGTGTCCCTATTAAGGTCAGCAAGGGCACTATATCTGTTATGCTGGGACACAGCAAAAGCTTTGTATATGTTCCCACTCAATTAAACTTGGAAACTATCCTGCAATAATTTTTAGGCATTCATTTGAAATTATGCATTATTATCAGTAGGATAATTTTTAAAATTCATTTTAAAATGAATGTATTAATAAGTTAATATATGGAACATAAACAATTGTAATGATTGCTATTTCCAGTTAATGCCTGTTAATGTAGTTGAATTAAATTAAACAATCAACAGAATTGTAGTAATATAATTTTATACTTTAATTGTAAATATTATTGCATGTTTTTAGTTGTAAGAGAGACAAAAATTATACTGAAAGATTTGGACCAAATTCTCAATCAAGTAATAGTCACCTCCCTACCTTATTTAGAATCATCTGGGAATGGAGAGGACAATAAAGAAAAAGAAGAGGTATGAATTATTAACTTGAAATCCAAAAACTGCTACTAACGGGGGGGGGGGGGAATAACATGCAATGCATGCTTATCTAAGGCTAAGTCCCATTGAAATCAATGAGACATAGTTTGAATAAGTACATATGGGGCTAGGCTGATTTTAGAATGCATTTGCAAAAAATGTTCACTTTAAACATGAAAAGAAAGAATTTCACTGTTAATTTGAGAAATAAAGGTATAAATCTTTTTAAATAAATATATTTTAGTGAATAAATAAAATACATCAGTAGGATACCAGTATACTGACTAGTGAGCATCTTTTTATTTTGGTCATATCAAAAAATAACTGTCATTTTAATAATATTCTTCCACGCTTTATATGTTTTTTAAATGGCAGGGGGAATATATGACAGTGCAAAAATTCATTAATAAAGAAAGAGTGTTATATGAATGTACAATTTTTTATATTTACTTCTAGACATATTCCACATACATTACAAAACAATTCCATATTAATTTATTTATGCTCTATTGAAACAACTTTATATTAATGCACATATTGACTATTTCCAGGATTATGTAGAGACCAAAAAGTATGACCATATTCTAAACATTTAGTGTATTTAATTTTTTTTAAAAAAAATTGTTTGCTGTTAGTAATGTAGAAATCCTATAGCATTTCAGGTGGATTTACTCATTTATATATTAATTATATCTGTTATACAATTTTCCAACCAATTCTAGTTGAATCACAATTCACAAAACCATGTCTATAACAGACCAAGTGAACAGCAACAGAAACAATTCAAAAATTAATTATACACTTCATTAATAAACTTGACAATCTATCATGTACATTAAAACTGATGGATTTTAGATTAGTCCCATTTCTTTAATTTGAATATCTCAATAGATCTGGATCCAGCACAGAATTTCCAGTTGAAAGATTATATTTCCATTAAGAAATAACTAAATTATTCAGTAAATGAGTATTGGACTTTGGTTTCTATTCACTTTTATATTTATATTCTCACAGTATAATTGTTTTTAAATAATGCTTTGTTAATTATGAGATTTAGCTAGATTAAATCTTGTTTTCAGATTTAATCATGAAATGTGTTTAGCAAAAATAAGACTAACCCAGGGGTGGGATTCTACCGGTTTGGACCCGTTCGGGCAAACCGGTAGCTCTGAAGATCAGCTCAACCAATTTGCTCCCACTAGCAAGTGGACCCGCTTGCCCCTGCGCTTTACCTAGCTTTATCTTCTCAGCTGAGTCACACAGCAGAGTGGATTGCCGTGCCTGTTTTCTGTCCCAAACAGTGATCTGGTAGGTAAGCCTTCTCTAAACTGCACACACACATGCAGCACATGAAGCGCATGCTCAGCAAACTGGTTGTTAAACCGGTAGAATCCCACCCCTAGACAAACCACTTTATAGGTTAGTAGGAAATGTGAACCTAAGCATTAGCCATACAAATAAAATGAACCATCTCTTGTTGAATCAAATGCACCAAGTTGTGTCATTGCTACATTTTATTAAGTTTTATTATAAAGAACAAATATACAAGAAACAAAAGTTATAAAAATAAGAAAAAAAGAGAAAAGTACCAAAAGACAAGAAAAAAATTAATGATTTCTGATTGTCCTATAAAAACAATACATCAACCTGTTGCTTTACATTTCACATGTTAAATGATTTCTATAATTACCAATTACCGCTCTAATAATCGAAACCTAAAGTAAAAGTTTCATTTTCTGTCAAGTTTGTAGAAAATAATCCAAAAGCAGTTTCCAATTAGAAACAAAACTAGATAAACTCTTTAATTGAAACTGTCTATGCTAACTCCATTACCTTTATCATAATTATTTCATTGTGGGAATTAGTGTGCTTTCCATTTTCATGAAAACAGTTGCAAAGTTACATAATTTAGTCACAATATGAGTTTACTTTTTTTTTCTTTTTTGGCTCTAGGTACTTAACTACTGTTTAGAAGCTAGTGAAGAAAGAAGACCAATGGAAATCAGCACTGAAGAAGGCTGTATTATAATTGATGGGAAAACTTTTGTGGCTGCAGAATGCATAGAGAGCATAACAGAACAGTTTAAAGAAATAGAATCTTTAATGGCTGACTTCCAAGGCAGCTTATAGCACCAATAAGATATATTGTATCTTATAGTATTTGCTATACTGTTTATAGCTTTAGAAAACATTCTTTTTCACATATAGTGGGAAAATCTTAAAAGCAGTTCAACAATATAAATTACATGGAGTTAGATTTATTTTAACGAAGGATTATATTTGTTGCTAAAATTGATATCCCATGTGCATATTACTGTATAAATATATACTATAAATGAAAGTTAATAGCAGTCGTGTACTTTTAGATATTTCTGTAAAACAAATCAGCTTGAAAATGAAGATTAATCATACTTCAGTGTAGAGAATTTCTAAGATCACATTGAATTTCTGAAGCTCTCCAACAAATCAGCTTAAGTATAATTTTTCAGGAAGCCATTATGGAAATTCAATACAGTAAGAGTTTTAATTAGAAGTCTCAATTTTAAATAATTATATGAATTTCTTTGTTAAGATTCATTGATGGATCACAATATAGATCCATAAATATAATTCTAACTGGGCTGTTTTCAATAAAGCTATTCAATTGCTGTAAACTCTGTTTATTCCTACCTAGAACAGGAATTAATTTTTCATATGGCCATAGAGAACAGAAAACGGATACCCTGGTGTGATTTCCTAACTGCTATGAAATTGGTCTCATATGCCTCCCACAAACTTCTGACTTGAAAAATGTGTGCTTAGAAAGATCATTAAAAATCAGAAGGTCTCTATATAATTTAACTTTATCTTGTTTATTTTATTTTGTTCTCATAATTAGGATTTCAGTTTTGACACTTCATTTAAGCAATCTAGAAAAGTTACCATTCTTGCCTCATTCAATTTTATTTTTAACATAAATTTAAGGCATAGAATAAGAAATATGCTTTTGGACATTTATTGTAGCTATGCCACATATAGCACATGTACAAAATACACATGTGAATAAACAAAATGAGTATATTCAAACAATGTAACACAGAGGTGGCCTTCAGCAGATTCTGATCAGTTCTGGAGAATTGGTAGCAGAAATTTTGAGTAGTTTGGAGACTCTCCTCTAGCAAGCGCCAAAGCACAACAAAGGTGTGTGCAGGGTGGGTGGCCATTCACTTAAGGAGGGCTTTCCTATGTGTGCGTATCTTCCAAGTGCCACCACAGCCGGCCAGGGGATCACAAGAGGAGAAGGAGGAGGAGGGTCTCTGGAGCCTTAGTGAAGTGGTCCTGTACCTGCCTTCATGCCACATTTGCATATAGGGCAGCCTTTGCCTCCTGCCGCTTCAGGCTGGAGCTCATGCCATCTGTGCTTGGCTGAAAAGCTGCAGGGGTGAGGGGCAAACAAAGCAAGGTGATGGCCGGAGCCTTAGTGTAGGAGTGAAGTGGCTCTGTACCTGCTTTTGTACCCATTTGTGCGTAAGGCAGTCTTCACTTCCTACTGCTTTGGGCTGGAGCTTGCGCCCTCTGTGGGAAGCTATAAAACCTGGGTAGGAGTAGCTGGGGGTGTATCATGTGACTGGATGGGAGTGAGTGAAATCGAGTTGGTCATGCCCACCCAGGTTTTGTGGCTCCCAGTGTTTTGTTTTCTGTGGGAAACCGGCCCAAGTGGCTCTTTGAGTGTTTAAGATTGCAGCCCCTGGTTTAGCCCTATAAATTTTCCCTTTTATGGGTATTATGTGAGAAGTGATAGGGCATTGCTGTATTTTGAATCCTGTGAGGAATAGCTATTAGAAGAGAATCAGACATTAGAGAAAAGTGCTTGTTAATATAAGGCTAACCCATTTTCTTCAGCTAATTTTTTATCACAGACATCATTTCTCAACATAATGATCACAGTTTAAGGATGTATTGCTACATTTGCATACTTACATCAGAGGTGGGTTGCTCTCAATTCGGCTCAGCTTGGGCAAACTGGTAGTGGCAGTGGCAGGTGGTTCCGCCCACCTGCCTGGTCACTTCTGCGCATGTGCAGAAGTGTTGTGCACATGAGCATGAGAGAACTGGTAGCGCCAGGATTTGCAACCCACCTCTGACCTACATTCTAATGTATATTTATTTATTTATTTATTTATTTTATTTATTCGATTTGTTAACCGCACCAATCTCTGTCAAGACAGACTCTGGGCGGTGCACAGGACATTAAAATTTACAATAAATAACAATATACAAGAATTAAAAAGAAATTAAATAGAAAACCTGTGCTAAAATTCCCATTAAAAAACCTATCTAACTTGGCTGAAGCTCTATTGTTCTAAAATTTAAGTTCTATGCCAGTCCAGCTTGCTGAAAAAGAAGTGTCTTAAGTGAGCGGCGGAAGAGGGGAAGGTCCGTGATGGTGTGAAGTTCGGGGGGGAGGTCGTTCCAGAGGGCGGGCCCTGCCACAGAGAAGGCCCTGTTCCTGGGCATCGCCAGCCAGCATTGACCGGCAGTCGGCACCCTGAGAAGGCCCTCTCTGTGGGAGTGAATCGGTCGGTGGGAGGTATGTGGCAGGAGGCGGTCCCGCAAGTAACTAGGCCCCGAGCCATGGAGCGATTTAAAGATGGTAACAAGCACCTTGAAGTGCACACTTTTACTCTTGGCGCACCTGCGGGGGGTTGGGGGGGGCTTCGCACAGCTAGCGCTAGGTGCGCGAAGTCGTCCCAACTCCCTGGAGCTGCGCCAGCAGCTTCAAGACTCGGGCCTTTCTCAACATGGCTAGCCGTGTCTCCCGCCACCGCTAATGTGTTGAGAAAGTGGCCAGCAGCTTCATAGATGGGCCCTTTAAATTATGCGTACCAGCATCCTTCCCCCCCTCAGTGGTGCGAAATTTAAAGGGCCCTGCTTTGAATCTGCTGGTGCCTTTCACACGCTGGGGGGGGGGGGGAGGCTAGCTTTCACAATGGAAAGCCTTCAAACTTTCAAGCCACGAGCTGGCTTATGCCACAATGGCCAAAAGCCCCCCAGTTCCCCCCTCTCTCAGCCTCACCTGGCTGGCTGCCTCCCTTCTCCCTCTAGTTAGGTAAGTTTACCTGTATCCTGTTGCCTCGTGGCCTGCCTGCTCCCTGCTGCATCCATTATCGGAGAGCTGCTGATTCTGCCTCCTGGTAAGTGACCTATTTCCCCCCCCCTCTTTTATTTATTTATTTATTTTATTTATTGTGCATATAATTTTTTAAAATAATTTTACTTAACTGTATTGAATGGAGAGTTTTTAAAAATGGTTTACTTCAATTTATTGTGTGTGGGTTCTTTTTTTAAATTGTCTTAGACTATTTAAAAAAAGATTCTATGAAAAACAAATTAATATAAACCATTTTTAAAAATTCTATACTCAGTACTTTAAAATGTATTGAGTAGAGAATTTTTTTAAATGGTTCACTTCAATATATAGTGTTATTCTACCCTTAACATGGTTATATTTTAAATTATTACAAGGAATATCTTTAAATGGTTTCAGTATACATTATTGTTGATAGAATACCTTGCAATTGTGTCATTTTGTGGAATGCTTAACAATGGTTTTTAAGGATTTTTTTATTTGTAAAATATCTTTTTAAATTATTTTAGGGAATTTTTATTTTGTAATTGTTTATAAAATATTTTTTTTCAAAAAATGTTATTTCTTTTTGCAAATGTTTTCTTTGAGATGCAATATGTTGCTTTTAAGTGTTCAGACCAGGTTTATGTGTCTCAAAGTGGCTGCTTTTCTATGGGCTGCCAGGTTGGTGCAAGGCAACTTTGCCAGAAAGAGTGTGTTTCATCCTGGTTGTCTAGGTAATTCTTAGGTGGTTGCTGGTTCTGTGAGCTTGTGTGTCCTTTATAATTTTCCGCAATGCCTTGATGGTTTTTATTCTGGTGGCTTTGTCTCTCCTGTCCCTAAGTTTAGGGGGGGGGGGGAAACTGGTTTCATTTTCAGTCTTTTGTAGGAGGGATTCTATTTTTTGGTGTTTTCCTGGCACTGTCATCGTTTGCGTGGATGTATTATGTCCTGCAGCAGTTGTACACATTAATAATGATCAAGTACTACTAATATTTCCTTATACATTTTAGGGACTTTCCTTACATAATTGGTGTTGTCTTCATACTTTTGGATTTCTATTTTCTGTTTCTGTTACTTAGCAATTGCTAAAACAAATCCCACGTGAAAAAATATTCAAAGCCTTCTTGATTTTAATTGTCACTTTATTTATTCCTGCACATTGTAGTATTTATTCATTTTCATATCTGTTTTTTTACTGTTGTGCAAACATAATTCCAGCAGCTGCTAACATTCCCACCTGGTCACATGGCCGGCAAGCCACTCCCACCCAGTCACATGGCCGACAAGCCACTCCCACCCGGTCACATGGCCAGAAAGCCACTCCCACCCAGTCATTTGGCTGGCAAGCCACTCCCACCCAGTCACATGGCTGGCAAGCCACTCCCACAAAGCAGGCCACACGCACAGAATAGGTTCCAAAAATTTTGAAACCCACCACTGTGCTATAATGTTTAACTTCTAAGTCTGAGGTGTGCAATATTATAATATATTTGTAAGAGTTATATTATATGTATGACACAGATTTAAAAAGCATACATTTTATATGTAAGATTTGGAAAGATTAAAATCTGTCTGGTCCAACAATCTATTCCATTGAGCACCTTTACTAACTACGAGTATCTAAGCTCCAATAAATATTTTGCATGAAGACTGGATATACTAAAAAAGGAAGAGTTAAACTCAAATTAATTACAAGAGATGCTTTTCTCTTGGCATAAGAAGAAAATAATAATAAAACCTCTAGTTCTCTTAAGCATATAAATTTTTTTATTTGGTTGTTTTTGCAAAGGACCCAATTTGATCTGTTGTAGTAGTGAATGAAAAATCTCTTTACAAAAGAAATGAGTCATCTTTTGTTTACCCATGTGCAAGCATCAAACTCAATTCAGAAAGGAAAAACTTTTGTAGACTCATTGTTTTCTAGTTATTGTTCTTTAAAGTGTGATTTATTAAAATGCCCATTTTTGCTTTTTCTCAGAATAGGATGAAAAAAGCTGGACCATTATAAAAAAATAAAATATCAAACATCCAGAAATTAGTGCTTTCTGCTGGAGTCATTAGTCATTAGCCCCCGCGGAAAGGGCCCGCAACTTGGGCGTCCTCCTGGATTCGCGGCTGTCCCTGGATAACCATGTGATGGCCGTGGCCAGTGGGGCTTTTTATCAGGTTTACCTGATACCCCAGTTGCACCCCTTTCTAGATTGGGACGCCCTACACACAGTCACTCAAGCCCTCGTTATATCCCGCCTGGACTACTGCAATGCTCTCTACATGGGGCTTCCCTTGAGATGCACCCGGAGACTTCAGCTGGTGCAAAATGCGGCCACGCGGGGGATTCTGGGAGCCTCACAGTTCTCCTGGGTAACACCTCTCCTGTGTGAGCTGCACTGGCTGCCTATGGTCTTCCGGGTGCGCTTCAAGGTATTAATTATCATCTTCAAAGCACTCCATGGCACGGGTCCTGGCTATTTGCGAGACCGCCTCCTACCTCACACCTCCCTTCGACCTGTCCGCTCCCACAGGGAGGGCCTCCTCAGGGTGCCGTCTGCCGGTCAATGCCGGCTAGCGACTCCCAGGGGAAGGGCCTTCTCTGTGGCGGGTCCGGCCCTCTGGAACGACCTTCCCCCCAATCTTCGCACCATTACTGACCTACGCCTTTTCCGTCGGATGCTTAAAACGCACTTTTTTCATCTGGCCGGCCTAGCATAGATTAAGGGTTTAATTTTAAAGTTAATATTTTAGTGGTCTTAACTATTTTTAGCACAGATTTTACTATTTAACTTCTATTTTATATTATATGTATGTGTTGTGGTTTTTACTTTTTCTGTGCACCGCCTGAGTCCTACCATGGAGAATAGGGCGGTATATAAATTTGAAAAATAAATAAATAAAAAGTAAAAATAAATAAAGTGCTGGATTTTCCCACACACTCTTTGCATTTTAACAATTTGACCATATATTTCTGTGATAGTCTAAAAATTCCGAATACTGCAATTGACTAAAATCTGTTTTTACCTAATAACATAAAAGCCAATTAACAATAACTTTTTCAGGATGATCATTTATTTGGAAATTTATGTTAAATCAAAGAAATAAGAGAAATAAGAAACAGCACAACTGTAAATATGTTGTGAAAAAAGGCAAGATAGAAAAGAACTGATAGATGGATGGACAAACTTGTTGAAATAAAATCAACAAAAAGGAGAATTAGGATAACGAAAAAAACCAGATATCATTATTCAAAGTATAATGCTATTCAAGGCCAGAATCTGGGCAATTATGAAGTTTGATTCTAACCAAATTTGCCTGAATGACATTATCACTTGTCCATCAGTCTGAGATTAAGTGACAGTTGATAGATTAATTGCAAAGATAACTCTGATTTGAGGCCAGACTTATCTACTGTTATACAGTAGTACTGCCTTCTCAATAAGGGGATGATAGCATCCATGAATGGGTTAACTCCATCTGTTCTCTGATTGGACTGACTCTGATTACTAATTAATTAACTGGCAATAAAAAAAACCTCAGAGTTACTCTACCCAGTTTTCTGACTCAGTCCATCTCTGGGACTGTTTGGATTATCCAACCATCTATCTGAGCATTTATTCAGAATTCGTACCTTGCAGACTGTGAGTAGTATTCAAAACCTTCTCTGGCCTCCCTGCCATCGGCCACAGGGCTTTGCACCACAGGCCTCACACCTGTCCACAGACATTTATAAACCTTCCCCCGGCTTCTGCATTATTAGAGGCCCAGGTCTCTGCAGGGAAGAGAGATTGAGGGAGACATGCGCAGGGGTCGCTTTATCTCTCTCCAGTTCTTCTCCTGGTCTGCGGTTCGGCTACCTGGGTCTTTATCGCCCATGCTGGCCCTATCAGCTCCCGAGGCACACCAGCAGGCCATTTTCAGAGGGCTACATGCACCCCCATCATCGATCGATCATGGGGCGAGGCAGCAGGCCAGCAACCCTTTTTGGAGGCCCGAGATGTTGTGTAGGCCATGCTCTGATTCCTAGGCCTTCAGGGCCTTGTCTGGAAGGTGCAAAGGCCTGATCTATTCAGGGGGCAGAGCCTGTTGCTACGCGGCCACCATTTCACACTCCGGCAGCATGGCTGAATGCAGCAACCCAGGGGGCAACACAGAGGCCTCTGCGAGTGCCACTGACAATCAGGGCCTCTTGGACACTAGTTGAGCTGCTGCCCCTGTCCCCAGACGAGCTTCCTCTTCTTCCAAGGGCCGTTTGGAGGGAGGATCCAAGTCCAACTCATCTACCCCCTCCTCCTCCTCCAAGGCCTCCAAGGCCAAGAAGCCTAAGTCCTCGGCTAAGACACCCCAGGGAGGGGATGCAGGGGATAGGTCCCCACATCAGGCCCCGCGGCCCACCATGGTGACCTGCCAGAACCCCCTGCCACCTCTGCACCTGGACATTGCCCCAGGCCCTTTTAGCCTGATGCTTCCAATTGATACATCAGGCCGATGGGGCAACACACCCAACAGGCCCCAGAATCTGCTACCTGAGGCCACCTTCACTCTGACTGCTGCAGGCCTCCGGCCTGAGGTTCAATAGGCCCCTCTCCCGCCATTACCATTGATGACCACCATAGCCCCATCACTGCCTGACATTCAAGGCTACATAGCTGAGGCAATCAGGCAGGGCATCACTGTGGGGCTTCAGGAAAAAACCCAAAGGACCCCCCAACCAGGGGTCAGCTCCGGGCTGTGACTGTGGACATCCGTCTGGCAGCCACCACTGACCAGGATGCCTCCCCAGTCTCCGAGGAAGGGGAATTGAGGGACGCTGATCTTTCCAGCGGGGAAGACATGGCCCCAGAGAAGCCTGTCTGCACTGGCCTTTTTCCATCTAACTTGTTTAAAGCCCTGTTGGCCAAGGCCAAGGCCGCCTCCAACTGCATGCCACAGGCTCCATTGCCACCCCTGCGCAACCAGCTTCGGCGAAGGCCTGGTTTACGAAACCCAAGGTTGAGGTGGACATCCTCACAATGCCTCAGTTGTTCGTGGATGCAGTGCAGAGACAGTGGGCTACACCAGCCATAGGGCCTGCCCCCACAGCCAATGACAGATGTTTTTACAACATTGATGAGTCACTGGAAAAGTCACTCTCGTGGCCTCCCCTACAACCAGGATTCTCCATCTGGGAGCCTGGATAGACTCAGTGCACAGTCAAGTATTACTTTCTGAGGAATGTATCACCAATATCAAAATGTTGGTGGACGTGATTGAAAAGGACAGACGCCCCACCGTGGCATCCCTCTCTAAGTTGTTGGGGAAGATGGTTTCTGCCATCTCTATAGTTCCCTGGGCAAGGCTTCACTCCAGGGATCTTCAGTGGTTCCTCCTTTCCTTTCAGAAGCGTAGGGTTAGTCACTCGCATATACGCATGTCATTGCCCCAGGAGGTCCGACAGTCATTGTGGTGGAGGAGGTCCTCCTCCTTGTTGAAAGGCTGTTGTTTCAGGGTCACTGACTGAACCACCATCACAACTGATGCGAGCTTTTATGGCTGGGGGGCCCACATGGACTTCCAGGTGGCACATAGTCAGTGGTCTCCAGAAGAGGCTACCTATAGTATTAATTGGCTGGAACTCTGGGCCATCAGGCTGGCTCTCCTGGAATTCCACCACCAAGTAGTGGGGCAACATTTATTGGTATTAACAGATTACATCACAGCTAAGGCCCATGTCAACAGGCAGGGTGGCACCCGATCAAGGAAATTTATGCAGGAGGCCTACACATTGGGATGCTGGGCTGAGGACAACCTGCTGTCTTTGTCCGCAGAGCACATTTTGGGGGTGGAGAACACCAGAGCTGACTGACTCAGCAGGGTTAGAATTGATCAGGCAGAATGGCAATTACACCCTTCTATCTTTCAGGAGATCTCCAGACAGTTTGACCTCTCGTGAACCTGTTCACTTCTCCCGACAATGCCCAGCTCCCCAGGTTCTTCTTGAGATACCGTACCCTGGGTGTGTAAGGGGTGGATGCTCTACAGGCTCCCTGGCCAAAGGGGCTGCTTTACGCCTTTCCCCCAGTCCCACTCCTTCCTAGGGTGATACACAGGGTCATCAGCTTGAGGGCCAAGATCATCCTTGTGCCCCCCCACTGGCCACGGAGGCCGTGGTTTGCTGACCTTCAGACACTGTCCTCCCAAGACCCCTGGCTAATCCCACCAAACAGGATTGTTCTCATCCAGGGGTTGCTGGAACATCCAGACACCCAGTGGCTCCGCCGGCTGTTTGGAGGTTGAGCAGCTCTCCTTGAGAGGAGGGGAGTTCTCGGACCGGGTCATCCAGATGATTCAGGCCTCCAGGAGGCAGTCTACTGTTCGTATATATGACGCCACATGGAAGATTTCCGTTTCCTGGTGTTCAAATAAAGGTGTTAAGGCTGATGATGCTTCTATTCCCCAGGTGCTTGTCTTCCTTCAGGATGGGTTGGAGAAAGGGCTCTCACCTAATACCATCAGATGTTAAGTGGTAGCGCTAGGCACAATCCTTACCTGGGGTGGGTGTCAGGTCTTGTCTCATCATCCTACAGTGAGGAGATTCCTCAAGGGCACCAATAACCTGCATCCACTGGCAGTCCACCGCTATCCCACCTGGGATCTGCCTACAGTCTTGGAGGCCCTCACTGCATCCCCCTTTGAACTGTTGCAGGACATTCCTGTTCAGACCCTTACCTGGAAGATAGCCTTTCTGGTGGCGATTACATCTGCCAGGATAATTTCCGAGCTCCACACCTTATCTGTTAGGGAGGATCTGTGCCAGTTTTATCCTGACAGAGTGGTCCTCCACCCAGACCCCTCATTTGTCCCAAAGGTGGGGTCTTGGTTCCATCGTGCCCAGGAGTATTACCAGATTTTTATCCTTCTCCCTCGGGTCCACTACAAGAACAATGGCGTAGGGTAGATGTGTGCAGGGCTCTCGAGATATATATTCAGCGCACTTCCAGCTTTCACAAGATGGAAGCCCTTTTTGTTTCTTTTCAGGTCTCTTCCCAAGGACGGAAGGTTTCGGTGGCTTGTATTGGACAATGGGTGCGACGTTGCATCACCTTGGCTTATCAGTCAAGGGGTGAGGAGGTCCTGACCGGTATCACAGCACATTCCACGAGAAGTGCTGCCATGTCCACGGCATGGGCTTCTCAAGCCTCATTGGAGGAGATATGCAGGGCTGCAGCGTGGGCTGACTTTGGTCGCAGGGTGCTGAGAGCAGTCAGTTCAGAGGGTCAGCCGCAAGAGTGACCTCGTGCCCACCCTGGATGGGGGACTGCGGGCTTGGGTATGTCCCATTCATGGATGCTATCTTCCCCTTATTGAGAAAGGACGTTGGTACTTACCTGATATGCCTCTTCTAATAAGGGGAAGATAGCATCCAGCCCGTCCCTTTCTTGGTCTCATCCTAGTGGCTCTGGGGTTCTTGGTGGTTGTGAAAGTTATTTCTTGTTTGCTGTATGTACCTTGGTTCACTTTACACTAAAAGTTGTTGGATAACACCGATGAGTCTGTATTATTTCCTTCATCGAAAAACTGGGTAGAGTAACTGAGGTTTTTTTTATTGCCAGTTATTTAGTTAGTAATCAGACTCAGTCCAATCAGAGAACAGATGGAGTTAACCCATTCATGGATGCTATTTTCCCCTTATTAGAAGAGGCGTATCAGGTAAGTACCAATGCCCTTTCTTTTCCTAACCCAGTTCATTTTATGCAAGCAAATGACACTAGGTGTTTTAGCATGATTGCAAAGGCAAATATAGGAGTTCTTAAATGTAAGTGTTAGATCATGGGAATGGATGTGGCAGACTCAGGCTTCAGTAACAACAGCTCTTTATTAGTGACTTTGCAGCCTAGAATTGAGCGAAGGTCCTGACTGGCAGCAACCCTTTTGTAGGGCTCTGGCAGGGCCTTCGACCAATCAGATTTGAATGAGTTCCCGCTGCTAGCAATGGACCTTGGTGGAAACTACATACATTGCTATTTGCATGCAAATTGCTCAAAGTAGTTAACACCCCTCCCCTGTTAGTTGGGTTTGTCCAGCTTGTGACGTAGTCATGCAGGTAGGCGGGTTTTTTGGTGGCTCGCCCAGACCTGTGCACTTCAGTCGGCGCTGGATCCTCAGTCAGGTTGGACGGACCTATTTTTCCTGTTGCTTCACCTGGTAGAAGCTGCTGGAACTTCTCACAGGGTGTGGTGGGAGTTTCTAGAGCTGGCTCACTTGGAACTCGCTGCGACCCTGCAACTTCAACAAAAAAATCTCCTGGTACCTTTGGGCTTGAGCTGTCTGTGGAAGGAGTGAGGCTGTGCTACATTTGTGTAGGACTTTGGCTAACTCGTGCAGGAGTTACCTCTGGTTTCCTGAGATTGGATTCAGAGAAGTGGCTACTGAGTTGGTCAATGTGTCTCCTCCAAGTTTGACCTTCCTCAAGCTCCACATGGTATGAGCGAGGTCCGATAATACCTGTTATCATGGCAGGAACCCAGAGTGATTGTCCAGCATAGTTGTGGGCGTAAACTCGATCCCCTACACTAAAATGTCTAATCTTGCTGTTTGAATCAGGGGGCATTACAGCAGAGTAGTTTGGGTGTAACCGGTCTAGGTGCGACCTTAGCTGGCAACCCATTAGAAGCTTGGAAGGGATTTTCCCAGTGGTAGCACTTGGTGTGATATGTTGGATTAATAGAAATTGATCCATTCATGTTTGCCAATCCGCTGGCCCCATCCTGGCTAGGAACATCTCGAATTGCTTGGCCATAAATTGGGGATTGTTGTCAGAGACCAAGACATCAGGTAGGCCATGTGTGGAGAAAAGTCTCCGTAGTGCCTTGATGACTGCCTCTGCTGTGGTTGAGGCCATAAGGACTACCTCTCGCCATTTCAAGTATGTGTCCACAACTACCATGGATGTTTGGCCATGAACTAGGCCGACAAAGTTAATGTGCACCCTAGACCATGGTGCTTGAGGTCGTTCCGACTTCTTAGCGGGTGCCTTGGGGGGAGCCTGGTCTGGATTCCTGGCATGCTGTGCAGGTAGCCATCCATTCCTTAATCTCCTTAGCCATGTTAGGCCACCATATGTAACTCCTGGCCAAAGCTTTCATTTGGACAATTCCGGGATGCCCCGTGTGCAATGCTTCCAATACTGAAACTTGCAGTTTAGCTGGAATAACAACCCAGTCCCCCCACAGTAAGCAACCGTTAACAATGGACAATTCATCCCTTTTAAGAAAAAAACATTTTAAACTCTGGCCCAACTGGAGCCACCCCCTCCACACCCAGTTCAAAACCTGTTTCAGAGTCTGGTCTTTAGCTGAGTAGTGGGCCACTTCACTGGAGGAGACAGGACCAGCTTCCAGGAAGTCTATGAGCAGAACTGGTGTCTCTGGTAGGGATCACCAGATGAGGGTGTCAGCATGTCCCAGCATGGTGCCTGGTTTGTGAACAAGGCAGTAACTGTATGCAGCTAAAAAAATAGTCCAATGGGTCATTCTCAGTGACTGGGAAGCAGATGTAGGTCGGTCCTCAACCAGTAGTCCCAGAAATGGTTTATGGTCTATGATGATTTCAAAATCATGGCCATATAAGTACTCATGGAACTGTTTGACTCCAGCTACCGCAGCCAGAGCCTCTGCTGTAGTTCCTTTCAGCAGCTGACAGAGTCCTTGAGTAGTAGGCAATGGGTGCCTCTGTTCTATTGGGCATGTGGTGGCTGAGGACAACTCTGACACTAAAAGGTGAGGCATCACAAGTCAGTACAAGTGGCAAAGTCTGGTTGTACTGAACCAAAAATGTGTCTGCTGACAGTAGTTTTTTGACTGTGGCAAATGCGGCAGCCTCAGCTTTGCCCCAAGTCCATGTTGCCTTTTCACCAAGGAACCGATGCAAAGGTTCAGCAACCTTAGCTTTCTATTTAAGAAAGATACTATAGAATTAAGTAGTCTGAGGAAAGCCTAGAGCTCAGTCTGGTTGTTAAGTGTGGGGGTGTCCTGGATGGCCTTAATTTTTTTGTTTGTGGGGTGAATTCCTGAGCTGTCGATGAGGTACCCTAGGAATTTGACCCTTGCCACATTGATTTGTCATTTATCTTTTTAAAGTCGGAGACCCTTTTCACTAATTCTAGTCAAAACAGCCCTAAGTCTTTTAAAAAGTTTATCTTTATTTGCGGCGGATGCCAATATGTCATAAAAATAGGGAACGACTCCCTATTAAGTGACTTAGTTCAAGAAGTGGAAATAGAAACTAGTACCTGGGCAGACCATAACCCAATGACAATTAAGTGGAATGGGCAAAAAAATTAGATCCAGATGGACGCTAAATAATACAATACTGAAAGAAAAGGATTTTGTACTTAAAATGAAAAAAGAACTGGCATGCTATTTTAAAGAAAATAAAAAAGAAGATACATCTATCCAGAACCTGTGGGATGCAATGAAGGCAGTTACCAGAGGCTTGATAATAGACTATACAAGAAAAAGAAATATAGAGAAACGATGTATAGGTAAAAGATTAGAGAATGAATAAAGACACTGGAAAAAGAGTTACAGAAATCCCCACAAAGAAAAGACATTAGAATGAAAATGGACATAATTAAACACAAAATGGATTTATTGGAAAAGGAGGAATTGGCTCAAAAGATTAGAAATGCAAAACAGAACTATTTTGAAAATGCAAATAAACCTGGCAAGTGGTTGGCATACAAACTAAAGAAAGAAAGAGAAATGAGGAAGATTCGACAATTAAAAGATGAACAGGGACAAATACACTATATAAATAAGGAAAAAAAGAAATTTATCCAAGATTATTACACTAAACTATACAAACAAGAAAACATAGCAGAGCAAGATGTTAAACACTATCTACAGGAGGCCAAACTCCCTACTATACCGGATGATATTAGAAATATATTAGATGCTAAGATAACGATGATGGAACTAACAGAAGCTATTAAAAGACAAAATAATGGGAAGGCTCCGGGACCAGACAGTCTTCCAGCAGAGTTTTACAAAACCTTGGAGGAAATACTATCGCTTCCCTTATAAGAAGTGATGAATGAAGTTATGTCTGGTAGTAAAATGCCAAACTCTTGGTCAGAAGCAGTGGTGGGTTTCTGCAGGCTCGCACCTACTCGCGAGAGCCGGTTGGTGAAATTTAGAGAACCGGTGAGAGGGGGTTCCACCGGCCTACCTGGAAGTAAATGTGGCCCGCCGCTGCCAGTGACCCAACGGAAAGGAAAGAAAAGGAAAGAAAGAAAGAAAGAAAGGAAGAAAGAAAGAAAGAAAGAAAGAAAGAAAGGAGAATTTATCATCACAATTGAGTCCAAAATTTTGGTTGCTAAGCAAGAGCGTTGTTAAATGAGTTTCACCACATTTTAAAAGGTGGCCACTCCCACCCTGTCACATGACTGCCAAGCCACACCCACAAAATAGGCCACACCTACAGAGTAGGTTCTAAAAAATTTGAAACCCACCACTGGTCAGAAGCATATGTTTCACTGATACCTAAGGAAGAAACTGACCTCACTCAAATAAAGAATTACAGACCAATTTCACTAATAAATTCAGATTATAAGCTATTTGCATCAATATTAGCAGAGATACTTAAAAAATATTTAAATAGCTTTATACATCCTGATCAAAATGGATTTCTACCAAAGAGACAAATTAAAGATAATATAAGAATAATCTTGTTCTTATAAATGAAGTCTGTCCTTTGAAACCACCTTTGTGAAATCTCTGGTATGTTTTTTTTTAAATTCCCTCCCTGAGGGTGCTCTGGATCTCTTCTGTTACGTGGTCTTTCTGGACTTTGATTATTTGACTTTTTACATTTTAGAGTACCTCTGTATTTTGGAACAGTGAAGGAGAATTAACTTTCTACTTTCGGACTTGCCTGTCACCTTTGACCGGCCTGATCGCTCGCTCCGGTGACGTCATTTTTCTCTGCAAAAGATTTATCATCTCTGAACTTAGACAATGGGTCCTAAGAAACCACCAATGGGCAAGTCCTTATCGGCTCCTGCTTCAGCAACTTCCAGTCCAAGTATGCAACAACTGAAAATTACTTCATTGTTACAAAAAGAAGTGGCTAGAGAGAGTTCAAAAGAATTATCTGTTAACCAAATGTTCCAGGAAATTATGAGGGGTCAAAATGAACTGAGGAGAGAGCTGGCAGATCTCAAAGACGAAATCAGAGGTGTACAATATAACATAACAGAAAATAAACAGAGAATTGCGGCGCTGGAGGAAGGAGCGGCTGGGATGGGGGAAGAGGTTGAGGGAGTCCGAAAGGGAAATTTAGAATTGGAAAACCTTATGGCTAAAATAGAATTTGAAAGAATGTCTTTTTTCCTCAGGTTCCAGAACCTACCAGAGACAGAAAATGAAGATCTTAAATTTTTATTTTTATTTTTTATTTTTTTATTTATTTTATTTATTTTATTGAATTTATACCTCGCCCTTCTCCAAACGGACCCAGGGCGGCGCACAGGAATGTTAAAATACATACAAAACATATAAAATGTAAAAAAACTTATTCTAATAAAACCCTGCGCTAAAAACCGAATTAAAAATCCCAAATTTAAAACTGTCTAATAGTCAGTAATGGTTACGCTAGGTCGGCTAGATGGAATAGATGTGTCTTCAGACACTTGCGGAAGAGGCAGAGGTCGGAGATGGTGCGGAGTTCAGGGGGTAAGTCGTTCCAGAGGGCTGGCCCCGCCACAGAGAAGGCTCTTCCCCTGAGTGTCGCCAGTCGGCATTGTCCAGCCGACGGCACCCTGAGGAGGCCCTCTCTGTGGGAGTGTATCGGTCTGAGGGATGTATGGGGCAGGAGGCCGTCTCACATATAACTAGGCCCCAAGCCATGGAGCGCTTTAAAGATGGTCGTTAAAACCTTGAAGCGCACCCGAAAGAACACAGGAAGCCAGTGCAGCTCGCACAGGATAGGTGTTATGTGGGAGTGTCTAGGCACTCCCGTAATCACCCGCGCGGCTGCGTTCTGGACTAGCTGCAGCTTTCGGGTGCACCTCAAGGGGAGCCCCATGTAGAGAGCATTACAGTAGTCGAGTCGAGAGGTGACGAGTGCTTGAGTGACTGTGCGTAAGGCACCCCGGTCCAGTAAGGGGCGCAATTGGCGCATCAGGCGTACCTGATGAAACGCCCCCCTGGCCACGGCTGCCACATGATCTTCCATAGACAGCCGGGAATCCAGGAGTACACCCAAATTGCGCGCCCTCTCCACGGGGTCCGGTGTTTCGCCCCCAATGGCCAGAGTTGGAATAATCTGGCTGAACCGGGGCGCCGGAAGCCACAGCCACTCAGTCTTGGACGGGTTGAGCTTGAGTTTGTTACCACCCATCCAGATCCGTACGGCCTCCAAACACCGGGACAGCACCTTGGCGGCATCGTTGGGGTGGTCTGGGGTGGATATGTACAACTGAGTATCATCAGCATACAGATGATATCCCACCCCAAAACCACGGATGATCTCACCCAGCGGCTTCATATATCGGTGGGCGAATCATCCGAGGTAGCTCGGGAGTTCATGGCTTCCATGATGGCCATGGACCTGACCCAATTAATTCAAGGCCCCACCCACGAGGGTGGACATACACCGGATCTCATCTTTGTCTCAGGCCAATGGAAGAGTGATCTGGGTATAGGGGACATAGTCATCACGCCCTTGTCATGGTCAGACCACTCACTTTTCCGGCTCGACTTTCCAACTGCTGTCCCCCACCGCGGGGAGGCGGAACCTGAGTTGCCTATTTGGTTCCGCCCCAGGTGCCTGATGGACCCTGATGGGTTCCAGGCAGGGCTTGGGCCACTTCATGTACCCCTGACCCGCGCCCCGATGGAGGACCTCGTGGCCGCATGGAATACTGCGACCACGGGATCCTTGGATCGGGTCACACCCTTGCGGCCTCTCTTGCGGCAGCGAGCCACCCTGGCTCCTTGGTTTACCAAGGAGCTAAGGGTGATGAAGCACCACAAGAGATGCCTAGAGAGAAGATGGAGGTCTACTCGTTCTGAATCCGACCGAACACAAGTAAGAGCCCATTTACGGACTTACATTGTGGCGCTGAGAGTGGCCAAACGCTATCATTGTGCCACTCTCATAGCATCCGCAGATAACCGCCTTGCCGCCCTGTTTAGGGTGACCCGTTCCCTCCTTCAACAGAGGGTGCGGGAAGCCCCATTACAGGGTAGAGCAGAGGAATTTGTGCTTTATCTGCAGGAGAAAATCGCTCAGATACATAACGAGTTAGTCTCCATTGATGGCCCAGTGGGATGCCACGAGGCGGACCTTGGTTGGGAGGAGTTCGACTCTGTTACTTCCAAGGATATGGACAGGTTACGTGGGCGACTGCGAGCCACCACATGTTTATTGGACCCGTGTCCTTCCTAGCTTGTACTGGCATCCTGGGAGGTGACACGAGGCTGGCTCCAAGAGGTTGTCAATGCCTCTTTAAGTGAGGGTTTCTTGCCTGCATCCCTTAAAGAGGCTATGGTGAGGCCCCTCCTGAAGAAGCCCTCTTTGGACCCAGCTTTATTAGCCAACTATCGTCCCGTCTCCAACCTTCCCTTTTTGGCGAAGGTTGTAGAGAGTGTGGTGGCACAACAGTTTCCCCTTCACCTGGAGGAAGTTGATTATCTAGACCCGTGCCAGTCCGGCTTTCGGCCCGGGCATAGCACCGAGACGGCATTGGTCGCGTTGATAGATGATCTCTGGAGGGCCAGAGATGGGGGTTGCTCCTCCATCCTGGTCCTATTAGACCTCTCAGCGGCTTTTGATACCATCGACCATTTGACGACTCAAATAAGCAAAGGATTGTGGTCCAAAGTGAAGAACCTACTTCAGAAATGCAAAAGTGTGAACCAGGGATCATGCATCAGTCACACAACAAGAGCAAGGTACCCAAAAAGAGAAGTCACCTCCTGATTGGTGACTCAATTGTAAGGGATGTAAACTTAGGTAAGGATATGGAGGTTTTGAAAGATGTCAGATGTTTGCTGGGTGCTACAGCCAGCAGAGACAAGAGGCGTATTCTTAAGATAGTCAAGAATGCAAGTAAGGACTGTGAAGTTGATGCTATTATACATCTTGGCACAAATGATCTGTCCCAAAAAGATGTAGCTTCTGTGCAGAATGATTTCCAGAGTTTGGGGTACGAACTTAGTAGTACAGGTTGTAGGCTTATCTTCTCAGAGGTCATAGCAGTATACAAGGAACAAAAAGGAAAGGGCCAGCGCATAGCAGAGTTTAATGTGTGGCTAAAGTAGTGGTGTAAAAAGGAAGGCTTTGGTCTTATTAGTCATGATGCCTGCAGCTGGTCCAATGATAAACTGTACAAAAGAGATGGTTTGCACCCATCCAAGAAAGGGACTGAGTTACTTGGCACTAAATTCACAGATTTCCTGGCTAAACATTTAAACTGAATAGTGGGGACAGAGAATCAATAGATAAAGAACATTTCTGTCCCCAGCAAACTAAAATTCATAGGGTTATCAGTGCATGTAACATAGATATTTGTGCGGGTAATATTATCAACACTGCTGTCAAGCAAAACCAAACAATTAACAGTGAGTGCCATACCATGTACATGAACCATACAAGTGGCAAAGAAATAGGGGCAAAGAGAACCATAGTCAGGCATAACACAGGTTTCGTAGACAGAAAACACAGGGTCAATCAAAATGGACTCAAATGTCTATACACCAATGCACAGAGTATGAGGAATAAACAGGGTGAATTAGAAATTCAAGTAAATGAGGACAGATACGATATTGTTGCCATTACAGAAACTTGGTGGGATGAAACCCACAAATGGAACATACAGCTAGAAGGATTAAAATTATTTAAAAGAAATAGACCAAATAAAAGAGGAGGTGGAGTTGCACTATATATAAGAAATAATTACATCTCTACAGAAATAGAGCACAACAATGATGAGAACTATCTTGAATGTATTTGGGTCAATATTAAAGGTTGGGGGGGAATGATATTGTCATAGGTCTATACTACAGGCCACCCAACCAAGCAGAGGAAGTGGATGTACTTTTTGCTAACCAGCTAACTAAGGTATGTAGGAAGCACACTACAATAGTAATGGGAGATTTTAACTACCCTGACATCAATTGGGAAACAAACTCTGCACCAAATGGAAGATCCAATAGGTTCCTAACAAACCTAGCAGACAACTTTGTTTCCCAAAAGGTAGAGAAGGGAACAAGGGGATCAGCAATATTGGACTTAATTCTCACTAACAGAGAGGAAATGATAGAAGGTGTAGAAGCTACAGGAACTTTGGGGGCAAGCGATCATGAAATACTGGAATTCAACATTATGCAAACAAAAGTAGTTGAACAAAGTCAAACTAGAGTCTTAGACTTTAAGAGAGCTAATTTCAATAAACTCAGAGAGAGCTTGGGAAGGATTCCATGGATGAGAATCCTCAAGGGGAAAACAACTCAAGAAGCTTGGGAAATTTTGAAAAATGAGATTATAAAAGCCCAGTCCAGCGCAATACCAATGAAGAAGAAAAATAACAGCTCCCAAAAGAAACCAGCATGGCTGCATAAAGAACTCTCTGACAAATTGAAAGATAAAAAGGATAAATATAAAAAGTGGAAAAAGGGGGACATAACTAAGGCAAAATATCAGCAAATAGCCCCAGCCTGTAAAGATGAAGTGAGGAAACCTAAGGCTCGCAATGAAGAAAGGCTTGCCAAAAAAGTAAAAAATAACAAAAAAAGCTTCTTCCAACATGTTAAAAATAAGAAAAAAGTTAAGGAAACAATTGGTCCACTGCTGGGAGAAAATGGCAAGAAGATGATAAGCAACAGGGAGAAAGCAGAACTATTTAACTCTTTTTTTGCATCTGTCTTTACACAAAGGGATAAAACAGTCCAACCAATCAAAAACAGCACCACAAAAATCAGATTAGGAACACAAGTTGAAATAGGGAAGAAAATGGTAAGTGAGCACCTGTCTGCCCTGGACGAGTTCAAATCACCAGGACCGGATGGACTACACCCCAGGGTTCTGAAGGAACTGGCAGACGAGATCTCAGAACCACTGAACTATATCTTTCAGAGATCCTGGAGCACCGGGGAACTGCCAGAAGACTGGAAAAGAGCTGATGTGGTTCCCATCTTCAAAAAAGGGAAAAAAACAGATCCAGGAAACTATAGACCCATCAGCCTGACCTCAATACCAGGAAAGATTCTGGAAAAGATAATTAAACAACAAATAAGTGAACACCTAGAAACAAACAAAGTAATAGCCAAAAGCCAACATGGGTTTGTCAAAAACAGATCATGCCAGACGAATCTAATTGCATTCTTTGACAAAGTGAGAAAATCAGTGGACCAGAGGAATGCTGTTGATATAATTTACCTGGACTTCAGTAAGGCATTTGATAAAGTAGACCATAACCTACTATTAGATAAAGTAGAAAATTGTGGGTTAGACAGCATCACCACCAAATGGATTCGCAACTGGCTGACCAACCGCACTCAACGTGTAGTCCTCAATGGAACTGCATCTACATGGAAGGAAGTATGCAGTGGAGTCCCCCAAGGCTTTGTTTTAGGCCCAGTACTCTTTAACATCTTCATCAACGATTTGGATGAGGGGATAAATGGGGAAGTCATCAAATTTGCAGACGACACCAAGCTGGCAGGAATAGCCAACACTCCAGAAGATAGGCTTAAGATACAGAAGGATCTAGACAAACTTGAACATTGGGCACTATCTAATAAAATGAAATTCAATTGTGAAAAAAGTAAGGTTCTACATATAGGCAAGAAAAACCAAATGCACAAGTACAGTATAGGTGGTACTTTGCTCAATAGTAGCAACTGTGAGAGGGATCTAGGAATCCTAGTGGACAAACATTTGAATATGAGCCAGCAGTGTGCAGCAGCTGCCAAAAAAGCCAACACAGTTCTAGGCTGCATAAACAGAGGGATAGAATCTAGATCACGTGAAGTGTTAATGCCACTGTATAGTGCCTTGGTAAGGCCACACTTGGAATACTGCATACAGTTTTGGTCGCCACGATGTAGAAAAGACGTGGAGACTCTGGAAAGAGTGCAGAGAAGAGCAACCAAGATGATTAGGGAACTGGAGACTAAAACATATGAAGAACGGCTGCAGGAGCTGGGTATGTCTAGTTTGATGAAGAGAAGGACCAGGGGAGACATGATAGCAGTGTTCTGATATCTCAGAGGGTGCCACAAAGAAGAGGGAGTCAAACTATTCTCCAAGGCACCTGGGGGCAGGACAAGAAGCAATGGGTGGAAACTAATCAAGGAGAGAAGCAACTTAGAACTAAGGAGAAATTTCCTGACAGTTAGAACAATTAACCTCTGGAACAGCTTGCCTCCAGAAGTTGTGAATGCCCCAACCCTGGAAGTCTTTAAAAAGATGTTAGATAGCCATTTGTCTGAAATGGTATAAGGTTCCTGCCCACGCAGGGGGTTGGACTAGAAGACCTACAAGGTCCCTTCCAACTCTGCTATTGTATTGTATTGTATGGTATCCTATTGCATTGGCTGGGGGGGTTGGGGGTGGGAGGCACCGTTTTACGGTGGTTCTCCTCCTACCTCTCTGGTCGATCGCAATTTGTGTTGGCAGGAGAGCAGAGGTCGACCTCGAGACCCCTCACATGTGGGGTGCCTCAGGGGTCGGTCCTCTCGCCTCTCCTGTTCAACACATATATGAAGCCGCTGGGTGAGATCATCTGTGGCTTTGGGGTAGAGTACCATCTCTACGCTGATGATACGCAGTTGTATATATCTACCCCAAACCACCCCAACGATGCCGTAGCGGTGATGTGCCAGTGCCTGGAAGCCGTGCGGATCTGGATGGGGAGTAACAGACTCAGGCTCAACCCGGCCAAGACCGAGTGGCTGTGGTTTCCGGCCGCCCGATTCAACCAGTTGACTCCATCACTGGCCATAGGGGGCGAACACCTTGCCCCTGTGAACGGGGCGTGCAACCTGGTTGTCCTCCTGGATACCCGGCTGTCCATGGAAGATCAAGTGACAGCCGTGGCCAGGAGGGCGTTTTACCAGGTCCGCCTGGTACGCCAGTTGCGCCCCCTATTGGATCGGGATGCCCTTTGCACTGTCACTCATGCCCTCCTGACATCCCGACTGGACTATTGTAACTCTCTCTACATGGGGCTCCCCTCGAGGTGCACCCGAAGACTTCAGCTGGTCCAGAATGCAGCCGCGCGAGCAATAATGGGGACCGCAAGGTACACCCACGTAACACCTCTCTTGCGCGAGCTGCACTAGCTGCCTGTTGTCTTTCGGGTGCGCTTCAAGGTGTTAGTTATCATCTTTAAAGCGCTCCATGGCTCGGGACCTAGCTATCTGCGGGATCGGATCCTGCCCCATACTTCCTCACAGCCGATTCGCTCCCACAGAGAGGGACTTCTCCGGGTGCCGTCCACTATACTTTGTCAGCGGGCGACGCCCAGGGGAAGGGCCTTCTCTGTAGCGGGCCCAGCCCTCTGGAACGACCTTCCCCCCGATATTAGAACAACCACGGACCTCCGCTCTTTCCGTCAGAAATTAAAAACATACTTTTTCTGCTTGGCTGGCCTATGTTAGTCTCTACCTTGCAGGTTTCAGGGAACATTAGTTTTAAAATGGGGATTTTAGTGCAGGGACAATTAAATTTAATTTGTTTTTATTGATTGTATTTATTCTTGTATATATTTTTTATGTGTTTTAATTCTTCCCTGTACACCGCTCCAAGTCCCCGTGGGGAGAGGACGCGGTATATAAAAATAAATTATTATTATTATTATTATTATTATTATTATTATTATTATTATTATTATTATTATTATTATTATTATTATTATTATTATGTGTTGAACAGTAGGGGCGAGAGGACCGACTCCTGAGGAACCCCACATATGAGGGGCCTCGAGGCCGACCTCTGCCCCCCTGCCAACACATATTGCGACCGACCAGAAAGGTAGGACGAGAACCACTGCAAAACGGTGCCTCCCAGCCCCAACACCCCCAGTCGGCGCAATAGGATACCATGGTCGATGGTATCAAAAGCCGCTGAGAGTTCTAATAGGACAAGGATAGAGGAATATCCTCTATCCCGCGCCCTCCAGAGATCATCAACCAACGCGACCAATGCCGTCTCGGTGCTGTGCCCGGGTCAAAAGCCGGACTGGCGCGGGTCTAGATAATCAACTTCCTCCAAGTGTCGCGGAAACTGTTGAGCCACCACACTCTCAACAACCTTCACTAAAAAGTGGAGGTTGGAGACGGGACGATAGTTCTCTAATAATGCTGGATCCAGGGACGGCTTCTTGAGGAGGGGCCTTACTACCGCCTCTTTCAAGACGGCAGGCAAGGACCCCTCACTCAATAATGCGTTGACAATGCCCTGGAGCCAGCCCCGTGTCGTCTCCCAGGATGCCAATACAAGCCAGGAGGGACACGGGTCCAATAAACATGTGGTAGCCCTAAGTCTCTTTGACAACTTGTCCATATCCTCGGTGGTAACAAAATCAAACTCCTCCCAAGATGGTGTCACAAGAACAGCCTCTGTTGGAATGAACAAACCATGGTTCAGGGCCCGCTCGACTGGACCACTTGTTCCGAATCCGAGTGATTTTCTCCTGCAGATAAATCCCAAATTCCTCTGCTCGACCCTGTAAAGGGGCTTCCCGCGGCCTCTGTTGAAGGAGGGAGCGGGTCACCCCAAACAGGGCGGCAGGGCGGTTATCTGCGGATGCAATAAGAGGCCAAAGAGGGACCTGGTGGAAACGTGGCCGGCTGTCCTGCCCGATGCGCTCGGACGGCGGGAGCTGCGTGTCGCAAGGCTCGGGGATAAGTGCCACCTGTAAAACATCTTATACAAGTTCTCTTTATAAGCAGTTGACATTGTCATTTTTTAATTTTGCATCCACAATTTTTGCCACTTGTCTAAGTCAATCCCATGCCCAAAATTTTTTCCCCAAGTTATCATAGTTTCTTTCACTTGTTCTTCCTGGAGCTTAAACTCTAATAAGTAAGCATAAAGTTTTTTAATTACTTTTTCATCAACGCCTGTTAAAATTTTATCTAATTCCGTCATTTTATTATAATCACCTTCCTTTTTTTGATCTTCCTTATGTCTAGAATGTATTTGCATATATGTATACCAATTCATTTCTATTCCTTCTTGTTTTAGTTCCTGGATAGATTTGAGATCACCCTCTGTATTTAATAACTCAGAATATCTAACTGTTTGTTCCTTTTTATATATTATTGCATATGAAAACAATAGCTTCAATAATTGATATCCAGACTGGTATTTTAAGGTAGTGCAGCCTTTTTACCTTTTCCCAATTTAAAATCAAAGACTCTCTTACATAATGCCTTCTAAAATAACCATGCTCCTTGGTGCCCTTATACCACAGAAATGCATGCCAGCCCAACAATAAATCATGTCCTTCTAGGTCTAAAAGCCTAGTGTTTCCTAACATTATCTAATCGTTAATCCACATCAGGTTTGTTGCTTGATAATATAATTCCCAATCAGGTAGTCCCATACCTCCCCTCATTTTAGCATCTTGTAAGATTTTAAACTTTATTCTTGCTCTTTTTCCCTGCCATATGAACTTTGAGACCATTTTTTTCAGATCTTCAAAGTAGTCCTTGCCCAATCTAATTGGGATTGTCTGAAATAAATATAAAACTTTTGGTAAAATATTCATTTTTATTATAGCTATTCTCCCTATCAATGATAATTGTAAATTCTGCCATTTCATTAAGTCTGCTGCTATTTGTTGCTTAAGTCTAGAGTAGTTGTCCTCTTTAAGTGTACTGCATCTAGGTGTCAAAAGGATTCCTAAATATTTAACCCTGTTCATAACTTGGATTTTCAAGATTTCTGTTAATTCCTCTTTCTGTCTTACATATTCTTTGTCAATATTTTGGTTTTATCTTTATTTATTTTCACGCCTACTACTTTTCTGTAGTCCTCAATTCTTTCTATCAATTTAGGTGCAGTTTCAAATGGTTCTTCAAGAATAAAAGCTAAATCATCTGCGAACGCTTGCAATTTGTATTGTTCTTTTCTGATTGTCATTCCCTTTATTCCTTCATCTTCTCTTCTCTTTCTGTTTAAAACTTCTAATGTTAGCACAAAAAGTAAGGGTGATAGTGGGCAACCTTGTCTTGTGCCTCTTTTTATCTCAATATTATCAGTAAATTCTCCATTTATCATTATCTTAACACAGTGGTCAGCAAGCCGCGGCTCGCGAGCCATGAGCAGCTCTTTGGCCCCTTGTGTGCAGCTCTTCCTCTCTCCCTCCCCCTGCCCAGAGGCAGCGGAGGGCCCGGCATGTCAGCTGGGGGGGCTGCGGCTGCCTCCACCTGTAGTGAGCAAGCGAACAGGCGAGGGGAGCGCCCAGGGCTGCGGCTGCCTGGGCGCTGCTGGAGCCATCCGGGCGCCACATGGCTCCGGCAGCACCCAGGCAGCCGCAGCCCCGGGCGCTCCCCCCGCCCGTTCGCTCGCTCACTACAGGGGGAGGCAGCCGCAGCCCCCCCAGCTGACATGCCGGGCCCTCCGCTGCCTCTGGGTGGGTGGGTGGGGGGGGGGCGGAAGAGAGGAAAAATTGTGGATGCAAAATTAAAAAATGACAATGTCAACTGCTTATAAAGAGAACTTGTATAAGATGTTTTACAGGTGGCACTTATCACCAGCGAGAATTGCAAGAATGTCTAAGAATAAATCCGAAAAATGTTGGAAATGTCACCAGACGCCTGGTTCTTATTACCATATGTGGTGGACTTGCTTGGAGGCTAAACGTTATTGGACTATGATCCATATATGGTTGGAGAAAATGACACGCAAGCACACAGACTTTAAACCTGAACTTTTTTTACTTGGAATCACACCAGAAGCATTTGATAAAAACTTGAAATACTTAATTGTGAATGTTTTAACAGCAGCTAGAATTGTATTTGCAAAAAATTGGAGAAATGAGAAATTACCTTCTCAAGAGGAAATTATTCGTAAAATTATGGAATGTGCAGAAATGAGCAAGCTGACATTCGAAATTAGAGAGCAAGAGAATGAACAATTTTATAAAGTATGGAATATGTTTTACCAACGGCTGGAAAAACAACAACCAAGGGACATAATATATAAAAGAACTTTTAAAAACAGAAATTAACTGTTAGGATTGGTAGATATTGTAACAAATTGAGATTATGTTACTCTAGAAAGATACTCTGTATATTAGCTAGACCACTAATGAAATATATATATATAATGGAAAATTTGGATAAACTCTTGGTCCTATAAGGAGAAAATATTATGGGTATGATATTTTATAGTAGTAAAGTATTTTCCAGAGATAATTGAGAATAATATTATAAAACAGGAATTTATCGAGAATTTTTTACCTTTCTTTCTATATATTGAACAACTATAGAAAAAGACTGGTTTTGATAAATACTGAACGACATGTTGTACAAAGCTGAAGATGAATAATGTTTTTATTTGTTTTTATATTGAAAATTATGTATGTATGTATGTATGTATGTATGTATGTATGTATGTATGTATGTATGTATGTATGTTAGATTTTTAAGGGCTGATTTAATAAATAAGAGACCAGGATGGATCCATTTCGGGCTTATTAGTCCTCTTCAGCTGGCCATACTCCTTTTACTGGGATTTGAACCGACACTTTCCAGCATATCAGCCTGATATGCTGGAAAGTGCCGGTTCAAATCCCAGGAAACAGCATGTCTCCTCCCTTAATTGGGGCCCTTACAGGAAGTTGTGGAAACAATTATCTATACTAAATACTCCTGGATTAGCTGATGAAATAGGGTAGAACCGATTAGGCTGGAGTACTAGGCTTCTGCCTTGGATTCATTACAGCCCCGGTTTATTATATATATTTATTATACACTAGCTATACCCGGCCACGCATTGCTGTGGCCCAGTCTGGTTAAATGGCCAACCAATCTGTGTGTAGATCTACACCTGCACACATACACACAACCACCATATAAGCCCCAACATACCTACCTACTGTATTTCTCCCTCTCTATCTATCTATCCCTTTACCTACCTACCTACTATATTTCTCCCTCTCTGTCTATCCCTCTACCTACCTATCTACTGTATTTCTCCCTATCTATCTATCCATCCCCCTACCTACGTACCTACCTACCTACCTACCGCATTTCTCCCTATCTATCCACCTACCTACCTACCTACTATATTTCTTCCTTTCTCCCTCTACTTACCTACCTACCTACTGTCTTCCTTCCTTCCTTCCTTCCTTCCTTCCTTCCTTCCTTCCTTCCTTCCTTCCCTTTTTTCTCTTTTTTTCTTTTTTTCTTTCTTTCTTTCTTTCTTTCTTTCTTTCTTTCTTTCTTTCTTTCTTTCTTTCTTTCTTTCTTTCTTTGCATCTATCTATCTATCTATCTATCTATCTATCTATCTATCTATCTATCTATCTATCTATCTATCTATCTATCTATCTATCCACCCACCCACCCACCAGGAGTGGGTTTCTCAGGGCTCGCGGCGGTTCCCGCGATCCCTTTCGTCAAATTTTCAGAACCCCACCGATCCCTTTCTACCGTGGACCCGGAAGTTATTTGTTATTCAGCGTTTTTCCTACCCGCCTGCCCTTCCAGGAATACGAACTCTCTCACCTTAACTCTTTGGAGGGGATTAGTCTGGCTGAATTGGAGGGGCCCTGCCGGCTAGGCGCGGCGGAACAGTGCGCTAGGGTGCGCGAACCCCCCCCCTGCCAGTCGCGCTAACAGGGAAAGTTTTGCCGCGACTGGGGGGGGGGTTCGTGCAGCGTAGCGCGCTGTTCCTAGCCAGCAGCCTTTGAAGCCTTTGCTTCAAAAGCCTTTGCTCGCTCTCTCGCTTGCTCACCCATCGGACGCCAGGTTCCTTCGTCCGGTGGATGGGTGAGAGAGAGAGAGAGAGAGAGTAAATACAGCCAGCGGGTTCTCTGGCTCTCTGGTTCCCCCCTCCCTCCCTGTCTCTCTGTGTGTCTCTGCCTCTCTCTGTCTGTCTGTCTCCCCCCCCCCCCCACAAACCTCCTCAGCTCCTGGAAGTAGCCTGACTGGCCAGCCCGGTGGCTGTATTTTCTCTCTCTCTCTCTCTCACCCATCCACCGGACGAAGGAACCTGGCGTCCGATGGGTGAGCAAGCGAGCGAGCGAGCAAAGGCTTTTGAAGCAAAGGCTTCAAAGGCTGCCGGCTAGGAACAGCGCGCTACGCTGCGCGAACCCCCCCCCCCTGCCAGTCGCGCTAACAGGGAAAGTTTTGCCGCGACTGGGGGGGGGGTCGCACAGCCTAGCGCACTGTTCCTAGCCGGCAGCCTTTGAAGCCTTTCGCCAGGTTCCTTCGTCCGGTGGATGGGTGAGAGAGGCTGAGGAGGCTTGGGTGGGTGGGTGGGGGAGACAGACAGAGAGAGAGAGGCACAGACACACAGAGAGACAGGGAGGGAGGGGGGAACCAGAGAGTGACAGACACACACAGAGAGACAGAGAGTGGGAGGGAGGGAGAGAAAGATAGACAGACAGAGAGAAAGAGAGAAAAAGAAAGAGAGACAGAAAGGAAAGAAAGAGAAAAAAGAGAGAGAGAAAGAGAGAAAGAAAAGAGACAGAAAGAGAGAAAGAGAAAGAAAGAGAGAGAGAGAAAGAGAGAAAGAAAGACAGAAGGAAAGAAAGAAAAAGAGAGAGAGAACTTATGACCACAATTAAGCCCAAAAGTTTGGTTGCTAACCAAGACCATTGTTAAGTGAGTTTCACATTTTCCAAATTGGCCACTCCCACCCGGTCACATGGCTGGCAAGCCACTCCCACCCGGTCACATGGCCGGCAAGCCACTCCCACAAAGCAGGCCACACCCACAGAACCTGTTCCAAAAAATTTGAAACCCACCCCTGCCACCCACCCACCTACCTACCTACCCACTTACCTACCTACCTTATTTCTCCCTCTCTATCTATCCCTTGGGGGTCATCTAGTCCAACTCCCTGCCTAGGCAGGAAGCCCTATACCCATGATAGCGAACCTATGGCATGGATGCCACAGGTGGCACACGGAACCATTTCTTAGGCCACGCGAGGCATTGCCCTGTCAGCTTCAGTGTGTATGTGTGCCCTGGCCAGCTGATTTAGGCCTTCTTTTGAGGCTGTTTTTTGCCCTCTGGAGGTGGGGGAAGGCTGTTTTTACCCTCCCCAGGCTCCTATAAAGCCTCTGGAGCCTGGGGATGACGTAAAAAGCATGCCAAATGCAGGGGGTCATGCACATAGCATTATGGATGTGGCACACCTGTGCACATCACCCTTGCACTTCCCCTGCTTTTTGCACACAAGCCAAAAAAGGTTAGCCATCACTGCCCTATACCATTTCAGACAAATGGCTATCTAACATCTTCTTGAAGACTTCCAGTGTTGGGGCATTCACAACTTCTAGAGGCAAGCTGTTCCACTTATTAATTGTTCTAACTGTCAGGAAATTTCTCCTCAGTTCTAAGTTGCTTCTCTCCTTGATTAGTTTCCACCCATTGCTTCTTGTTCTGCCCTCAGGTGCTTTGGAGAATAGCTTGACTCCCTCTTCTTTGTGGCAACCTCTGAGATATTGGAAGGCTGCTATCCTGTCTCCCCGTCCCTCTTTTATTAAACTGTATTTCTCCCTGTCTCTCTATTCCCCTATCTACCTACCTACCTACTGTAATACAATAATACAATAGCAGAGTTGGAAGGGACCTTGGAGGTCATCTCAAGCAGGAGACCCTATACCGTGTCAGTCTCTTCTTAAAAACACACCCAGTGTTGGGGCATCCATAACTTCTGGTGGCAAGATGTTCCACTGGTTAATAGTTCTCACTGCCAGGAAATTTCCCCTCAGTTCTAGGTTGCTTCTCTCCTTGATTAGTTTCCACCCATTGCTTCTTGTTCTGCCCTCAGCTGCCTTGGAGAATAGCTTGACTCCCTCTTCTTTGGGGCAACCCTTGAGATATTGGAAGGCTGCTATCATGTCTCCCCTAGTCCCTCTTTTATTAAACTGTATTTGCTGTCAGATGGGTGGTTCTTTGTTACAGTTTGGTTCAGTTCGTATTAAACAGTTTAAAGCAGCTGCCTGCCTCTGTGTTTTTACCTCAGAGAACAGTCTTGAGCAGTATTTCTCTATGGGCCACCTGGGAGTTTGCTATCCCAGTGCCTTTTTGGCCCTAAGAGGCCGCCATATGACCGTTGAAAAGCAGTTTAATGGGCTACAGGGAAGTGAAAACATATTTCAGTGCGTACCTTTTATTTGTGTGTAACTTGCACACGACACACGTGTGATAGGCACAAAACGAGTAGCTATTCTATTATTGGAAGTCCTTGGCTACATTGTGTGAAAGTTTGGTGTAAATCGGTTCAGTAGTTTTTGAGATTAGTGGATTCGTACAAACTATTTTACATTTTTATTTATATAGATATATTTGTTTTCGTAGAATTTCACAGGTATAGATATGTAGGTTTTGGTTTATTCGGGTCTTTTCCCATGTAAAATTAAAAGTGTTTTGGCAACGTTTCGACGGGATCACACCCATCATTATCAGGCTGGTGCCTTTATTTTCTTGCGAGTAAACTGTGATCGAAGTGGCAGTTTTTCTACAAGTAGAGGTGGGGGGGGGGTTGGAATGCTGGCTCTGCTGCTTTAAAC
Organism: Rhabdophis nuchalis; assembly: GCA_039707465.1. Classification (NCBI taxonomy): domain Eukaryota; kingdom Metazoa; phylum Chordata; class Lepidosauria; order Squamata; family Natricidae; genus Rhabdophis; species Rhabdophis nuchalis. The sequence continues at coordinate 61,167,840 of CM077647.1, forward strand.
GGATTGGTTGGCTGATTTATCACATCCTGATTGGTAGATGAAGTTGATGTTTGTTGGGGTTGATTGGTGATGGTGTCCTGTGTTGTTCTGAGTCTGCTGTCAGTTTTTGTGGCTGGGACTCATTTAATGGCCAGAGCTAGTTTCCAGATGTCTGGCAGGCGGGAGGCATCATCACATTTATTCATGTTTCTCCATTTCAATAACTTCCATAATTATTCTCTTGTTGAAGTGTTCAGTTTTGGAGAGTAATTTGGTTTTTTCAAAATCAATTTCATGTCCTGTTGCTTTGAGGTGTTGGAAAAGGGAGGAAGTATTTTCTTGTTTTTTGACAGCATTCTTATGTTCTGCAATGCGTGCATTAATTTTCCTATTAGTTTGTCCAATGTATGTGGCTGGGCAGATTTTGCATGGTATTTCATAGACTCCTTGGTTTTCTAGCTGGATCTTGCCTTTGGGGTTTCTTGTTGGTTATTTTTTGGTTAGTGTCGAAAGATGTCTTGATATTGTGTTTGTGGAGAATTTTGCTGATTTTATCTGTGGTGCCTTTGATGTAAGGGAGGAGGGCGACGCCATTGTCTTGTTCTGTGTCTTGGATCTTGGGGGGTGTCTCCCTTTGGATTAGGTTGGTAATTGTGTTTCTTTGGAATCCATTGGAGATTAATACCTTTGTGAGGGTATGTAATTCAGTTTTCAGGTGGTCTTTGTCAGCTAGGCATTTGGTTCTGGAGATGAGGGTCTTGGCTACGGAGTTGATCTGTGCAGGGTGGTGATGGGATTGTGCGTTTAAGTAGCGGTTGGTGTGTGTTTTTTTCTGGTAGATGGTGTGTCCTAGGGAGCCATTGGGTTTTTTGTAGATTAGGATGTCCAGAAAGGGAAGTTGGTTGTTATCTTCTATTTCCATAGTGAATTGTATTTTGGGATGTAGGCTGTTGAGATGTGTGTCATCTACATATCTAAGCTAGAGTTTGAGTTGGTGTTCAGATTTATCTAAGACATTAGTTTCAAAATGTTCCATGTAAAGGTTTGCGATGACTGGTGAGAGTGGTGATCCCATAGGTGCTCCTTCTATCTGTTTGTATCTTTGTCCATTGTGAATGAAGTATGTGTTGGTTAGGCAGTGGTTGGTCAGATCCAGGATGTACTTGGGGGGGTTGTATTTGTTCTGGATAGCTGTCAAGGCTTCTTTTATAGGCACGGGTGAAGAGGGATATGACATCAACACTCACGAGTAGATCGCTGGGCTGTAGATTTTGTTTCTTTATTGTTTCTATGAAGTGGAATGAGTTTTGTACATGTGAGTTGATGGATTCTGCATAGGGTTGTAATTTTTTTGCGAGGAACTTGGCAAAATTCTGTAGAGGTGAGCCTATGGAGCTGACTATGGGTCTGAGTGATGTTCCTTCTTTGTGTATCTTGGGGAGGCCATAGAGCTTGCAAACTTACAAACTTCTAAACACAGATCCCACCACCAACCTGGAAAAAACCACCAAATCCAAAATAAAAGCCTCTCCCATCAGTAAAGAGATCCAGCAAAAAATCATCCCCAGAGAAAAATCACCCAGATGCCCCAAGCTCTATGGCCTCCCCAAGATACACAAAGAAGGAACACCACTCAGACCCATAGTCAGCTCCATAGGCTCACCTCTACAGAATCTTGCCAAGTTCCTCAGTTCCCTTGGTAGTCATTTAGGCATATGTCTGGGATTGTCAGCTTGTGCTTCTACAGGTTGGGGACACTCTTCTTAAGTGTAGCCCAGGACATAATGGTCAGTGATGACCCTGGGTTGATCTCCAGGGAGCATGGGGATCCCTCAAGGAGTACTGTGATTCTCAGTTTCGCAGTTCGCGTAACACAGGTTTGGCTGATGGTTGTCTTGAACATTGCTCCAATGGCTCCCTCCGGCTGCTTGGGGTGCAGTTGGCATGTTCCATGTCTCAGTGATCTTGGGTATGCTGTCTGGTTCCTTGGCTGACTGGTTGCTATGGGGAATTCGCTCTTGCAAACTCTGGTGATATGTCCCTTCCACTCTCAACGTTGGCAGATAGCGTCCCTGAAATGGCAAGCCGATCTTTGGTGATTCCCTCCATAGCTGGTGTAGGGCGGAAACTGCGATTTGAATTTCCGTGCTGATTCCTTGCAATCAGTGCGCATGAGGTAGATGTCGTCATCGCTGTCTGACACTTCTGGCTCCGTGGTCGCGTGATGCATGCCTGTGGTTTTGCATGCGCACTTTGGGTTGCTTTGCTTCTGCAATGTTTCTGTTGACTTGGTCAAGGATTTGGTAGCCCTGGCTTTGTCTAGGGCCATGATGGCGAGCCTATGGCACGGGTGCCACAGGTGGCACGCGAAGTCATTTCTGAGGGCACGCGAGGCATTGGCCGGACAGCTCCAGCACATATGAACATGCTGGCCAGGTGATTTTTGGCCTTGATTTTCAGCCATTTTTGCCCTCTTGAAGCCTCCAGAGGGAGAAAAATGGCCCAACGGGCAACCTGGAAATTCATTCCTGAACTTCCAGTTTGTGTGTTGGACCGTTTTCCGCCCTTCCCAGACTCCTAGAAAGGTTCTGGAGCCTTGGGAAGGTGAAAAATGGACCTACTGGGCCCACTGAAAGTCAGGAAATGGGCTGTTTCCAGCCTCTGGGGAGGGCAATTTTTGCCCACCCCAGGCTCTAAAAAAGAATTTCCTCCTATGAATACTCACAACAAGTTTTTAAAATGTCCACATGGGCCAAGTTGTTTTTTCTTACCTCATAGAACGTTTATATAAGTGCTTGAGTATGTCATATAATGAATTTAAACTAGTTCACAAAGATCTCTCCATGAAGCATAATAGAATAGTGTGGGAACTAATGATTTCCCAGATATTATTAAACAAAAATGCTCAGCACTTCATTACTGGCCTATTGTATGAAGCTGTTGGAAACAGTGTTTCAAAAATATCATAGGTTCCTCACTATTGTGATGGAACCAATAAGTGAGTCCCCATCCTAAAATGTTTTCTATATCCCATTCCTTTTGCGGGTTCAGCTGTCTTGTCTATTGATTAGTGGCTCTTCCTCCTGTCCTTTAAGGTGATTCCCACATACTATCATTGATATTGGTGTCAGTCTCCTATTCTTTGTCATAGCTACACATTGTCTGTTCCTAAAGTGTTTGTAATTTGGCATCATGCCTGGAAATTGCCAAAATATACTTATTTTAAAGGAAAAATTTGTTTAACTCCCAAATACTTTATTTTTACCATGGAAAAATGCTTTTACATTTGCTTATGGGAATAGAGGAAATTTGTCCCCCCCTCCCCATTTAAACTTTGTCTGTATGACATGGTGGCTTATATTCAGCACCATGTCTCTTTTGTGTATGCATAAAGAGGGAAAGAGAGCCCAGTATGCACAGTTGTAAGGTAGAGGTGTGAAAAGAGAGTCAGAAATATACAATTTGCATGCCATTCAAACTATCTATGTCACAGCAGCTGACAACACCTAGCTGATGTTTTTCACTGATCTTGGAAGGGTTAGGCAGGATCAGTAATATTTCTAAAGGAGGGAATGGCAAAGCATTTCCATATTATTGCTAAGAAAATGACATCGGATGAGCCACATACTCATCAGAGTTTGCGCATGCGTGAAGATGGCGACGACTCCTTGAGCGTCGTAGGGGCTTGAGGGCCATTCTAGCCCCGGAGGACGCCACCAGCCCCCACCGCCCATCAACGGGGGCTGGCTTAGCAAGCTATTCTCCCCGCCGTCACACCGGGACCGTTTTCGAGCATGTAGGTGCGATGGGCGAGGTGGGGAACGCGGGAGAGCTCCGGAAGATCAGCGCGGCCTGGAAGGAGGTAGGCTGGCGGTCCCGGGCCGGGCATATGAGGAGGCTGGGCCGGGTGGCTCGACTTACCATCTGGCCGCGCGGGGAGCTAATTGATCGTGCGGCCCCATCCCGGCCCGCACGGCCTCCATTCGACCTGGTCTGGAGCGGCTGTAAGAGGAGTGAGCAGGCCGAGAAACCAGAAGAGCGCGTTAAGAAGATCAAGAGTGCGCGAGGGGCGATGGCGGCGGTGGTTGAGTCGGGTGGCGATGAAGATGGAGCCGAGCCGGGCTTGCTGAGCCTAACACCATTGGGCTGCGTGGCATTTAACAGCAGGCCGCGTGGCACCTATGCAGACTGGGGCCCAGAGGAGATTGAGCAGAGCGCCCGGCAAAATCGAGGAGAGGCAGAGCTGGGTGGATTGAATTACAGCTAGCCACGCGGTATACCAGCTGGCCACGTGGCTTCCACCCGGGCTGCTGGACGTGGCAGGATGTTCCCGGTGTGCTGAATTGATGAGCTGAACTGGCCATGGGGTGCCCCCCCTCCTGGACTATTTGGAGCCCCCCCTCCTGGACTATTGGGAGGCCATCCGGAGTATTTGAAGACCATTCGGAGACTATGGAGCCACATAAAGTAGGAGGGTTGGACTAGCCGAGAAGATGACCTATTGGAGGAAAAGAACTGCTGGGCACCTGGCAGCGCCACATAGCTGTGTGGTGAGAAGAACAGGCCGGTAGAGATGCAAGAAAGGGGGTTTGGAACATACTCCTCCTAAGTGAACCGCCAGGACGTCCTGTGCATTGTTTTATTGGAGCCTCCACCTTACCTCCTCCCACCCCATCCTACCCCCCCTTATCCCCCCCATATGATAGAACTCTCCTGACTTATTGTATTACTGGAATACCATCTCTCAGTATTATATGAACTTTAATATGTCTTGCTGTAAATACCCTAGGCGATCCTCCCTATTTTTAAGGGCTAGCATAGCCTTCTTGTAATATATCTAGCACCCATTACGTACTCAAGGTTAGATCTCCTTTGCCTGCGAGAGTCTCCCCTCTCGCAGGCGTGGCCCCCTGGTCTAACATGGGCCCACCTCGAGGATGGACTGATTGCTCCTGAGAGGTGGGCGAAGCGCAAACTCAGGGGGTTTTTATCCAAATTTTTAATTTGGTTTTTAGGGGGTTCCAGGGTGGCAGTGGGTTTGGGCAGTTAGAAGTGGGTCAGAGTATAGGGCCGGCCGGAGGAAACAGGATAAAGGTGAGGTCTTTTAAGGAGGGAGGAGGGGGGGTTGTTCCTATGGAGAGTTCTCCCATCGGTACGGTCCTAGGGAGAGGCAGGGGTGGCGGGAGACAGGGTGCCCATCAAGAGTCGGAGGATCGGGGCCGCTGGTAACAAGCGGTCCCTCGCTCCGACCCCCTGTGCTCCCCTCAAGGGCTAGGTGGTCAAGGATTACAGAGCCGGGGACCCAGGCCGATGTTTTGTAACACCAGGTCCGTGGTGAACAAAGCCCCCCTTATTAATGACCTAGTGTCAGAGGGGGACCGGACCTGGTGGGAATAATGGAGACCTGGTTGGGCCCCAAGGGGCGTTTACCCCTCGTGGATATGTGCCCACCAGGCTACCGTACATTTCATCAGCCTCGGGCCTCTGGCAGGGGTGGTGGAGTGGTGATTATTGTTAGGGAAGGTCTCAAGCCGAGGGAGACCACTGTACCAGAGACCACCGGCTGTGAGTCCCTCTACATGAGGTGGGGTCTAGGGAGGCAGCTGGGCTTGCTGATTGTATACCTGGCTCCCCGCTATGTAACAGCAGCCCTGCCTGAGCTCCTTGAGGTGATCGCCGAGATGGCGGTTGAGATCCCCAGACTATTAGTCATGGGGGACTTTAACTTGCCATCAGCGGGCGAGACATCTGAGGTAGCTCGGGAGTTCATGGCTTCCATGACAGCCATGGACCTGACCCAAGTAGTTCAGGGCCCCACCCACAATGGAGGACACACGCTGGATCTGATTTTTGTCTCAGGCCAGTGGAGAAGTGATCTTGGAATCGGGGATTTAGTCATCTCACCCTTGTCATGGACAGATCACTCTCTCCTTCGACTGGACTTTCCAATCGCCACACCCCACCGCGGGGAGGCAGAACCGGAGACACTTAGATGGTTCCACCCCAGGCGCCTGATGGATCCTGAAAGGTTCCAGATGGAGCTTGGGCCAGCACCTGTAGCCTTTTCCTGTGACACAACTGAGGACCTAGTGGCCGCATGGTATAGTGCTGCCACAGGGGCCTTGGACCGTGCCACGCCTTTGTGGCCTCTCACATGGTGTCACCTTACCCAGGCTCCCTGGTTTACCGAGGAGCTGAGGGAAATGAAACGCCACAAGAGACGCCTAGAGAGTAGGTGGAGATCCTCTCGGTCCGAATCTGACTGAACACTAGTGAGAGCCCATTTGAGGACTTACTTAGTGGCAATGAGGGTGGCCAGATGTGAGTATTGTGCCACCCTCATCGCATCTGCAGATAACCGCCCGGCGGCCCTGTTTGGGGTGACCCGTTCCCTCCTTCAACAGAGGCCACGGGAAGCCTTGTTGCAGGGCCGTGCCGAGGAATTTGGTGAATATCTGCTGGATAAAATCGCTCAGATCCGGAGCGGGATGCCCTCCACAGACAGTAGTCTACGGGAAGTTCCCGAGGCAGGTCTTGAGACAATTTTATGGGAGGACTTTGACTTCGTTGCTGCCGATGATATGGACAGGTTGTCGAGGAGACTAAGGGCCACCACATGTTTTTGGACCCGTGTCCATCCTGGCTTGTACTGGCATCCTGGGAGGTGACACAAGGCTGGCTCCAGGACATAGTGAACGCTTCTTTGAGTGAGGGGTTTTTGCCTACCGCCTTGAAGGAGGCGGTGGTGAGACCTCTCCTCAAGAAGCCTTCCCTGGATCCAGCATTATTGGAGAATTACCGTCCAGTCTCCAACCTTCACTTCCTAGCGAAGGTTGTAGAGAGTGTGGTAGCACTGCAGTTTCCTTGCCACCTGTAGGAAATTGATTATCTTGACCCGCGCCACTCCGGCTTTCGACCCGGTCATAGCACCGAAACGGCATTGGTCGTGTTGGTTGATGATCTCTGGAGGGCGTGGGATAGAGGTTGTTCCTGGTCTAACACGCTAAGATCTCTTAGCGGCTTTTGATACCATCGACCATGGTATCCTGTTGCGCCGACTGGGGGGTTGGGGGTGGGAGGCACCGTTTTACGGTGGTTCTCCCCCTACCTCTCTGCTCGGTCACAATTTGTGTTGACAGGAGGGCAGAGGTTGACTTCTAGACCCCTCACTTGTGGGGTGCCGCAGGGGTCGGTCCTCTCGCCACTCCTGTTCAACACATATATGAAGCCGCTGGGTGAGATCATCCGTGGTTTTGGGGTAGAATACCATCTGTACACTGATGATACTCAGCTGTACATCTCTACCCCAAACCACCCCAATGATGCCGTTGAGGTGACGTCCTGGTGTTTGGAGGCCATATGGATCTGGATGGGCAGCAACAAACTCAAACTCAACCTGTCCAAGACCGAGTGGCTGTGGTTTCTGGCCTCCCGCTTTAGCCAGTTGACACCATCACTGGCCATGGGGGGCGAAGTATTGGCCCCTGTGGAGAGGGCGCGCAATTTAGGAGTCCTCCTGGATTTCCGGCTGTCCCTGGAGGATCAGGTGGCGGCTGTGGCCAGGGGGGCGTTTTACCAGGTCCGCCTGGTCCGCCAATTGCACCCCTTACTTGACCGGGAGGCCTTTCGCACAGTCACTCAAGCGCTCGTGACTTCTCGCTTGGACTACTGTAACGCTCTCTACATGGGGTTCCCCTTGAGATGCACTCGGAGGTTGCAGTTGGTCCAGAATGCGGCCGCGCGGGTGATTATGGGTGCTTCAAGGCAATCCCACATAACACCGCTCCTGCGCGAGCTGCACTGGCTGCCTGTGACCTTCCGGGTGCATTACAATGTTTTGATGACCATCTTCAAGGTGCTCCATGGCATGGGACCTAGCTACCTACGAGACCGTCTGCTGCCCCATACGTCCCTACAACCAATACGCTCTCACAGAGAGGGTCTGCTCCGGGTGCTGTCAACGCCCAGGATAAGAGCCTTCTCTGTGATGGGCCCTACCCTCTGGAACGCTCTTCCCCCCGACCTCCGTGTCATCTCAGACCTCCGCCTGTTCCACCAGTGGTTAAAAACGCACTTCTTCCAACAATCCGGCCTGGCATGATCTTACTCGAACACCGTACTGCTTTTAGTTACCAAAGTTTTAATTCAAGGGTTTAAATATAGGTTTTAGCGCAGGGTGGATTGATCATTTTGGTTTGTGCATGCGCGAAAATGGAGGTCGCGCTCTGAAAATGTGGCGGAGAGCCCAGGGGCCGTTTTGCATCGGAGGACGCTGGCAGCCCTCGCCGATCATCTCTGAGGGCTGGCCCAGCAAAACAACATGCCAGCTGTCGCTCCGGGCCGCTCGGATATGAGGGGCGAGCCCTGTGAGTGACGGCTGGGTGAAGACGACAGGGCGCGGTTCAATTTGGCCTTCTGCGGCCTGGAGCGTCCCGGCGCGGCTGGAAGCAGGGAGGTAGGCCACGAAGTTGGGACGCGGAAGACAACGTATTGGCCGGACCGGGTCGGGTCAGGAGGACTACCATCAGGCCGTACGGTCTATGCTGGATCATGTGGCCTAATCCCGATCCCGACCCGAGTGTTCCTACAGCTGATCCCATCCGAGCCATGGCTGGAGGCTGAGCGGCTGGAACGTTGAATGGTGGCAAGAAAATGCGAAAATGCGAGTTGAGTGGAGAAGGCGAGAGGATGTTGTCGGAGAGAGGAGGTGGTTGGTGGATGTTGCTGTGGGTGGAATGGTGAAACGGAGTTGGAATTGGAGGAGTCGGGATGGTGAGAGGATGTGAGAGGATGGAGAGAGGAGACGTGGAGTGAGGAGAGGTGGAGAGAGGAATGGAGGACAATGGAAGATGATGGAAGAAGGAGAAGGAGGTGGAGTAAGGAGTTGGAGAAGGAGATGGAGTTGGAGAAGGAGTTGGAGAAGGAGATGGAGATGGAAGAAGGAGAAGGAGAATGAAGGGTTGGTGTGGAGAGAATGATAGAAGGAGGAAGCAAGATGATGTGAGGATGGATGAAGAAGCCACGCAGCCGGGTCGTGTAATGGTGGATCGTGGCCAAAGAGGACCCAGGAAGATCTTGAAGTGAGTGCTGGGATCGGAGGTGGTAAGCTGTGCCAGCACATGGCAGCGTTTTACATCAGGCCACACGATGGACCATCTAGTCATGCGGCACTAAACGCGGACTGAGGCTTGTGTGACCGAGGAAGACAAGTGGAGGGGTTTTTGATGAGACTAAACTGTGTTCCCCCCATCCATAAGATCAACAGTCTGACTGTCTTCACTCATCTGCCCTAAATGGATTATATCCATTTACACACATTTTTCACCTGTCACTTTATTTTACCCTGGACTCTGTTTTGGACTTGTTTAGGACTTGCACTTTGTCCCCTAGGTATGGACGACCTCTGTGTTTTTATGATTGAAAAAAGTTTTATTGGTTTTAACATTTTTAAGAAGGAAAGGGGTAGATAAGGTATTAGATAATATTTTAGAGCTTCCACGTTGGGTTTGGTGACCGCCTCCGAGTCTTCATACATGTTCCATTAGAAAATAATAAAAGGAAGGGGTACATACATTTTAAATCATAAATTTTCATATTATTTTATACATTCAACTAGTTTGTTCTAACATCCGTACAGGAATTACCGTCATAAAAAAGAGATAAAAAGTTATTTTTGCGATCTGAGCCTCTGTCCTATAGTCTCTTCCTCCTCCACCCCACCAGCAGGTGGACCCGTGGACCCTCCCGTTCCCATTTCACCATCATCCAGGATTGAGGAATGTTTTTAAAGAAAATTCTCCGCCTCTTCTACTGTTTTGATTCTAACTCTTCCTCCCTCCCAGAATACCAGCATCCCTTCAGGCATCAGCCACTTGAACCACACCCCCTTTTTAAATAATTTTTTAGTTAAGAAGGAATAATTCCTTCTTATATCTTGTATTTTCTTTGGGATCTGCTTCAATATGGCCACCTCATTTTGCTGATACATCAGAGGGGCCCCTCTTTGCGCTCTCAGTATCTCGTCCCTCGTTGGCCTTCTTATAAATTTAATATGTATCTCTCTGGGTACCTTATTTATTCTGGCAAATGCTGAATTAATTCTATAAATCAAATCAATGTCCCCCCAAATAAATTCCTCATCTTTCTTAATGTAATCCGCTAACATAGTAGCCATCAACTCTTTTAAATTCTCATTAGGTGATTCTGGAACATTCTGAAATCTTAAAAAGAAAGACATACGTTCAAAATCAATTTTAGACATTTGACCAGTAATATCTGTAATTTCTTTCTTAAAGTCTTTTATCCCCTCCTTCATCTCAACCGCCCCCCCTTCCAGCCCCTCAATTTTTTGTTTATTATTTGTTATTTCTCTTTGCTCTTCCAATAGTTCCAATCTTGTACTTAAATTGTCTTTCCGAATTTGTTGCATTTCATTCATTATTTTTTGAAACATCTCCTCTACGTTTAATGGCTTAGGATCCTCTACTTCTTTTTCCCCTCTGTAACAAGGCTGAGATCTTAGGTTGTGAGGATGGACTAGGCTTTGCAGATGTTGGAGCAGAGCTCGATTTTCCAGATGGAGGTTTCTTCGATGCCATAATTAAAGTTTTTAATGTTGGTGTAAAGAGAAGAAAGGGGGGGAAAATGGCGCTGTTGGGCGGGCAGTCCGTGAAGTCCGAGACAAAAGCAGCTGTAGTTCAAATTAAATTCCAACGTCCAGAGAGAAAGTTACAAAAAAGGAAAAATCTTTCCAAACAAAACAGAAGGTTTCCCAAGGGAGGAGAGCACCAAAAGACACCAGAGCAGGTCCTTTTTTATATATTTTAAAGTTAGATGTCAACATCCCGATGTTGCCATGGGATCTTATCTGTTGGCCTAACGAACTGAAAATTCTTGACATTCCTGTGGCAGGAAAGGATTCTCAAGACAGCCTGTGACTGCGCATGCATGCAATTATTTTAAATGTAATTGGGGAACGTGACTGATGACAAGCAGAGGGGAGAGGGCAGTAAGGGGGTAAAGGGCAGAAGCCATCCAATTATTGCCAATTCTGGCTACAAACGAGGCTCGCCATGATGTTACATTCAATAAACGGACATTCCTTTGAACTTTTACGTGAGGCCGTGAATCATTTGAAGTTTCTCTTGGGAGCTTGACAGATAGCCAGAATTCTTTTTTTTAAAAAGAAATCTATCAAGATTTCCGGGCAACCTGAGTCCCGTCTCCTCCAGGCATCACCTAATATCTGGAATGCCTGGAGGGATCAGGCCAGCATGGCAGAATGTGGGCTATCTGAAGAAAGCCTCATTTCGGCTGGAGGCCAGCCAAACCCCGGAGCTTCAGACGTCCAGCCTGTAAAACCTTCCCCAGCAGCAGGAGCAAAGGAAGATAAGTACCGGTGGGGTCTCACTCCTAAAGCAGCTGAGCTCGAATTTCCTTACCCCAATTCCCAGAAAAAATGGGGAATCTCCAGTGAACTAGCAAGGGTGGACTGGATGTGGGATTGAGAACAAGCCAGGCGCCCACGGCTCCAGATGGGACCCCTGGGGGGGTGCAGTAGAGAAGCTGAGGGAGGATTTTGAACAAGCCACTCTTCAGGACGAGGGGCCAGCCTGCCGTCTGAAAAAGAGAGGAGACATATCTGATCCTGCTGAAGGGAGGAGACGCCCACCTCCCCCACTCAACCCAAGAGGAAGAAGCCCAAAACAGCAGCCAGCACCCCTCCCACGATGCAAGCGTGCTGCCAAGAGCAGACAACTCCTCCCTCTCCCCCTCCTAGAGCTGAAGAAGATGACTGGCCATATCAAGCATATAGACAGAGGAGGGAAGGAATTAAACGATCCACCCCGATTCAGGGGAAAGTTTGATGGTGATTCAGACCAGCTAGCTCTATTCCTTGATTCAGCTGATATCCACTTAGAACGCTATGGGCACCTCTACCCATCCCACAGAGCCATGGTGAAGCCATTGCAGAGGGTTTTGAGGGGGAAGCAAAAGAATGGCTAGCCGCCCTCCATAAGCGAAGAGCTCCTCAACTGAGAGACATAGATGGCTTCCTGCACGTGCTAGAGGCCAGATTTGAAGAGGGGGAGGAGGACCCATATGCAGAGGAGGAACTCAGCAACCTAAAGCAAAGAGGCCGCCCCATCAAAGAGCACATCTGTGAATTCAGGAGGATAGTTGGAAGACTACCCCCCACTTCCAGAACGGTTGCTGGTGCATTTTTTCAGAATAAGCCTGGATAAACGTATCGCCCAAGTAACTGCATATCGTGACATCCCAAACCAACTCTCTGAGTGGTTCCGAGTGGCAACAAAAGTCGACAGTGGACTACGTGCCAACGACACAAGGAAGGAACCAGACACAAAGGAGAGGGGTCAACCTAATCTGAAACCACCCCGCCAAAAGAAAGAAATGGCACCAGAGCGAGACCTGAGACCAGCCCTCCCTCGAAGTGAGGTGTTACAGATGCGGAGGGATGGGCCACATGGTAGCTGCATGCCCATCCCCATCCCTGAAACCAAGGCCAGACCTACCACCCAGGGCCCGACAAGAACGAGGGCCCCGACGGGCTATCAACACTTCCAGGAGGGCTCTTCAAGCTGCAGGGGTCTCCTCCCTCCCAGGCAAAAGTGGTGAAACCCCAGGCAATGATGACCAGTCAATCGAACCCTATGACAGCGAGGACGAGGGAGAAAACGACCCAATGGTGAGTGAATCAATTTACCCTTTCCTTTTCCCAATACGCCTCACAACCCCAAAAACGGGAAAACAGGGGAATTTTCAGGCCCTTGTAGACTTGTAGACTCAGGCTTCACTAGGTGCTTGATCAACTTAACCACAATTCAGAAACTGGGGATCAGAGCGAAAAGATTGGCCCACCCGATTCGATTTGAGCAGGTTGACGGATCCCTAATGGGCGGAGCCTATGCCACTCACCTAACTGAACCAGTGAGACTAGAATTGGCAGATCACTGGGAAATAATTCGATTTATAATAGCCCCCAAAATGACAGAGGCAGTTATACTTGGACTTTCCTGGTTAGACAAGTGGGGACCAACCATCTGGTGGCAAGGGGGCACCCGCAGACTTAGGATATCATCGGGTCCTCAACCCCTCCCTCATGAGCAAGCAGAAATACCACTCACATTGGGAGTCCCCCAAGAGAGCCCACGAGAACAACTGGCAACCACATCTGACAAACCCCCAGAGGCTGAACTGATTCCAGTGGAATACCAGGACCTCGCAGAAGTGTTCAGTGAGACAGAATGCGACATCCTGCCCCCCCACCGCGAAACAGATTGTGCCATTGAAATCATCCCTGGGGCAAAACTACCCAAACCCAAGCTGTATGCCATGACGCCTCGAGAGATGCAAGAAATGCGTGAATACATAGATAAAAACATAGCAAGAGGGTTCATCGAGCCAGCCAAGCCACGGATTGCGACACCAGTCCTTTTCAAAGAGAAAAAAGATGGAACTATGCGCCTGGTCGTTGATTTTCGAGGGATAAATGGGGTGTGTGTACAAAACCTATACCCGCTTCCCCTCATGAAAGATATGCTGTCTCACTTGGCCAAGGGAAAAGTCTTTACCAAATTAGACCTCAGAGAAGCATACTACCGAATACGGATCAGAGAAGGAGATGAATGGAAAACAGCATTCAACTGCCCTTTAGGAAGCTTCCAATTCAAAGTGATGCCTTTTGGATTACAGGGAGCCCCAGCAGTGTTCATGCAGTTAATAAATGAGGTACTGCATGAACACCTCTACAAGGGGGTCCTTGTTTTTCTAGATGACATCCTTATTTACACTGAGACCATCGATGACCACATACCCCTGGTTCGCCAAGTACTGGAAAAACTTCTGGCAGCCAACCTGTATGTCAAACTATCAAAATGCGAATTCCACCATGAGCGACTAGACTATCTAGGCTACAGAGTGTCAAATGAGGGAATAGAGATGGACCCAGCTAAAGTGCAAGCCGTCCTAAGCTGGCAACCCCCTCGTACTCGCAGACAGCTACAAAGTTTCCTAGGGTTCGCAAACTTCTACAGGCAGTTCATTCCCTCCTTTGCGAAGATTGCCAAATCCCTCACAGACCTCCTGAAGACAGGGAGCTCAGGAATGAAACCTCATCCGGGACAACCCCTACAGTGGAGCCTAACCTGCCAGGAGGCATTCGAAACACTGAAAGAAATGTTTGCAAAGGAGCCGGTACTGAAGCATCCTGACCCTGAGCAACCTTTCGTGATACAGGCAGATGCCAGCGACATGGCCGTAGGAGCAGTACTACTCCAAAGAAACAACCAAGGAAATTTACAACCCTGTGCCTATACCTCCCGCAAACTCACAGACACGGAGAGACGATGGGCCGCATGGGAAAAGGAGGCTTTTGCAGTGCGATGGGCACTACTGACCTGGAGACACCTGCTAGAAGGGAGCCAGAAACCGTTTGAAGTTTGGACCGACCACAAAAATCTGGAAGCTCTCAGAACCCCACGGAAACTATCACCCAAACAAGTCCGATGGGCTCAATACTTCAACCGTTTCGACTTCGTACTAAAGCACATTGCAGGGCAGAGGAACTTTCTAGCTGATGCCCTCTCCCGCATGCCTCAGTACAAATGCGAACGGGAGCACGTAGTGGACGCCATTATTCCTTCTACTCAACCAGCTGCCCAAGTAACCACCAGGCGGCAACACCGTGACCGACGGGGACAAACCACAAGCGATCTAACCACAAGACTCAAAACTGAGCTGCTAACGGACCCTTGGTTCCAAAACAACCAACACATCTTGACGAAGAGGGATGACCTCGCCTGGAAGGGGACAAAACTCTATGTTCCAGAATCTCTACGTATCCTAGTTCTCCAGAGGAGCCACGATGCCAAATTGGCAGGCCATTTTGGGTTCCTAAAGACTTTACACCTAGCCCGGAGGCAATTCTGGTGGCCCGGAATGAAGAAAGATGTGGATAGCTATGTAATAAGTTGCACAGTCTGTGCTACAATGAAAATACGACCAGGAAAACCCCCGGGACTACTGCAAACAGTGGCAGAACCAATGAGGCCATGGGAAGAGATTGCAATGGACTTTATAGTAGAGTTGCCAAAAAGTGGGGGGAACACAGTGATTTGGACTGTAATAGACCTGTTCTCTAAGCAAGCACTTCATTCCCTGTAGCGGATTACCCTCGGCTCACAAACTGGCTAAACTGTTTGTGAAGCATATCTACCGACTGCATGGAGTACCTCGAAGAATCATCTCAGACAGAGGGGTCCAGTTCACGGCTAAATTTTGGAGGGAGTTCCTGCGGTCCATTGGATCATCTCAGGGTCTTAGTTCAGCTTTTCATCCGAGCACTAATGGGGCAGCAGAAAGACTGAACGCCATGATAGAGCAGTACCTGAGGTGCTACGTGAACTATCAGCAGTCTAATTGGGCAGACCTTTTATCTTTCGCTGAGGTTGCATACAATAATGCTGTTCACAGCAGCACAGGACTCACACCGTTCAAAGTAGTGAGCGGCATGGACTTCGTCCCAATGCCTGAGTATCCAAGAGACCCCCCCTCCTCAGTCAGCTTGACTGATTGGATGTCGATGCTGAAAGCAGCTTGGGAAAATGTCAAGAAAGCCCTAGCCAAAGCGACACAAACCTATAAGAAACAGGCAGATAAACACCGGGCTCCGCAACGGCCATTCCAGGTAGGAGAGAAGGTTTACCTCTCCACAAAATACTTGAAACTAAGACTGCCCAGCAAAAAACTGGGGCCAAAATTTGTGGGGCCATTCCCCATAATAAAAATCATCAACCCAGTCACAGTGGTATTGAAACTGCCTCGATTGCTGGGGAAGACACACCAATCGTTTCATAGTAGCCTTTTGAAACCTGTGATCGATTCCACTCTGAGACCACTGCCCCGTGCGCCCCCAGACCCTGTGGTCATAGGGGGCCAAACCCATTATGAAGTCCAACGAATTCTTGATTCGAGGTGGCACAGAAGACAACTCCAATACCTAATCAAGTGGAAGGGTTATCCCCTATCGGAAGCATCGTGGGTGAAATATAGAAACATCCAAGCTGACCGCCTTATAGCAAAATTCCATGCAGAAAACCCAAGCAAGCCGGGTGGGAGGGGGACGCATCCCTAGGTTATATACCTGCATTTAGATTGTTTTGTTTCCCATAGGTTGCTTTTGAGAAGTAAGGGGAGCCGGATGTCAACATCCCGATGTTGCCATGGGATCTTATCTGTTGGCCTAACGAACTGAAAATTCTTGACATTCCTGTGGCAGGAAAGGATTCTCAAGACAGCCTGTGACTGCGCATGCATGCAATTATTTTAAATGTAATTGGGGAACGTGACTGATGACAAGCAGAGGGGAGGGGGCAGTAAGGGGGTAAAGGGCAGAAGCCATCCAATTATTGCCAATTCTGGCTACAAACGAGGCTCGCCATTATGTTACATTCAATAAACGGACATTCCTTTGAACTTTTACGTGAGGCCGTGAATCATTTGAAGTTTCTCTTGGGAGCTTGACATTAGTCTGATTTTGTTAAAATGAAGAAATGCTTATTTCCAAAGGGAAAAAAAAGTTCCATCCTGGGAACAAAGAGAATGCCATCTTCCTGCCCCAGAAAGTGCGCCGCGGTGGCCGTCGGAAGGAGCTGGTGGAGGCGCGCTAGGCCATCCTCTGTGCAGGGGGCTGCTCCCTCCTCCTTGCCGGCCCTGCAGCCCGGTTCCTATGAAGCCGTGGCCCGGCACGGGTCCGCGGACTGGGGGTTGGGGACCCCTGCCTTATTTGGCAATAAATTTCCGTTTTCAATAATCCAACGGATGTCACTTTCACTCTCTCGGCATCACGGGACTGTTTCTTTAATGCCGCTTTAGTTCCAGGGGGGTTGTTTCCAACTCCCCCCTATCTTCTCTTCCCTTAAAGTTGAATGCAAAAAGTCCAAATAAGGCACATACCATTTTTCTATTCCGGAGCCTCGGCGCAGCCATTCAGCCCCGGCGTTTCAGCCCCTTATAAAAATCCTCCATGTTCCAGCTCTTTCTGCGAAAGGGAAACTCCCCCCGCGAAAGTTCCTCAGCCCCTGGGGTGAAGCGGGAGAAGCCCCCCCGACCGCCGTCGAGATGGGGGCCCTCACCGCAAGCCGCCTGTACGGAGGGGGGAATTATGCCCGTCACCCCTGCCCCCGAAGGCGCAGCCAAGGCAACACAGCGGCGGACGTGGAATCCATGTCCGTTAGCGTCCGAAGCCGGAAACGATCCGACCTCTGTGTTTTTAGTAATGTACTCTAGGCATGATCTCCTTTGCCTGCGGGACTCTCCACTCTCGCAGGCCTGGGACCCTTGTCTAACACAGCCCCACCTTGAGGATGGACTGATTGCTCCTGAGAAGTGGGCGAAGCGCAAACTGAGGGGGTTTTTATATAATTTTTTAATTCGGCTTTTAAGGGGTTCCAGGGTGGAGGGGGGAAATAGCCCAGGGAGGGGACGGCATACGATAAGGCCGGCCGGCGGAAGTAGTGACATGGAGGAAGGGGAAGGGGGGGGGGGGTCATTTCCACTGAGGTTTTTTCTATCGTTCCGGTTTTAGGGAGGGGCAGGGACGGTGGGAGGTGGATGTTGGAGGACCGAGGCCACTTGATACAGGCGGTCACGCGCTCCAACTCCCCGTGCTCCCTCTGCAGACTAGGAGGGCAGGAATCACAGGACCGGGGCCCTAGGCTGATGTTATGCAACACCAGGTCCGTGGTACAAAAAGCCCCCCTCATTTATGACCTTGTGTCAGAGGGGGACCCGGACCTGGTGGGTATAACGGAAACCTTGTTGGGCCACGAGGGTTTTTTTGCCCCTTGTAGAAATGTGCCCACCAGGTTACCGTGCCTTTCATCAGCCAAGGGCCCTAGGCAGGGGTGGGGGGTGGCGATTATGATTAGGGAAGGTCTTGAGCCGAGGGAGACCACTGTCCCTCAGACAACCGGATGTGAGTCCCTCTTCGTGAGGTGGGGCCTAGGGAGGCAGTTGGGCGTGTTAGTTGTATACCTGGCTCCTTGCTATACAACAACAGCCCTGCCCGAGCTCCTAGAGGTGATAGCCAAGGTGGCGGTTGAGACCCCCAGACTTCTGGTCATGGGGGACTTTAACTTGCCGTCAGTAGGCGAAACCTCTGGAGCAGCTCGGAAGTTCATGGCTTCCATGACGGCCATGGACCTGACCCAGGTAGTTTTAGGCCCTACTCATGAGGGAGGACACACCCTGGATTTGATCTTCATCTCGGGACAGTGGAGTAGTGATCTGGGAACAGGGGATTTAGCCATCACACCCTTGTCATGGACAGATCACGCTCTCCTCCAGCTGGACTTTCCAATCGCCTCACCTCACTGCGGTGAGGTGGAGCCCGACATTCCTAAATGGTTCCGCCCCAGGCTCCTGATGGACCCAAATGGGTTCCAGAGGGAGCTTGGGCCAATTCCTGTGACCCTGCCCTGCGACTCGACTGAGGACCTAGTGACCGCATGGTTAAGTGCGGCCACGGGGGCCTTGGACCAAGTTGCGCCCTTGCGGCCTCTCTTGCACCGACGAGTCACCCAGGCTCCTTGGTTTACTGAGGAGCTGAGGGAGATGAAACTGCCACAGGAGACGCCTAGAGAGCAGATGGAGATCCTCTTGCTCCGAAGCCGACCCAACACTAGTGAGAGCCCATATTAGGACTTACTTAGTAGTGATAAGGGTGGCCAAACGTGAGTATTGTGCCACCCTTATTGCAGCTGCAGATAACCGCCCTGCCACCCTGTTTGGGGTAACCCGCTCCCTCCTTCACCAGAGGCCGCAGGAAGCCCCTCTGCAGGGACGAGCAGAGGAATTTGGGATTTATCTGCAGGACAAAATCACTCGGATTCGGAATGAGTTACCCTCCATCGAGAGTGGTCCGGCCGGACTGCCCGAGGCTGGTCTTGAGGTACCATCCTGGGAGGAGTTTGATTTTGTTACTACCGAGGATATGGACAGGTTGTCAAAGAGACTTAAGGCTACCACATGTTTATTGGACCCGTGTCCCTCCTGGCTTGTACTGGCATCCTGGGAGACGACACGAGGCTGGCTCCAGGAGATTGTCAATGCCTCTTTGAGTGAGGGGTCCTTGCCTGCCATCTTGAAAGAGGTGGTAGTGAGGCCCCTCCTCAAGAAGCCCTCCCTGGACCCAGCATTATTGGAGAATTACCATCCAGTCTCCAACCTCCACTTTCTAGCGGAGGTTGTTGAGAGTGTTTCCGCGACACTTGGAGGAAATTGATTATCTAGACCCGCGCCAGTCTGGCTTCCGACACGGTCACAGCACTGAGACGGCATTGGTTGCGTTGGTTGATGATCTCTGGAGGGCACGGGATAGAGGTTGTTCCTCTATCCTTGTCCTGTTAGACCTCTCAGCGGCTTTTGATACAATCGACCATGGTATCTTATTGCACCGACTGGGGAGGTTGGGACTGGGAGGCACCGTTTTACGGTGGTTCTCGTCCTACCTCTCTGGTCGGTCGCAATATGGGTTGACAGGAGGGCAGAGGTTGACCTCGAGACCCCTCTTATGCGGGGTTCCTCAGGGGTCGGTCCTCTCGCCCCTCCTGTTTAACACATATATGAAGCCGCTGGGCAAGATCATCCGTGGTTTTGGAGTGGGATATCATCTGTACGCCGATGACACCCAGCTGTACATATCCACCCCAGACCACCCCAATGATGCCGCCAAGGTGCTGTCCCGGTGTTTGGAGGCTGTACGGATCTGGATGGGTAGTAACAAACTCAAACTCAACCCGTCCAAGACTGAGTGGCTGTGGTTTCCGGCACCCCGGTTCAGCCAGATTACTCCAACTCTGGCCATCGGGGACGAAACACTGGCCCCTGTGGAGAGGGCGCGCAATTTGGGTGTCCTCCTGAATTCCCGGCTGTCTATGGAGGACCATGTGGCAGCCGTGGCCAGGGGGCGTTTCATCAGGTATGCCTGATGCACCAATTGCGCCCCTTACTGGACCGGGCTGCCCTTCGCACAGTCACTCAAGCACTCATGACATCCCGGCTCGACTACTGCAATGCTCTCTACATGGGGCTTCCCTTGAGGTGCACTCGAAAGCTACAGCTAGTCCATAATGCAGCCGCGCAGGTAATAATACGGTCCTAGGGAGGGGTAGGGGCGGTAGGAGACAAGGTGTCCATCTGAAGTTGGGGGATCGTGGCCACTGGTTACAAGTGGTCGCTTGCCCCAACCCCCTGTGCTCCCCTCGGGGACTAGGTGGTCAGGGTTTACAGAGCCGCGGCCCCAGGCTGATGCTCTGCAATGCCAGGTCCATGGTAAATAAAGCCCCCCTCATAAATGACCTAGCATCAGAGGGGGACTCGGACCTGGTGGGAATTACGGAAACCTGGTTGGGCCCCGAGGGGGGTTTACCTCTCGTGGAAATGTGCCCACCGGGATACCGAGCATTTCATCTGCCTCGGGCCCTAGGCAGGGGTGGAGGAGTGGCGATTATCATTAAGGAGAGTCTAGAGCCGAGGGGGATCACTGTACCTCAGACTACCGGCTGTGAATCCCTCTTTGTGAAATGGGGCCTAGGGAGGCAGTTGGGCTTGTTGATTATATACCTGGCTCCCCGCTATGTAACAACAGCCCTGCCCGAGCTCCTCGAGTTGGTCGCCGGGGTGGTAGTGGAGACCCCCAGACTTCTAGTCATGGGGGACTTTAATTTACCATCGGCAGGCGAGGCATCGGAGGCAGCTCGGGAATTCATGGCTTCCATGACGGCCATGGACCTGACCCAATTAGTTCAGGCGCCCACTCACGATGGAGGACACACGCTGGATCTTATTTTCGTCTCTGGCCAGTGGAGAAGTGATCTTGGAACTGGGGACTTAGTCATCTCACCCTTGTCATGGACAGATCACTCCCTCCTTCGACTGGACTTTCCAATCGCCTCATCTCACCGCGGAGAGGCGGAGCCAGAGACACCCAGATGGTTCCGCCCCAGGCGCCTGATGGACCCTGAAAAGTTCCAGAAGGAGCTTGGGCCAATACCTGTATCCTTGACTCGTGCCGTGGCTGAGGACCTAGTGGCAGCATGGTATAGTGCGGCTGCGGGGGCCTTAGACCGCGTCGCGCCTTTGCGGCCTCTCATGCGGCGTCATCCCACCCGGGCTCCTTGGTTTTCTGAGGAGCTGAGGGAGATGAAACGCTGCAAGAGACGCCTAGAGAGTAGGTGGAGATCCTCTCGATCTGAATCTGATCAAACACTGGTAAGAGCCCATTTGAGGACTTACTTAGTGGCAATGAGGGTGGCCAAACGCAAGTATTGTGCCACCCTCATCGCATCCGCAGAGAACCGCCCGGCGGCCCTGTTTGGGGTGACCCGCTCCCTCCTTCAACAGAGGCCGCGAGAGTCCTCCTTGCAGGGCCGAGCCGAGGAATTTGGAGAATATCTGCAGGATAAAATCACTCAGATTCGGAGCGAGTTGCCCTCCACAGATAGTGGCCCGGTGGAAGTATCTGATGCAGGCCTGGAGACTATTTTATGGGAAGACTTTGACTTTGTTACTGCCAAGGACATGGACAGGTTGGCGAGGAGACTAAAGTCCACCACATGTTTATTAGACCCTTGTCCCTCCTGGCTTGTGCTGGCATCCTGGGAGGAGACACGAGGCTGGCTCCAGGCCATTGTGAATGCTTCTCTGTGTGAGGGGTCCTTACCTACCATCTTGAAAGAGGCGGTGGTGAGACCCCTCCTCAAAAAGCCTTCCCTGGACTCAGCATTATTGGCTAATTATCGTCTGGTCTCCAACCTTCACTTTCTTGCGAAGGTTGTAGAGAGTGTGGTTGCACAGCAGTTTCCTCGTCACCTGGAGGAAACTGATTATCTAGACCCGCGCCAGTCCGGCTTTCGGCCCGGTCATAGCACCGAGACGGCATTGATCGCGTTGGTAGATTATCTCTGGAGGGCCCGGGATAGGGGTTGTTCCTCTATCCTGGTCTTGTTAGATCTCTCAGCGGCTTTTGATACCATCGACCATGGTATCCTTTTGCACCGACTAGAGGGGTTGGGGGTGGGTGGCACCGTTTTGCGGTGGTTCTCCTCCTTCCTCTCTGATCGGTCGCAATACGTGTTGACGGGGGGGCAGAGGTCGACTTCTAGGCCCCTCGCATACGGGGTACCACAGGGGTCGGTCCTCTCGCCACTCCTATTCAACACGTATATGAAGCCGCTGGGTGAGATCATCCGTGGTTTTGGGGTAGAATACCATCTGTACGCTGATGATACCCAGTTGTACATCTCTACCCCAAGCCACCCCAACGATGCCGTTGAGGTGATGTCCCGATGTTTAGAGACCGTACGGATCTGGATGGGCAGTAACAAACTCAAACTCAACCCGTCCAAGACCGAGTGGTTGTGGTTCCCGGCTTCCCGGTTTAGCCAGTTGACACCATCGCTGGCCATGGGGAATGAAAATTTGGCCCCCATGGATAGAGTGCGCAATTTAAGAGTCCTCCTGGATTCCCGGTTGTCCCTTGAGGATCAGGTGGCGGCCGTGGCCAGGGGGGCATTTTACCAGGTTCACCTGGTCCGTCAATTGCGCCCCTTACTGGACCGGGATGCCCTTTGCACAGTCACTCAAGCACTCGTGACTTCTCGTCTGGACTACTGCAACGCTCTCTACATGGGGCTCCCCTTGAGATGCACTCGGAGGTTGCAGTTGGTCCAGAATGCGGCAGCGCGGGTGATCATGGGAATCTCAAGACATTCCCACATAACACCACTCCTGCGCGAGCTGCACTGGCTACCTGTGACCTACCGGGTGCGTTACAAGGTTTTGATGACCATATTCAAGGTGCTCCATGGCACGGGGCCTAGCTACCTTCGAGACCGTCTTCTGCCCCATACATCCCTTCGACCGACTCGCTCCCAGGGAGAGGGTCTTCTCCGGGTGCCGTCGGACAATGCCGGATGGCGGCTCCCAGGGGAAGGGCCTTCTCTGTGGTGGGCCCTACCCTCTGGAATGGCCTACCTTCCGACCTCCGTTCCATCACAGACCTCCGCTTGTTTCGCCGGCACCTAAAAACTTATTATTTTCATCTGGCCGGCCTAGCATGATCTACTCCACACCCATTATTTTATAACAAATCAAAACTGTAATTTGGGTTTTAAATTTAAACTTATTTTAAGTTAAGCAGGATATGGATTTAATTTCGTTATTATTTAATAATATTTTGTATTTATGTATAATTGATTTTAAATCTCTGTTCGTCGCCCCGAGTCCCTTTATGGTGAGATGGGTGCGGGTTATAAATGTGAAAAATAAATAAATAAATAAATAAATAATGGGAGCTCTGAGACTCCCATATAACACTAATCCTGCGCGAGCTGCACTGGCTTCCTGTGGTCTTTCGGGTGCGCTTCAAGGTTCTGATGACCATCTTTAAATCGCTCCATGGCTCGGGGCCTAGTTATATGCGAGACCGTCTCCTGCCCCATACATTCCTATGGCTGATCCGCTCCCACAGAGAGGGCCTTCTCAGGGTGCCATCGGCCGGGCAATGCCATCTGGCGACACCCAGGGGAAGAGCCTTCTCTGTGGCAGGCCCTGCCCTTTGGACCAACCTTCCCCCTGAACTTCGTACCATCTTGGACCTCTGCCTTTTCCGCCAGTGTCTAAAGACACATCTTTTTCAGCAAGCCAGCCTAGCCTAACCTCCCGCTGGGGCTATTTTAGATAGTTTTAAATTGGGGTTTTTAATTTGGTTTTTAGCATAGGATTGTTTCATGTAATTTAATATGCTTTTAAATTTTGTATATTCTGTTTTATATGTTTTTAAATTCCTGTGTGCCGCCCTGGGTCCTTCGTGGAGAAGGGCGGGATATAAATCGAATTAAAACTAAAACTAAAACTAATTTAATTTAGTTTTAAGAATGTTTTATTTTTGTATATTTGTATATCTATATTTTTATATTCCCTGTGCACCGCCCCGAGTCCCTATGTGGTGAGATGGGTGCAGCTTATAAATTTGAAAAATAAATAAAATAAATCAGGTATTGAACTCCTCTCAAGAGAAACTTGGTCCTTTATTATTTATGTGACATTGTAGTATGTGTCCACTTGGAGAAAAAATAAGATACCTGTGATAAACTACTTAGTAAGAGAACTTACCTAGGGAAAAAACTCACTAAGTTAAGCTTGTTCCTAAATATACATTATTATTTGCAATTTTAAATAACATGTGAACAAATATTTCCATTCTGATTGAAAACAGCAACTGCTTGTCATTTATGAGACCGACTGCAAAGCAATGCTATAATGCTTGGGGAAAATGCATTACTATTTCATTATATTCGCATATAAACAACCCAGAGTCACTATATTAATCAGATGTATGGCATAATAAAAATAATAAATAAATATAAATGCTGTTGGTAGTTTCTGTTTGGTATATACTTTATTCTCTCTCTGATCGGGTATATTGTTCATTATTCTTATAATCTCCCTTTGTAAAATGTTTGTATACAATGATACCATAATTGCTGATTATTAACATTTCATTTACAACTAGATAACTTTGTGACCTATTGGGACATCTTTTCAGCATAAAGTGGTGCAGTTTGATATGTCTACCATAGAACAAACATTACATTTTAGCCTTACTATATATTTTTACTGCAATGCTGGAATCTATTGATCATCTAAGAAGCTTATACAGTACAGTATATCACACATAGAAAAATAATTGTGTGGCAAATTAACTTCAATACTAAGTCAACATCTATTACCCAAAAAGATAAATAGAATTATCATAGACAAGCAAAAAAGTACTGAGCATGAGCAACATCTGACTTCTTACCAACTCCCCCATTGATTTTGCTTGTGGGAAACTGACAGGCAGCATCAGAAATCAAGTGATTGAAGGGAAATTGACAACAGTCACATCTTTATGTATAAAACTGGAGTGAAATTTTAATTGCACAGGAATAATTTATACATTATTCAAATTAGCAGATTTTATCCTATTCCTTCTTTATTCCTTGGAATATCATTCAAAGTCGTATGTGATTTTCAGCCTCAAAAATTTATATATACCAAGTTAAAATTAGAACCAGTTTAATTTACTGGTTAAGGCACCAGGCTAGAAAGCAGGAAATTGTGAGTTCTAGTTGTGCCTCAGCCATTAAAACCAGCTGGATGACTTTGGGCCAGTTACTCTTTCTCAGTTGGTCATCTCACAGGATTGTTGTTCAATGAAAGCACTTGGAGAGGGAGAGCCACATGAGGTACTGGAACTGCAGGATAGCTTTCTTTTATTTAGAGACAGATAAATTAGCAGCTGCTACTTTTTAATCTGTTGTCAGCACTGCATTAGGGGACACCCATGAAGAACCATTCACTGGATACATTGTAGTGCTCTTACAGATTGCATGCTAGCTGAACTGCCTCTGTAATGCAATTATGGCTTTGAACTATTGTACTAAAGTGTGGCTATATAAAAGCATAACATACTAGAAGTATTTTAGCTCATAACTATTAAACATTTAAGAGAGGCTTTGCAAACGTTTCAAACTGATATCAAAATCTACAGGTGAAACTCGAAAAATTAGAATATCATGCAAAAGTTCATTTATTTCAGTAATGCAACTTAAAAGGTGAAACTAATATATGGGATAAGACTAAGGTGCGCAGACGTCCTGCTTTTGGCGGGACAGTCCCGATTTTGAACAATTTGTCCCGCATCCCGCGGCGTTTTTAAAAAGTTCCGATTTTTGGCCGAACCCTCAAAATGGCGCCCTAAGCAGGCCCTGAAGTGATCTCCGCCACTGGCCACTAAACAGCCCGATCGCTGCCTCAGGGAAAACTGCCTTTGAGGGAAGGCCCACCAATGCCTCTGAGGCTCCAACGAGCCAGATGGGATGGGTACTCAAAGATCTTCGCGTGGTGTTTGATGCCTTCGCACCGCGCGTGTGCCCTTCTTGGCAGGCCCTGGGTGCCTGAGACAAGCGGCAGGAGCTGTGTGGTGCTTCAAAGAGCCGTACAGTCAGCTGTGCCGCTCAGAATGCACCGCGGAAGACCACTGGAGCATTCTTAGCGGCACAGCTGACTGTATGGCTCTTTGAAGCGCTGCACGGCTCCTGCCGCGAGATGGTTGGAGGCGCTCTGGGACGAAGACAGCTCCTAATGGAGTAATTTATTTATTTATTTCATAGACCAAATTTTTAATCAAGAACCCCCCGTCAATGGTGTCCCGCTTTACCAGTGTAAAAATCTGGTCACCTTACATAAGACTCATTACATGCAAATCAAAATAATTCAAGCTGTGATTTGTCATAATTGTGATGATTATGGCTTACAGCTCATGAAAACCCCAAATCCACAATCTCAGAAAATTAGAATATTGCAATCAATAAAACAAGGATTGTACGTAGAACAATATCAGACCTCTGAAAAGTATAAGAATACATATGTACTCAGTACTTGATTTGGGTCCCTTTTGTAGCAATTACTCCCTCAATGCGTGGCATGGAAGCTATCAGCCTGTGGCACTGCTGAGGTGTTATGGAAGACCAAGATGCTTCAATAGCGGCCTTCAGCTCTTCTGCATTGTTTGGTCTCATGTCTCTCATCTTTCTCTTGGCAATGCCCCATAGATTCTCTATGGGGTTCAGATCAGGCAAGTTTGCTGGCCAATCAAGCACAATAATCCCATGGTCATTGAACAGGTTTTGGTGCTTTTTGCAGTGTGGGCAGGTGCCAAGTCCTGCTGGAAAATGAAGTCAGCATCCCCATAAAGTTCGTCTGCGGAAGGAAGCATGAAATGCTCCAAAATCTCCTGGTAGATGGCTGCATTGAACCTGGACTTAATGAAGCACAGTGGACCTACACCAGCAGATCACATGACACCCCAAATCAACACAGACTGTGGAAACTTCACACTGGACTTTAAGCATCTTGCAGTGTGTGTCTCCATTCTTCTGCCAAACTCTGGGTCCTTGGTTTCCAAATGAGATGCAAAAGTTGCTCTCATCAGAAAAGAGGACCACTGAGCAACAGGACTTTGGACCACTGTGCTTCATTAAGTCCAGGGTCAACACAACCGTCTACCAGGAGATTTGGGGGCATTTCATGCTTCCTTCTGCAGATGAGCTTTATGGGAATGCTGACTTCATTTTCCAACTGCCCACACTGCCAAAAGCAACAAAACCTGGTTCAATGACCTGGGATTTCTCTATTATCTCCCTTTTGAGTAAATCTGGGGGAAATATAACAGTTTTGCAGGATTGCTTGTATCTATTTCTGAGCCTGTACATTTCTGAAAAACTAATAGTGCTTTAGAATAGTTGAAATTTAAAATGGAAACTTGTTCACTTTAGAGGAATACTGCATTAATATTAATGTGTATTAAATGTGTCCAAAATTTCCAGATTCAGATCTGAATTAGTCCAAATCTGATGAAACTATATTTCACATTTGCGAACTGGTAGTGAAAGTATAAGTAGATTTCACCCCTGGCTAATATTGTATATATTTAATGATATTGTTTTAAATTTAAACCTTGCCAATGTTTAAAGCAGGGCTGGTCAACCTTTTTATACCTACCACCCACTTTTGTATCTCTGTTAGTAGTAAAATTTAATAACTGCCCACCAGTTCCACAGTAATGGTAATTTATAAAGTAGGGAATCAATTAAATTTAAAAAAGGAAAGTGCTTCAATATAGGACAAAACCCCTACCACCCACCATGAAAGCTGGAACGCCCACTTGTGGGCAGTAGGGACCAGGTTGACTACCACTGGTTTAAAGTATAAAGCATGGTAGAATATTTATGTAAAGCATAAGGTAGCAGCAGCTGTAAACTGTAAAATGGCTCTTATAAATTTATCAATTCAATTTAAAAATGTTTATTTTTTTAGCATTTTTTAAATTTCATGTAACAGCCATTGTAACAAAATTTGACTAAGAGTTAAACATTCAACCAAATTTCACTCAACTATTAATGATATTGGATGATCTTGCTAGAATCATTAACAACTTTTTCAACTTGCTCAAGGTGAAAAGATTTTGGTCTTATAGGTACGTGGGCATTTTATGGTCTACAGGCCACATCCAGCCCACGACCATCGCCATCCAATTTTTGGTAGCAGGAGTTGGTGGCAAAGTTCAGCAACAGGGAATGGTGGCAGGGGCAGTGAGTGCCCCTCCACAATAGTCCCAGGTCCTTACGTGGTTTGTTGGAAAATTAATTGCCCATCTCTAATCTCATAGAATCTCTGAGTTTTACTATGATTATATGGAGGGAATTATTGCCTCAAGTAGCAATCACTGAAAGGTCAGGAGCTGCACTGCTGTCCTCAAATATTATGGAAATTGACCCTTATCAGGATTTTTATTATATGAAGTTTCCAACCTCCAAGATCAGATGTGTTTTAATTTAAGATGGTAAGATATTTTGATCTGATTTTTATATATTTAACCAGGCATCAATTCCTTATCATTTTCCCATTAAGCCCATTTTCCCATTAAACCCCACCGTGTAAAGGTAAAGATTTATCCTGTCCTTTCATGTCTTTTTAATTAATTAATTAATTAATTAATTAATTAATTAATTAATTAATTATATAAAATGCAAAAAATACCAAAATAATGGTAGGAAAAGTAGAGGCGGGAAGGAGAAAGGAAGAGTGTAGAAAAGAAGAGAAAAAGAAAGATAAGGTGGCTGTGCAGTAAAATAAGATAGTAACATCCAACCTCAGCTTTTAACCTTTACACAGTAGGATAAACCAGCGATTTCTATATTAATAAATCTATCTAATTGGTAAAACCCAAAATCAAAGTCTCATTTCCCCCCACCTCAAGCACAATAATGTCCAACTCTAGGGGGCATCTCTGTTTCTTATCTGAGGGAACCAGCATAGTCTGAAAATACTTCCATGGTTATGTGAATACTTCCTTGATTATATGCTAAGACATAAGGAATGCTGTTATGTTCCCACCAAAGTGGTACTTATTTAACTACTTTAATTTCCATGCTTTCAAACTGTTGTCTATTTGTTAACTTCATAAACAAATGGTTAGTGACTCTAGGGATAAAAGTGTAATACCAATCAGTAATGCATAAAGGACATAACTTTTAGTAAGCTTTAAAATGTTATTAATTTCACAATATGTCACCCTCTGAACATTTCAATGTAGGTATATGCTGAAAGTATTAGCAGGTAATTGAGCAAACAAACTAAAATGGATAAAATAGCTATTTAACTGTAGATGTCAGTTTATATGGATGTTAAAATAAGCTTCCTAGACCTATCAATAAGTTGTGATTATAAATCTAAAGTAGAGATTTAGGAAAATTCATTATTAATTCAAGAAACAATAACAATGTCAAAAATGACAAATACAGCTGAAAAAATATATAATGATGTACACATTGAATGTTTATTCATTTGTGGATGTCTGAATATTCATTTGAAACAAATGATACTAGAGCTAGCCACTTTTATTAGATCTTCAAGCACAAAATTGAAACCAAGGGGTCTTTGGTGCTCTGAGCTTGTTTTTTTGCAGGTGTTTCATTACCCAAACTAGGTCACATCATCATCATAGTTTGGGTAATGAAAGGTCTGCAAGAAAATAAGCAAGCTGAGAGAATACCAAAGACTCCTCATATCAATGTGAGTTACAAATATTCTCCTTTATTAATATAAAATTGAAGCATTTGTGTGATAAATTATACATTTTTTTCTGAACAAAAAAACATTGAGTGATATGAACATGATCACGTACTGCTATTTTCAAGCTAGAAATATTCTATCTTGATTTCTGTTCTCAGGTTCATATTCTCTGTGCTTTTTTAATTAAATGGTTATTAAAATGTCAAATATATGTATTTGCAAGGATGTTTGAATTAAACAACTTTAAATGCAGCACTAGCTCTTTGAACAATATTATATCTAGGCATATATATTTAGATAAGATCTCATAAAGATTCTTGATTTGAAATCAACAGATTAAAATGTGACTTTCATTCAGCAACTAAATAGATTATTTTTATGTTGTTCATTATTTGCCAGGGAAATATGTTCCTCTTTGTTTAAAGTGGTATACAGGACATATAAAATGTATATATACATTTTTATAAGTAAGAAAGTAAGTTCCACTTATTATAAAAGATTTGTTCACCAAGGTCATCATTTTCTACTTTAAATGATAAATTTTATAAATTATTACAATTATTATATTTCTCTTAATTCACAATTATTATTCTCAAAACTCCATCTATCAAATCTTCTTCACAATCTTTCTGAATGTTGTACATTTGCCAAAATTATGGGGAGGGGAGATGCAACAGTTAAAATGTGTGAATATTAGTAGCTTGGGTTGATAATTAGGCTGTTGTTTTGATACAATACGTTTGAGACAACTCAATTCCTTATATACTGTAGGTACGATCAGGCTAGACTTACTTTCTGTTCATATCTAAAAGAAACTTCACAGTGAAGAGTTTAAACCTGTCATTTAAAGCCAGTCCCCAAGAATTCTGGTTCTTCTGTCCTTAGAAAAAAATTCAACAACTACCAATAATCTGAAGTTCCGAGGGGATTTGATTTCTTATTAAATGTATCGAGGGCGGTTTGTATGATTTATTTATTTTTGCACCGGATCTTTCACTCTCTTGGTTGCCTTCCGATTTTGGCTGCACCATGATTGTCTAGAGAGGGAGCTCCAATCGCACAGAGGAAGAGAGAAAAAGCACGGGTTGAGTACTATCTAGGAGGCGCGGTCAAGCGTTTCGTAGTCTTGTCTGCGAGGTTTGTGGCCGGGTCAATAATCTGTTGCTCCGCTTGCTTTGGCTTGTAGGTCGTGTCTACATCCTATATCTTAGGTGTTGTTATGGCTTAACTTCTTGGAATTCTTGGGGTGTTCGTTCCCGCAGATTGGACTCGATTTCCAGTTGAACTTTATTATAGGAGACTCCGACAGTCAGAGAACCACCAAGGAATGGGCATTAGCTTAGATGGTCAAGGTTGTCTGAGCCTGATACCCTGCATATAATTATCAACCCGAGAAAGTAGGAGGAGGAAGAAGACTGGCAAGACAAGGCACATCTCCAAAACTGAGCAACGACTAAACGGCACCGAAGCATTCGCGCAATAGGAGCATCACACACGCTTGGCTGCAAGAGTCTTGAGGATTGGAGGGCAGAGATAAACGCATGAAATAGCAGCTCGCTCTGCCCTCTCCCCATCCCCTCAGTGCAAAGAAACATGTGAGCCGGGCGCGTCTTAATTCCTTTTCTTTAAAACGCGAATTAAAACAAAGACTCATAAGAGGTAGACAAGCACGCCGCATGAAGCCTCGTTGACATCTTTTGTTGGATACTCGACGGGTTGGGAGATGGAAGTGGAAGGAGTTTGTCCCTGCTCATCGGAGCCCATCCCCTAAGCGCGAAGGTTAGGAGGCTGCCAACCGCTGACGTTTTAGGATGGGCAGGCAAGGGAAAGCGCCGGCGACAGTGCCCAACTGCCAGAGAAGAGAAAAAGCGATGAGAAGGAAGACAAAAAGGTAGGTTACTGTTAAGTTTGCAGGAATTCAGTCCGAGGCAGGCTAGTCATTGGAACAGGTTTATTTGCAACTAGCAAGAACTATATACTGGTAACAAGAGAGCAGATAGCAAAGACTTCGATAGCTATTTATACTTTAGCACAAAGCAGAAAAAACCTTAGCCAGACAGAAAGTCTGGCCCGGCCAGCCGCGTCTCGGCCAATCAGACGCGACTGGTTGTTACAGTGTTTAACAGACCTCCGGGTTAATCTTAGTTCCCCAGACTGAATTTCTGGGCGTGGGTTGAGAACATAACACCCCTTTTCCCCCAGTCAGTGCGCATGCATTACTGATAACTGTTAGTCTGAATGGCTGCACACGCATAGTCCTTTAAATAGGCGGGGCAGTGTCTGATCCGTCCGGAACACCTCGGTTGCGCTGGAGAACTCGCGGGGTTGCGAGGCTCCTGTTGGGGCTCCTCCCCCAGGGGAGTGGAGTCCCAGGTTGCGCCAGGTGGAGTCAGCTGAGGCAAAGATAACAACCCCGATAAGTTAAAGCAAGGGGGGGGTGGAGATCGGCCCTGTAGAGGGGTGCGGCCATTGGTAATTGTCAAAGTGTTTTGTAGATTCTCCTTGTGGGGCGTTGTGTGAAGATTCGCTGCAGAATGGTGGTGCCTCGAACTGTTGGTTGTATGAATAGTCTGGAACAAAAAACTTTGGAACTTGCAAACCCTCTTGCACCTCGGCTTGATCCACCCGATGTGGCCAAAATGCGGCCAACGGGCCGGACTGGCCTGGAGTGGGAACAGCCGGCAATTGTAGGCAGCACCACAGCTGATCCAGGTGGCGCTGCCACTCAGTTCCATCGGACAGCCCGACCCTATAGGAACAGGGGCCGGTTAGGTCAATGATGGATGCTGGCACCCAGCGCGGATCCCCCGAATAATTCCTAGCCCAGACCAGGTCACCCTTGGCAAAGAGGTGGGAAAGGGGGTCCCCCAGGTTGCTCTGCTGCACCCCGTCATAGTCAGGGTGCAGTCTGTCCAAGGCGGTCCGCAGGCGTCGACCCATCAAGAGCTCAGCGGGGCTCTTCCCTGTGGCCGGGCAAGGAGTGGAATGCTGACCCATGAGGTAAGCAGCTACCCTTGCAGGCCAGTCTCCCTTATCCAGCCGGGCCAAGGCCTTCTTGGCCGAGCGCACGGCTTGTTCCGCACGGCCGTTGGACGCCGGGTGATAGGGCGCTACTGGCACGTGGCAGATCCCTTGAGTGGCCAGGAATTCCTGAAAAGTGGTGGAATGGAACTGCGGGCCGTTGTTGGACACGAGGATGTCCGGCAATCCGTGCATTGCGAACAGGCGATGCAAAGCCCGGACCGTGCTCTCCGACGTAGTAGAGGCCACCTCCGCGTCCATGCTGGGCCACCAAACATAGCTTTTGGCTAATGCCTTCATTCGAGCTATGCCCGGGTGGGTAGCATGGAGAGACTGTAGCACCTGGTGTCGCAAAGGAGGAGGAATGATGACCCGGTCCCCCCAGCACAAGCAGCCACAATGGAGCGAAAGCTCTATCTGGCATGTCTTGTAGGGCCGAAACTCATCGGCCACGCTGCCCGAAGGCCACCCACGCAGGACCCATTGGGAAACTTGAGAGAGGACAGGGTCAGACTGGGTGTGGGCAGCGACGTCCAAAGAGGACAAGGGAATGTCGGACTCAGCAACGGCCAGGACGGAGAGAGACGGGACTGGCGTGAGGTCCACCTCGGGGAGGGGGCAGCGGCTAAGGGCATCGGCATGCCCTATCTGCTTGCCTGGACGGTATAGCAGCGTATAATCATACGCTGCTAGGAACTCCGTCCACCAGATCATCCTGGGAGAGAGGATGGGGGGGTCGGACTGTCACCGGCCAACAGCCCAAGGAGAGGCTTGTGGTCGGTAACAACGGAAAAGGTCCGTCCCTACAGATAGGTGTGGAACTTTTTAATCCCGGACACCACAGCCAGAGCCTCCTTGTCTATCTGACTGTAGTTTCTCTCCATGGGAGACATAGTCCAGGAATAAAAAGCAATGGGGGCCTCTGAGCCATCGGGCAGGACATGGCTCAGGACAGCCCCCAGGCCAAATGGGGAGGCATCGCATGCCAGAATCAGAGGGAGCCTGTCATCATACTGGACTAGGACAGCCTCTGATGTTAGCATAGCTTTAACAGCTGCGAACGCCTGGGCTTCGTGGCTGCCCCAGCACCAGGCCGTGGATCGGTCAAGTAACCGATGCAGCAGCTCAGCTAACGATGCCTTGTGGGGAATGAATGGCGTGTAAAAATTCAAAAAGCCGAGGAATGCCTGCAGCTCCGCTTTAGAGGCAGGTGTGGGGGCATTTTGGATTGCCTCGACCTTTGAGGGGGTGGGGTGAATTCCCCAGGCATCAATCATGAAGCCCAGGAATTCGACCCGCGGCGCAGCAAGTGTGCATTTGCTGCGCTTCAATTTTAAGCCCGCGCCCCTGAAAATCGAGAGGACCTCCCGTAATACTTTGGCAAGTTCTGATATGCTGGATGAAGCTATCAGAACATCGTCAAAATAAGGAACGCCGCCAGGGAGCCCATGGAGCAAACGCTCCACAAGGCTCTGGAAGATCCCCGGGGCCACGGAAACGCCGAATTGTAAGCGGCAACAGCGAAAAGCCCCTCGGTGGGTGACGATGGTCTGTGCCTCAGCAGCCTCGTCATCCACTGGGAGCTGTTGATAGGCCTGTGCCATATCCAGTTTCGTGAATATGCAGCCCCTTCCTAACGAGTAGGTCCTGCACAACCGGAACTGGGTATGGGTTCACCTGAAGTCCTCGGTTTATGGTTTTGGATTTGTAATCGGCACATATGTGGACGGACCCGTCGGGCTTAATGGGGACCACTATTGGGTTTTCCCATTTCGCCTGGTCAACAGGTTCGAGCACGCCCTGTGCCACCAAATGGTCTAACTTTGCCTCCACCTTGGGCTTCAGCGTGAACGGCAACTTGCGGGCCTTCAGACAGATTGGAGCAACCTGAGGGTCTTCGTTGAGCGATATTGGGGTGCCTTTGTAGGCGCCCAAACGCCCATCAAAAACGTCGCTGAACTCGTCCAGCACTTCCTTAACCGGGGAGTTGGCCAGCACGCTATGCACTCCTTGTACTGACAGGCCCAGGGCTTTAAACCAGTCCAGGCCAATGATAGCGAAGTGGGGATTTGCCACCACCAGAACAGGTAGGGACCTGTGAAACGACCCGTAATCCACCCGCACAACCCATTTTCCCAGAGTGGGAATTGCGGAACCCTGGTAGTCTTTAAGGATGGTCAGGGAGGGAGAGAGATCCTTCTTCCTTAAGGTAGGCGCAACTTTGAGAGCTGCGCCCAGGACAAAATCGAATGGGAAGATCCAGAATCCACCTCCATGGACACTCCCACCCCCTCCAGACAAACCACTGTCTTTAGGCACGTACTGTCTGTGATGTCATAGCAGACGGCCGGCGGAGTCTCGGAGAGGGCGAAGCAGTCAGTAGGTGGGTTTTTCCGGCGATTTGGGCGCTTTGGCGGAGTAGCGTGTTGTTTGGGTGGAGGTCTGGCAGCTGGGGACACAGCAGACGGTGTAGCTGGAGTCGCGGCTCTGCAGACGGCGGCCAGGTGACCCTTGCGGCCGCAGCAACGACACATGGAGGATTTGAAAGGGCAGTCTGGCCTTTGATGATCCCCTCCACACCCTAAACAGGAACTGGGGTGGTTGGCGGAAGGGCGGCGTGCCTTTCATCCCATTATGCGCATGCAGGCGATCTGGTCGTCGTTGTCAGAGTCATCCAGCGGTGCGAGCTTGTCCACCATGCAGGCTTTTGGAGACGGGAAAAGAGAGGGGTGAGCACGGCCCATATCGGTTATGGATAGCTCCGACAACTCGGCAGCGCGAGCCTCTTCCACTGCCTGCTCAAGAGTAATAGCTGTTTTGGCGAGGAGCCGCCGTTTCAGGCGGACGTCCTTGACGCCGCAGACGAATTGTCCTAGCAAGGACTCTTCGAGGAACGCGGCAGGGAATTCGCAGGGGATCGCCGTCGCTCTCAGCACCTGGAGGAATTGTGCAATCGATTGGGTTGACTGCTGCACGCACTGCCAGAAGGCGTATCGGTGTGCAATTCTAGACGGCACCGGGGCATAGTGTGCATGGAGGCGGCCGAGGAGATCGTCCCATGGCACCTCATGCACCACGGCCGGTGCGGCGATGGTTCTTGCAGTCGCAAAGAGTTCAGGGCCGCCGCATCCTAGGAAAATGCTGAGTTTCCATGCAGGGGACAGCTCGCCGAAATTGTTAGCAATCAAGAAACATTCAAACCGGGCCAGGAATTTAGCCCATTGCTCTTTCGTAGCGTCGAACGGTGCGAAGGGCGGCATCGTCGTCATCATGCCGGTCGTCCCTCACCCGTCTAGCTGGAACAGCGGAAGGCTCCCTCCTTGTGGCCAGAGAACGAGACTAGGCCTGCTCCCAAAACCTTCGTCGCCAGTGTTATGTTTGCAGGAATTCAGTCCGAGGCAGGCTAGTCATTGAAACAGGTTTATTTGCAACTAGCAAGAACTATATACAGGTAACAAGAGAGCAGATAGCAAAAACTTCGATAGCTATTTATACTTTAGCTGGTTGTTACAGTGTTTAACAGACCTCCGGGTTAATCTTAGTTCCCCAGACTGAATGTCTGGGCGTGGGTTGAGAACATAACAGTTACAAGTCCGCTTGCTCAGGCCGAAATCGTTTATGAATAGAAAGGTGGAGCAGCTTTCAAGAAACTGGGGGGATCGGATGGGGGGAGACTGGGGAGAGAGAGAGAGAGAGAGAGAGAGGAGGAGGAGGAGGAATAATCCGGATGGAGAATGAAAGATTGAAAGGGGGTTGGGATCTAATCTAGTGTGGTAGAGAAGTGGAAGACTGGAACCTTCGCTGCAGAATTCATCTCGGATTCTCGATTTTGAACCCCTCCCCCCGCCCCCGGGTAATGTAGTGTATGCTGCATGAAGTTGCCTTCCTCCTCTTTTTTTATAGAAGCATCCCCATCACCGTATTTCCTTTCTCTGAAATAATGAGTTTTTCTACTTTAGGAGAAGAACAATTATAAGATTGTGGAAGGATCAGGCAAATTTAGAAGAGTTCTGTGTGAGAGAGACCCTTTTTCCATCTTGTGAAGCTAGACAATTTGTGGACATGATTGTGTTTCATCTTGTGTTCTGAATTTAAGTCTTTAATCATAATGCAATTAAATTAAAACGCAGGAAAGTGCCTGGTTCAAAAGTTTCATTTTATGCTTAACAAACTCTTCCTTGCTGTCTATGTGTAATGCATATGTTTGTGTGCATGTATGTTTTTGTGTGTGGGCATTTGAACAGAAGCCTAGAATTGAATTAAAATTGTGTGTATGTGTAGACAAAGGGAATGTGTAAGATATATATTTCCTGCACAGACTTTAATTTAATTCATTTTTAACTGTTTGTACTGTATTGTATTATATTTTTATATTTCTGTGCACCTCCCTGAGTCCCTTCGGGGAGATAGGGCGGTATATAAATTTGACAAATAAATAAATAAATAAATAAATACAGTATTTTTTTGTTGCATCTTTGCTGTATTATTGCCAATAATCCCCAGTTCTTTTTTTTTTTTGGTATGAAGAAAGGGCGTTGGTACTTACCTGATACGCCTCTTCTAATAAGGGGGGAGATAGCATCCATGTATGGGTTATGACCTATCCGCACTCTGATTGGACTGAGTCAGATTAATAATTAATTACGGGTGCTATATAACCCCCTCAGGAGTAGACTCCACCCAGTTTTCGACGAAGGAAAGTATAATCAGACTCACCGGTATCATCTCGCAAAAAAACAAAAAAAAACAAAAAAACAAAGCATAATACAACCAAATTCACCAAGCTGGTCAGGACGAGATAAGGGACGGGCCGGATGCTATCTCCCCCCTTATTAGAAGAGGCGTATCAGGTAAGTACCAACGCCCTTTCTCAATAAGGGTGGAGATAGCATCCATGTATGGGACATACCAAAGCCCTAGCGCCTCACAGGGAGGGATCGAGTAGACTAGCAGACCCCGGTGCATAGTGGACAGAAAGCCGGACGCTTTCACCCAATCCAGCAGTCGCCAAAAACCAACTGGAATGCCGTGCCCATCAACGGGGATGGCGGAGGTGAGGACCACGCCACCTCCACGCCTAGCCCTGAATGGGAACCCACCTTAAGACGCATCGACACGGTGGCCGTGTGCGCGAGTGCAGACCCGCCGTTGGCAGCGTCTGTCCGACAGACTGCATGGAGTCCCCTGACACCCCCACTGGAACCAAGAACTCACGCCGTCATGGAGAACCCCAGAACAAGGGAAAGCAGTTGAAGAGAGGCCAAGGCCATGATAGAACGGAGGAAAGAAGCTGTACGTCCAATAAGTCCCTCAAGAAGGCGACTCCAGACCCACAAAAGTCAGGGCACTCCGAGGGGCCCATAAGGCCACGCGAGAACCCAGGGGACAATCCCAACCGTGCCAGACAACCCATGTGGCTGTCCCTCATACCAAGACCGAGGCCCCGAGAGGGAGAGGAGGGTCAACCCATCGCTCCGAAGGACACCACTGGTCAGGTGGGGACCAGCCAGAGGATTGGCAACAGACCGAACAGAGACGGCCTGGCTAAGGCCACAGAAGGCAAGGACAGGCCTCAATCAGGGAACCTTATGGCCAGTCCGGAAAACAAGGGCGATATCCGAGGCCGGAAGATGCAGACCCTAGGGTCCTGGGAAAGGGAGTCCATCCGTTTGCAAGGCGCAAACTGATCCCTCCCCCCAAGGCCCCCGCTTATCTGCGAAGGGTCTATGGCGGGGATACTGTTACGCAAGGTCGTCCTGAAAGACACCCGCCCATGGGAACGCGACGGCAGCCCCGGAAAGATCATTCCCGTCGAACAACGAGGGCCGACAAATAGGCCACGTTGAACGTTGCCACCGAAGAACCAATGGGCGCTCGTAGGTCGGGACAGTGGAAACGACCATCCCTTCGTGCCATCGGGGCAAACGCCGAAAAGACCACAGAAATCGCCATGCCTGCAAGCTCCCCCAACAACTCCCGAAGGAGCACTCGGAGCGCCCGAAGGCAGCACCTAAGGCGAAGTACCAACGCGACCCCTGTACCGTTCCTGCCGAAAGACACCCAAAGGGAGAGACAGAACAGTGGGAGACAACGGAGGAAGGGAGGGAGATGATCCCGAACTCTGGTACTCGCAAATAGCCGAGTGCTTGCCGGTGAGGCAAAATGACCGAGAGGTCAAGAGAGAGAGGGAGAGGAAGAGGAAATCCTTGAATCCGCGAGGAACTAAATCCTCTTGCGGTCGGATCCACCCCAGTCTAGCCGAGAGCAACCCCCCGTGCGAAGTCAGCCCACTGAGACACGGTCAGCTGAGAGGGACAAAGGTTAGGACCTGGGTCCTACCCCCCCGAGAGCGAGCCGGGCCCTCCGGCCAGGGGCCCCATGTGCCGGCCATGACGAACCAATACCACACAAGCTGAACAGCCAAAAGCCGTCAGCGCACCAACGGAGCTAGCTGTGGTGACAGAGGGCCAACTCCCGAATCACCCCTTACCTCGAGAGGCGAGAACGCCAGCCCCAAAAACAGACATGGGCTGCGCTCCAGGAACAACATATACCATGGAGACCTCCTGGTGGCCGAGCTGCGAAGGAAACGCCTGAGTGGGTCAAAACTCCAAAGCCACTTCCTGCGACCGTCTAGGCGAGTCGGGGATCTGATTCAACGCGAAGTCCGTGGGATGCGGCAAGACGGTGAAGGTGGCCCCTGAGACCGGGTCACGATGCGAGCGGAAAGAATCCTAGTTTATTCGTATCGCACTAACGCAGTGCCTACGGATCAGAAAGGAACATGAGTCCCGTGTCCAGAGCCTCGCCAATCAACACCTGGACAATGATTGACAGATCAAACCGGCCCTGTCATGTAGAGCCAACGCTCCGATCGTGATGAAAAGCAACCCCCCCCCCGGCTGAGAGCCGGGAGAACCGGGAGCTGCAAACCCCAAGCTCGTGAGCGAAATAGAGGGC
Organism: Rhabdophis nuchalis; assembly: GCA_039707465.1. Lineage (NCBI taxonomy): Eukaryota > Metazoa > Chordata > Lepidosauria > Squamata > Natricidae > Rhabdophis > Rhabdophis nuchalis. The sequence goes on from CM077647.1 coordinate 61,207,503, forward strand.
AGGTAGACTGCCCCTTAAGACCGTCTAAAAAGACCAGAACAAACCGGAAGTCCGGTACCTACGGACGATGGAAAGGTGGAACAGACGCCCTGTTGGGGAGAGACTGAATCACGGTTCCCCTCCGGAACAGCCTCGACCAGTCCCTGGGCCCGGAGTCATGGATAAAGGAGCCAGGGCCGGAGCAATGTTAGATCGGACAAGACTCACCCCATGAACGAGGAGCAGCCCAGGCGGCGATGGTCGGGACCCCCCCCCCCGTGGGGCGAAAACACTCCCAACGAATGGTCCTGGGTCCCCGGTCTCCCGGACCGGGAACAAAAAGAGAACGGTGTAGCATTGCCGTCCGATCCCCGTACCGACGGCGTTCCCAACAGGAGAAGGCCCGTATGAGGGGATGCCCCAGAACCCAGGCCCGGAATTGATGATTGGGCGCGGACACCGGCGGCCAGACCCCGTCTAGGTGTCGGAGGGGCGGAATGTGGAATTATACCTGCCCGGCCGTAAACCACAGGACGAGGGCCCCCCGAAAGACGCGTTGCAGTATACCGCGCAGGGCCCCCTCCAGCCTGATTTATTACGATGCCCGCCAATGCGGGAGACATAGCAGACGGCCGAAAGATATATCCGGAGATATAGACCAGGAGGGCTGACAGGCGGAACCTGGGATTGGGCCTGCCTTGAAGCGGCTGTTAGTCCCAGGCCTGAGAGAACCCGGAGGTGCAAGAGCCAAAGCTGGAACACCCCCAGACCAAGTCGCAGAAAGACAGGGGGGAAGTTGGAGGGGCCGTGGAGGAACCGTCCAGAAGCGGCTTGTCGAAGAAGCCCCCCAGAGGCCCTGCCTATGAAGCCAGCCGACCATCTGCGTCCCAGACCTAAGGACGCTAATGTCAGGATGTTGTCCCGAGGTCCTACCCTCGTGCCTACAGAACCAGGTGTATGCCTGGGCCAGGTAGGGCCAGTCTCGCAGCCAATCGATCCGCCGGGGAGGCGATTCTGGCCATGGTGACCAAGGGTCGTACCAGGGCAAACGAGCGAAGCATAAGGGCAACGCCCCCTTGGTCAGCCACTCGGCACTCAAGACCTACAGTCTTCGCCTGGCGTTGCCTGGGCCCAGGAGTTCCAGGCCCCCCCAACCCAGAGGAGGACGGCGGAACAAACAGGAGGCTGTCAAAGCCCATGAATGTGAAGGGCTCGCTGGTGCTCCTTGGGAACCCGATGGCAGAGTCGCTGACCTGACCCCCGGTGTGAATGTGGCCAACTCCCGTGCGAGGGAAAGATCCCCGGGGGAGCAAGCCCACATGGTGGGTTGTAGGTTGGACGACGGTCAGATCCCCGGGCAGCAGAGAACACCGATGCCCCAGCCCCGAGCCCCAAGCTCCATGGGCTGCACTGGGTTTAAGCCTGGCCACCCGGGAGCCGGTCCTTTGGGTTGCGAGGGGGCCAAACAGGGGTCAGCGGCCGCTGGCGGCCGAAACAACCCAAACCGCGCCTCTGATGGCCCCTGGGACAGAACCCGGCCGACGCAGACGTAAGGGCCATTAGGCCATGCGGCCAAACATCCAGGCCGCCTTCCCGAGAGTCCCCGGAGGCTGCGACCGTAGCGTCACTAAGTGGGACCTCCGTCTGTAAGCGAGGCCTGTACGGTCCAGGGCCCAAATTGGATCTATACGAAGGGCCCGGCCCCAGTTCAAGGAGGGGCGACCCCGTGGGTCGTGCAGGCTAGTCTCACTCCCAAGCTTCGTAGTTCTTAAAGTGTATTATTATTTTCTTCCTTACGTTAGTGTGCAGCTCCATTCCTTTGAACACCTTCTGAGCCTCTAAATAGGCCGACATGAGGGGGGGGCTCCTCTGAAGGCGCACGCCCCACGTCCAGCACCCAAAGTAGGTGGGGCAAGGCTGCGCGACCCAGGGCCGAAAGGGCGACCGGGCAGGGCCAGGGATCGCCGTAGGTGTGACGGCGCCTTTGAGGCCATGGAAGGAGCTCCTGGGCGCCCAGCGCCGCCGGCAGATGCCACCCGGGCCAGCCGTCATGCCGTTAGAGAAGCTCCACACCGCTGGCCCTGATTGCGCGTCCTGCGCGCGCGCACGCTGCGCCGTCCCGGTGACCGGCGTGGCTCCCGCGGCCCCGACAAGCCTGCCGCCTGAACAGCTGCTCGGGGAGGGCTCGGGAGGCTCTAGTCCGCCAGCGTGTCCCCGTGCGGCTCCTGCGGCCTGACAAGCCGGCCGCTCTTGGATCGGCCACGGAGGGAGCGGGACGCTCCAGGCCGTGGTGCGCGTCCGCGCGGCGCCTGCAGACCTGGCAGGCCGGCCGCTTTCTTACCAGAGGGAGGGCGGCGGAAGCTCCAGGCCGTTCGCGCGCCTCCGCGCGGCTCCTGAAGCCGACAGGCCCGCCGCGACATTACCTGCCCGGGAGGGCACGGGGGTCCTAGGCCGCTTGCGCGCCTCCGCGCCTCCGCGCGGCCCTGATGGCGCGAAACCAAACGTGTGGGCGGGAGGTAAGCCCCGTGAGAAGAGCAGCCCCCGAAAGCGCCCAACGGCTCCATTAGCAGTCCGTGGCGTCAACCAGCCTCATCGCGCGTGCGCGAGCAGCCGAAGGCCGCAGCTGCCTTATGTGGGCCTCGAAGCCCGGCAGTCCCGTAGGCAACCCAGTCAGGGGGGTAAGGCCCAAGAGGCCATTGCACTCACCTGTCACGCAGCCCCTGGGGGGGGGGCGTTGGGCACATCTGAGGCCGCAGCCCCAAGCGCAGTCACCACTTAGGCCCCCAAAGGGACAAAAGCCTCGGAAGCCTTGGAAGGCTCCGTACTAGGCGCGTTCGACCGTCGGTTCGGTTAGTCGCCATCTTGTCCAGGCGACCAGCGCGCGGGAGGCCCTCGGTGACAGGAGAGGCCTCCCCCAAAGGCCCAAAGGCCCGACAGCCACTGATGGGTGCGGCCACTTACCAGGACCACGAAAGCACCCCAGGCAGCGCGCTTAGCTCCCCGGGGGCACACACAAAGGCCTCACAGCAGAGCTGCAATTCTGGCCACCCCCTCCAAGGCCTCTTGATGAGCCACCCCTGGAATTCTCCGCGAGGATCCATCTCTTGATCTCGTCGGGGGAGCAGACCTAGCGTTATGGGACAAGTCCCCAGCTGGTCAAGTCACCACCTCGCAGGTGGGCATATAAATAGGGGTGGCTGGCCTAGATTCCGTTTCTTCAAAAATTCTCCTCAGAGGATGATGATACCGGACCAGTCCCAGAGCTGGACTGAGTCGGAAACTGGGTGGAGTCTACTCCTGAGGGGGTTATATAGCACCCGTAATTAATTATTAATCTGACTCAGTCCAATCAGAGTGCGGATAGGTCATAACCCATACATGGATGCTATCTCCACCCTTATTGAGAACAGACCTTTACTTTTGGAGTTAGGTAGAGAAATGGATCAACCTTGCCTTCATAGCAACTGATTCATATGAGATTTCTGCCTCCATAAATTCTTTGAAACAACTGAAGATAAAAATAATAAAATGTCACTAAAGGCAGTATTAGCAAGGTGTATTGATCAGTACTATCTGCAGGCATTCTTTCTTTATCTGTAATATTTCTAGATTGTCTTCTTAAAGCATGAATGATCGCATAATACCAGAATTGAATTGTTTCATTTGAGTAGTTTAAACATGATTCTATTAAGACTTGTGTAAAGAAACATTCAGACAGCACTGAAATAAACATGCACAGGTTAAAGAAAAGGTGCCCAGAATTTTGGAGTAAACTATGTCTTTATAATATAAATAATTCAGAGATATTATTATTATTCTCTTAATAGTTTACTGAATTTCAGGTTGCACCTAGTATTTGCTGCTCACTTTGCTACATTTTACATTTTACAAGAGTGATAATTTCTGTAAGAAGCAGAATTATTAACATTTGTAACATTTGGTATACAAAGCTATATCGAATAATACTTTAGGTTCATTAACTAATTTGAAATGCATTTTATTAAGTGGGTCTCTTTTTCCTGAAATAAAGAAAACAAATTGGGAATTTTATCATTAGAATAGGGAAAACTGATCATTTTCTGTTTATTGGTTGTTTTGAATGTAATGTGGCTATGTATTCAACATGTAGGTATTTGCTTCAATATTAAGTTATGATTGCAGATTGCTGTAGTATATGCTAATAAGATTTGGCAGTTTAAGTTTACAAACCATATGGTTTGAATATTAGCCTGTTAGGTAAAATGCACTATTTCTAGAATCTGCAGTAGCTGTGCCGCTGACTTCAGTATTATAAAATCCTGTCATCAGCATAAATCTATGATCAATATTTAATTTTAGATGCATTGTATGTTCTGTCAAATGTTTTAGTAGCAGTTGGAAGAAGAAAGTCAAATAAAAAGTATCTATTGGCGAAAGAAGACATTTACTTAGAAGGATACTAGTGATTTATAGCTAACTGAAACATATATAATATATAAATAAGTCTTCTGGTCTGATGGAATTTCTGTGATGTTTGTAAGCAACTTCTTATGAAATAAAATTACTGTTCTTTGTAAAGCGTGGCTTCAAAATTAATAGCTCAACAGCTTTCATCCATATCTAAACTGTCTTTGACTTCTTGATTACCTAAGAAATTGGTTTAAGACTTTAAACAGGAGCGCAATTATTAGACAGTTCTAAGTCTAGAATGCTAATCTGCAACCCTAATTCATTCGTTATTTATTTATTAAATATATTTTTAAATAAATTGGAATAAGAAGGATGTATGCTGGTGCTAAAAGCAGTGACATATGGTCTGATTGTCCCAAATGTGGTAACTGTATAACCTTACAGCCATGTTTAATGTTGGTATATTTTGTCCAATATATTTGCTCCTCTAGTAGCACACTTAACATGCTGATAGAATTTAGGGAGCCCTTCTTTAAGTGCTCTAATAGCTTAACACTGCACTAATAGCTTAACAACTGTAATGATTCAATTAACTATTTGTAGTATGAAAGGTCATAAAATGAAGCAAAACTTACTTAACAATTGTCTTGTTTAATGATGAAAAATTTGGGTATAATTGTGGTTTTAAGTCAAGGATTACCTCTAGTAAGTACAGGCCAGTGGTTGGTTTCTATCCGCTTGCACCGGCTCGCGCGAACCGGTTGGTGAAATTTAGTGAGCCGGTGAGAGGGGGTTCCAGCGGTGGACCTGGAAGTAAGTTCCGGAATGCCTGCCCTGGCCCTGTCATTCGCTAGCCCTGCCTGTGGAGACAGGCGGTAGTTTGCACCATCCGTTTCGCCTTGCTCAGAAAAGTGCTGTCCGGGGAGGTCCCTTACTGGCGGGCAGGCATCCTAGAACCTGCCTGCCAGTGCTACACAAACTTCTCCAGTCCAGCTGCACCTGAGCTGGTGGAGCACCAGCAACGGCCCGCCTGTCATCAGGGAGACAAAGCGCAGGTGAGCCACGTGGTTGCTCCAATCGCCTGGGCACTCCACCAGCTTGGGTGCAGCCGGACCGGAGAAGTTTCCCTTCTCAGAAATGTCTTTTCAGTGGAGCTGTGGCAGCTTGCCTGTCCCTTTCAGGTGCTTCGATCCCCAGGAGAGAGGGGGCTTGGGGGAGCATAAAGGGAGCCGCAGCTCCTCTGTGAAGGGGGAGTTGGGATTCTCCCTGCTGCAGCCTTTAAATGGCAGAGAGATGCCGAACTCTCTCTCCCCTCCCCCTTCATAGAGGAGTTGCTGCTCCCTTTACGTGGGTGTAATATGATATTTTGCAAGGACTGGGAAATCTCTCATGCAGTCTCTGAACAAGAAAAATGTATTTGCATGTTAATGGGGGAAACAGATGGGCTAATTATAATCTTAAACTATTTTTGGCTTACTAAATAGATAATTTAGTGCAAAGCTGTGCCCAACAGTATTAGATTTCTGTGGTTTTATCTTCCTTGGTTGGTTTTGGGGAGAGCTATGGAAAGCTAAAACAAATGCTGTATAACAAGGAAGCGTGAAACATTCCTTTTGATTCATTGGAGAATTAAAACCAAACATTATTTCAAAGGAGAGAAGTTTCATATCATGCAACTTTCATCAAAACTGTTTCACATGCCCTTAAATCTTGGGGGGAGGGGGGGAGACAATAGTGAAAATCTAGGAAGTAGGGTAGTAGTGACAAATATCTTAGAATAATATTTTGATGCAACTATTAGCAATTGTTCAGCAATAATTTAATTAAAAGAATTATGCATACTATATATAAATTGTTACTTCTTAGCAGGAAGTCCAATATTTTTTTTGGATTTTCCCATTTGGCTGAGTTTTTCAGTACTCCGACATACTATTCTTTTTTATTGGGGATATATTTATTGGGTTTCAGTCCCCCATCAGCTAAGAAGACAAGAACTGCAAAGCAGGTGGTTGTGTGCAAATATCATAAGTATTTCTGGAATGTATCTGTGATGCTACCATTGTGAATTTCTTGTTAAGAATACTTATCAAGTTTTAATATTATGACGGTCTAATTTATTTAAAGGGCAAGTGCTTGCTTGTTGCAGTAAAATACAAATGCCATAAGCAAAATACCTGTTTACTCAGAGGCATATTCCTGCTTAAATTGCTTGATAGCAGTGTGCAGAAACTTTAAATTGTATAGCTCACAGCACTAAAGAAACCTTATATAGCACTGACTACTCTTGAGGGTCCACATTGGCTGTTTCTGCTTTCAAGTTATGTTTTTGAAATATACTGGAACTTATTAGGGATTTCTGCACTGAGAAGCAGAAGGATGGGCTTTTGAGACACTGGAAACAGTGGGAACTTTTGCTACTTCTAAGTACTTACAAATCCAATAAGAAATTGATTGTCTTTCCTTGAGCCTCTTTTTGCGGGGACAGGTGCTGAAAAATCCTTCAAAGAAATGGAAACAGTGAGTGAGTGAGTGTGTGAGTGTGTTTGGGGGGGTTGTTTCTGTTGTGTAGGATTGGAATATAACTTATTGGCCCTGCATTTTGAGGGTGGAGGGAAGTTGCAGAAGCTGAAATGTGGTTGGGACACACTGGAGAGTCCTATGTTTTATCTCTTTTACATTTTCAGAGATTATATACAGTATAAAGAGTTAACAGTTGCACCAATTGTATTTTAGATTTGTGTACACAAAACAAAGAACAGGTAGTTCAGCACATGACAGCCTGTCAATCTGAAAATACTCTGAAACAAATAGGTATTGTTTCTGGTGCACATAATTCCAAGTTTGAGATTTGAAGAGGGTGGCCAATCCAAGTAGTTTCCCCTCTACATACACAGTATATTGTGATTTATACTCTACAAAGTGGTTTAAACAACAAAGGCAAGTGTGTGAGAGCACACTGTTCTGCAAATAATCTTACTAGCCTTTTGTATGGTGCTTATGTGTAGTGGTGTTAGTAGTAGCACAAAGGAAATTATATTTACAGACTGCATTTTCCTGTAGATTGTGGTATGAATTCAGGCCAGAACCTGTGCATATTAATAAGTAGGAAATCTGTTGGACATCAAACTTATTTTAAAAGTTTCATTATGTAGAACTCTTTTTAGTAGTCTGGATTATGAAAGAATTGCAGGAAAATATTAGATAAGACAGAAACAAGCTAAAATAGGGGTGATGGTGGTGAATCAGCTTCTTGTTTATTGCCCATGTTTTGTTACAAACTACTCTAACTGCTGCCTGTTTTTTAGCAATAATGATTACATTGAATATGATATTAATATATAAAGCATGTGATATGGTTCCAGGATCAGAGCTAGTCTATATTTGAATGGCCTGAATGTGTGTTAACATTCAAGGAAGATAAAGCTGCAATCTAGGAAAGGCAGTATTTGGCCCTCTAAGTACTTGGAAAATAGACCACCTGTGAACTATATGCAAAACCACCCTGATCGCCATATAGAAGAAAGTATGAAATAGGCTTGTACAAATCATTTAGTGGGATTTCAAAGCATTGGAAAGTTTTGGGAGTACTCGGCTTCATTGACCAGATCTGGAGGAGTGCTCAGAGTCCTGTAAAACAACTTGCCTAGCTTTAGTACAAATGCTAGGACTGCATGGTACTTTGGATTCTGTTCCAAACAAAATACTGAAGAGAATATAAGACTGTAAATATACCCACCCACAACTCTTTAAAGTAGATATTTCATGAATCCAGGAAAAAGGTACTGCTGCTTTAAAAAGTTCCAAGTAGATGCTGTGGGCTTTACATTCCTATATATTCAAAAACAGTGCATAGCCCTAACAAACATTATTATTTAATGAATTTAAGTTGTTGCCACTGCTTTGAAGTTAAATTCAGGTGTATGGATGCCTCTTTCTTTTCTGTATAATTTATGCCTCTATCTTGACTGGGAATGCTGACATCATCTTGGCCACTCCCACCCAGTCACATGGCCGCAAGCCATTCCCACCTGGTCACATGGTTGGCAAGCCACTCCCACCCAGTCACATGACCGGCAAGCCACTCCCACAAAGCAGGCCACACCCACAGAATAGGTTCCAATTTTTTTTTAAACCCACCACTGGTACAGGCTATGAAATAAAAAAGGAACTTGACTTCTTTGTTAATGTATGTATTATGCAGAATATCACTTATTTGCTTTATTAGTAACTGCTTCACAGAACTCTACAAGGGGGTCTGGTAAGGGGGAAAATCCAACATTAGAAATTATGTTTGGTCCAGACATTTTCAACCCCCTGCTTAGGCAGGAAACCCTACACCACTTCAGACAAATGGTTATCCAACATCTTCTTAAAAACTTCCAGTGTTGGGAGCATTCACAACTTCTGGAGGCAACTTCTTGTTCTACCCTCAGGTGCTTTGGAGAATAGCTTGATTCCCTCTTCCTTGTGGCAGCCCCTGAGATATTGGAAGACTGCTGTCATGTCTCCCCTTCTTTTCATTAAACTAGACATACCGAGTTCCTTAAACCGTTCTTCATAAATTTTAGCCTCAAGTCCACTAATCATCTTTGTTGCTCTTCTCTGCACTTTCTCCAGAGTCTCAATATCTTTTTTACATTGTGGCAATCAAAACTGGATGCAGATGTATCTTATTGCTGCGAGAGTCCCCGCTCTCGCAGGTTTGGCCCTCTGAATTATCGAGGGCCCGTCTTGAGGAAGGATTTATTAATCCGGAGAGACGGGCGAAGCGCGGCCTCAGGGGATTTTTAGTTAGGAAATTTTTATCTATTTTAGGGGGCACCAGGGAGGGGGGTGGGTATAGACAGATTGAGACAAAACAACTATATGAAAGAAAGGGCCGGACCAGTAGCCGACGGGAGGGGACGGAAGGTACCGATTTGAGGGGGGAACTACTAGTCGTTCCATTGGAGGGCATGCCAATCCAGACGGTTGTGGGGAGGGGCAGGGCCGAGGGGAGACCATCCTCCCGGTTGTTGGCACGTAGCCGTTGTTTACGAACGGTCAGGTGCCACAACCCCCGCAGGCTAGGTGGTCAGGGAATACAGAGCCTGGGCCTGCGGCTGATGTTCTGCAATGCCAGGTCCGTTGTCAACAAAGCCCCCCTCGTCCATGACCTTGTGTCAGAGGGAGAGCCGGACCTGGTAGGAATTGCGGAAACCTGGTTGGACCACGAGGGAGGACTTCCCCTCGTTGAAATGTGCCCACCAGGCTACCGCGATTTTCATCAGCCCCGGGCCCAAGGTAGGGGTGGAGGGGTGGCGGTCATTATCAAGGAAGGTCTTGAGCCAAGAGAGACCATTGTGCCACAGACTACTGGTTGTGAGTCCCTCTGCATGAAGTGGGGCCTGGGGAGGCAGTTGGGCTTGCTGGTTATATACCTGGCTCCTCGCTATGTAGCAGCAGCCCTGCCCGAGCTCCTGGAGGTGATCGCTACGGTGGCAGTGGAGACCCCCAGACTTATAGTCATGGGGGACTTTAATCTGCCATCGTTGGGCGAATCATCTGAGGTAGCTCGGGAGTTCATGGCTTCCATGACGGCCATGGACCTGACCCAACTAATTCAAGGCCCCACCCATGAGGGTGGTCACACACCGGACCTCATCTTTGTCTCAGGCCAATGGAAGAGTGATCTGGGCTTAGGGGATATAGTCATCACACCCTTGTCATGGTCAGATCACTCACTTCTCCGGCTCGACTTTCCGACCGCTACCCCCCGCCGCGAGGAGGCGGCACCAGAACCACCTATCTGGTTCCGCCCCAGGCGCCTGATGGACCCAGATGGGTTCCAGATGGCGCTTGGGCCACTTCCTGTACCCCTGACCCGCGCCCCGATGGAGGATCTCGTGGCCGCATGGAATACTGCGACCACGGGAGCCTTGGATCGGGTCGCGCCCTTGCGGCCTCTCTTGCGGCGCCGAACCGCCCCGGCCCCTTGGTTTACCGAGGAGCTGGGGGCGATGAAACGCCACAAGAGATGCCTAGAGAGAAGATGGAGGGCTACTCGATCTGGATCTGACCGGACACAGGTAAGAGCCCATTTACGGACTTACATTGTGGCGTTGAGAGTGGCCAAACGCCATCATTGTGCCACTCTCATAGCATCCGCAGAAAACCGCCCTGCCGCCCTGTTTAGGGTGACCCGTTCCCTCCTTCAGCAGAGGGTGCAGGAAGCCCCGTTACAGGGTAGAGCAGAGGAATTTGTGACTTTTCTGCAGGACAAAACCGCTCAGATACAGAACGAGTTAGCCCCCATTCATGGCCCAGTGGGATGCCACAAGAGAGATCTTGTTTGGGAGGAGTTTGACTCCGTTGCTTCCGGGGATATGGACAGGTTACGTGGGCGACTGCGAGCCACCACATGTTTATTGGACCCGTGTCCCTCCTGGCTTGTACTGGCATCCTGGGAGGTGACACGAGGCTGGCTCCAAGAGGTTATCAACGCATCCTTGAGTGAGGGTTCCTTGCCTGCTTCCCTAAAAGAGGCTATGATGAGGCCCCTCCTTAAGAAGCCCTCTTTGGACCCAGCTCTTTTAACAAACTATCGTCCCGTCTCCAACCTTCCCTTCTTGGCGAAGGTTGTCGAGAGTGTGGTGGCACAACAGTTTCCCCGTCACCTGGAGGAAGTTGATTATCTAGACCCGCGCCAGTCTGGCTTTCGGCCCGGGCATAGCACTGAGACGGCATTGGTCGCGTTGGTTGATGATCTCTGGAGGGCCAGAGATGGGGGTTGTTCCTCCATCCTGGTCCTATTAGATCTCTCGGCGGCTTTCAATACCATCGACCATGGTATCCTATTGCATCGGCTGGGGAGGCTGGGGGTGGGAGGCACCGTCCTACGGTGGTTCTCCTCCTACCTCTCTGGCCAATCGCAATTTGTGTTGGCAGGGGAGCAGAGGTCGACCCCGAGACCCCTCACATGTGGGGTGCTTCAGGGGTTGGTCCTTTCGCCTCTCCTGTTTAATGCATACATGAAGCCGCTGGGTGAGATCATCCGTGGTTTTGGGGTAGAGTATCTTCTCTACGCTGATGATACTCAGCTGTATATATCTACCCCAAACCACCCCAACGATGCCGTAGCGGTGATGTGCCAGTGCCTGGAAGCCGTGCGGATCTGGATGGGAAGTAACGGACTCGGGCTCAACCCGACCAAGACCGAGTGGCTGTGGTTTCCGGCTGCCCGATTCAACCATCTTTCTCCAACGCTGGCCATAGGCAGCGAACATCTTGCCCCTGTGGATGGGGCGCGCAATTTGGGTGTCCTCCTGGATACCCGGCTGTCTATGGAAGAGCAAGTGACAGCCGTGGCCAGGAGGGTGTTTTACCAGGTTCGCCTGGTTCGCCAATTGCGCCCCCTATTGGATCGGGATGCCCTTCGCACAGTCACTCATGCCCTTGTGACATCTTGACTGGACTATTGTAACTCTCTCTACATGGGGCTCCCCTTGAGGTGCACCCGGAGGCTTCAGTTAGTTCAGAATGCAGCCGCGCGAGCAATTATGGGAACCACGAGGTTCACCCACGTTACACCGCTCTTGCGCGAGCTGCACTGGCTACCTGTCGTCTTCCGGGTGCGCTTCAAGGTATTAATCATCATCTTTAAAGCGCTCCATGGCTCGGGACCTAGCTACCTGCGGGATCGGATCCTGCCTCATACATCCTCACGGCCGATTCGCTCCCACAGAGAGGGACTGCTCCGGGTGCCGTCCACTAGACTCTGTCAGTGGGCGGCGCCCAGGGGAAGGGCTCTCTCTGTGGCGGGCCCGGCCCTCTGGAACGGCCTTCCCCCCGATATTAGAACGACCACGGACCTCCGCTCCTTCCGCCTGAAATTGAAGACTCATCTTTTCCGCCTGGCCGGCCTAGGGTAGTCTCTCTGTCTATGGGTTTTTAAATGTATACTATATTTATTTGATGTTTTTAGTTAAGGGGATTTTAGCACAGGATTGATTGAGTTTAATTCGTTTTAATTTGTATGTATTTTGTATATTTTTCGTTTTTTAATTTTCCTGTGCACCGCCCCGAGTCCCTGTGGGGAGAGGGTGCGGTCAATAAATGCAACTTTATTATTATTATTATTAGTAGTAGTAGTATTCCAAATGTGGCCTTACCAAGACATTATAAAGTGGTATTAACACTTCAGGTGATCTTGAGTCTATCCCACCGTTTATGCAGCCTAGAACTATGTTGGCTTTTTTGGCAGCTGCTGCACGCTGCTGGCTCATATTTAAATGGTTGTCCACTAGGACTAGTGTATTGTGTGAATTCATTTTAGTTTTATTTTGAGATATTTTTTATCCTGCCTTTATTTTTTTAATAACTTAAAGTGGCATATATATTTTAACATTCCTCTTGCTCCTCCTATTTTTCCCACAACAACATCCCTGTGAGGTGGGAGTGAGAATGACTGGTTCAAAGTCACCCAACTTATTCTCCTGGTTTCTAACTGGTTACCAAATTAGCTTTCCAACTGGCTCTTTCATTAAAAAGCCATCTTTAGAGATAAGGTTAATCCAGCACACTTGCTAACAAGACTTTTTGGCAAATCATATTATGGTCAGCCGGAAGAATCAAAGAATTTTTCACATTCAAATGAATCCAAGTGTTAGGGTTTATTTATTCTATATCTGGAGAAGATAGAAAGAGAACAGTAGAGTAGAATCATGTGAATATGGGACAATTTTCAAAATGTAAGATTTGGGAGTAAGGAAGAAAATTCAGCTCTTAGCCAATAAGTTCCTTGAGGGCAAACTATATGATGTAGAGCTTCATGAATCATTAATCAGGTCAAATACATATGCAGTGCCAGAAAATAGGATTGACATAGATCCTATTGAGAGTTATATGTATATTTTGTGCGATATACTGCAAGAAGTTTAAAATACAGTTGTTTTTATACATGACAGTTTTCTGGTGCTTCTGTAAATTTATCTTTTTTTTTTTTATATTGCAAAAGTTTTATTGGTTTTACAAATTTTTGGGATAGGGTAGGGTAAGGTGATACAAATTTTTTTTTTGAGAACTTTCACGTCGAAGTCGTTGGCCCCTCCGGGCTGCGTGGTAAGACATTGGTAATACATTGTTCATTAATACAACAAGGTGAAGATAAATGCGTAAATCATACATTCTAAATTATATGCTGGCAATCATGTACAAACATCCAGACAAAGAATTATACTATGTTAATAAAAAGCAAAGTCATTTTTTAGATCTAAGTCTCTTGGCAATTGTGTCTTCTTGTTCTCCTCCCTGGCCCCCAGTGGGCGGGGCCGTGGCCCCCTCTGCCCCTCCTGGATCTTCCCCCAGGATAGAGGAATGTTTTTTAAGAAAGGCTTCCGCCTCAGCAATTGTTTTAATCCTTACTCTTCCTCCTTCTCAGAACACCAACATCCCTTCTGGCATCGCCCACTTAAACCAAATCCTGTGGTTAAACAATTTTTTAGATAAGAAGGAATACTTCCTCCTCACCTCTCTAATCTTTTTTGGGATCTGCTTCAAGATGGCGACTTCCTTTTGTTGGTAAATTAAAGGCCCGTCTCTCTGCGCCTTCAGAATTCCCTCCCTGGTCGATCTTCTAACAAATTTAATATGTATCTCTCTGGGTACTTCATTTAACCTGGCATATGTTGAGTTAATTCTATAGACTAGGTCAATGTCCCCCCTGATCTCCTCTTTAGGTTTGTGTAAATAGTCTGCTAAAATTGTACTCATGAGATCAGGAAGGCTTATTGACCTTATCTTTTATATTGTGAAATAAGCACAGTTTTTCCCTTATCCCAACTTCTTGATTTTCACTCAGTCAGCAGTATATGCTTGTATATCTGGAAATAAGATTTGTTGTAGTGAGTCAGACTTTTTCTGAGGATGCATATGAGAAAGGAAATTTCACTGCTCATTCCACACAAACTGTTATGAATACAAAATGTAAGCTTAAACCAATGAAAGAAGTGAGACTCTAGCACAAGTGATTATAATCTATATGTCAGTTGGTAAAGCATCTCTATGATAAGGTGATCAGACGTCCCGCTTTTGGTGGGACACTCTCGATTTTTAACAATTTGTCCCACGTCCAGTGGCGTTTTTAAAAAGTCCCGATTTTTTGAAAGAATGCACAACAAGTTAGGGAACAGTGGGAGAATGGGAAGGGAATATACGGTTTTCGGCGGCCATGTAAGCTCGTCAGTGGATAAAATATTCCTGCGTTTTGCTTCAGGAGATAATATTTTGAGGAACTCGCTGGGATTAGATAGGAGGTTAAAGCTTTGATACGGTAAATAATCATTTTGTTCTGTATGAGGAAGAGTATTTGATTCTGCCTAATTGAGAGAATGGAAATAATAATAATAAATAATAATTTATTAAATTTCTAAACCGCCCCCTCTCCCCAAAGGAGAGAAATTTGCCGCACAAATTTGTCTCTTACACGGAAAAAGCACTTGCTTCATCCCCCCTCCAGTCAATGGTGTCCCGCTTTACCAATGTTAAAATCTGGACACCTTACTCTATGACTACTATCAAACTGCCATAGAGAGGAGAATTCCATACATACCTGTGGTCAGAATGGAATCTCAAGCTGGCCTGTGAATGCACATGTCTAAACTACCATCTCTCATTGGCTAATGTGATTTATGACGAAGGCTGAAGGGAGGACAGTAATGTGTGCAAAGTTCAGAAGCAGATAAAGAAATCAAAAAAGATGGCTGCAAATAAGAAATGCCTAATGAGGAATGCCTAATGAAGCTGTTAATAAATCACTGCTTTTTGTATTATAATATCGGGTCACTTATTATGAAGCAAGCATCTTAGGATACTTGACACTATATTTGGAGCAACAACTGTTAACCCAAGGATTGGAAAAAAATAGTAACTATATTGTTTGGTATTCGTAGTGTATTATATTAGATAGTTGGGCTTGTAAACAAACTATGGCTGAGCATGACAAATATATAGACAAACTCCCATTTCCCCTCTTCTGCTTATGATCTTCTGCTGATTTATTGTTTCCTGCGATGTCTTTTCCTTGTGAGATTTGTCTTATTTTTGTAGAGGTTTTCTAAGCACTTTTATCATCCGCAGTTTCCTCCACGAGTATATGTTTTGAGTAAAAAGATATAGCTATGAGTATGTCAGCAGAAATGATATGGCAAGATATGACCGCTCAGGACTCCCCCAAGTACTTTATAGTATAGAAAAAGCTTTTGCTGGAAAAATATGGGTAAATAATAGAATATTTAGTCTTAAATAGGGTGGGAGGGCATGTATCTATCTCCACAGAGATTCTGTTATTTGAAGGGATGTTAAAGGAAATATTCTTTATTCAGTAAAGTAAAATAAAAACATAAGAAAAGTAATTGAGGGATTGCTGAGGCTCTCAAGACTCAGGGGAAATTTCAAATTCATATTCTCCTAGTTTAGTTGTCACAAAGTCAGGACAATTCATGGCCTCAATTCCCTCTATACCTTATCCACCTTCTGAATTTCCCCCCACTATTCCTGTACTCTAAGACTGGAGGCAGAATTCTTACTGAAGCAGAAATTAAGCCCCTACACATGATATGAGGCTCTTTTATGTATCAATCATAATAATCCATTTAATCAAATGCCATAAACACAACCCACTCTTTCTGTCCCAAAATATGTATGATGTTAAAATGGAAGCTTAGATTTCGTCTTCAGCAAAAAGTTCATGGGTCTTGGGTTAGACGTTAAATATTCTCTGTAAGGAGCTGATGCTTTGAAACAGACTTCTGGAGGTACGTGTTACACTCAATCCTTGTTTTCTGCATTGCAGTTCAAACACTTTAGTTGGAGTATTAATTCTAGCATGTACACTATAATCCCCCCCTCTCCTCTTTACGTCCCCCAGTCCTTTTGTCTACTACCCAGTCTTGCAATATTTCTTTAGGAAGTACTTTTAAATAATTTTTTGAATAGTTCCTCCTGTTTCAGTTACTGCAGGAAAACAGTGAATTTTTTTGTTTCATCATCTTTTAAAATACAGTTTTTAATACTTTGGTATGCATCATCCTGAAATGCATATTTCATTAAAGAAAGTATTAAACAACTAAAATGAATGAAATTTGGCTAATAGAGATAAGTGCCTACTGCATCTCTAGCTAGTTAGCAAGCAAGCTAACTAGTTATAAACCCTTTTTCATAATACAAGAAAAAAGAATGAAAGGAAACTTGAGAGAAACAACTTTATTGAACAAGAATACTGACTTGTTTCCAGCTGTTTTGTTGTCTACAGTGCTTACTGAATGCAATTAATTTGTGAAATTGTGCTGGGAATTGTATCAGTCCAATACTAGGCAGAAACATAGCATAATGCCATAGATATTGAACTAAGGGCAGCAACAAAAAGAGTAAAGAAAATGTGGAGTTGCAGTGGCTCTAAGGCTTTTATAACATCTAATTTCACCCTAAATGGGGGGAAATGGTATATTCAGGAAGGAAAAATTGCTTTAGAGGTAATAGCAAAACTGTGTAACACTCTTTAAAAGCAGCAGCAGTGTGAACTCTTTGCTGAAAATGCCCAGCTCCCTAGGAAACTAACAAGCATGCCTCTATGAGTATCGCACATAATAGCCTAACCACTTCAGCTTACAGTGAATGTGACATTTAGACCATTGAATCACAGGCTACACTAAACATGATTAGATGCTGTCACAATAAATTTACTCCTCCTGCTAGAGCGGAAGCCAGGTTAAAGGGCATTTAATGCCCTTTATTTCCTCTAATTGAAAATTATATTCATTAAGTATTATTTAGGAACTTCATCTGAATTAAAAAAAACTCTAGTTAAAGTAGGTGACAGATTCTGGAATCTGATATACCGTATTTTTCAGAGTATAAGACGCACCGGAGTATAATGCCGGTTGGCGGTGCACAGGGGAAGAGCCTTCTCTGTGGCGGGCCCTGCCCTATGGAATGACCTTCCCCCCGATCTACGCACCATCATGGACCTCCGCCTTTTCCGCCAATGTCTTAAAACCTATTTATTCCAACAAGCCGGCCTAGCATAACCCCGTTTCTGATTTTTATAGGGATAATTTTAAATTTTAGAGCGTTATTATTTTTAGCACAGGGAATATTTAATTAGTTTTTTAATAATTTTGGATTTTTGTATTTTGTAGGTAGGGAGAGAGAGTGTCTGTGTAGGTAGGTAGATAAAAGGGGAGAGACAGAAATACAGTAGGTATGTAGGGGGAGAGGGAGAATGTGTGTATGTAGGTAGGTAGGTAGAAAGATAGAGAGAGAAATAGAAAGAGAGATAAATACAGTAGGTAGGTAGGGAGAGAGAGAGTGTGTAGGTAGGTAGAAGGATAGAGAGAAATAGAAAGAGAGAGAGAAATACAATAGGTATGTAGAGGGAGAGGGAGAATGTGTGTGTGTACTGTAGGTAGGTAGGTAGGTAGAAGGATCAGAGAGAAATAGAGAGAGAGAGAAATACAGTAGGTAGAATGGAAGAGAGAGAGAGTGTGTGTAGGTAGTATATATATACATACATACATACATACATACATACATACATACATACATATATATATATATATATATATATATATGTAGATCTTTGGTTGTTCAGGTTTTCTCCCGCGTAGAATTGGAAGTATCTTCACGACGTTTCGATGAAATCTCATTCATCATCTTCAGGCTGGTGCTTCCGGCTTGGTGCTTCCGGCTTGGTGCTTCCACTTCTTCTGCTTGGCCGGCCTAGGGTAATTAAACTGTTTTTAGGGGTTTTTAGGGTTTAGTTTTAGTTTTATATGGGCTTTTAGCGCAGGGTTAGTTTAATTCGTTTTAACATTGTACTTTGTTTGTGGTTTTTAATTGTATTTTTAATTCCCTGTGCCCCGCCTCGAGTCCCTTCAGGGAGAGAGAGCGGGTTATAAATTTAATATTATTATTATTATTATTATTATTATTATTATTATTATTATTATTATTATTATTATTATTATTATTATTATTATTATTATTATTATTATTATTATTATTATTATTAATTTTATTTTATTTTATTTTATTTTATTTTATTTTTTATATATATATATTTGTAACAATATTCTCAATTATCTTTATAAAATAAATTACTATTATAAAATACCTAACCATATTATTTTCTCTGTATAGAACCAAGAATTTATCCAAATTTCCCCTTATGCATAGGTTTTTTAAGTGTTTTAGTTAAAATACAAAATATCTTTCTAATACAACATGGTCTCAATTTATCATTTCTGTTAATCCTAATAATTGAATTCTGTTTCTGAGAATTCTTTTATATATTAAATCCCCTAATTTCTTTTATCTAACCATTGATAAAACAAGTTCCATATTTTATAAAATTCTTCATCCTCTTATTCTCTGATTTCAAATGTTAGTTTACTCATTTCTGCAGAGTCCATAATCTTATAAATAATTTCCTCTTGAGAAGGCAATTTCTCATTTCTCCAGTTTTTTGCAAATACAATTCTAGCTGCTGTTATAACATTTACAATTAAGTATTTCAGATTTTTATCAAATGTTTCTGGTATAATTCCAAGTAAAAAAAGTTCAGGTTTAAAGTCTACATGCCCTGGGTCCGTTTGGAGAAGTGCGGGGTATAAATTTAATAAAATAAATAAATAAATAAATAAATAAATGTATCATTTTCTGCAACCATATGTGGACTGTAGTCCAATAGTTTTTAGCCTCCAGGCAAGTCCACCACATATGGTAATATGATCCAGGTGTCTGATGGCATTTCCAACATTTCTCCGATTTATTTTCAGACATTCTTAATAATAATAATAATAATAATTTAATTTGTAGACCGCTCCCTCTCCCAATAGGGACTCGGAGCGGTGCACAGGAAGAATAAAACAACAAGTATACAAACATATTTAAAAACAGATTAAACCTTATTCCTGTGCTAAAAATTCCCCATTAAAACTAAAACTAAACTAAACTAAAATTCCCAATAAATTAAGTATACTAAAACCCCATAGAAAGAGAGACTACCTTAGGCCGGCCAGGCAGAAAAGATGTGTTTTTAATTTTAGACGGAAGGAGCGGAGGTCCGTGGTCGTTCTAATGTCGGGGGGAAGGTCGTTCCAGAGGGCTGGGCCCGCCACAGAGAGAGCCCTTCCCCTGGGCGCCGCCCGCTGACAAAGTCTAGTGGACGGCACCCAGAGAGGTCCCTCTCTGTGGGAGCGAATCGGCCGTGAGGATGTATGAGGCAGGATCCGATCCCGCAGATAGCTAGGTCCCGAGCCATGGAGCGCTTTAAAGATGATAACTAACATCTTGCGATTCTTGCTGGTGATAAGTGCCAAAACATCTTATACAAATTCTCAATGTGAATATTTCTTGACTCCTAACTTTGATTGTTTTATTTCAGAAGAAAGAGTATGGTACATTTTTAGCTTTTAATTCTTTTTAAAACTCAAGTGTTTTAAACTTTTAGTTTAGTTATTTAGCTTTATGAGCTAGTTGTACTTTTTTTTCAAATCAGCTTCAATGATTAACAATAAAAGTCAGTATAATAAAAATAATAAAAATCTGAGATGAATCTGATTAATCAGCCCTTAGCCTCCTGAGACAGCCTGATAAGCATATCATGGATATTATGCTACCAATAAAAAGATTGTCAGTTTTGCATTCTGAGGCAGGCAGCAGAGCTTCTACAAGTAGAGATAACAAGTAGTCTGGTCTTCTTAGAGTTTTACAAGTCAACATCAGCTATTTAATTTAAACTTGAAAACTGTTACATCCCTCTAACAGTTATAATGGTTTACACCAGTGGTTCCCAAACCTTTTCAGTCCACCGCCCACTTGGTGCTACAAACTGATCCTCAGTGTCCCCCACCCAGAATTCAATTTTTTTACGACCGGTTTTGTGGGTGTGGCTTGGTGGGCATGGCTGGGGGTGGTGGTCATGTGACTGGGCGGTTTGCACGATGGAAGGCAGATAATAACAGTAAAATTCAAAACTTTAACAATTAATTGCACATTTATTCAAAATCCAATTTTAAAACCTTTGTAGTTAATGTTAATTCAACAAAATTGTTGAACATGATGCAGTGATACCAGGTTTTCAAAGTCTAATAGTCATTTATCAAGAATCTTACTAACTAGTAACTTAGTAAAGTCAATAAAATTTAGTAACTACTTCACTATTCAGTAAATTCTTAATGTGATGGATGGGCTTGATGAAGTGATACCAGTTTCCCAATGTCTGATTTTAAGTCACCTAGCAGGAGTCTTAAATTACCACATTCAGTAATCTGGAGTCGATTTCTTTACTTGGAGAGAAGTTGGATGACCATATTGAAGCCGTGTTCCACCAAGTATGATGTTGGAAATGCAACAAGGAGCTTCTTAACCACTGTCCATAGTGCAGGATAGTGATCAGAAATTTCTTTCTGTAACCAAAACTCTTGGTGTGATTTCTTGAACTTTGGCTTCAGCTCAATGTCATTTTTCAGCTCTATGAGTTGTTCCTCCACTATCCCATCTTCCTCAAAATCTGAAAATGGATTTATCACCCAATCTGGAATTTCCATCAAAAGAAGATCCTGATATCACTCAGACATATCTTTATGCAGTATGTCCAAATGGTCACAAAACACTTGAAGATCATCATCTTGTATCCCACCTTTCTCTTCTAGCTCAGACAAGCTCGGAAATTGGTATAGCTTGCGACGGGCTATATTGCGCTTGAAGAGAATTAGCTTTGAAATAAATCTAGAGATGACAGATTTAGCCCTAATAAGATTGAGCTCATTTCCTTGCAACTGCAAATTCAATTCATTGAACTTTGCAAATAGTTCTGATAAATAGGCAACGTCATGTTCAATGTTCCTCTATTCCCCCCCCCCCCGAAACCAGACACTTCTGTGTAGACACGTACACACACACACACACACACACCAAAAGTGTCTGGTTTTTTTGGGGGGGGGAATAGAGGAACATTTGGATATACATTTTGAATTAACCTGGGAAGAAAATTTCAATGTTTGCCTTTTATTAAATAATAAATTGATAGCTTATGCATTTGAATTAGATGTTTTTTAATTCACATTTAACCTATACTTGATATTCTTGTATTCAATACATGTGCTAATTATGTCATTGGAAGAGATAGAAAACTGCATTAGTGATATACATGTCAATGTGTTGATTTGTCCTAAAAATGTTTAGCTTAAAGAAATTATAAGGACTCACAAATATGAGTGTGGAAAATGTAATGTACGTGTGGATGACCACTTGTATGAGTTGTATTGTGGGGAAAATCATAATAATAATTAAAAATAAATAAAATGATTCCCCAAAGAGGTAAAAGGCTACGTTTTGCTAGAGTTTGCTTTGCTTCCAATCTGTTGCGGAAGGGGATTGGACTCCATTCTCTATATTTCCCTTTCCACCCCCATAGTTCTTTAGTGAAAATTATAACCCAAGAACATATGCATCTGTTAAAATGTTCCCATTCTCACTTTCCATATTGGCAATCCCTAGGCTCCATGCAATATCATCATCAAATAATTCAAGCAAATGTTGATGTTTTTTTAAATTATACCAATGCAAACAATGTGCTCACAAGGGTAGCCATGGCGGTGCTGGGGTGAGCGAATGATGGAGGATCAGGCAGCAACTGCCCATTTTGTGATTTAGAAAAAAAATATCTTGCAGCATTCCTCAAATAAATGGACATGGAAACAGCTCTGATTAAACTTTTGGGAGAGAAATGGATTTTGGGGGCCAAAAGTATGAGTAAATTCAGTAAAAGATATTCTGAATTTATTAAAATAAAGAACATCATTTTACAAAATTCATCTCAGGTTATCAGTAGACTTAAGATGAACTTACATATACTATGTGTGATAGAACCAGAATTTTGCTCATAGTTATGAATTATTTGAAAAGATTATAAAGATCTTAGCTAGAACAAACCAAGAGAGGAAGATGTTTCTGGAAGGGTAGCCAGGGCAGCACTGCTTGCTCGCCACTTGCCCCCCCACCTGCCAGTGAAACAGCAGCGACTCGCCTCCCTGTCCACTGCCCCTGTCTTCTTCCTCTTCCTCCTCTTCCTCTTTTTCCTCCTCCTGCCTCTCCCTCTTCTTTCTCCTCTTCCATTTGCTTCCTCCACGTCTTTCTTCCTCTTCCTCTTCCCTTTGCTACCTCCTCCTCCTTTTTCTTTCTCCTCTCATCTTCCCTTTGCTACCTCCTCCTCCTTTTTCTTCATCGTCCTCCTCTTCCCTTCCCTTCCTCCTCCTCCTGCCCCTTCCTTCCCCTCTTCCTTCCCCCTGCTCCTCTTCCCCCTCCTCCTCCCTCTTCTTTCTTCTTCCCTCCTCCTCCTCCTTCCTTCTCTACAATAAAAAAAGGGCAGAAGGGCAGGGCTGTTATTCCCCCTCAGCCTCCCGAGAGATTGCACACACACGTATGTGTGTGCATCCGTGTGGTGTGTGTGAAGTAATTTATTTCCAAGTGGAGCTTCTCTCTCTCTCTTTCTCTCTCTTCCTCCTTTCTTTCTCTCCTCTCTTCCTCTCCCTCATGCTTTCTTCCCCCCCCCCCCATGCCGAGGAGAGTGACAGACGGTGAGCAGACGGCTGTGGGCTAAGGTGACTGAGGCTGCAGGACCTCCGGTGGCCCGAGTGGATAGTTTGAGTCCGTGCGTCCCTTCAAGCCCCTTTCACTGGCCTTTCGCCCCATGCACCTCACAAGTTGCCCTTGCTCGCTCGAGCACCCGAGCATGGGGTTGAGGGCGCAAAAAGGAGACCCCAACCACACCCCCACATGGCACGAAACATGTAACCGTTTTTTAAAACAATAGCAAAGAGCTCTCTCCCAAGCTCAACTAGAGTTTGATTGGCGGGGGTTCCCCCCCGACAACACCGTGCACGATCTCCCCATCCACCGAGTTTTTTTAATTTAAAGAACCTTTTCACAAGCCAAGCCGGTCGGGTGATTGAAGCAGTGCGTGCACACGTGCCTCTCCTGGGAGGAAGGCAGTGATTGGAGGGGAGGGTGGTGATGTTGCTTAAAGGGAAACCTACAGCTATTTCCAGGGAAGCTACCAACCTAGGGGCAACGCCGTCTGCAGCAATTTACTATCTTTTTTTCCGCGCCCTCCCGTTGCCTCCTAGCGCCCCCTGCAGCCACTTTGCCTCCTAGCACCCCCCTATGTCATACCACCGCCCCCTGGGGGGCGGTACTGCCCACCTTGGGAACCACTGGTTTACACCAAGGTCCTCTGTTCAGGTGGGAACAGAGGTTTAATCTGATTGGCTGAAAGGTCTGACAGCTCCCTATAAAATCTGCATTTGCCACAGTTAAAAGACTGCTGTCAGTGGATACTTTTCTCGTCCAATACAGCCAAACCTTGTTTTGACCTGCGACGCTTCCCCATTTGGCCTCGGAGCTGTCCTCAGCCATTGCATCTCCAATGGGACAGAGGCACCTATTCCATTCCATATGGCCAGTAATAATCAGGCGGAGAGAATGGTGCGATCCGCTAAAAAAGCCCTATCCAGGATGGGGCCGGGAGATTGGCAAACACGAATCGATCAATATCTCCTTATACAGCACATCACGCCAAGCACTACCACTGGGAGAAGCCCCTCCGAGCTTCTAATGGGTCACTGTCTAAGTTCCCACTTAGACCGGCTGCACCCAAACTATTCTGCCGATTCACCCCAGATTCGACCAGCAAAGTCAGACACTTTAGCATAGGGGATTCAGTTTACGCCCACAACTACACCAGGGGAACTCTTTGGATTCCTGCCACTGTGATTGGCATCACCGGGCCTCACTCTTATCTGGTAGAGCTTGAAGACGGTAGAAATTGGAGAAGGCCAACTGACCAACTGAATTGACCAACTCCGTGGTCGCCTCTCCCACTCCACTCTTAGGGAACTAGAGGTAACTCCTGCATGAGTTAGCCAAAACCCTATCCAAAAGGTGAACAAAGTTACTCTTTTCACAGATAACCCAAGCCCAAATGCACTGGGATACTCATCTGGTAATGTTGCTAACCCTCAGAGAGTTCCGAGCACAGTTGCTCCAGAAACTCCAGCTGTGGCCTGTGAGCAGTTCCAGAAGCTTCCATCAGGAGGAGCTCCAGAGGACACAGCTCCATCCAACCTGACCAAAGATCACCAGCAGACTGAACTGTGCAGGTCAGAGAGAGTTTCCAGAAAGCCCGCCTACTTGCGTGACTACGTCACTAGTAGGATTATCCCATCTAAGTCAAGTCAAGTCAAGTTTAATTTGTAGACCACTCCCTCTCCCCAAAGGGACTCGGGGCAGTGCACAGGAAATTAAAAAGCATACAAACATAGAAACATTATAAATATATAAAATCGAATTAAACCAACTATATCCCTGCACTAAAAACCTAAAATCCTTAAAAACTAAACCTCTTAAAAACCCAATTAAAACAATTTAAATATTCAGACTAAAGGCTGGAGAGGTAGATTAGGTCAGGCCGGCCTGCTAAGAGGGAAGGAGTGTTAACATCCCTGTAACAGTTATAATGGTTTACACCAAGGTCCTCTGTTCAGGTAGGAACAGAGGTTTAATCTGATTGGCTGAAAGGTCTGACAAGGTTCTGCTGTCAGACAGAACCTTTGCTGTTTGTACATAGTTGATCTGTGCTAATAAAGAGCTGTTGCTGTTAAGACCTGGTTTGCCTTTCACCTAACTTAACAAAAACAACTTGGATAAATGTTTTGTGATGTCTTCAAGAATGGATTATTTCAAATTGCTTGTAACAGCATCAGCTTTTCTTAAGTGAATTCATTCTTCAGTATCTAAGACTGCAGTATCAGAGTTGCAAATGTAGAAATATTTTCACCTCATATCTTCTGTCTCCAGGAGGTAAATTGTTAGAAAAAACTTTAGCTTTGGTGTGAAAATCTCTAGTTTTGTTTTAATTTCATATGGTTGGTTGTTGCCCTTTTTAAGTTTCTCAGGTAGCAAACATGGGATCATCCTTAATTTTATCCTAATATCAAAAAATCACTTCTGTGATGTACTGAACTGAATAATGATGGCTTGTTGGGTAGAGTAAGGCTATAAAGTAGAAATATTTTAGACAACATTTTTCAATTATTTATTATTTCCGTCAGAAAGGAATCTTAGTCTTACTTTCAGCAATTGAGGACTTAAAATGTTCTAAATATGGATTAGAATCAGAATCAGAATGGAGCTGGAAGGGACCTTGGAGGTCTTCTAGTCCAGCTCCCTGCTCAAGCAGTAGATCCTATACCATTTCAGACAAGTGATTGTCCAGTCTCTTCTTAAAAATGTTAAGTGCAGAGGTGGTATTCAGCAGGTTCCGGAGAACCGGTAGCAGAAATTTTGAGTAGTTTGGAACAGGTAAATACTACCTCTGACTGGCCCCGACCCCATTTATTCTCTGCCTCCCGAGTCCCAGCTGATTGGGAGGGAATGGGGATTTTGCAGTAACCTTCTCCTGGAATGGAGAGAGAATGGAGATATTACAGTATCCTTCCCTTGCCATGCCCACCAAGCCATGGCCACAGAACTGGTAATAAAAATTAATTAAATTTTTGAATCCCACCACTGATCCAGTGATGGAGTGCCTATAATTTCTGGAGGCAAACTGTTCCATTGGTTAATTGTCTTCACTGTTAGGAAGTTTCTCCTCAATTCCAGGTTGCTTTTCTCCTTGATAAGTTTCTGTCCATTGTTTTCGTCTTGCCCTCTGGTGCTTTGGAAACTAAATTGATCCGTCTTCTCTCTGGCAGCCTCTCAAATAAGGGAATTCTGCTATCATGTCTCACCCCCCTCCCTGTCCTTCTTTTCTCTTGACTAGCCAAACTCAAACCCTCCAATTAGGATTAGGAGTTGTGGAATCAAAGTTCTGAAATTTGCAAAAAGTAAGAAACATAATTTCTTCAATTAAAAATGTTTTAAAAATAATACCTGTTTCTTATTATTTTAGATTAGGCTTCCTGAATTCTCCTTTTTAATAAAGTCTATTCACTGATAGAAATTCATAGCATCATCCTACCATTCTTTTGATAAAATGTATACTGTCTGTATTAGTGATGTACTACTGAAGCCTGCCAGACACTGGATAATATTCAGATTAAAAATTATGGACAGTAGTTTATTCTAAATTTTTGGAGAATTACATTTACAAATGCAGTACCAATATTTATTAAGTATTAGGACACTAGCTATACCCGCCACATGTAGCTGTGGCCAAGTTTGGTTAAATGAAAAAGTTTCCCCTCATAGACTCTCTCAGCGACCCCCTTCCTTCTCTGCCTCAGTTTTCCCTCCCTCTCCCTCCCTCTTACTCTACCTACCTACCTACTGTATTTCTCCCCCCCCCACTCTCTATCCCTCTACCTACCTACCTGCCTCCTGTATTTCTCCCTCTCTCTATCCACCTACCTACCTACCTAACTACATACCTACCTACCTACCTACCTACCTACCTCCTGTATTTCTCCCTCCCCCCTCTCTCTATCCCCCTACCTACTTACCTACCTACCTCCTGTATTTCTCCCCCTCTCGCTATCTCTCTACCTATCTAACTACCTAGCTACCTATCTCCTCCCCTTAAAGGGACCTCTGAACAGGAGCTGTGATAATATTCTCTCATTTAAGAGTCCTGTAAATTGGCTGATGTATCAGGGATACCGGATAGCTCAAGGCATAGAGAGGCTTGCCTCAAATGCTGGAAAGCACCGGTTCAAATCCCAGTAGAAGGAGTATGGCCAGCTGAAGAAGGCTAATAAGCCTGAAATGGATCCATCCTGGTCTCTTTATTTTCAGCCCTTAAAAATCTAACACATATCTAAAAATGTCACACAGCAGTAATCTATTTGGTTCTCTGTCTGGATGATCTCTAGGTTGAGTCGAAGGGCAGAGAGGGATGACGTTAAGTCCCCTCCCCTTAAAGGGACCTCTGAACAGGAGCTGTGATAATATTCTCTCATTTAAGAGTCCTGTAAATTGGCTGATGTATCAGGGATACCGGATAGCTCAAGGCATAGAGAGGCTTGCCTCAAATGCTGGAAAGCACCGGTTCAAATCCCAGTAGAAGGAGTATGGCCAGCTGAAGAAGGCTAATAAGCCTGAAATGGATCCATCCTGGTCTCTTTATTTTCAGCCCTTAAAAATCTAACACATATCTAAAAAATGTCACACAGCAGTAATCTATTTGGTTCTCTGTCTGGATGATCTCTAGGTTGAGTCGAAGGGCAGAGAGGGATGACGTTAAGTCTCCTCCCCTTAAAGGGACCTCTGAACAGGAACTGTAATAATATTCTCTCATTTAAGAGTCCTGTAAATTGGCTGATGTATCAGGGATACCGGATAGCTCAAGGCATAGAGAGGCTTGCCTCAAATGCTGGAAAGCACCGGTTCAAATCCCAGTAGAAGGAGTATGGCCAGCTGAAGAAGGCTAATAAGCCTGAAACTGATCCATCCTGGTCTCTTTATTTTCAGCCCTTAAAAATCTAATACATATCTAAAAATGTCACACAGCAGTAATCTATTTGGTTCTCTGTCTGGATGATCTCTAGGTTGAGTCGAAGGGGGGCGTGGCTAATGGCCGAGTAGTGAGAGGACATTCCTCCATTTCGTAGGGTGTTTTTTTTAACAAAATGTGGATTAAAAGTGATTAAATGCACCGTCAGAAGCCGAGATTGTTTACAACGGGGTTGGAAAGGCGGAGGACTGTGTAGATTGATTTTTACACCGATAGATCAAACCGGACTGCTTGAATTTTAAAGTTTCGTTTCTTCGTGGAGAGCAGAGGTTTGATCGAAGCGGCGGAGTTGGCAGTCTGCCTTTGTTCTGACAAGCATCGTGATTTGTAAGTTTCTTTTACTTGCTACGAGGCATAAATACAGACTTGAAAGTTAAGTTAAGACAGCGGAAGATTAGCTGAGTTATGTGGATTGCAAGCTTTTGAACTTTTGAACTTTTTAAGTGGGTTGTTTATGCTGAATGTAGCGAGTGAGCTTCTGGCAGCGCCTAAAAAGATATAGATTCTGTATTTTATGAACTTGGATTATAGCCTTTTTACTTTTGTCCTGGCTTCTTTGGTGTTTTAAAAGCCGTCTCAGCTCTATTTTATTGGGGTTTTTGCTCTTTTTCTTCAATAAAGACCCTCTTGGCAGGTTTAATTTTTTTTTTTAAAAGAGATTACTGATTCGACACGATGACTCAACAGCCTTCTGAACTTGAACGAATCATCGGGGCATTAAATACAATTGGGGAAAAACTAACTGTTGTAACTGATCGTTTAGATAATTTGACATTGGAGATTCAAAAAACCAAAGAAGAGATTAATAACATGAATGTTAACTTTACAAAGCAAAACGTGGAAATTAATTTTATAAAGGATGATATTAAACAGATTTTTGTTCATGAGGAACAGTCTGATCGTAAGTTTGAAGGGATTTTTTTGAAAAATCAGCAACAAGATAGGAGAATCAGTCTTTTGGAAGAAGATGCAAGAAAATATAATGTTGTTATTCGTGGAATTTCGGAGGATAGGGTGGATAATTTGAAGCAAAGAATGTTAAAATGGCTGAATGAACTTGATGCATCAATTGTATACACGGCAGCGGACTTAGTAAGTGTTTTTAGAATTGGTTACAAGAGACAAAGTGGAGCTAATAGAAATGTTCTTGTGAGATTTGCAAACCTTGGAGATAAATTAGAAGTTATGGGAAAAATAAGAGAACTGGGAGAACCCCCAAAATTTGAGGGGAAGGAAATTCAAGTGTTTCCAGATATTTCTAGAGAAGAAAGAGAATGGAGATTTTTTTAAAAACTAATTACAAAAGTCCTCAGAGACAATGATATTAAGTATAATTGGAGACCATTACAGCAGTTGAATTTTTTTTACAAAGGGAGAATGCAAACTATCACTTCGGAAACGGATGCCATAAGATTGATACAGGAGCTCGGGCTGATTGAGAAAGACGAGGATTTAACAGAAATTAAAGATCATATGCTTAAGATGGGTGGAATACAAGTGGAATCTCCAACATTGGAGGAAAAAGGAGCAGTTGGTGGTCAAGATCCTAAAAGTTTAAAACGGAAAGAAATCTCTCCGGCAATGTCCGAACATAAGAAAACCCGTGAAGAAACTAAGAGAGCGTCAGCCAAGGAGGAGGATCTTAGAAGAAAGCAGGAAGCTGAGTGCGGGGACAAGCCAGTGTTATCTTCTTTTTTTGAAAGTGGAATACAAGAATAACCCGAAAGAAATGACCCGACCATGGGCATGTTCCCCCCCCACACTCTTTATATAGAGGCGTAACTCGAATGAGGATGTGGGGGGTGAAGATTAATTGTTATTTGTTGTTGTTGTGTTTTAAGTTTGTCTTTGTTGTGTCTTTTGTATGTCTTTTTTGTTTGGTGTTGGGTGTGCACATAAAGGAAGAGGAGGGGTCAGGATTAAAAAAGTTACCGTTTAAATGCGGTTTATAAAAATAATGACATGGAACGTGAAGGGTACAGGCAATCATATAAAAAGAAAAAGATTGGAGCTTAAAATTAAAAGGGACTCACCAGACATATTATTTTTGCAGGAAACTCACCAAAAATCTGAGGATTTTAATAGAATGAATATTAAAGGTATGCAGATTTATGAAAAATCTTTTGGGACTTCCAAAGCTAGAGGAGTTGCGATATTGATATCAAATAGGGTATACTTTGAGAAAAAACAAGTAATTAGAGATGAAGAAGGAAGATATTTAATAATTATAGGGAATATTAATGAGCAAAAAGTGACATTGGTTAATTTATATCTACCGAATGAAAAACAAAAGGGATTTCTTGATAAAATTACTAAGATTTTGGAAACAGAAAGTGTAGGGAAAATAATTGTGGCGGGGGATTTCAATTTAATTAGGGATAGAATTGATAGTAATAATCCCACCCGCTTTAGACAAACAAATAAAGGGGAAATTTTAAATAAATGGATGGTTCGAAACAGTGTGGTAGATGTTTGGAGGGAGTTGAAAGGTTCTGAAGGGTGTATACCTTTTGCTCTAAGGTACACAATACTTATTCAAGAATTGATTATATTTTTGTCTCTAAAGATTTGTTGAATAATGTAGATAGAGTAGATGTGGGAATTTTTAAGGATTCTGACCATGCAGAAGTTACGATGGAAATAGATTTTAATTTTGAGAAAAAGGAAAGAGGTTGGAGATATGATGAAAAATTGTATAAAAAGGAGGAGGATAAAATATGGATATTCAAAAAATGGGAGGAAAGTTGGGGATTGAATGATAATGGAGAGGTTAAATTTGAAATTGTTTGGGATACGATGAAAGCAATATTTAGAGGAGAAAGTATTAAATTGTCAAGCAGGAAATATAGAGAATATAAAACAAAAATAGATCAGGATACAAGACAAATTAAGATATTAGAGAACCAATTCTCACTTACGAAAGATAAAAAATGTTTGGAGGAATTGAATTTATTAAAAACTAAATTGATAGAAGAAGATATTGAATTGGTTAAAAAAAATTTAAGATATTTAAATAGGGATTTTTTTGAATTTAGTAACAAAAATTCTAGGTTATTGGCAAAGATGGCGAAAAATAAAACTCAAAAGAGAGAAATTGGTTCTCTGATAGATGAAAAAGGTACAAGGTGTTATAAGAGATTGGAGAAATGTGAAGTAGCTAGGAATTTTTTTCAAAAATTATATTTAAAGAAATCAATTGATTTAGAAAAATTGAAGAATCATCTTGGAAAATATGCTATGAAAATAGATCAAACATATAAAGATTTGATGGAAGGAGATATAACACAGGAGGAGATCAACGAAATAATACAAGAGTTAAAATTAGGGAAGACCCCAGGAGAAGATGGATTACCTGCTGAATTCTATAAAGATTTTAAAGAACTAATAATACCAAAACTGCAAAAACTATTTAATGGAATTTTACATGGTGGAGAAGTCCTGATGTCATGGAATAAGACAGTAATATCTATAATTCCTAAACCTGATAAAGATCTTGAGAGGATCGAGTCCTACCGACCCATTTCTTTAATCAACCAAGATGCAAAAATATTTACAGCTATTATAAGTAATAGATTAAATAGTTTTATAGATAAATATATAAGTTATAATCAAGTAGGTTTTGTTAAAGGTAGATATATGAGTGATATAATTAGAAGAGTATTGAACATTATAGATGTAGCTGAAAATAATGGTGATGAAATAGGTATAATATCGTTAGATATTTTTAAAGCCTTTGATTCTGTACAATGGGATACTATTAAGGTAATTATTGAGGCATTAGGCTTTGGTAATAAATTTATACATGTTATTTCAAAATTGTATCAAAAAAGTAGTGCAAAGGTAAAGGTGAATGGAACAATGACGGGAGAGATTAAATTGGAAGCAGGTACGAGACAAGGATGTCCCTTGTCCCCAACATTATTCTTGTTAGTTATGGAGGTTTTGATTAAATTGATAGAAGCAGATGAAGAATTGGAAGGGTACAAAGGATATAAGATAAATTTGTATGCGGATGATACCTTGATTATTTTGAAAGATATAGAGAAAGATTTAAAGAGGATAAATAAACATTTGATAGAATTTGAAGAAATGACAGGTTTAAAGGTAAATTGGTTAAAATCTGAATTACTAATGAATAAAGATGGTAAGGAGTGGGAGAGTATGTAAGAACAATTTGGGATAAGAGTTAAGAATACATTGAAATACTTGGGGATAACACTTTCACTTAAAGTTAGAGAATTGAAAAAAATTAATTATGAGGTGATGTTGAAGGAAGTAGAGAAAAAGATAGATAAATATAAAGAGATAAAGTTGTCTTGGTTTGGTAGAATTGCAATGTGTAAAATGATGTTGTTACCAAAGTTTAATTTTTTATTTGAGATGCTACCATTAAATTTGACAGAGAAAGATATAGAAGAATATCAGAAGAAATTAGATAAATTCTGTAATGGTGGGAAAAAACCAAGACTAATGAAGAAAATGTGGTATCAAAATCAAAAAGAAGGTGGATTGGGAATTCCCAATCTACTTAATTATTATCGGGCGTATAATATTCGAACCGTGATAAAAATACTTAAAGGTGGAGATGGTCATTGGGGTGATCTGGAGCTAAAAGATATTAAGAGATTTGGGTCTATATGGTTTCTAGATAGAGCAAAAACAAAGGCAATTAATAGTTATTGGTTAAAGGGGCTGAGTAAAATTTGGAATAAATTTGTTAAAAAATTGATCCCGGATATAGCTTTCTTGGGGAAGACAACTGAAAGTTGGCCGATTAAAACTAATATAAGTCGGGATAAAGTAATTGAGGATGAAAATATAGGAAATATAGTAAATTGGTTAAGAGCTCTAGGAATTGAGAGTAGAAAAAAAAAAGTAATTCAAAGATTGGAGTTGAATTGGTTCGAAAAAATACAGGTAGAAAAATGGACTATGAAAGTAAAGGGAATATGTAAAATAGATAGAAGTAAAACTAAATTTGAAAGTTTAGTATCTCAAATTATTAAAGATGAAATTGGGTTAAAAGGACTCATTAGTAAGATATATAAGATTATAAACTTCGATGGAAATCCACAAATGGTAATGAAAAGGAATTGGGAGGAAGACCTTAAGATTAAAATATTGGATTTGGATTGGAATGAGAATTGGAAGGGTCGAATCATGAGGACTTTGTCTATAAGGATTAAAGAGCATAATTTTAAGGTTGTTTGGAAATGGTATTGGACCCTATTAAGATTATCACTGATAGATAAAAAAATGAGTGATAAATGTTGGAGATGTAATATGGAATTGGGAACTTATGAACATATGTGGTATAAATGTGTGAAAATTAAAAAGTTTTGGCAGCAATTAGAAAGAACGATGTGTGAAATGATGAAAAGAATAATAATATTGAGATCAGAAACTATATTGTTATTGATAATTAATGAACTAGAGTTAACAAAACATGAGAAAGAATTGATTAGAATTATGATTATAATGGGTAGAATTGTAATAGCAAGATATTGGAAAATAGAGGTAAATATTAAAATAGAAGAATGGTACTGTGAAATGTGGAAATTAGCCTTAAATGATAAAATGACGTGCGATATTAAATTTAGAGAGGGGGTTTATAAAAAAGATATCTTTTGGAAGACTTGGAAGCCATTTGTGGACTATGCACTTGGAACTTTGGATGCCTCGACGCCTGTACCTAGAGAACGTGGATTTTGGAGATCTTAAAGATAATAGAAGATACTTGAAACCAACTCTTCCTTTTGTTTTGTACAGCACTGGGTGGAATATTGTAAAATATTATAAAAATTTCAATTAAAAAAAAAAAGAGTCCTGTAAATTGGCTGATGTATCAGGGATACCGGATAGCTCAAGGCATAGAGAGGCTTGCCTCAAATGCTGGAAACCACCGGTTCAAATCCCAGTAGAAGCATTATGGCCAGCTGAAGAAGGCTAATAAGCCTGAAACTGATCCATCCTGGTCTCTTTATTTTCAGCCCTTAAAAATCTAACACATATCTAAAAAATGTCACACAGCAATAATCTATTTGGTTCTCTGTCTGGATGATCTCTAGGTTGAGTCGAAGGGCAGAGAGGGATGACGTTAAGTCCCCTCCCCTTAAAGGAACCTCTGAACAGGAACTGTGATAATATTCTCTCATTTAAGAGTCCTGTAAATTGGCTGATGTATCAGGGATACCGGATAGCTCAAGGCATAGAGAGGCTTGCCTCAAATGCTGGAAAGCACCTGTTCAAATCCCAGTAGAAGGAGTATGGCCAGCTGAAGAAAGCTAATAAGCCTGAAATAGATCCATCCTGGTCTCTTTATTTTCAGCCCTTAAAAATCTAACACATATCTAAAAAATGTCACACAACAGTAATCTATTTGGTTCTCTGTCTGGATGATCTCTAGGTTGAGTCGAAGGGCAGAGAGGGATGAGGTTAAGTCTCCTCCCCTTAAAGGGACCTCTGAACAGGAGCTGTGATAATATTCTCTCATTTAAGAGTCCTGTAAATTGGCTGATGTATCAGGGATACCGGATAGCTCAAGGCATAGAGAGGCTTGTTTTCGTAGATTTTCACGGGTATAGGTATGTAGATTTTCCTTTATTCGGGTCTTTTCCCGTGGAAAATTAAAGGTGTTTTTGCAATGTTTCGATGGGATCACCCCCATCATCATCAGGCTTCGGCCTTGGCTTTCTTGCAAATGAGCTGTATTTGAAATGGCAGTTTTTCTGTAAGTGGAGGTGGGAGGGGTTGGAATGTTGGCTCTGTACTTTAAACTGATTGGTTGGCTGATTTGCCACATCCTGATTGGTAGATGGAGTTTGTTGAGAGTGATTGATGATGGTGTCAGTGTTTGTGGCCGGGACTTGTTTAGTGGCCGGGACTCGTTTAGTGGCCAGGACTTGTTTAGTGGCCGGCACTTGTTTAGTGGCCGGGACTTGTTTAGTGGCCGGGACCCGTTTAGTGGCCAGGACTTGTTTAGTGGCCGGGACTTGTTTAGTGGCCGGGACTTGTTTAGTGGCCAGGACTCGTTTAGTGGCCGGGACTCGTTTAGTGGCCAGAGCTGGTTTCCAGATGTCTGGCAGGCGGGAGGCATCATCGCGTCTGTTCATGTTGTGGGGATGTTTTTCTATTTCAATAGCTTCCATCATCATTCTCCTGTTGTAGTGTTCAGTCCTGGAGAGTAATTTTGTTTTTTTAAAGTCAATTTCATGACCTGTTGCTTGGAAGTGCTGGAAGAGGGAGGAAGTATTTACTTGTCTTTTAACAGAATTCTTATGCTCTGAGATACGTGCACTAATTCTCCTATTAGTCTGTCCAATGTATGTGGACGAGCAGACTTTGCATGGTATTTCATAGACTCCTTGGTTTTCTAGCTGGATTTTGTCTTTGGGGTTCCTTAAGATGTTGTCTATTTTTTGGTTAGTGTCAAAGGATGTCTTGATAAAACTAAACGAGTCCCGGCCACTAAACAAGTCCCGGCCAATAAACAAGTCCCGGCCACTAAACAAGTCCTGGCCACTAAACGAGTCCCGGCCACTAAACAAGTCCCGGCCACTAAACAAGTCCTGGCCACTAAACGAGTCCCGGCCACTAAACAAGTCCCGGCCACAAACACTGACACCATCATCAATCGCTCTCAACAAACTCCATCTACCAATCAGGATGTAGCAAATCAGCCAACCAATCAGTTTAAAGTAGCAGAGCCAACATTCCAACCCCTCCCACCTCCACTTACAGAAAAACTGCCATTTCAAATACAGCTCATTTGCAAGAAAGCCAAGGCCGAAGCCTGATGATGATGGGGGTGATCCCATCGAAACGTTGCAAAAACACCTTTAATTTTACACGGGAAAAGATCCGAATAAACCAAAATCTACATATATATATATATATATATATATATATATATATATATATATATATATATATATATATATATATATATATATATATATATATATATATATATATAAAGACTAATTATCACAGCTCCTGTGAAGAGGTCCCTTTAAGGGGAGGAGACTCAACGTCATCCCTCTCTGCCCTTTGACTCAACCCAGAGTCATCCAGACAGAGAACCAAATTAGATTACTGCTGTGAGACATTTTTTAGATGTGTGTTAGATTTTTAAGGGCTGAAAATAAAGAGACCAGGATGGATCCATTTCAGGCTTATTAGCCTTCTTCAGCTGGCCATACTCCTTCTACTGGGATTTGAACCAGGGCTTTCCAGCATTTGAGGCAAGTTCTCTATGCCTTGAGCTATCTGGTATCCCTGATATATCAGCCAATTTACAGGACTCTTAAATGAAGACTAATTATCACAGCTCCTGTGAAGAGGTCCCTTTAAGGGGAGGAGACTCAACGTCATCCCTCTCTGCCCTTTGACTCAACCCAGAGTCATCCAGACAGAGAACCAAATTAGATTCCTCCCCTTAAAGGGACCTCTTCACAGGAGCTGTGATAATTAGTCTTCATTTAAGAGTCCTGTAAATTGGCTGATATATCAGGGATACCAGATAGCTCAAGGCATAGAGAACTTGCCTCAAATGCTGGAAAGCCCTGGTTCAAATCCCAGTAGAAGGAGTATGGCCAGCTGAAGAAGGCTAATAAGCCTGAAATGGATCCATCCTGGTCTCTTTATTTTCAGCCCTTAAAAATCTAACACACACACACACACACACACACACACACACACACACACACACACACACACACACACACACACACACACACACACATATATATATATATATATATATATATATATATATATATATATATATATATATATGTAGGTCTTTGGTTGTTCGGGTTTTCTCCCGCGTAGAATTGGAAGTATCTTCACGACGTTTCGATGAAATCTCATTCATCATCTTCAGGCTGGTGCTTCGGGCTTGGTGCTTCCAGGAGCAAGCCCGAAGCACCAGCCTGAAGCACCAGCCTGAAGATGATGAATGAGATTTCATCGAAATGTCGTGAAGATACTTCCAATTCTACGTGGGAGAAAACCCGAACAACCAAAGACCTACATACAAACACCCGCGAAAACCTCAGAAAACATATATATATATATATATATATATATATATATATATATATATATATATATATATATATATATATATATATGCGTATGTATGTATGCATGTATGTATGTATGTACATATGTACGTAGGTATGTAAGTATGGGAATGAGTGTATGTTTATTAGGTTGGATATAAATAATAAAAGATTTTCTTAGTTAACTTTCAAGGAAAATTAAGAGATATTGCTTAATAAAAAAGGGGGACAATAGAAACAACACGATTGCTATGCAGAATACGTTTCCAGGGTGAAGTACCAGGAGAGATTTTTTTTGGGAATAGACAATGGATGCCATTATGTGGTTATGTTTAAGTAAGACTTGTCTGAAGAAGAAGATAGACTAAATATGGAGTATTAGAGGAGAATTCTGATGTAATGATATTAAGCTATATAATGATTTTTTTTATTTAAAATCTATGAATTGAGATTAATGAGAATGATGGTTTTTCCTTTTTGTATTTTTATTTTATTAAAAAAATATGAAAAAAAAGACAAGATACTTTTATCAAAAACCATAAGGTACAGCACTTAATGATAGTCATAGGGTACAAATAAGCTGTCAGGAAACAATCAATATCAATATCAATCAGAAGGATACAAGCAACAAAGTTACAGTCCTGCAGTCATAAGTGGGAGCTGTTGGTTGATAGGAACAATGACAAGACTAATAGAGTAAATATTGAAGGAAGGACAGCCTCCAATACCTTGGAAACCCCAGATGTGTGGTAAATAAATATATATTCTCTGAAGAAAAATCTTGAAAGCTTGTGAAATATGTGAAAATGAGCTTATATAATTGATTTAAAGAATGGCCTTACAAAGCCTTACAAAGCCAGTTTGGTGTAATGGGTAAGGCATCAGGCTACAAATGGAAATATCATGAACTCTAGTTCTACCTTAGCCATAAAGCAGGGTGGATAAAAAAGGATGATTCTATTTTTTTAAATGATTTTTTAAAATTTAAATCAGATTTTTTTTTATTTTAATTGAATTTTTAAAATCAAATTTATTTTAATAAAATGCTTTTGGAGAAAAAAATCTATCTAAAGATATTTTTCTCTTTAAGATACATTAATAATTTAATTCATTCAGCATGAAATGGAGGTTAGTTATGTAGCATGAGACTGTATATTCTGCAATATTTAAATTTTTGGTAAACTCATTCAATGAATCCAAGCTCTGCAAGCTAAATAGGAAATTTTGATTTTGTTTGCAAATAATAATATTAAAGATTCTAAGTGCCACCAATAATGATTTAAACAGCACTTATCATTTCAGATTCATCATGGCAATGCCTGTCCACTCATCTGCTGCTCAACATGTCCCTCACCTTGTTGTATCATTGCCGCATCACCAGCCATCCAATTAAAGTGAATGGGATTCTTGGGGAGTCAACAGAGAGTTAGAGGAGGAGCTACTGTGAGACAGAGATGACAGTTGCTCTTTAAAAATTATTATTTAAATTGAGTTGATTTAAAGCAAGCCTTTTTACCAGTGATTTAAAGCATGATTTAAAGCATGTGTGCCAGCCACCTGGTCTTCTGCTTTCTAGCACATGTGTGTGCAAAGACCAGCTGGCAGGTGTGCATATGTGCACCTGAAACTGGAAGAATGGCAAGCACTGCCCCCAGCATGCCACCCAGAACAAGCCAGCACAGCTTCCCCTCCCACTAAGGTAGTGTGACCGCTTCCTACCCAGCATGCCTCTTACCCCAGTGCTGGACAGATGTTCCTCCCATACGGATTCAGTTCCTTCGCATCCCCGCTGCTTCAGAAGAGCAGCAGCAGTAGCGGCAGCCACTGGCTGAGGTTCAGGAGTGACCAGGTGACTGGCCCTCACAGCCACTCCCCCACCAGTGAGCCATGCCCATGACAGTGTCTCCATGTGTGAAGAGCTGCTTTCTCCTCCAGCCCTCCTGGTGCAGCTTGCGCCCCCAATGCATGCATGCATGTATGCTTCTTCTTTATTACCTTGAATTTTATTTTGTAGGAAGCAACTTTTGTGCTAGGCTAAGAAAACACTAAGTTATTCTAAAAATGAATGTACAGTCAAACACATTGTTGGAATAAAAGCCTTTAGAGAAAATGAACAACTGAAATATTTTTGTTCAATAAAATCAAATGAATAGGATGAATGAAGACCGATCTGTTACAATTTTCCAGATGTTTTTTTGAACTTTCTTAGAGATTATCTTCAAAAAAGTTGATTTTTTTTCTTTTTTCAAAGTCTTTGTATAATGGAATCATAGCTGAGATTCTTGTGAAAATGCATTTATCTGTACTAATCCAAATAATATTACATCTATAGCAATGAACTACCTATGATTCTATCAGAAGAATATCGGGACAACATTTCATAGTGCAAAATTAAATCATGCAAAATAGTAATACATTTTAACCAGCAGTGAGGGCTCCACTTCCATCTAATTGTTAAATAATTACTATTGTGGCCATTGCTGCCTTCATTTAGTGCAATGAACCTCTTTTGTTCTTCAGAGTTCAAGAGCAGTGCTACGCTTGTCTTAGATTTAGCAGATCAAACATAATTTCTAAGGAGGGGGCTGGAAACTAGTTTCTCAGAACTATTGTCAGTTATTCAATGTTATTACTTATTCTAAAGCCTTGGCTGCAATCATTTCTCCTTGATGCTAGAAACCAAACTTCTGCTAATAAACACAGATGATGAAAATACTCTTGATTATGCTAACTGTTATACAGGTTTATGTTAGGGCAGATGGTCCTGAATTTGGAGAATCCATTTTAAATAAAGGAGGTAAGTTTATATTTGGCATAATATTCTTCCTCTGACCAGTTTTACTAGATCTGTCCCTGTTGCTTCTGACTTCCTTTCACTTCTTTTTGGTTCCAGACAACCCAAAAACCGAAAGAAAATAAAACCTGTCTTTATGGTTTTATAAACACCCATTCCAGAAGGAAATTCTGAGTGATTGGTAAGTATTTGAACTTCCTTGGCTGTGGTTTCCTTTACCCTTTCAGTGGCAAAGTGACTGTTACAGAGGTATTTTTTCAAAATGCAACTGGACTTTCTTTGGTTTTCCTTGAAAATATTTCACTTCTTATTCAGGAAACCTCTTCAGTCCTGAACTGAATTGTGGAGAATGGAAGGATTTATATTACTTGCAGCCAGAGGTGGGTTCCTACTGGTTTGGCCCAGTTTGGCTGAACCAGTAGTGGTATGGCGGCCTCGGTCGCTGGAACCGGCAGTGACTCAGGCCTGCCATGCCTCCGAACCGGTTCCCCGGTCGCTGCTATTGCCACTGCCATCTTGTTTTTGAGTTCTACGCATGCACAGAACAATTTTAATTAAACTGCACATGCACACACAATGTGCAAAGTGTGCATACGAGCAAACTAGCAGTAAAGCCGGCCCGAACCCACCCCTGCTTGCAGCCATCTGGTTGGTAGCACTGTCACAATTGTAGAGGCCACTTGGAGGTTTATTTGTGCCTTTTGGACCACCTTAATAGTGCGAATGGATGAGGAACCTTCTTGGAACTTCAGCATATTTCTTTGCATTAGAATCTGTCCATAGTTAATATCAATAGATTTTTAGGCATCCAAAATATGTTGATTCATTTTGAAATGTTTGTCACCCCTTCCATTTGAAATGTAAATCTTCAGGGCATTTGCTTGTTGCATACTTTTCTCAGAAATATGGCTGTATTACAAGCATAATAGCTGCTGCTTCTGCTGCTGAAACACAGCTCTAGTACTTGCATGAGATCATAGAAGAAAAGTATTGAACCTGCTGCTTTTAAGCAATCTATATTTTGCCATGTTGAACACTGAGCTCATTGGTAATGGGACAAATTGTATCATTTTCTTGTAGTTATCAGTTGTTGACTTATACACAAAGATATGGCTCTATGGTCAATTAACCTTGTTTCTTCTCATTTCCCTCCTACAAGCCAAATGTGAAATATTGTTTTGGATCATGTCACTGATTTATTTATTTATTATTCGAATTTATAAGCCGCACCCATCTCACCACATAGGGACTCGGGGCAAGTTAGACATTATGTTTTGATGTGGCAAGTTAGACATTATGTTTTGTAGTAAACTAATGCTAGCATTGATATGTAGTGTGTTAAAAGTTGGAATATTCACCACACCAACTTGTGGTGGAACAGAAAGATCTGGTCAAATGGGGCAAATGTACATATTAATGCCTTTTATATTTTGACTTGCATGGATAAATATAAGTATAGATAATTAATTTGTATTGATTAATTTATTCAGATTTTTCTAGTTTGTTCTGATTCATTCCTCCAACTGAAATCAAATGTCCATCATATGCTATTAACAGTATTTTTTCTAACCTATTCCAAAGGTTATCTGTCATTGTACCAACATTTACATTATTACTGAATTGAGTTCAATTAACTCATTTTTGGAAAACAGCCCTGGCTGTTCATTGTCTTTAAGTAAAACAAGTTCATTCCTCAATTTTTCTTCATATTGTCCTTGTTTCAGAATTATTCTGAAGTCTAAATTATTCTGAGTTAAAAAAAAATATATCTTGGAAATGCCTGCCTCTGACACCAACAGAGGCAGGCCCTGTTTCACCCTGCCCCCCTCCCTCCCTGTCCTTTTTGCGGGAGTGGTCACCTGTAGCTGATTCTGACTCTATTCGGATGACTGATGTCCAGCTTTTGCAACAGTTCTGTCTCCGCCTGGCCGAATCTATCTCGTTCTGGCTGACCACTATCAGAATGTTGGAGAGTAAAGTGGACTCCCTTGATAAGGAATTCATTGTGTCACAGTCTACCAAAAACCCAAGTCATCCATCGGGCTCGCAGCTAACGGTTAAACACACTCCCTTGTGCCTGAAGCATCCAGCTAAGCTCCAATTGCTACCGGATAATATATGCTTGAACCTGGCTCACACCCGTTTTAATAAGCACGACTGGATCACCTGCAAATCTATTTTATCCACACTGAGGTTTTTGTCCAATTCTCACATTTCAAACGAAGAGCTGCTTTCTGTGGAATGGCTTCCTAGCACTTCCAATCACAAATGTCTGATCCTTAAGTTCGGCTCAACCAAGACCCCCCCACGCCTATGTGGTCTTCGTAATCATTTAAACCATCTGGGAGTATTTCCACAGAGATGCTTTATAAATACGCAGTTAACTCCTCTTGGGAAGAATCCTGCTCCCAATACCACTCGATCCCGGTCAGGAATGGTGTGCAAGAATCACCACATGGATGCTGAAAGACCTGCGCCGGCTGCAACTATTGGATCTATAAACCGGCCAGCATTCAGCCATGCCTAGAACATATCCTCCGGACAAGAGGTTTCCCCTCCAGAGACCGATCTCCTGATAACCCTTGTCATTGAGGGTCTTTCAGAACCTGCATCCACTCCTCCGTCTACCTGGCCCTCTTCCGCTTTGAGGAATACCCACACTGAAGTGCCACCTTTGCAACCTTCCCAAACAGCCAGTCTGCCAACTCAGCCTCGTTGGGCACCCCCCCTCTCTCCGTCAGTTACTGTTTTCAAACCGAGAAATGGCTGTATTTGCACTGATGCTAAGGACAGCATACAGGCATCTCCTCTGACAGACTCTCCTGCACAACGTCCCAACCATCATTAGTACTTGAATTTGTCAAGATCCCATAACAGCAACAAAATTAATCCAGACATAACCAAAACTGATAAACAAGGCAAGATTTCAGATTTCTTCTGCCAAAAGCCTATCCCATCTGCTCACCAGCCTCCAGCTGTTCCCAATTGACAACTAAAGACCAACCCCTTGGATATTCCCTGGTCTATTATCAGTTGAAATATTGCAGAGTGGTCATCCCAAAAGGCTGACCCGGACTTTATGAACTACCTTAAAAAATTCCAGATCTTTTTATTCCAGGAAACGTGGGAGGTCAATGATATTCTCTTGTGTGGTTATGAGGTTACATCTATGCCCGCTCTTCCTTCTTCCCATGGCGGCCAGCCTAGGGGCGGATTTGCGATAGGTATCTCCCTGGACCTGCATGTGAATATCAAAGGATCTTCGATGTTATCGAAATAGTTGAACTCCTTGACCCTATCCCATGCACACTTTTATGAACAAGAATCCGCCAAAAATCTCCTATGTCTAACCAGTTCCAAGCCCCCCCCAGTGCACTCTTGACCGCCTTTATGGAATGTTCGAGTGATTTATTAGCCTCCTTAAAGTACCCTACTTGCAACTCCGCCCTGAGTCCCTTCGGGGAGATAGGTGCGGGATATAAGTCTAATAAAATTGAAAATTGAACTCCGATAGAGTCTCCCAGAGGATAGAGTCTCCCAGAGGAAGGGCGCCCCCTGGTTTAACATACAGTGTAAACAGGCCAGGAACTGACTGAGATCCATATATATTGCCTATAAAAGAACTGACTTGTTAAAGCCCCCCCCCCCCCCGCTTTTTTTGAGGCCAAGAAGACATATAAGCTTACTCTGCTAAAAGCCAAACAAAACTGACAAAGACTTAGATGGAATGCCTTATTAGTTGCCGTGCAGTCCCGTAATCCTCATGATTTTTGGAGCTTGTTAAACAGAAATTGCCTATCACCGTGGTCAATGATAACCTACATAGCCTCCTGGGGCTTGACTAGTTTGAAGCCCTGGGCCTAGAAGTAACTGGTGTCAACGCCATCCGAGATAACAGCACCGTGGAATTCCTTAAGGAGTTCAAGGACGTCTTCGGCATCGGTTTCAGTAAGTATAAAGGGAGCCCAATCTCTTTTAATTTGGACCCTAATGTAGCCCCCATCAGGCTAAAACCCGGGAGAGTACCTTTTGCTCTCTGTCCTAAAATTGATTTGGAGCTTGACAAATAAATTGCTCAGGGAATCCTAGAGCCGGTCAATCACG
The DNA here is from genome assembly GCA_039707465.1 of Rhabdophis nuchalis. Lineage (NCBI taxonomy): Eukaryota > Metazoa > Chordata > Lepidosauria > Squamata > Natricidae > Rhabdophis > Rhabdophis nuchalis. Next base: position 61,251,382 of record CM077647.1, read on the forward strand.
CACACTGGGAGACCCCTATAGTGACACCTGTCAAACCTGATTGGTCAGTAAGAATATGTGTGGGTTACAAGTGCACAATAAATAAAGGGTTACAACAAAGTGCCTACCCCAGTGATGGCAAACCTTTTTCACCTTGGGTGCCAAAAGCATACACACGCTGTTATGTATGCTTGTGTGCCCACCCAATAATTTAATGTCCCTCTGTGCCAAGCCCCTGTGGATGCACATGTGATTTCCCCCATTGCCCCGCGCAGCACACACAGGTTTTTTGGAGCCCGGGGAGGGCAAAAACAGCCTCCCTCATTTCCCAGAGGCCCTCCAGAGGCCAGAGACGGACCATTTTCTGACTTCTGGTGGGCCCAGTAGGTCCGTTTTCACACTCCCCAGGCTCCAGAGGCTTTCTTGAAGCCCAGGGAAGGTGAAAAATGGCCCAACATGCAAACTGGAAGTTCAGGAATAAACTTCCAGGTTGCCCATTGGGCCTTTTTTCGCCCTCCCCAGGCTTCAGAAGGCTTCCCTGAAGCCTCCAAAGAGTGAAAAATGGCCAAAAGTGAAGGCCAAAAACCAGCTGGTCAGCACGCACATGTGCGCTAGAGCTGACAGAGCAACGCCTTGCGTGCCCTCAGAAATGACTCTGCATCCTACCTGTGGCACCCGTGCCATAGGTTCACCATCACAGGCCTACCTTGTGCCCATTGTGCAATATTTACTACATATTTGCAAAATTGGACATGACACAGGCATACCAACAGTTGCTGGCGCTATGGTGGAGGCCCAAGCATCATGGCAACTGCCTGCAATTTGGAGTTAGTATCGCCCCTGGACTATTCCAAAGCATCATGGAATGGCTTCTGCAGAGGATTCCAGGAGTCGTCCCCTATTTTGACGACATATTGGTATCAGCTGCAAATAAGGCGCAACTATTTAAAAGATTAGGAACTGTTCTGGCCAGAATCAGAGACGCAGGCCTTTGACTCAAAAAAGGAAAATGGCAAATTAATGTGCCAAGGGTTGAATTCTGGGGTACCTCATTGATGGCTCTGGGATTCACCTGACCAATAAAAATATTAAAGCAATCAGGGTAGCCTCTACACCTCACAATCAGATGGAGCTGCAGACATTTCTTGGGCTCCTTAACGTCTACAGCGTCTTTCTCAGGCAGAAAGCCACAGTAGCGGAACCTTTGCATCGGCTTCTCGGAAAGAACGCCAAGTGTGGTTCTGCATTTGCCACAGTAAAAAGACTGCTGTTAGCAGACACATCTCTGGTCCAGTACAGCCAGACCCTGCCACTTGTCATGACTTGCAATGCTTCCCCATTTAGCATCAGAGCAGTCGTCAGCCATCGCATGTCCAATGGAACCGAGGCGGCCATTGCCTATTACTTGAAAACCTTGTCTGCTGCCGAACGGAACTATAGCCAGCTGGACCATGAGGCACTGGCTGCTGTGGCTGGTGTAAAAAGTTTCCACGAGTACCTCTACAGCTGTGACTTTGAACTTATCATGGACCACAAACTATTGCTGGGCTTGCTGGCTGGGGACCGGCCTACTCCTGTCTCATTGTCGCTGCGGTTGACCAGATGGACAATTTTCCTCACGGCATACAGTTATCGCCTCAACCATAGACCAGGCTCTACCTTGGGGCATGCCGACGCTTTGAATCACTGTCCACTGCCTGAACTGCTTGCAGATCCTATCCCCGAGACACCAGTCCTGCTTATTGACTGTCTTGAGACTGGTCCTGTCTCATCTTGTGACATCGCCCACCACTCTGCAAAAGACTCTACGTTCAAAGAAGTTTTGAACTGGGTGTGGAGGGGGTGGCCCAAGGCGCCTGTGGGGTCTGATTTCAAAATGTATTTTTGCAAACACGATGAACTTTCTGTAATAAATGGTCTACTGTGGGGGGACTGAGTCGTTGTTTCACCTAAACTGTGCATTGCAATATTGGAATCTTTACATGCAGGGCATCCTGGAGTTGTCAGGATGAAATCTTTGGCCAGGAGTTATGTGTGGTGGCCTAACATGGACAGGGAGATAGAAGAATGGGTGGCTACCTGCACACTGTGCCAGGAATCCAGACCAGCTCCCCCAGAGGCACCTGCTAAGGAGTTGGAGTGACCTCAAGCACCATGGTCTAGGGTGCACATAGATTTTGCCGGCCAGACTTGGTCTCTGACAATGGGCCCCAATTTATGGCCATGCAATTTGAGACCTATTTAGCAGCACAGGGAATCAGACATGGCTTGGTTGCTCCATTCCACCCAGCTAGTAATGGTCAGGCGGAGAGAATGGTGCAATTCACTAAAGAAGCCCTATCCAGGATGGGGCTGAGAGATTGGCAAGCATGGGTTATCAATACCTCCTCATTCAGCACATCATGCCAAGTGCTACCACTGGTAGAAGCCCACCCGAGCTTCTAATAGGTCTCCGGCTAAGGTCCCACTTAGACTGGCTACACCCAAACTACTCTGCCGCATCACCCACAGATTCGACCCCCAGATTCGAATCAGAAACTTTAGCATAGGGGATCAAGTTTATGCCCACAACTACGCTGGGGGAACTCTTTAGATTCCTGCCACAGTAATTGGCATCACCGGGTCTTGCTCTTACCTAGTAGAGCTCGAGGAGGGTCGAAATTGGAGAAGGCACATTGACTAATTCTGTGGTTGCCTCTCCAACTCTACTCTTAGACAACCAGAGGTAGCTCCTGCATGAGTTAGCCAAAGCCCTACCCCAAAGGTGCATGAATTCACTCCTTCCACAGACTTCTCAAGCCCGAAGGTACCAGTACTTATCTGATGAAGTTGCAGGGCCACAGTGAGTTCCGAATGAACCAGCTCCAGAAACTCCAGCTGCGCCCTGTGGAAAGTTCCAGGAGTTTCCACCAGGCGAAGCCACAGAGAAAACAGGTCCGTCTGGCCTGACTGAAGATCACCCACCAACTGCGCAGGTCTGGCCGAGCCACTAGAAAACCTGCTTACCTGCGTGACTACATCTCAAGTCAGTTGGACCCATCTAAGAGGGGAGGGGTGTTAGATACCAGAAACAGTTATTATGGTTTACCCCAAGGTCCTCTGTTCCGGCGGGAACAGAGGTTCAATCTGATTGGTCGAAAGGGCTGCTGTCAGACTACACATTGCTGATTTGTACATAGTTGATCTGAACTAATAAAGAGCTGTTTGTTGCTGAAGCCTGGGTCTGCCTCATCCATTCACCCTGTCTAACAAGTTCTATATATAATATGAACATTAATTATTCTTAAAAAAATTTCTTAATTTTTAGTTTATTTTAATGTTTCTAATGTACTGGGTATGTTTTTTGTATTATTGCTGGTATAGTCTACTGATTTATTTCTACCTTTCACTGTTAAAATAGTTTTTAAACATATTTGATTTTTGGAAGTAAATACATATTTTGCAGTACATAGGGGATTTAATTAAAAACAGTCTAGTAAATATAGGGCATATTATTGAGTATAGAAAACTGATCCTTGCTTAAGAAAAGTAGTAAAAATAGATATTTGAGAAAAGGAACATACTAATGTTAAATCTGGGATAATAATTTTACCTTAGGGCCTCGTGTGAAAAGGTCAGATGGGGCAAAGACCAAGTATAATATAATTTATATTGAATTATTAAAATGAATATGATTATGCCAAATGACTTTAATCATTTCCTATTTCTATCATATTGAAAAAAATAAATTTGTGGTTGCTTTTGAAGAATTTTGAGTGGCTGTATGTAGCTTTGGGGATTCAAGCTGTATATTTTCATATTAAAAACATTGTTTGACAATAATTGCTACAGGTTTCCAATAGCCATTCAGATTAACAGTTATTTTCTGTTCTTTCTTTTCCAGGCCTATTGTTGAAGGACTACTAACCTGAAATACCTTCCAAAAAATATTGACATTTAGCTTTCTGACTTAAGACAAAAAAACTTTAATTTTAGATTTTATAGTCAACATTCAAGTGGATATGTTTTTCTAACGTATTCATACTTCTGTGATTCATATTATTTTTTCTAATGTTTGTTAAAAGAATTATACATTTGTTAAATGAAAATCATTTTAGAGTGTGTATTTTATCATTGAAATAAATTATTAGTGTTAAGCTCTGAATCAACGCTAAAATGAGTTTATTTGCCTATATTATTTTTGTACATTATTGTATAAAAAGATCAAGAATAAATTCATATTTGGTGATATTTTGAGCAATGCATGCTTTTCCCCAGAAAGACTAAAAATTGGTTTCATTTTTCAAAATCGTATGTAAAAATAAGAATGTGCATGCATATAAGTGTAATGATGTGAATATCTAATGTTCTATTACTGTAATTTCTTTGTCTTCAAAATATAATCCATGTCTTGTAGTGGGTATAATTCAATCCTTCCAGAAATTAATCAGTTCCTTCCGATAAATATGATGCTATTTTCCTAATACTCTATCTTAAAGTGTTGTCAACTATATTGATGATCTGTGTATTCCCCTACATTTTTAGTGATTATCCTTGCAACTTTCCCACTAGCATCTTTTTCAAGGTTACTTGTTTTCCTTAGCCTGTTTTTTCTTTTTTCTCTGGGAAATTTGTTTGGGAGATAGGTGCTGCACAACTGTTTTGAAATGCCTACAACTAATTTGCATTCTCTTGATTTCTACAGGATGAAAGTATACTTTCTCTCAGTCCTCATATGTTTAGTAAGCCAAGAAACAGCCTAATTAAATCACAACTGAATTATTCTTCAATTTATATCCATCAATACAGTATTTTAGCTCATGATTATAAAAATATTTATAATTCAGCAATTGTCATATACATTTTAATTTGTTTGCAAATTCTAATGATTAACATTAAATTAAGGCCACAGTTGGAATACTGTGTCTAGTTCTGATCACCACAATACAAAAAAGGTGCCAAGAAAGAATACAGAAAAGAGCAACAAAGATGATAAGGAAAATGGAAGCTAAACCATATGATGAATGGCTAAAGGAACTAGCTATATTTAGCCTAAGAGAAGGTTTAGGGATGACATGTTAGCCATCTTCCAATACTTACAGGAAAGACAGTGGTGTTTTATTTTCCAGAGCACCTGAGGGCAGGAGAAGAAGCAATGGATGGAAGGTTGTCAGAGAAAGATCCAAAGAGAAATTTCCTAGCAGAACAATCAGTCAGTGGAACAGCCAGAGGGGTAGCCCTTCACTGAAAATTTTGGACAACCAAAATCAAATTGGACAACCATTTGTCTGGGATAAAATAAGGACTCCTATCCTATGAAGAGGGTTGGAATAGAAGACTTGCAAGGACTCTTACAGCCCAATGGCCCTATGATTCTATGGTATCTATATACTTTTTCAATTCTTTATTGATCCACATTGAATTGGGACATCTCAATGAGACTGAAGTGAGTCCATTTTGATCCACCCTTATTGAAAAATGGGCCAGAATGACAAATTCAGATTCTAGAGAAAAAGGGAATCCCATAGAGGATTCCTATAACAATTGGGCTTAGCTTGTAAAATTTGTAGTTGACAAACATTTCTATTTTTATTTATTTATTTACAAACATGTAAAATACACTCATACAAAACTTAGTCATACACTACATTTACACAATACAATATGGACAGGAGCTTCCTGTTCTTTCTAGTAGCAATTGTCAATCGATGCCGCTCATCTTATATTATTTCCCCTTCTATTATATTTCATTTGGATTTCACCATTCTTAACCCTGTTATTTTACTCATAACTTCTATTTTTAAGTTTTGTTGTATTCCTCCATTGGTTCTTGTTTTTTCCCTCCATCCACCTATATCAGTGATGGCGAACCTATGGCACGGGTGCCACAGGTGGCATGCAGAACCATTTCTTAGGGCACGTGAGGCGTTGCCCTGTCAGCACTAGCGCGCATGTGTGTGCAGGCCAGCTGATTTAGGCATTCTTTTGAGGCCGTTTTTTGCCCTCTGGAGGCTTCAGGGAAGCTCCTGAAGTCTCTGGAGGTGGGGGGGAGGCTGTTTTCACCCTCCCCAGGCTCCTAGAACGCCTCTGGAGCCTGGGGGGGGGTTGAAAAAAGCATGCCAAAAGTAGGGGGTCATGCACATAGCATTATGGGTGTGGCACACCCATGCATGACCCCCCTGCGCTCCCCCCGCTTTTGGCACATGAGCCAAAATAGGTTAGCCATCACTGACCTATACCATTTATCCCATATCTGGTAGAATTCTGATTCTTCTTTTCCCTGGATTTCTTTAGTTAATTTGTCCATTTCAGCACAATCCCTTTCTTATTATTTCATCTTTGCTTGCAGTTAATTTGTTTTTCCATTTCTGCGCAAAGACAATCCTTGCTGTCGTAATTATATGTAGTTTTAAATACTGGATTTCTTTTTTGTATTTCACAGACACTATTCCTAATAAAAAAAAACTTCAGGTTTCCATTCTATTTTAACTCCTGTTATTGCCTCCAACCAATTTTTGATCCTTTTCCAAACATTTTTAGTCTCCTCACAGGTTCACCATAAGTGGTAATTTGTTCCATGTATTGATTCATTTCCAGCATTTTGGGGAGGTATTTGTTGAGATTTTAGCTAACTTTGTTGGTGCTAGGTGCCACCTGTAAAACATTTTGTACTGATTTTCCTTGTATGCAACTTAGTGTCATTTTTAAGTTTGCTCCCCAAAATTTTTCCCATTTGTCTAATTCAATATTATAGCCAAAGTTCTGCGCCCATTTTATCATTTGTTCTTTCACAATTTCCTCTTCCATTTATATATTTTCCCTTTCATCATTCTATCTGAACTTTGAATAATTTTATCCAATTCGTGTGGTTCTGTTTCAATGTCATATAATTTAGTATCATTATTGTATTTAGTTTTGATTTGGAAGTACGTTAGCCAGTCAACTTTCATGTTTTGTTCTGCCAATTCTTCAATTGTTTTCAAATTTCCCTGTCTGTCAATTAGGTCACTGTATCTTAGCATTTTATTCATATCTATAAAATTTGGATGGATTGTCCTTTCTGTTGGTGACAGCCAATTCGGAATTTTCACATAGTGGATTTTTTTTTTGTGAAAAAAAAAGTTTTATTGGTTTATACAAATTTTAAAAACAGGAAAAAGGTATAAGGTAATAAAAAGATATTTTGAGGACATCTGTGTCGGAGGTGTCGGCCCCCTCCGAGGCTTCATACAGAAAAAAGATAATACAATAAATTTTCCATTTCTCTACAAAGTGGAAAGAAATACAGATATATCATTTTATATATTCATGCATTCAATCATTTATAAACATCCAGATAAGGGTTATACTATATAGAAAAAAGTCATTTGTGAGATCTGAGTCTTTTAGCAATTGTATCTTCCTCTCCCTGACCTCCAGTGGGCGGAGCTGTGCCCCCCCCCCCATTCCCCCATTTTCATCCTCCAGGATTGGGGAGTGTTTTTTAAGAAGGATTTTTTTGATTTTGAGCCAATTTTGTAATAACACTCTTCTAATTAAATGTTTTTGAAAATATTTGTGCGTTCTGTTTTTATCATCCCATAGAAATGTATGCCAGCCTGCTTGCAAATCATGGCCTTCTAAAGTCAAAATTCTATCCAATCCTTCACCCATGTTATTGTTACTGCTAATGCATATAATTCCCAATTTGGTAGTGCTAAACCTCCCCTCTCCTTGCTGTCTTGCATTGACTTTAGTTTAATCCTCGCTTTTTGTCCCTGTCAAATGAAACAAGTGGTTATTTTATTTAATTCTTGAAAGAAAGTTTTCCCCGGATTAATAGGTGGGGCTTTCAGCAAGAATAAGATTCTTGGTAAAATATTCATTTTAATTGTAGCTATACGTCCCATTAGTGATAGCTGAATATTTTTCCAATTTTCTAAATCTTTCTTTATTTGTGTCACTAATTTTTTATAATTATCATCTTTAATTGTGGAACATTTTGCCAATACCCAGATCCCCAAGTATTTTACTTTCTTAGTTATTTGCATTCTAGTTGCTACTTCCAGTTCCTCTTCTTGCTTTTTTGTCATGTTCCTGGTTATCATTTTTCTTTTGTCTTTATTGATCTTTACTCCTGCCACTTCGCCATATTCTTCAAATTTTTGAATTAATTTCAGACTGGATTCTAATGGACCCTTCTAGAACAGTGGTTCCCAAACTTTTTCAGTTCATCACCCTCTTGGTGCTACAAACTAATCCTCAGTGTCCCGTCCCGTCCCCAGTGGTGGAATTCAAATTTTTTTACAACTGGTTCTGTGGGCATGGCTTAGTGGGGGTGGCTGGGGGGGTCATGTGACTGGGCAGTTTGCACGATGGAAGGAAGATAATAACAGTAAAATTCAAAACTAACAATCAATTGCACTTTTATTCAAAATCCAATTTAAAAATATTTAAATATAACTGTATTGAGAACTATAACTTGTTATTTGGCTTCTTTGGGTGCAATAAAACGCTGTCTCAGCTTCACCGGGGATTTAGCCCCTTAATCTTCAATAAAGACCCTCTTGGCAAAAGTGTTTTGTTTTTAAAAAAAAGTTAATTGAGTGGAAAATGGCAACTCAACAGCCTTCAGAAATGCAACAAATTATTGTGGCTTTGAATACAATTGGCGAAAAATTATCCAGATTGACAGATAGAATGGACAATATGACATTGGAAATTAAAGAAACAAAGCAAGAAATGAATGAAATGAACGAGAATTTCCCAAAGCAAACAGTGGAGATGAAATTTATTAAAGATGAAATTGAACAGATTCATGTACACGATGCACAGATAGATCGCCAGATTGAAGGGATTTTTTTTTTAAAAAATGAGCAACAAGATAAGAGAATTAGTCTTTTGGAAGAAGATGCAAGGAAATATAATGTGGTTATCCGAGGAATTCCGGAAGAAAGAGTGGATAATTTGAAACAAAGAGTTTTAAAATGGCTGAATGACCTCGATGTGTCAATTGTATTTACGGCAGCAGATTTGGTAAGTGTTTTCAGAGTTGGTAAAAGACGAAATGGTTCAATCAGAAATGTACTTGTGAGATTCGCAAATCTCAGTGATAAATTGGAAATGATGGCAAAAATAAGGGAGTTGGCAGAAGTTCCAAAATTTGAGGAGAAAGCTATTCAAGTCTTTCCGGATATATCAAGAGAGGAAAGAGCGTGGAGATATTTTTTGAAGCCAATTACAAAGGTTTTGAGAGACAATGATATTAAGTATAATTGGAGGCCACCACAGCAGTTGAAATTCTTTTATAAGGGGAGAATGCAAGCAATCAGTCCGCAAGTAGAGCCAGTAAGATATTTATCCGAGCTTGGGCTGATTGAGAAAGAAGAGGATTTGACAGAAATTGGAAACCAAATGCTTAAGATGGGTGGAACACAAGCAGAATCTCCAATATCGGAAGAAAAAGGAGCGGTTGGTGGACAAGATCCTAAAGATTCTAAAAGGTTAAAGCGGAAAGAAATCTCGCCGGCGATGTCGGAGCAGAAGAAAAGTCGTGACGACACAAAGGGAAGGGGAGCGGAGAAGGAAGAGGATCTTGGTAAAATGCAAGAAGCTGAGTGCGGGGAAAAGTTAACATTGTCTTCTTTTTTTGAGAGTTGAATTTAAGCAGACAGCCCGAAAGAAATGACCCGACCATCGGCATGTCCCCTCCCCCACACTCTCTATGCAGAGGCGGAAACCGACTGAGGATGTGGGGGATGAAGATAAATTGTTATTTGTTGTGTTTTGTATGTTTTTTTTGTTTTCCTTATTTGGTGTTGGGATTTGGGCACGGAAAGGAAGAGGAGGGGTTAGGATTAAAAAAGCTACAGTTTAAATGCGTTTGATAAAAATAATGACATGGAACGTGAAGGGAACAGGGAATCAGATTAAAAGGAGGAGATTGAAGCTTAAAATTAAGAGGGATTTACCAGATATATTATTTTTGCAAGAAACTCATCAAAAATCCGAAGATTTAAATAGAATCTATATAAAGGGTATGCAAATCTATGAAAAATCTTTTGGAACTTCAAAAGCTAGAGGAGTTGCAACACTGATATCAGACAGGGTATATTTCGGGGAAAAAAAGTAATTGTGGATGATGAAGGAAGATATTTAATAATTGTGGGAAATATCAATGAGCAAAAAATGACACTTGTTAATTTATATCTACCGAATGGAAAACAAAAAGAATTTATTGAAAAAATAACTAAAATTTTGGAAATCGAAAGTGTAGGGAAAGTGATTGTGGCTGGGGACTTTAATTTAATTAGAGACAAAATAGATAGTACTAATCCCAACCGCTATAGAGAAACAAATAAAGGGGAAATTTTAAATGAATGGATGTTTCAAAATAGCGTGGCAGATGTTTGGAGGGAGCTGAAAGGTACTGAAAGAGTGTACACTTTTTGCTCTAAGATATATAATACGTATTCAAGAATTGATTATATTTTTGTTTCTAAAGATTTGCTGAGTAATATAGATAAAATAGATGTGGGAATTTTCAAGGATTCTGATCATGCAGAAGTTACGATGGAAATAGATTTTAATTTTGAAAAAAAAGGAAGAGGTTGGAGATATGATGAGAAATTGTATAAAAATAAGGAGGATAAAATATGGATACTTAAAAAATGGGAAGAAAGTTGGAGATTGAATGATAATGGAGAGGTTAAATTTGAAATTGTTTGGGATGCGATGAAAGCAGTATTCAGAGGAGAAAGTATTAAGTTATCAAGCAGGAAATATAGAAATTATAGGAGTAAAATTGAACGGGATATAAGGCAGATAAAGGCATTGGAGAATCAATTTTTACTTACGAAGGATAAAGAATGTTTGGAGGAGCTAAATTTATTAAAAAATAAATTGATAGAAGAGGATATAGAATTGGTTAAAAAAATATAAGATATTTAAACGGATTTTTTTGAATATAGTAATAAAAACTCTAAGTTATTAGCAAGGATGGCGAAAAATAAAAGTGAGAAGAGAGAAATTGGTTCTTTGATAGATGATAAAGGTATAAGATGTTATAAGAAATCAAAGAAATGTGAAGTGGTCAGGACTTTTTTTCAAAAATTATATTCAAAAAATTCAATTGATTTGGAAAAATTGAAAAGTTATCTTGAAAAATATGTTGTGAAAATTGATCAAATATATAAGGACTTGATGGAAGAAGATATAACACAAGATGAGATTAGTGAAACAATACAAGAGATAAAATTAGGGAAGGCCCCAGGAGAAGATGGATTGCCTGCTGAGTTTTATAAAGACTTTAAGGAAATAATAATACCAAAATTGCAAAAATTATTTAATGGAATTTTACATGGTGGAGAAGTTCCGATGTCATGGAATAGAACGGTAATATCCATAATTCCTAAACCAGATAAAGACTTGGAGAGGATTGAGTCCTATCGACCCATCTCTTTAATCAATCAGGATGCAAAGATATTTACTGCTATTATAAGTAATAGATTAAGTAGATTTATAGATAAATATATAAGTTATAATCAAGTAGGTTTTGTTAAAGGTAGATATATGAGTGATATTATTAGAAGAGTGTTAAATATTATAGATGTAGCTGAACATAATGATGACAAAATAGGTATAGTATCACTAGATATTTTTAAAGCCTTTGATTCTGTACAATGGGAAACTATTAAAGTAATTATTGAGGTATTAGGTTTTGGTAATAGATTTATACATGTTATTTCAAAATTGTATCAAAAAAGTAGTGCAAGAGTGAAGGTGAATGGAATAATGACGGAAGAGATTAAATTGGAAGCAGGTACGAGACAAGGATGTCCCTTGTCTCCAATATTATTTTTATTGGTTATGGAAGTATTGACTAAAATGATAGAAAAAGATGAAGAACTGGAAGGGTATAAGGGATATAAGATAAATTTGTACGCGGATGATACCTTGATTATTTTGAAAGATATAGAGAAAGATTTGAAAAAGATAAATAAACATTTGAAAGAATTTGAGGAAATGACAGGTTTGAAAGTAAATTGGTCAAAATCTGAATTATTAATGGATAAAAATGGTAAGGAGTGGGAGAATATGCAAGAACAATTTGGGATAAGAATTAAAAATACATTGAAATATTTGGGAATAACACTATCACTTAAAGTTAGGGAATTGAAAAAACTTAATTATGATGTGATGATGAATGAAGTGGAGAAGAAGATAGATAAATATAAAAAGATAAAGCTGTCTTGGTTTGGTAGAATTGCAATGTTTAAGATGATGTTACCAAAGTTTAATTTTTTATTTGAGATGTTACCATTAAATTTGACAGAGAAAGATATGGAAGGATATCAGAAGAAATTGGATAAATTTTGTAATGGTGGGAAAAGACCTAGATTATTGAAGAAAATGTGGTATCAAAATCAAAAGGAAGGTGGATTGGGAATTCCCAATCTACTTAATTATTACCGGGCCTATGGTATTCGAACTGTGGTAAAAATACTCAAAGGTGGAGATGGTCATTGGGGAGATTTAGAGTTAAAAGATATTAAGAGATTTGGCCCTACATGGTTTTTAGATAAAGCAAAAACAAAAAAGGTAATTAACAGTTATTGGTTAAAGGGATTGAGTAAAATTTGGAATAAATTTGTTAAAATTTTAATTCCGGATATAACCTTTTTGGGGAAGACAATTGGAAATTGGCCAATCAAAACCAATATAAGTCGTGATAAAGTAATTGAAGATGAAAACATAGAAATTATAATAGATTGGTTAAAAGCTTTAGGAAATGAAAGAAGGAAAAATGAAATAATTGAAAAATTGGGGCTAAACTGGTTTGAAAAAATACAGATAGAAAAATGGACCATGAAGGTAAGGGGAAATTGTAAGACAAGTAGAAACAAAACTGAATTTGAAAACCTAGTATCTCAAATTATCAAAGACGAAATTGGGTTAAAGGGACTCGTTAGTAAGATATATAAGATTATAAATTTTGATGGAAAACCACAAATGACGATGAAGATGAATTGGGAGGAAGAATTCAATATTAAAATATCAGATTTGGACTGGAATGTGAATTGGAAGAGTCGAATTATGAGGATCTTATCAACAAGGATCAAAGAACATAATTTTAAGGTTGTCTGGAAATGGTATTTGACTCCATTAAGATTATCGGATAAAAAAATTAGTAATAAATGTTGGAGATGTAACATGGAATTGGGGACTTATGAACATATGTGGTATAAATGTGGAAAAGTCAAAAAGTTTTGGCAACAATTGAAGAAAACGATATTTGAAATGATGAAGAAAAAAATAATATTGAGATCAGAAACTATATTATTGTTGTTAATTAAGGAATCAGAATTAACAAAATATGAGAAAGAATTGATTAGAATTATGATTATAATGGGAAGAATTATAATAGCTAGATATTGGAAATTAGAGGTGAATTTTAGAATAGAAGAGTGGTACTGTGAAATGTGGAAATTAGCTTTAAATGATAAAATGACATGTGATATTAAATTTAGAAAGGGTGTTTATAAAAGAGACACTTTTTGGAAAATTTGGGAGCCATTTGTGGACTATGCGCTTGGAAATTTGGATGCTTCAACACCTGTACCCAGAGAACGCGGATTTTGGAGATCGTGAAGATATATCCGAAGAACCAAATCTTCCTTTCCTATGTATAGCACAGGGTGAAATATTGTATTGTAAGGTGTATGTAGTTTTTTTGTTGTAGTGTTCTAAAATTAATAAAATTATTAAAAAAAATAAAAAAAATATTTTTAGTTAATGTTAATTCAACAACATTGTTGAACTTGATCCAGTGATACCAGGTTTTCAAAGTCTGAAAGTCATTTATCAAGAGCCTTAGTAACTAGTAACTTAGTAAACTCAGTAAAATTTAATAACTACTTCACTGTTCAGTAAATTCTTAATGTGATGGATGGGCTTGATAAAGTGATACCAGTTTCCCAATGTCTTGTTTTAAGACACTTAGTAGGAGTCTTAAATCACCACGTTCAGTAATCTGGAGTCAGTTTCTTTGCTTGGAGAGAATTTGGATGACCACGTTCCACCAAATATGATGTTGGAAATGCAACAAGGAGCTCCTTAACCACTGTCCATAGTGCAGGATAGCGATCAGAAATTTATTTCTGTAACCAAAACTCTTGGTACGATTTCTTAAACTTCGGCTTCAGCTCAATGTCATTTTTCAGCTCTATGAGTTGTTCTCCCACTACCCCATCTTCTTCAGTATCTGAAAATGGATTTATCACCCAATCTGGAATTTCCATCAAAAGAAGATCCTGATATTGCTCAGACATATCTTTATTCAGCATGTCCAAATGGTCACAAAAAACTTGAAGATCATCATCTTGTATCGCACCTTTCTCTTCTAGCTCAGACAAGCTTGGAAATTGATATAGCTCGTGACGGCCTATAATGTACTTGAATAGAGTTAACTTTGACATAAACGTAGAGATGACAGATTTGGCCTTAATAAGATTGACCTCATTTCCTTGCAATTGCAAATTCACTTCATTGAACTTTGCAAATAGTTCTGATAAATAAGCAATGCCATGCCTGATTTCTTTGAGTTCACCACTGATCAAAGCATTCTTGTCTTCAAAAAACTCCACAACAGTGTCAAAAAGATTGTAAAAGTGTCTCACACAGTTGCCTTTTGATAGCCAATGGACTTCTGTATGAAGCAGCAAGTGATCAAAATCTTCATCATTGAATCGAAGGCTGGGGCCTCCAGTATGGTTGGCATTATTATATTTGGCCCGGTTCTGAGCGACCCAAACACTTCTATGACCATCTTGTTCGTAGGACCTTGAGCTATACTTGGGAGAAGTTGAGGAGGAAGATATATTTGAAGGTGCCGTGTTGGATTTCTACTCAGGAAGCCCTTGTCAATCCAACATGATATAGAGAGGAGAAAATCTTGACATATGAGGAGATCTTAGATGCACAGGGGAATTTGAAGACCAGGGAAATATTAGCCTCGCAAGGATACCATATGGATTGGTGGCCATACTCCCAGATATTCTCAAGATACAAAAAAGATCAGAAGGCTGAAGGGATATATCCCTATAAACAAGAACTGGACATGGTTCTTTTTGGGAAAGAGAAAGGGATGCTCTCCAAGTGTTATGCATATCTATCATTACTAGACGTAGAGGAGGAAGTGGTCAAAGATTGTATGATTGCTTGGGGACGGAACATAGGACGCACACTGGATTTTCAAAGCTGGGAAGAAATTTGGTTCAAGAACATGAAATTGACAATGGCAGCTTCGTATAAGGAAAATATATATAAAATGATCTATCGGTGGCATTTACCCCCGGCAAGACTTGCCAGAATGTTCCCTGGGACCATGCCTAATTGTTGGAAATGAAGCCACAGAGAGGGGACCTATTTCCATCAGTGGTGGACCTGCCCAATGGCGATTAAATACTGGAAAAAGATCAGGCAGTGGTTAATAGAAATTACCCAACATCGACTAGAGTTGAAACCAGAAACCTTCCTGTTAGGACTTAAACCCCCAGATATCAATATGGAGATATGGTTTCTGGTGTTGCACATAATTATTGCGGCTAGATTGGCATTTGCCCAGGAATGGAAAAGTGGTCAAATACCGACGGATATGGCAGTAATAAATAAAATTAATGAGTGCGCAGAGTCGGATAGATTAACAAAATTAATTAAAGGAAAAAAGGATTCAGAATTCTATAACTCGTGGAAGAGGTGGTATAATTGGATACGGGAACGACCGAATAATAACAACTGAAGCAATAATATATGTTTAAATCGGATTTTGGTGAATAATATCAATAAGAAATTTAATGACGAATAAGAATTGACGAAGTAGGTAGGTTAACTAGATGGACTGTATATAGTGTAGATGCTGGTGTTAAATATTAGGCCTATTATTAGGACTTTATTGTTAAGTTTGGTTATTTATATGTTGTCGCTTTCTCGCGGTGTGACGGCAAATGTGTTTAAAATTATGTTTGTATGATTTTTTTAATAAGAATAAATAAAATTATTTTTTTAAAAATCTTCATCATTGAAAATATATTGAAAAAGTGACTTATGACCATTTTTGACAATTATGACCATTGTAGCATCCCCATGGTCATAAGATCGAAATTTGGATGCTTGGCAACAGACTCATACTGTGTTTATGATGGTTGCCGTGTCCCAAGGTTATATGATCATCTCTTGCAACCTTCTGACAAGCCAATTGAGAAGCCAGATTCACTTAACAACGTTAGTAACAAGTGCAGTGATTCATTTAACAAGTGGCAAGAAAGATAATAAAATTGGGCAAAATTCACTTAACAACTTTTCACTTAACAACAGAAATTTTGGGCTCAATTATAGTTGTAATCTGAGAACTACTTGTAGTCTGCAGCAGGAGGAAAAAGGCTTTTCAGAGGGGAAAGAGATACCAGAGTTTGGAATGTAGGCAGGAAGAGAGCATGTTTGTATCTTCCCTAGCAATTTGTGATAAGGTGGTCCTTATCTTATAACTATTAGTTTAGTGACAGTATGAAGTTACAATGGCACTGAAAGAAATGAGTTATGAATGTTTTTCACACTTATAACCATTGCACCATTCCCATGCCCATGTGATGAAAATTCAGGCACTTGGCAACTTATATTTATGATGGTTGCAATGTCCTGGGGTCATGCTGGTCACTTTTGTGACCTTCTGACAAGCAAAGTCAATAGGAAAGGAGGAAAAATGCTACTCTATAGTTAAATTTGATACCATTAAAAATGGAATAGGATTAAAATCTGTGGTTCATAATTTACCCAGTTGTGCCATGCCATCTGCCCCACTCCTTTTGTCGGCGTTAGCCCACTGGGGCACGTAAGAGGGAGGGAAAAAAAGAAGAGGAGATATGCACGCAGCTAAGCATGCAGCAACTAAGGATCTCTGTGATTTCAACCCCCCATTAACCCCCCCTGCTCCAGCTTCCCTACTCCGCATGCTTCAGGTCTCCGCCCTTTTCCCAATCAAAAGACCCCCTCATCGCCTGGTTTGCAATAAAGTGTTGTGTTCCTACCTCATCTGTCAAAGCGAGAAAGAAAGGAGAAAGTGGACGAGCAAAAGCAAACGGGGCCAAAGAAACCGGCAGGCCAGCGCTGCCACTGGGGTTACTTTTCAAACCCGAGCCCTGGCATTTCTCCGGGGGAGGTGGAGGGGGGGAAGAGAGAAGATGCTTTGATTTAACTTTAATTTGATATGACATGAAAGAGGTGAATGATTGTAAAATTTTACTGTAAAAAAAGGGGGGTGGATGGGCAGAGTGGGGGGGTTTGGATGGAGGGAAAGCACTGCGCTTTGACAATCAATTAAACCTCACATTCGTGACTCCTCAGCTCATTTGGAATATCGCTAGATTTTCATGAGAGAGGTATGCTTGGGTGTTGAGTCACCATCCGATCGTCAGAGTCCCACTTTTTCTTCTGTTTCCTCTTCACCTTTTTCCCTACCTTCTTCCAGTTCCCCCAGGCACCCATTTCTTTGGGAGGGGAGTGGGGAAGGAAGTGGATGATTGTGTTTAGCTGGAGAGGGTTTCGTTCCTGATTCCACAGCTGTTCTGCAGAGTGCAAAGACTGCAGTCCGTGTCCAGCAAACGACACTACATGGCAGTGGGAAACTGCTGCGCTGTGTTTACTTGCCATATGCACGCCCGTGCAGCCATACACCCTAGAGGGAACAGTGAGAGGTGGGTGGGTTGATTGGTGAGCCAGCCAATCAGTGAGTAGTGGGCAGGGCTAGCATAATGTGGACGGGCAGGGGGAGCGAGCGATTGAGCGGCTTCTGGATGGGCGAGGGAGGGCGAGTGAACAGGTTCTAATCTAAATGGCTCGCTAGAGGGGGGCACTCCAGCACTTCTCTGCCACTTTCCCATGCCTCTTACTGCCCCCTGCCAGCCCCCTTGCCTCTTACCGCCCCCCTAAGCCATCCCACCTCCCCCAGTGGGCGGTACCGCCGACTTTGGGAACCACACTTCTAGAGCGAATACTAAGTCATCGGCATAAGCTTGGGCCTTAAATTCTTCATTTTTGAGTCTTAAACCTTTTATTCTGGTTTGTATCTGACTTTTCCCTCTCGCACCTTTTTCCCCCGCTCTCTCTCTTTCTTGCCTCTGTTATTCTTTACTGTTTCTTTCCTTGACCTCTGGTGTTTCTTCTTCTTGACTTCTGCTTTCTAGGTCCTCTTTACTTCCTTGTTCTCCTTCCCCGGTGCAGTAATTTTTATAGAATTCCTGTGCTTCTTCTATATTCTCTATTTTATATCTTTTTCCTTGCCAGGATATCAGTACCACTTCTGGTACCAACCATCTGTACATTATTCTGTTCTTATTTAACTGATTTGGAATCTGTTTAAGTATAATCAACTCTTTTCCCTTGACTGCAATCGTCCCTTCTCTGGTTTTTTTGTACACTTCATGTCTAGTTGTTTTTTTAACAAATATTACATGCACTTCTCCCGGGAGCCTATGTCTTCTGGCATAGTTAGTGTGTACACGGTAAGCCTCATCAATGTCTCCTCTCAGCTCCTGTTCTTTTCTCTGTAAAATTTTGGCGAGGATTTCAATCATTTTTCCTTTCAGGTCTTCCTCTTTTTCTTCCGGTATATTTTGGAATCTTAGATAAAATGAAGCTCTTTCAATTTCTAATCAGATTATTGATAACTCTCTTTATTGGCTTGTAAATATTTGAGCTCCATGTTTTCCATCTTCTGATCTGTCTGTTCTATTTTTGTTTCGGTGTTCTGGATTTCTGTTCACTGATTGCTATGGCATTCTGTATCCTTTCAATTTTGTCATCCACATTTTTGATTTTTTCTTTCACTTCTCCCATTTTGTTTTTCATTTCTTCATGATTCCTCCTTGTCTCCTCATGATTTGTAGCCATCACTTCTTGATTTTTCATCAATATCTCTTGTATCATCTGGAACGTCACTTGCATACTCTGCATTGTTGGAGCTGGTCCCGTTGTTCCTGCCATCGTTCCACCTTCCTCCAGCCCCAGTGCGCTCTCAATTGATCTTTGATTGGAGGGGGAGGATATTGCAGAAGAAGGGTTGGATGTTATTTCCCCCCCTGCTTTCATTGAAGTTGTCATCTTTATCTCTCTATAGATCCTTGCCCACAATTGCATACAAATTCGTTTTGCTTCTACCCTATCAGCAATATCAACTGCATCAACAGTATCAGTAACTATATATCTCACTATTTAACAATAATTAACCGTATATTATTCTATTCTGTTTTTAATCCTTAATTATTATTATTAATTATTATATATCATAGAGTTATATATCATACAAAGATTTCTAAATGAATTGGTTTACTGTTGTAAAATATTTCTAAATAAGCATACAGCACAATAAGATTATTTCCTCAAAACCTTTAGCGGTAAAAATACCCACATAATACATATTTATAACACCAACACATTTTCCTATATTACTATTCTGCACATTGGATAAGAGAAAAAGCATGCTGTGAATTTTATGGCTCGCTGCTTTTATTTAGTTTGCTTACTCCATCCCATTTCCTCTACTTCACTATGTAATTATACAATAGGTTTGTATATTCAGTGAATTCTAAAAACATATTAATGTACATTCCTGTTTACACTGGTTCAATGGCACTGACCAGATGTACAGATATAGAGACATGATTCTTTAGGAGAAGAATATTAAAATGATATTCTAAATTTTCTGAATACAATAGATCTGGCTATGAATAAGCAAGTCCTCAAAGAGGCAACTTGGCCAGCAAAGGCACAGACTGAGCTTTGAAGCTGTTCTCAGGATGCTGATCTGATATAACATCCCAGTAATAGCTTCAAGAGTCAGTATAGTTTTTGGAATATCTCTGCATTCAGCTAATGAGTTAACCAAGCATGTTCATTTCCCAACTATCCATTTGTCTGATTCCAATAAAAATTATTTATTTTATGATCATTTCTGCCATCTTTGTCTCATCTTTGTCTCGGGACAGTGGAGTCGCGATCTGGGAATAGGGGACTTAGTCATCACTCCCTTGTCATGGACAGATCACGCTCTCCTCCGGCTGGACTTTCCAATCGCTCCACCTCACCGCGGGGAGGCGGAACCGGACACTCCTAGATGGTTCCGCCCCAGGCTTCTAATGGACCCGGAAAGGTTCCAGAGGGAGCTTGGGCCAATTCCTGTGATCCTGCCCCGCGACTCGACTGAGGACCTAGTGGCCGCATGGTTAAGTGCGGCCACGGGGGCCTTGGACCGAGTCGCGCCCTTGCGGCCTCTCTTGCGGCGACGAATCACCCAGGCTCCCTGGTTTACTGAGGAGCTTCGGGGGATGAAACGCCACAAGAGACGCCTAGAGAGCAGATGGAGATCCTCTCGCTCCGAAGCCGACCGAACACTAGTGAGAACCCATATTAGGGCTTACTTAGTGGCGATAAGGGTGGCCAAACGTGAGTATTGTGCCACCCTAATTGCATCCGCAGATAACCGCCCTGCCGCCCTGTTTGGGGTGACCCGCTCCCTCCTTCACCAGAGGCCGCGGGAAGCCCCTCTACAAGGGCGAGCAGAGGAATTTGGGATTTATCTGCAGGAGAAAATCACTCGGATTCGGAATGAGCTACCCTCCATCGACAGTGGTCCTGTGGGACTGTCCGAGGCTAGTCTTGAGGTTCCTGCTTGGGAGGAGTTTGACTTTGTTACCACCGAGGATATGGACAGGCTGTCAAGGAAACTTAGAGCAACCACATGTTTATTGGACCCGTGTCCCTCCTGGCTTGTACTGGCATCCTGGGAGACGACACGAGGCTGGCTCCAGGGCATTGTCAACGCATCTTTGAGTGAGGGGTCCTTGCCTGCCGTCTTGAAAGAGGCGGTAGTGAGGCCCCTCCTCAAGAAGCCGTCCCTGGACCCAGCTTTATTAGAGAACTATCGTCCAGTCTCCAACCTTCACTTTCTGGTGAAGGTTGTTGAGAGTGTGGTAGCCCAACAGTTTCCACAACACCTGGAGGAAGTTGATTATCTAGACCCGCGCCAGTCCGGCTTCCGACCCGGTCACAGTACCGAGACGGCATTGGTCGCGTTGGTTGATGATCTCTGGAGGGCGCGGGATAGAGGGTATTCCTCTATCCTAGTCCTATTAGACCTCTCGGCGGCTTTTGATACCATCGACCATGGTATCCTATTGCACCGACTGGGGGGGTTGGGGCTGGGAGGCACCATTTTGCGGTGGTTCTCATCCTACCTCTCTGGTCGGTCGCAATATGTGTTGACGGGAGGGCAGAGGTCGACCTCGAGACCCCTCTTATGTGGGGTTCCTCAGGGGTCGGTCCTCTCGCCCCTCCTGTTTAACACATATATGAAGCCGCTGGGTGAGATCATCCGTGGTTTTGGGGTGGAGTACCATCTGTACGCTGACGACACCCAGCTGTACATATCCACCCCAGACCACCCCAACGATGCCGCCGAAGTGCTGTCCCGGTGTTTGGAAGCCGTACGGATCTGGATGGGTGGTAACAAACTCAAGCTCAACCCTGCCAAGACTGAGTGGCTGTGGTTTCCGGCACCCCGGTTCAGCCAGATTACTCCAACTCTGGCCATTGGGGGCGAAACACTGGCCCCCGTGGAGAGGGCGCGCAATTTGGGTGTCCTCCTGGATTCCCGGCTGTCCTTGGAGTACCATGTGACGGCCGTGGCCAGGGGGGCGTTTCATCAGGTACGCCTGATACGCCAATTGCGCCCCTTACTGGACCGGGCTGCCCTTTGCACAGTCACTCAAGCTCTCGTGACGTCCCGTCTCGACTACTGTAATGCTCTCTACATGGGGCTTCCCTTGAGGTGCACTCGAAAGCTACAGCTAGTCCAAAACGCAGCCGCGCGGGTAATTACGGGAGCCACCAGAAGCTCCCATATAACACCAATCCTGCGCGAGCTGCATTGGCTTCCTGTGGTCTTTCGGGTGCGCTTCAAGGTTCTGACGACCATCTTTAAAGCGCTCCATGGCTCGGGGCCTAGTTATATGCGAGACCGTCTCCTGCCCCATACATCCCTTAGACCGATCCGCTCCCACAGAGAGGGCCTTC
Organism: Rhabdophis nuchalis; assembly: GCA_039707465.1. Lineage (NCBI taxonomy): Eukaryota > Metazoa > Chordata > Lepidosauria > Squamata > Natricidae > Rhabdophis > Rhabdophis nuchalis. Next base: position 61,273,444 of record CM077647.1, read on the forward strand.
TCAGGGTGCCGTCGGCCGGACAATGCCGACTGGCGACACCCAGGGGAAGAGCCTTCTCTGTGGCGGGCCCTGCCCTTTGGAACGACCTACCCCCTGAACTCCGGACCATCACCGACCTCCGCCTCTTCCGCAAATGTTTAAAGACATATTTTTTCCATTAAGCCGGCCTAGCCTAACCTCCCATGGGGACTTTTAGAAAAGTTTTAAATTGGGTTTTTAATAATTGGTTTTTAGCACAGGATTGGGGATTATTTAATATATATTTTAAATTATTTGTCTATCTTCTATTGTGTATGTTTTTTAAATTTCCTGTGCGCCGCCCTGGGTCCTCTGTGGAGAAGGGCGGGATATAAATGTAATAAAATGAAAAATGAAAAAATGAAAATGCCAGAATTCTTGTATGTTTTCTCCATTGCAAAACCCGAGCTATACATTATCTAAAGTTTAGCACCTTCTCTCACTATCTGGTAGAGGTTTTGTGCTTTTAATAGCTGTTTTCCTGGTAGAAATTAATGCTCAGCGGCTTCCCAATGTGTATTATCATCCTGCCTGAAAAATCATGCTGTTTTTGAGAGGAATACAAAAAAATGGATACATTTGATGTTAGAGAGCATCAACATTCACAAAGGGTTATTAACAAGTGATTTACTGGTTTTCTATCTTGAAAACATTTTATTTAGCATTTTAAGATAAGGCCAAGAAAAAGGAATTAGATACAAGCATTTAAATAAAAATAAAGCAGAATCACCTACAAAATGTAAAGCCTCATTCACTTTACTTTTTACTTTTATTAAATTTCTATCCCACCCTATCTCCCACTCAGGGCGGCGCACAAGGACTTAAAATCCAAAAATACAAACAATAAAAATCTACAAAATTTAAAACTACAATTAAACAGTTTAACCCGTGCTAAAAAGAGAAAACAATTAATTTAAAACATCTGCTCATTCATCTGCTCAGACACTTGTAAAATAGTATAGTTTCAATAATATAGTAAAGATCCATCATATTTGTTACTAAGTTTATTTATTGAGAATGGATCTAGAAGAATTACCAGTTTTTACTGGTAACTATAGAAGTGTTATGCCATTGATTTTTTATGTCATTTTTCTCAATTTCCAAATATGTCCTTCAGGTTCCCTTTCTAAGAACTAACCACGTCAGACCCTACTTACTTATCGTAAGAGCCCTAACAAAGATAACAAATTGCTGCACAGATCCATTTCTACTAATATTATTAATAGATATTATTAACCAGATTTCCTACTTTAGAGAGGTCTGAAACACTTTCTTTTAAGAAGTGTTATTCAAATCTTTTCTGAAGCTAAAATGAAACAAGAATAGGGGTCTTCAATTTGCTCATCAGCAACAACTTCACCAGAAGAATAAACATAAATATGTTTCTGTCTTTCCCATTATTGAATAGGTACTGTATTTATATTTTATGTGTCAATTTTACAATACAATACAATACAATAGCAGAGTTGGAAGGGACCTTGTAGGTCTTCTAGTCCAACCCCCTGCGTGGGCAGGAACCTTATACCATTTCAGACAAGTGGCTGTCTAACATCTTTTTAAAGACTTCCAGGGTTGGGGCATTCACAACTTCTGGAGGCAAGCTGTTCCAGAGGTTAATTGTTCTAACTGTCAGGAAATTTCTCCTTAGTTCTAAGTTGTTTCTCTCCTTGATTAGTTTCCACCCATTGCTTCTTGTCCTGCCCCCAGGTGCCTTGGAGAATAGTTTGGCTCCCTCTTCTTTGTGGCACCCTCTGAGATATTGGAACACTGCTATCATGTCTCCCCTGGTCCTTCTCTTCATCAAACTTTTATTTCTAAATGTTCATATAAGCAGATATATTTATTTACAACCTTTTGCTAATCTCATATTTTGACCTCTTTTTATATAGAGTTTAATAGCTATTTTCTAAAGCAGCACTTAATGAAAAGGAACTAAGAAATAGTTCATGGACAGCAAGAATGATCTTGCTGTCATTCAGTTACTAGTGATGTAGAACATATACAATTGGGCAAAGATAATAATTAACAATAACAAGCTGTTTTTGCTTCACAGGCACTGTGAATCTTAGAGAAGACCAGTCTACTGCTGTCTTATCTCCTATCCTTTTCTCATTTATAAGAAAAGCAACAATGTGCTTTTCTTATACAGCTTATTTAAAAAAAAATTTATTTTATTTTTTCAGAGTAGAGAAGGTAAAATAACAACAATAACAACAATAAATTAATAAACAAATAAGACATAACAGAAGATCAAGATCACTACGTATTATATATAGCTCTGCTTTCTGAGAATGGCTATAATATCAAATGTCCCCAAATGATTGACGGCCTAATTTATGTGGATGGATAGCTAGCATTTCTTCCTTCCAGTATGCCCGTTGTAATAATTTTTAGCCATTCTGGAAAATATTGTCTTCACTGATGTTTTCACCAGTTGATTTTATTTATTTATACCTCTAATTGAGCCTAGAATTACTGCTATAATTTATGATGGCTGTTAAGTGATTATACCAGATTTTATAACCTTGTTTGCTGCAAACATGTTTTTTTAATGGGCATTAATTTTAATTAATTAATTTGTACAAAACAACAATTATTCAGTTATATTCTAAGGAAAAACTAGAACAAATCTACAATACTGCTAGGGAATTTAAATTAAGGATAGATAAGATGATTTACTAACTACACAGTGGAACATGGGCACAACTCCTAACCATATTTGTATCTAGCCTTACTAGTTAGACCAGACACAATCAAATGAGCTACCATATTTTTTGGAGTATAAGACGCACCCTTTTTCCTCTAAAAAGAGGCTGAAAATCTGGGTGCGTCTTATACATCGAATACAGCATTTTTGGCCTTCTGAAACCCCACCCCTTCACCAAAATGGCCATGTCTAGCCTTATGGAGGCTTTCAGAGATCTCCTGGGGGCTGGGGAGGGCAGAAACAAGCAAAAAATGGGCTGTTTTTTGCCCCCCCCCATGCCCCAGCAGCACTCTATAAGCCTCCATAAGGCTATGCATGCATTGTTTTTGACAAAAAACCGGCCTGCTTTCACAAGCCCCCCCCCCCATGCCTTTTATTTGAAAAAAAATGGGCCCATTTTCACGAACAACAGGCCGTTTTGGGGAGGATTGCAGAGTGCAAAAAGGATTGTTTTTCTTTTTGGAAAGCTCTTTAACTGATTGATGAGAATTACGTGTATCAAATGTTGTGCCAGCAGGAACAAAGTTAGGTGCTGCAAGATTGTCAGCGATTTCTTTCTCCAGCACATGGATAAGTACACCTGGAAACATCTACCTACCTATCTACTCTCCCTCTCTCCCTACTTACCTACTGTATTTCTCTCTCTCCCTCTCTCCCTCCCTCCCTACTGAATTTCTCCCTCTCTCTCTCTAACCCTCTACCTACCTATCTACTATATTTCTCCCTCCCTCTCTCTATCCCTCTACCTACCTACTGACTGTGTTTCTAACTCTCTCTCTATATATCTCTACCTACCTACCTACCTACCTACCTACCTACCTACCTACTGTATTTCTCCCTCTCCCCCCCCTCTACCTACCCACCTACTGTATTTCTTTCTCTCTATCTCTCTCTCTCTCTACCTACCTACCTACCTACCTACCTACCTACCTACCTAACTACTCTCTCTCTTCCTATCTACTTACTGTATTTCTCTCTCTCTATCCCTCTACCTACCTACCTACCTTCTCTCTCTCTCTCTTTCCCTACCTACCTACTGTATTTCTTTCGCGCTTCCTCTCTATCCCTCTACCTACCTACCTACTTAAAAAAATTGCCTCTTCAAAACCTTGGTGCGTCTTTTACTCCAAAAAATATGGTAATTCTACTTTATTGTAAAATTATATTAACAGAATCTTGCAAGTATGAAGGTACAATTGTCTTTTACAGCAAAGAGAGAATTTAGAGCCTCTTGCCCTGCCCACTATCCAGTTGCAAGCTATTCTGTCTCTTATCTGACCATTCCCTAGGTGCATCTCTTGGCATCTCTGTCTCCCAAGTCTTTCCCAAATATAACTACCCTATGAAATACCATATTTTTCACAGTATAAGATGCACTCCCCCACCCCAAAAGAGGCCAGAAATGCAAGGCACGGAGGTGGCGATGGTCTGTTGCAGTACCTGCAGCCTGGCACAGCTGATTGGGGGTATTCCGGCAATCCGATCCACCCACCAATCAACTGTGCTGAATCAGGCTGCAATAAGTGCAGAAGCTGATTTGATTGGTCAGGGTTTGCAGCAGCAATCACATTCAGAAAGCACAGTAATTGATTCAGCAGGATTCATAATAATAATAATATACAATGCATTACGAAAAGCAGGTTTTGCAAGGTAGCAGTAAATACAAGCAAAATACTAGCAATTTCACTTTCAGTTCTCAGCTAAGCCAGGCTCCTTCCTGTCTCCTTCTTGCTCACACAGTAAATGTCAGAGTCCAAATAACCCCCATTGGCTGATTTAGTTGCTATGTCTATTCATTGGCTGATCTTGTTATCATGTGACAGCTGAATACCATGGATGCTGGTAGGCAGAGGCAGAATTCTTTTTCTTCTTATTTTCCTCCCCAAAAAGCGTCTTATACTCCCAAAAATATGGTGATAGTTCTTGCTTAATAACCACAATTGAGATCAACAAGTTTATAGCACAGGGTATAGATTTAATTCATTTTAAATTTGTATGATAATGTTTGTTGGTTTTAATATATGTGTATTTTTAATTCCCTGTGAACCGCCTCGAGTCCCTTCGGGGAGAGAGAGCGGTTTACAAATTTAATAATAATAATAATAATAATAATAATAATAATAATAATAATAATAAATAAATAAATAAATAAATAAATAAATAAATAAATAAATAAATAAATAAATAAACAAATAAATAAATAAATAAATAAATAAATAAATAAATAAATAATCAATCAATAATCAATAATCAATAATCAATAATCAATAATCAATAATAATGATAATAATTATTGATACATGATATTTTATTAAGGAAGGCCTTGCATGACCTTGATGGACTTGTGACCTAATTGTTATTGAGCTTGTTAGGCAAATCACCTGCAAATATTAAGCAAGACATCATTTACCATGACTTGTTATTTTACTGCCAGATTTTCTATTTATTTATTTATTATTTACTATTTATTATGGAGACTAGTTGTGAAGTGCACAGATGGTGATCAGATAATCAGTCACAGAATGCTGTCATGGTTGTAAATACTCATCAATTATGTGACCACAGTGAAACTGATGATCATAAGTATAAAGGTACATCATCAAGCCAATTTTTCTGCACTGTTGTAACTTCTAATAGTTGCTAAATAAAGCAGTCATTAGGCAAGGACTATCTATAATGCCAAAATGACAAAACAGTTGCCATAACATCAGAGTGTAAGTTTCATTCTTTCATACTTGGATTGCAATGTAAAGGCTAGATTTGTCTTGCAATATTACATTTAATTACTTATCCACTTTCCTTGGATTTATATGAATGGAATATTCTTCACAGCTAGTGGCTCTCTTTGTTTATGATGTTTGGCTGGATAAGGCAGTTCTATTCTGGCCAGCGCTAGCATTGTAAACAGATTCTTCTTAATTTAGTGCAGTAGGTGAGTCTGGGCAAAAGAAAAGAAAGTGGATAAGTTCTGATACCGTCATGTATGACAGACACTTTTAAAAGGAAATGCTAGTTACATGTTCTTATTTTCAGAATTAGGATATATTAAAGTACACAGCAATGGAATTTATGGGTACAATCTCATGACCATACAGATATGCTTTCTCTCAGTTTATGAAATGGCATATACAAGTATGCTGGCTTAGTTGTGTTAGACTCATTGCTGTGTCTTCTTTTGCCTCAACAATAAGACCAGAAGCGATCTTCACAGATCTAATACAGGACAATTTTAGAAAGATTGTTGCTGGGTTCTCTGTCAGAAAAAAAATGGAGAAAATAACCACCACTACCTTTCACTATGTTAGAAAGCATATTTTGCTAAACTCTGAACCTGAACTAGCTCATCTGGAAAGAGAGTTGTCTGCTTTGCTTGGCATAATTCCTGTCTTTCTGCAGAATGTGCATCGCTGTATCAGGGAAGAATCCACTTACCTTATCCTTGGATTTGTGCAGCTGTTGATACTGTTTTACTGGATCACACGTGGATTGGGTGCACTCCCTATCCACGGGGAATCCAGACTGTTGCGATTACTGTTCCAGGTTTTGGCAGTTCAGTAGGTTTTAATTTAGTAGGCTTTAGCTCAATAGACTTTAAACCATTGTTAGGCCACTGAATGAACCCTGAACCTAGGAAGCATACGTCAATCGAAAAGGTCCCTCCTGATAGAAGCTAAAACAAAAGCTAGTGTCATAAAATATCCGATGATTTGAGCACAAATCATAAAACACTTCCTTATATGGCAATACACAATACGCAGTTGTGTATTCTACCAGGCAACTGAGTAATTCTATTCTGCTAAGCAACTGGATGTAAACCAATCACGCTGTACTAAATGTATCTTTTTACTTTTGTAACTAATAAAAGAGCACGTACTGAGCTAGTCAGGGCGCGCTCATTTGGAGGAATATCCCTGTGTTTCGAGTTTCTTTTCCCACCGGAGCAGCCCGCCTTCTGTGGTACGCGTTCCCTCGATAGGGGGCACTAACACCACAATTGGTGACCTTCGACATGATACTAGGGCTCTGGTATACGCCTCGGACCGTTTCTACTCACTCACTCTGAAGCAGACCAATAAAAGTACCATTCTCAGCCCTAAAGATCAGGCACTGTAACTCCAGATCCATGGGGAGATATTAGTAGTTTTATAAAAAGAACAACCCCCCCCCCCCTGATTTTTTGCTCCTTTTGAACCCTGGTCAAAAGACATTGCAAGGGAAACTAAGTCTTTAGTTTGCCAGTTGCATAGATCCTTCCATGAGATTACAAAACCTTCCTTCCCTCTCCCCTCCCCATTCTCTTCCAGTTTATTTGACATATCTAGTAGTCTTCTGAAAAACTGATGGATACATTTAAAAGGGTTACATGAAAGGGGAAAAGGCTCTATTTGTCACATCTCCAACTTCTCCTGCCAGCCTGAACAAGAGGTGAGGTTATTCTCAGTATTTGACCTTTTATCACTTACAAAGCTAACAGAAAAATGGGGATGCTATGGATAAACAAAAACTTTGCTATCTTCTAAATGAGTGAAATATGTATATTTAACTTGCATTTCCCAGTTCTGCTAGCTGGAAAAATGAGTTAGATATTTGGAGACAGCAGTTCTAAGCTAATGTCCAGTCTTTATTGAAATATGAGCTAAAGATAAAATGGAGGCAGTGCAGAGTGATTGTGAATGGATTGTGTGCCTGCAGCAATTTAAGGTGGACAAGGAAGTTTGACAGATCCTAGGCCATGACATAATCTGCAGTATCATCAAGAAAGTATTGATGTTTGTTTGTATGCAAGTATTATGTCACTAGAAGAAGAAAAATGCCACTAGAGTAGCTAGACACAATTTTAGGTTGCCAGTGCAACAAGCTGGGACAAAATCATGACACTACGTCCTTTAACAATGATGAGTGAGGCATCCTTATCCTGCAGTTAGTGAGTTATAGCAACTACCAGTTAGCAAACCAGCATAAAAATACTATGCTTCAAAACATCTATAGAAAATTGGAAATAGCAAATCTCTTTGAAGCTAGAAGAATACTGCAATATTTCAAAACAGTCAGTGTTTCATTATAGAATATATGGATTGTAAGTTTGTTTTAGGGATTGTGTATGTATGTGTTTACTTGTGTAGTTGTATTTTAGGAACATCTGGTGGCTTAGTGTTGTTGTACTTTAAGCTATAAGATATAGCTTGTTCCAATTATTTTATAAATTCACTTTGGGCTTTGGAATAGACAAGAGTTATAAAATTGGTATAACCCTTAGTTACAAGTTTTATATCCCTTGCTTAAGATTTAAGCAACTGTCATGGAAACAACCTATTGCAAACTCCCAAGTTATCAGTAAAGGAAAATATCTCTCTACCCATATATTGTTACCCTGTTTCCCTGAAAATAAGACCTCCCCAGATAATAAGTCCAATTGGGCTTTTGAGTGCATGCACTAAAATAAGCCCTCCCCCCAAAATAAACCCATCTGGAAAAATATTGCAACACTGCAGTAGCCATGAGGTGACCATACTCGCTGCCTCCTGTGCCTCAAAAATAGTAAGACCTCCCCAAAAATAAGGCCAAGCGCTTATTTCAAGGGTCAAAAGAAAATAAAACCCTGTCTTATTTTTGGGGAAATATGGTAGATTGTGAAAAAAGGATTCAGAAAGTCTTTACCAAAATATACCTTAAGAAATTTTGTTTATGAATTGAGAATTAGTTCATTTTTTTAGACTATTACACTTTCAACATAATAACTCTTGCTAAAGAGTCTTGTACAATATCATGCTTAGAGAAGAGTAATATAAGTTGATTTCCCCATATCCAGCTATACTAAAATAATATATTTTAGTAATTTATTGAGAAAATGAACACTGAAAATAACATTTCTGATGGTACACATGGAAAAAAGGAAGAAATGAACTATCATATCCTTTGGTCATATATTTAATTCATACAATAAACTTGGATAAAAAACATACATATTGATTGACAATTAGCTGATTGATTTATTGCATTTCTATACTGATGTAACTCTTGGCAATATACAACATAAAAATGCCACCATAGAATGTCTATCAAAACCAAGTAAAAAGAGAATAAAAATGAGTAGGTAAATATCCAACTAATGCAAATGAACATGTTAGCAAGTCTCACTACCACAGTGTCATCTGAAAAAAATCGTCTTTGATCTGAAAGTCAAACAAATGCGGGAATCTATCTTCAAGATGCAGGTTATTCTAAAGTGTTGGACAGCTTAAATTTATATTATTAAATCTCCCTCATAACAAAGTGCAGTTCTGATATCCTTTTGTATTTGGATTATGTTTCATTATGTACAGAATAACCAGAGCTGTTACTTCACATACATTTATTATTGTTGCTACAGTGCAGTAGTCTAAATATTATTCATTCATTATTCACTCATTTGTGATCAAAAGTCTGGTACTCAAAATAGGCACACATAGTACAGAGCTGATTACAATATAAGAAAGAAATTAGGACATTTATTATTCATGTGTTCTTCTTAATAATAGTATTTTAATTAAATTTATTTTAATGAAATAATGGAAAAATTTATTCAAAGAATTACATGATCAATATAACAAGCTTTAAAATATTGCTTCTTTTCATTTTTCTGGGAACCTTTGACTTATGTTTTTATGCTTATTACTCAAAGAGACATAAGATCAGGAGAGAGATAGTAACAAACACCGAGAGAACTGAACAAGAGAAGATAAAATGATAAAATGAATGGACACATGCCCCAAGCTCGCTTTTAATGGATAATAATCTATTATGTGAATGCTGAGTCTGGCCCATCTGCTGGTATGTCACCTACTACCAGAAAACATATACTGATAATGATTTATTTTGGGCCAATGACAAAACCAAGAAGTTGGCTTTATTCTGATAGTCTTAAGGTTTGATCTAGACACAGAAGGAGAAGGAGGAGGAAGAAGAGGAGGAAGAGGAAGAAGAAGGTGATGTTGATGATTGAAATTTAGAATGGAAAAAAGATTATAATCTAGGGCTTCCAAGCAAATTGCACTAGTTGTCCTTTTTATCTTTAGGGAAACTAACACTTGTCTAAATTGTCCTGTATAATATTTTGATTCTTTGCCATTGTAACATCATTGTTTCATTGCTTGTGAATTAGGGAATATGATTAAATTTAGCAGTAAAAATTCTCCTAGGATAACTACCTAATTATATCTCCCGAGAGCTACATAACCATTTTCTTCACAAAAATATGGACATGCTTTGCTTTTCCCTTCTTCCAGAATATGGGTCAAGTGGTGGTAAAATTCCTGTGTAATTGCCAGCATTGGGATTTTCCTGTACAGTAATATGATCTCTTTTCCATGATCAGCAAGTTTGGCTTGGTGCTGCCACAAATAATCAAACCAAATGAATCAGAAATTGGGAGGAGTGGTCTCTGGTGTCTATTTTTTTTAGGATTTTACATATATGTGAAATAGACTTCTATATCAGACTTGTAAATTCCCATGAACATGAGTAAAAACAAGGTTATGAGATATTGTTGCATGGATATATTGTTGCACAAAGAATACACTATTTATTATTGTCTTGAAATGTGTAATCATCACCCCTGGGAATAATTTCCTAGCCAATAATGATGTGTAGTTGCTGAATCTCTATTTTTTTTAACCTGACCTTCTTTCATCTGGCAGCTTGATGCAGTCATTGTCTAGATAATGAAATCCACCCTCCTTTTCTCACTCAAATATTGTTAGTGATGATGACAAGAATTGTTTTGTAACTTTAAAAATAGCCATGATTCCCTTGACATATCTAAAAAGAAGTGAGGAATCATTTAGGAGGAGAGGAAAATAAGGTGCAAGAGCTTTGGAGTAGGAAGAAATGTATAGGAAGAGAGAAATGCAAAAAGATGGATCAGCATCACATACTTATTTTTCTGATTACTTTTTCTTCCAAATTCAGAATTACACTTTAATCTTTGGGCATATTTAATTTAAGTGGAAATTTGGCACAGAAAATCCAATTTAACAGCCTGAAACAATTTACAATGTTTGTATGTCTGAAGGTTATGAGGTTATAAGTCCACACACATATGGTTTCCTGTTCTTATTCAGAGAAAAACCCTAGTCCTAATCATGATGGTTATGAAGGTTTGGCTGGGTGGGTGGAAATCTAAAATCCATAGCTGAGTTTATGACTATTCAGAAAGGCCACTTGTGGTGGATAGTAACTGAGAACAAACAACAAGAAAACAAGAACAGAAGACATCCAGATTAAAGCATGAATAAGAAAATCATAGGAATGTTTTTATTATAACAGAAAAGGATGTTTATTTTTTTATTTTTTTTTATTTATTAAATTTATATCCCGCCCTTCTCCAAAAAGGACCCAGGGCGGCGCACAGGAATTAAAAACATGCAAATATAACAAAATATAAAATTTAAAAAGATATTAAATACCCACCCTGTGCTAAAATCAATTTAAAAACCCCAAATTAAAACTCTGTAAGAGCAGTCACAATGGAAGGTTACGCTAGGCCGGCTTGATGGAAAAGGTGTGTCTTTAGACACTGGTGGAAGAGGCGGAGGTCAGAGATAGTACGTAGTTCAGGGGGTAGGTCGTTCCAAAGGGTGGGGCCCGCCACAGAGAAGGCCCTTCCCCTGGGTGTCGCCAACCGGCATTGCTCGGCCGACGGCACCCTGAGAAGGCCCTCTCTGTGGGAGCAGATCGGACGAAGGGATGTATGGGGCAGGAGACGGTCTCGCATATAACTAGGTCCCGAGCCATGGAGCGCTTTAAAGATGGTCGTCAAAACCTTGAAGCGCACCCGAAAGGCCACAGGTAGACAGTGCAGCTCACGCAGGAGCGGTGTTATGTGGGAGAATCTAGGGGCTCCCGTAATCACCCGCGCGGCTGCGTTCTGGACTAGCTGTAGCTTTCGAGTGCACCTCAAGGGAAGCCCCATGTAGAGAGCATTACAGTAGTCAAGTCAGGACGTCATGAGTGCTTGACTGACTGTGCGAAGGGCAGCCCGGTCCAGTAAGGGGTGCAATTGGCGCATCAGGCGTACCTGATGGAATGCCCCCCTGGCCACGGCTGCCACATCGTCCTCCATGGACAGCCGGGAATCCAGGAGGACACCCAAATTGCACGCACTCTCCACATTATACTTCTTCATAGGTCTTTTAACATTCTTTCGGTAGGCATAGAATTTGGAGTAGATTTGACTTTTATTTGATTTTACATCTGTCTTCCTTTGTTCTTACAAATATCTCAAGTTGTATTTCATAGTTCATTCTTGCATACAATGACAGATGGCATCCACTATCTTATTGCATTCTTTGACAAAGTGACAAAATTAGTGGAACAGAGAAATGCCGTTGATATAATTTACTTGAACTTCAGTAAAGCATTTGATAAAGTAGACCAGTGGTAGTCAACCTTGTCCCTATCGCTCACTAGTGGACGTTCCAGTTTTCATAGTGGGTGAGTAGGGGTTTTGTGAAGCACTTTCCTTTTTTTTTAATTTAATTGACTTCCCTACTTATAAATCACCATTACTGTGGAACCAGTGGGCAGTTAGAAAATTTTACTACTAAGAGAGATACAAAAGTGGGCGATAGGTATAAAAAGGTTGACTACTACTAGATAAAGTAGAAAAATGTGGATTAGATAGCATCACCATCAGATGGATTCGTAAGTGACTGACCAACCACACTCAATGTGTAGTTCTCAATGGAACTGCATCTACATGGAGGGAAGTATGCAGTGGAGTACCCCAAGGCTGTGTTTTAGGCCCAGTACTCTTCAACATCTTCATCAATGATTTGGGTGAGGGAATAAATGGGGAACTCATCAAATTTGCAGATGTACCAAGCTGGCAGGAATAGCCAATATTCCAGAAGATAGGCTTAAGATACAGAAGGATCTTGACAAACTTGAACATTGGGGACTATCTAATAAAATGAAATTCAATGGTAAAAAGAGTAAGGTTTTACATTTAGGCAACAAAAATGTAATGCATAGGTACAGTATAGGTGATACCTTGCTCAATAGCAGTAACTGTGAGAAGGATCTTGGAATCCTAGTGGAGAACCATTTAAATATGAGCCAGCAGTGTGCAGCAGCTACCAAAAAAGCCAACATAGTTCTAGGCTACATAAACAGAGGGATAGAATCAAGATTATGTGAAGTGTTAATACCACTTTATAATGCCTTGGTAAGGCCACACTTGGAATACTGTATTCAGTTTTAGTCGCCATGATGTAAAAAAGATGTGGAGACTAGAAAGAATGCAGAGAAGAGCAACAAAAATGATTAGGCGATTGGAGACTAAAATATATGAAGAGTGGTTGCAGGAACTGGGTATGTCTAGTTTAATGAAAAGAAGGACTAGGGCAGGCCTGATAGCAGTGCTCCAATATCTCAGGAGTTGCCACAAAGAAGAGGGAGTCAAATTATTCTCCAAGGCACCTGAGGGTAGAACAAGAAGCAAGGGATGGAAACTGATCAAGGAGTGAAGCAACTTAGAACTGAGGAAAAATTTCCTGACAGTTAGAACAATTAATCAGTGGAACAGCTTGCCTCCAGAAGTTGTGAATGCCCCAAAACTGGAAGTGTTTAAGAAGATGTTGGATAGCCATTTGTCTGAAATGGTATTGGGTTTCTTGCCTAGACAGGGGGTTGGACTAGAAGACCTCCAAGGTCCATTCCAACTCTGGTATTGTATTGCCTTGTATTGTATTTTCTCCATTTCTGCTGCCCACCCTAATCATTTAAGATCAACATAGTCAAACTTCAGACAAACAGATACTGTATCTATATCTTGTCAAATGTGTAATGATTTTAGGAAAAGCTGAAATTGCAGTTGTAAAATCAGGCCACTTTAACTAGCTCTCTGAGAGATGGGGGGCAGAGGGAAATAGCTGAAGTAATATTGTCATGAAATACATTTAAGGCAAGGTCTATTGACCGCATAGAAAAAATATCCCCTTTCAGTAAGAGTAGAAACCTGTACAAGTGGATTGTACAAGCAGGAAGAGAACCTGGCTGGCTGGGTATGGCTAGCTGATGAGAGCTAAAAAGCTCGAAATAGATCTATATTAGTCTCCCTGACTTATTTATTGATCAGCTCAAAAACGTAACACACATATAAAAAAATTACACAACGGAACTCATGGCTTTCTGTCTAGATGGTCTCTGGTGATGAGCCGAAAGGCAGAAAAGGAAACAGTGTCTCCTCCCTTAATTGGGGCCCTAACGACAAGGAGGAGGGAGCAATGATGTGCTTGTGGAGAATTTTGCTGATTTTGTCTGTGGTACCTTTAATGTATGGGATGAGGGCAATGCCATTTTCCTGTTTTCCAACATCAAGACAGCCTTCAACACCGACCAAAAAATAACCAATATCCTAAGGAACCCCAAAGACAAGATCCAGCTAGAAAGCCAAGGAGTCTACAAAATTCCATGTAAAATCTGCCCTTCCACTTACATAGGACAAATCAACAGAAGGATTAGTGCACATATTACTGAACATAAAAATGCAATTAAAAAATCACCTTAATACCTCATCTCTTTATCAACATTTCAAAACTACAGGACATGACATTGACTTTCAAGGAACTAAAATGATCTCCAAGGCGGAACAGCTCAACAGGAGAATAATCAGAGAAGCCATTGAAATAGAGAAGCAATCTAACAGTATGTACAAACGTGATGATACCTCCCGCCTACCAGACATCTGGAAACCAGCATTGACCAGCAGACGAGCCCCACCCTCCACCCAAGCCGTTGAAATTCAAAACAAGGAGAAACATACAAATGAGACCAATCAGCATCAATCTACCAGTCATGATGCAGCTGCACAGCCAATCAACCCACTCACAACAATAGTCAGCACTCCACCCCCCACCCCCACCAAGATTTAAAGAGGGGCGATGCTCCGCAGTCACAGTCACAGACAGAAGCCTGCCTGATGATGACAAGTGAGATCTTGTCGAAACGTTGCAATAACATCTCCATGCTATATACACGGGAAAATCCCCGAAGCCAGCAATGCCAGCATACCTACACCCGTGAAAATCTACGAAAACACACACACACACACACACACACACATATTGCAATGCAATGCAATAGACCTCCTCCTGCCCCATACATCCCTTCGTCCGATCCGCTCCCACAGAGAGGGTCTTCTTCGGGTGCCGTCGATGGGGCAATGCCGGTTGGCGACACCCAGGGGAAGGGCCTTCTCTGTGGCGGGCCCGGCCCTCTGGAACGACCTACCCCCCGACCTCCGTACTATCTCGGACCTCCGCCTCTTCCGCCAACGTCTTAAGATGTATTTATTCCAACAAGCCGCCCTAGGATAGCCCCCCATTTCTGACTTTTTAAGAAAATAATTTATAATTGGCAAGGGTTTTAACATTGGGTTTTATCACGGGTTTATTAATTTAATATATTTTAATTGATATTTATTGTATTTTGTGTTTTTAAATAATACCTGTGTGCTGCCCTGGGTCCTAACAAGGCGAAGGGCGGGGTATAAATTTAATAAAATAAAATAAAAAAAATAAAAAATAATGCAATAAAATAGCAGAGTTGGAAGGGACCTTGGATGTCATCTAGTCCAACTCTCTGCCTAGGCAGGAAGCCCTATACCATTTCAGACAAATGGCTATCCAACATCTTCTTGAAGACTTGCAGTGTTGGGGCATTCACAACTTCTGGAGGCAAGCTGTTCCACTGATTAATTTTTCTAACTGTCAGGAAATTTCTCCTCAGTTCTAATTTGCTTCTCTCCTTGATCAGTTTCCACCCATTGCTTCTTGTTCTGCCCTCAGGTGCTTTGGGGAATAGTTTGACTCCCTGTTCTTTGTGGCAACTCCTGAGATATTGGAACACTGCTATCATGTCTCCCCTAGTCCTTCTTTTTATTAAACGAGACATACCCAGTTCCTGCAACCGTTCTTCGTGTATTTTAGTCTCCAGTCCCCTAATCATCTTTGTTGCTCTTCTTTGCACTCCTTGTTTTTGTTTGAAAAAAGTTTTATTGGTTTTAACAATTTATATCAGGAAAGGGGTAGATAAGGTATTAGATAATATTTGGAGCTTCCACATCGGGTTTGATGACCGCCTCCGAGTCTTCATACATATTCCATTAAAAAGAAATTATTAAAAGGAAGGGGTACATACATTTTAAAATCATACATTTTCATATTATTTTATACATTCAATTACTTTGTACTATTGACATCCGTACAGGAATTACCATCATAAAAAAAAAATATAACAAATTATTTTTGCGATCTGAGCCTCTTTGCTATAGTCCCCTCCTCCTCCCCCCCACCAGCAGGCGGACCCATGGACCCTCCCGTTCCCATCTCATCATCATCCAGGATTGAGGAGTGTTTTTTAAGAAAATTATGTGCCTCTTTAACTGTTTTGATTCTAACTCTTCCTCCCTCCCAGAATACCAGCATCCCTTCAGGCATCAACCACTTGAACCACATCCCCTTTTTGAATAATTTTTTAGTTAAGAAGGAATAATTCCTTCTTATATCTCTTATTTTCTTTGGGATCTGCTTCAATATGGCCACCTCGTTTTGCTGATACATCAAAGGGCCCCCTCTTTGCGCTCTCAGTATCTCTTCCCTCGTTGACCTTCTTATAAATTTAATATGTATCTCTCTGGGTACCTTATTTATTCTGGCAAATGCTGAATTAATTCTATAGATCAAATCAATGTCCCCCCAAATAAATTCCTTATCTTTTTTAATATAATCCGCTAACATAGTAGCTATCACCTCTTTTAAATTTTCATTCGGTAATTCTGGAACGTTCTGAAATCTTAAAAAGAAAGACATGCGTTCAAAATCAATTTTAGACATTTGACCAGTAATATCTGTAAGTTCTTAAAGTCTTTTATCTCTTCCTTCATCTCAACCGCCCCCCCTTCCAGCCCCACAATTTTTTGTTTATTATTTGTTATTTCTCTTTGCGCCTCCAATAATTCCAATCTTGTGATTAAATTGTCTTTCCGGATTTGTTGCATTTCATTCATTATTCTTTGAAACATCTCCTCTACCTTTAATGGCTGAGGGCTTGGTGACTTAGGATCCTCTACTTCTGTTTCCTTCTGTAACAAAGCTGAAATCTTTGGTTGTGAGAATGGGCTGGGTTTTGTAGATGCTGGAGCAGAGCTTGGTTTCCCAGATGGGGATTTTCTCGATGCCATAATTAAAGTTTTAAGTGTTGGTGCGTAGAGAAGAAAGAAAAAAAAATGACGCTGTTGGGCGGGCAGTCTGTGAAGTCCGAGACAAAAGCAGCTGTAGTTCAAGTTAAATTTGCAACGTCCAGAGAGAAAAAGGAAAAAAGGAAAAAAAACTTTCCAAACAAAAGCAGATGGTTTCACGAAGGGGGAGAGCACCAAAAGACACCAGAGCAGGTCCTTTTCTTATATATTTTGAAGTTAGCCTAATTTTGTTAAAATAAAGAAATGCTTATTTCCAAAAAAGAAAAGTTCTGTCCTGGGAACAAAGAGAACGCCATCTTTCCGCCTTGCCGGCAGGGTGGAATAAGCAAAACTGGAAACAATCAATTTAAAATGTAGCAAGGCTCAGGATACATTGACTTCCATCGGATTTATTGAAAAAGGAAGTTTCTTGTTAACTAATTAGTTAACAAGAAACTTCCTTTTTCAATAAATCCGATGGAAGTCAATTTCACTCTCTCCGCAGCGCGGGACTCTTTATCCAATGCCGCTTTATTTCCAGGGGGGTTGTTTCCAACTCCCCCCTATCTTCTCTTTTCATCGAATTGAATGTAAAAAAATCCAAATAAGGCACATACCATTTTTCTAATCCGGAGCCTCGGTGCAGCCATTCAGCCCCGGTGTTTCAGCTCCTTTTAACATCCTCCATGTTCCAGCTCCTTCGGCGAAAGGGAAGCTCCCCCCGCGAAAGTTCCCCAGCCCCTAGGGCGAGGTGGGAGCAGCCCCCCCGGCTGCCGTCGAGATGGGGTCCTCACCACAAGCCGCCTGTGCAGAGGGGGGGATTATGCCCGTCCCCCCCGCGCCCAAGGGCGCAGCTGAGGCAACACAGCGGTGGACGTGAGGAATCCACGTCCGTCCGCGTCCCGAAGCCGGAAACGATCTCGCCTTTGCACTCTTTCTAAAGTCTCCACATCTTTTCTACATCATGGTGACCAAAACTGAATGCAGTATTCCAAGTGTGGCCTTACCAAGGCATTATAAAGTGGTATTAACATTTCACATGATCTTGATTCTATCCCTCTGTTTATGCAGCCTAGAACTATGTTGAGTTTTTTGGCAGCTGCTGCACACTGCTGGCTCATATTTAAATGGTTGTCTACTAGGATTCCAAGATCCCTTTCACAGTTGCTGCTGTTGAGCAAGGTACCGCCTATTCTGTACCTGTGCATTTCATTTTTGTTGCCTAAATGTAGAACCTTACTCTTTTCGCCATTGAATTTCATTTTATTAGATAGTCCCCAATGTTCAAGTTTGTCAAGATCCTTCTGTATCTTAAGCCTATCTTCTGGAGTGTTGGCTATTCCTGCCAGCTTGGTGTCGTCTGCAAATTTGATGAGTTCCCCATTTATTCCCTCATCCAAATCATTGATGAATATGTTGAAGAGTACTGGACCTAAAACAGAGGCTTGGGGGACTCCACTGCATACTTCCTTACATGTAGATGCAGTTCCATTGAGGACTACACATTGAGTGTGGTTGGTCAGCCAGTTACGAATCCATCTGGTGGTGATGCTGTCTAACCCACATTCTTCTACTTTATCTAGTAGTAGGTTATGGTCTACCTTGTCAAATATATATAAAACAATTGTCAGTTTCTTAAAACCAAGTTTGAGAGAGGAAAGGAAAGAATGCAATCAAATGCAATTATTGGAAATTGTGCTGCTAATGGTGAAGAATAAGTTGGCATCCTCTCCTTTCCATGGGCAAGAACAGATTGGCCTGGAAGTTGAATTTTTCTTCTGCATTTCCCTTTCTGGTGCCTAAAGACAGCAGGAAAGCTTAGGAATTGTAGCATTGTATATAATCCTTTCTCCCAATACTTTACTTCCACCTACTAATATGTGCCACCTGACACATCCATCTCATTCTGCCTAATAGTGCTCCAAAATAGATGTTCCATGGCATCTGAACATCCTAAGAGATCATCTGCCAACTAGAATAAAGGATCAGTAGAATGGGCATAGTCTGACCTGCTTTAAAAGAGTTATTGATACTGATACTCCCTGTCCAATACCATCTACAGATTTTCTGTTTTGTATATTTATTATTTATAATATCAATTGAAAGAATCTCTTACAAAATCTGTATAAACAGTCATACCATCAAAATAATTAATCATATAATAACGTCCAACATCAGTAATTAATTATATTCATCATAGTTCTCATTTAGTAACTGCTTCAGATAGCCTACATTCACAAATACAATAAACAATAACAAAGTCATTTCCCAACTAATGAATGAAACAACAAAAACCTTAGGTGTGAGACTGATTAAGGTCTGGTAAGTTTCTGGCAGTTTCTATGTGGGCCTAGGATTCTGATCAACTAAGGTCACAGAGCTGAGCTTAAGACTTGCAGTCAGTACTTTTTAGGAAAGTGTTTCACTGTGAAGAAAAGTAACTTAGGAAGAGATAAATTGTTTAAACAACCTCACTCCCTGGAAAGGGACAAAAAAAGGGGAAAGGGGTCAGGCACAGAATGCTGAAAAAGATAACAGTATTATTTGACTAAGATGGCTGCATTAATCTTCACAGTCTTTCTCCCTCCCTCCCTCCCCCCCCCTCTCTCTGTGTCTGTGTCTTTGTGTGTATCTCCCTCCCTCTCTCCCACTCCCACATGTTCATTTATGTCAGGGTGCACACAGTGTGACTATTTTGAGACAACCTTGGAGCAAAATACAGTAAACAGAGGTTTGTCTTTCAAATAGTGGTTTATCTACAAGGAATTTATACATTCATGTACTTGGCAAAATCAGGCAATCAATCTGTTGAGTCCTCAGGTCTACGACCCAGACAGCAAGTCTGGTAACCTGTGAGTCACCGCATTCCGGAACAGATCCGGCAGCTGCGTTAATTGACTGAGACGAGCTGACTGGAATCTGTCTGGAAAGGAGTTACAATGTTGCAATTGCTTGCTAGTAGTTTTCCTGCCTGGTAACTCTATATAAGAGGTTGCCAGAGAAGAAACCTTGCCAATTGAATCTTGTGTGCATTGTAAATAGTATGAATAAACGTTCCTGTGGTTTTGACCATGCCTGAGTTGGAATCCTTTGTCTGATCTAGCGACGAAGGTGGGATTCAGGCCGTGTCTTTAGACACAACGGGGAACGAAGCCTCAACCAACGAGCGCAGAACAACGCACAGCCCCATCATGGCCATGGCGACAATGCCTCCATTTGCGCCGTTCGACCCGATGAAGGAACAATGGGCTTCCTTCTTAGCCCGTTTCGAGTGCTTCCTGATAGCGAGTGACTACGGCGAACTCGCGCCTGCAAGGAAGCTGAGCCTTTTCCTCCAGTGCGGCAGCCCAGAATTGTTTGCTACCGCCCGAACCATAGCAACACCTGTCGTGGTACACGAAGTGCCCTGGGACGATCTCCTGGGCTGCCTGAGAGCACACTACGCGCCTGTACCTTCCTGCATAGCACACCGCTACGCATTCAGGCAATGTGTGCAACAACCGCAACAATCAGTAGCCGAATTCCTTCAGAAATTGAGAGCCACCGCAATTCCCTGCGAGTTCCCCGCAGGCTTCCTGGAGGAATCCCTGCTGGAGCAGTTTGTATGCGGCGTAAAAGACATCTGCCTAAAGCGCTGCTTGCTCTCAAAAACTGTACTGACTCTCGAGCAAGCGGTGGAAGAAGCCCGTCCGGCGGAATTGCCAGAGATTTCCACATCTGACATGGGCCGCGCGCGCCCTCCTCTCTTCCCCACCCCGCGAGCGTGTCTAGTGGACGAGACAGCCCCGCTAGACGAGATGGAGGAGGAAGACCAAGAGGAATGCTTGAGGGTGACCGGGCGTGTGCGTAATCGCGCATTCGCGCCCCAGCAGAAGTCCAGGAGCTGCATAGGCTGTGGAGGTGCCCACCAGAGACCTGAGTGCCCCTTCAAGGCATCGGTGTGCCGCAGATGTGGCAGGAAAGGACACCTAGCAGCCGTGTGTCGTGCTGCCGCACCAACGACAACTTCAGCTGCTGCCTCCAGAGCCGCTCCACCAGGACAACAAGCATCACAGAAGCGTTTGAGATGCTACCAGCCACAGCCGACTGACTGCTTCGCGCTGTCGGAGATGCCCCCAGCTCTAAACTGCGACCAGGCAGAGAGTATGAGACTGTCAACAATGGTTTGCTTAGAGGGGGTGGGTGTAAAAATGGAAATAGACTCCGTGTCCTCTAGATCGCTTATTTCCTGGGCACAATTAATTAAGCTGCGCCCCCAGCTCAGGAAGCGAGATCTCAGCCCCACGGCGACAATCCTAAAGGACTACCAGGGCTCGCAAATCCCCATTCTAGGATTGCACAGAGTGAGGGTAGATTACGGCTCCTTCCATGGATCCCTTCCCATCTTGGTTGTGGCCAAATCAATAGCTGCCTTGATCGGATTGGACTGGTTTCCGGCCTTGGGACTGTCAGTCCAAGGAGTACACAGCGTGCCAGCCAGTTCTCCGGTAGACGTAGTGATCAGAGAGTTCAATGACGTCTTCGATGGCAGCCTAGGAACATACAAGGGCACCCCCGTTTCCCTAAACCTGGATCCCCAGGTTGCTCCTGTCCGCTTGAAGGCCCGCAGGCTGCCGTTTGCGCTGAAGCCCAAGGTTGAAGCGGAATTAGATTGACTAGTGGCGCAGGGCGTGCTCGAACCTGTCGATCAGGCAATCATTCAACCAAAGTGATGATCACCTTAAATTTCAACACTTAATTTAAGAGCTTTAGTAATCTTAAATTGCTGTGTGCCATTCAGAGTGACAGATGGTGACTAGAGTACTTCAATTGCTTCAAAACACTTCAACACACACTTGAGATTTATTTTTCTATAG
The DNA here is from genome assembly GCA_039707465.1 of Rhabdophis nuchalis. Lineage (NCBI taxonomy): Eukaryota > Metazoa > Chordata > Lepidosauria > Squamata > Natricidae > Rhabdophis > Rhabdophis nuchalis. The sequence continues at coordinate 61,295,243 of CM077647.1, forward strand.
AGATTTAGAGAAAGCTAGTTCAGATTTTGTCACCAATATTGCATTGTGAGAAATTGAACATGCTTGTCAAAATGTGGGAAACCTCAATTTGCTATCTGCTTCAGTTTGGAAGGGGTGGAAACTCTAATTGCAAAATTACATCTGCAACAAGAGTCCTGTTCCTTCAACAGGCCCACATGTTATGACTCAGCTATTATAGGACTTCCTGGGCGTGGCGTCGCTGCAACACAGAGATTTTCTGGGGCTCGGGAATATCTCTGATCCTTGAGCTTTGGATCGGTCTAAAAATAGACCCAGCCCCCCTGTAGAGGTGGTGAGTGAGAGGGGAATTCCTGGAGATTCTAGAGACACCCGCAATGTCTCTGGAGACAAAGGAGAACCCCCTGCAGTCCATCGCTTAAGTGATTCCCCCCCTTTCAATGGGTGGACCAAGCAGCTGACTGCCCGAGAAAGCGAAACAAAGAATCAACATGTCTTTCGGTGAGAACTTTTTTTTTCTTTTAAAATTATAACTTTCTGGAGAGATCGCCTTGAGGTGAATTTATATTAAATAAGTAAAACAGCCTGAATGAAGCAGCATTTTTTTTAAAATTAGAAACATCCAGGAACCTGTGTTTCCTTTTTTTCGCTATTTAAAAAACTGGACTGGACTTTCACTAACAATTGTGGATTGGCGGCATGAAGCCCTCTATCTTTATTTAGATGGAAGGAGTGGGTAGGAATAAAGTGGACCTGGTTGCTTAAATGTTGTAAATTGATTTTTCATCTTTTCTTCCTAGTTTTTGGGTTATTTTTTTTAATACTTTACCAGTAAATAAAAAACATCTTTAATTTATTCATTTCCACCCCCCTTGATGGTTGACTTGTTCCAGAGAAACTTTGCTATTTAAGGTCACAAGACTGACTGTTTCTATTTACTCAAGCTCCCCCGAGAGATTGGCAAAGCAATAGGGAGAGTAAATGAGAAGAATTACGAAACAGAGGTTGGATTGACCTTGAACTGATTATACATTAAAGAAGAAGGGGAGTCCTTTTTTACTTTTGTTTTCTGGCTTCTCTGGGATATCTTGAACTTTTAAAATTGGTTGTTTTGCAGACTGCCATTTTAAACAGACATTACTGCTTTTTTGTCTACTTTTTTCTATTCTCTTTTTTTATACATATACATTAGTCGTTATTATTTTTTCTTTTTGTATAGAGTGGAATTTTTGAATTTTTGAATTATATATTTATATAGATTTATTTACTGATGATATTGCCATCATAAAGTACATCTCATGGTGTACAAACTAAGATTAAAGCCACACAATTTTAAGATCTAAAAGCCATAAAATCAGAATGTTTTAAAATTAAAGCAACAATGAGAAGAGACAAGAATTGGTCTACTTGGGGATAACCATAGTAAAAGAAAGATCTGGGACACCATCTTGACATCCCAGAGGAAATATTATCCTTCAATATTGTAAGTTGGGAACAAGACAGAAATATTATTGTAAAACCATGTCACTCATTTCCAATCCTGTTCAGTAGTCTAGAACAGGGGTCCCCAACCCCTGGCCGCGGACCGGTGCCGGTCCGTGGCTGGGTGGGAGCCGGGCCGCAGGGCTGGAGAGGAGGAGGAGGGAGGAGGGGGCAGACCCCTGAGCAGAGCGCGCGGGAGAACGCAGGCGCGGCTGTTCGCGCCGTTGGAGTGTGGCTCTTCCTCCTCCCTCATCGACGGAGGGACTCCGATTCCCTCCCCTGCTGGCATGCCGGCCACTCGTTTTCTTCCAGGGGCTGCGGAGGCTCCACGGGCAGGGGAGGCAACTGGCGGCCATAGGGAGGGGTGCTCCGGCGGCGCACAGGAGTCCCTCCGTCGACGAGGGTGGAGGAAGAGCCCCCCACCATCCTCCTGCGTTCTCCCGCACGCTTTGCCCAATGGGCTGCCCCCTCCTCCCTCCTCCTCCCCTCCAGCCCTGCTCCTACCCAGCCACAGAGCCTGAACGAGCGACCAAGCGCGGCAGGCAGGCTGAGGAGGCTGGGGGGGACAACGACGATGACGACAGACACACATAGAGAGACAGAGAGAGGGAGGGAGGGAGAGAAAGATAGACAGAGACACAGAATGAGTGATTGAGTGAATGCAAGACAGGCAGACACACGCGCACACACACAGAGTGGCAGAGATGGGCGGATGAAGGAGAGAGACAGAGAGAGAAAGAGAAAGAAAGAAAAAGAAAGTGGGAGAGAGAGAAAGACAGACAGAGAGAAAGAGACAGAAAGGAAAGAAAGAAACAGAAAAAGATACAGAAAGAGAGAAAGAGAGAGAAAGAAAAAGAGAGAAAGAGGGAAAGAGAAAAAGAAAGAAAGAGAAAGAAATAAAGAGAGAAAGGGAAAGAGAGAAAGAGAGAAAGAAAGAAATAGCGAGAGAAAGAAAGAGAGACAGAGACAAAGAAAGAGAAAGAAAGAGAGAGAGAGAGAAAGATAAAGAAAGAAAGAAAGAAAGAAAGAAAGAAAGAAAGAAAGAAAGAAAGAAAGAAAGAAAGAAAGAACTTATGACCACAGTTGAGGCCAAAAGTTTGGTTGCTAACCAAGATCATTATTAAGTGAGTTTCACATTTTCCAAGTTGGCCATGCCCACCCAGTCACATGACTGCTGAGCCACTCAGCCGGTCCGCAGAATTTTCTTTAAAATGAAACCGGTCCCTGGTGCAAAAAAGGTTGGGGACCCCTGGTCTAGAAGTTTGATAGAGTAGTATTCAAGTCCTTTCAGAAATATGGGTTTTTCAACTACTTGAGGTAGTTTTTCACTCAACCATTTTTCCCCTCTGTCTCCAAGTGGAAGTTATTTATCACATTAATCAAGGTAATTTCTGTCTCAGAATCAGTCTGAAGCCATATTGAAATGGAGTCACAAAGCATTGATTTTTCTAGTAGAATCTACAGTCTAATCATCACAGACCACCTATCACTTGGTTTTCAAATCATTAATAATTCATCTCCCATTTTGTGGTAAGAGTCATTCAAAGAATCCTTGTTATGTATTGGTTTTTACAACAGCCTTCTTGAAATTTATCATCTGATTAAAAAAACAATTATTGATTCCTAAATTTTACATAGTCTCCTCAAGCAAGATAAACTCTGTTTGGCAAGTAACTAGCACTTATAGTTTGAATTGATGCAGAGACATCTTGTCCAAGTCCATTAACACTAATTTAAGCAATTGTGATTACTCTGAACCTCAAAAATCATCTTTTCTGCTATATTTCCTAGTTATTTTCTGTAAAAAGCAACCTTTTAATAATAATAAATAATAATAATAAATTTAATTTGTTGACCGCTCCCTCTCCCCGAAGGGACTCGGAGCGGTGCACAGGGCAAATAAAACAGTAAATATACAGACATAATAAAAACGAATTAAATAATATCCCTGCGCTAAAAATTCCCAGTTAAAAATTACTAGAATCCCCATCTAAAATTATTAACAACCCCATAGAAGGGAGACTACCCTAGACCGGCCAAGCAGAACAAATATGTTTTTAGTTTTAGACGGAAGGAGCGGAGGTCCGTGGTTGTTCTAATGTCGGGGGGAAGGTCGTTCCAGAGGGCTGGGCCCGCCACAGAGAGAGCCCTTCCCCTGGGCGTCGCCCGCTGACAAAGTCTAGTGGACGGCACCCGGAGAAGTCCCTCTCTGTGTGAGCGAATAGGCCGTGTGGATGTATGAGGCAGGATCCGATCCCGCAAATAGCTAGGTCCCGAGCCATGGAGCGCTTTAAAGATGATAACTAGAACCTTGAAGCGCACCCGGAAGACGACAGGCAGCCAGTGCAGCTCGCGCAAGAGCGGTGTTACATGGGTAAACCTTGAGGTTCCCATAATTGCTCGCGCGGCTGCATTCTGGACTAGCTGAAGTCTCCGGGTGCACCTCAAGGGGAGCCCCATGTAGAGAGAGTTACAATAATCCAGTTGGGATGTCACAAGAGCATGAGTGACTGTGCGAAGGGCATCCCGATCCAATAGGGGGCGCAACTGGCGAACCAGGCCAACCTGGTAGAACGCCCTCCTGGCCACGGCTGTCACTTGATCTTCCATGGACAGCCGGGCATCCAGGAGGACACCCAAGTTGCGCACACCATCCACTGGGGCAAGATGTTTGCCCCCAATGGCCAGCGATGGAGTCAACTGGTTGAATCGGGCTGCCGGAAACCACAGCCACTCGGTCTTGGTCGGGTTGAGCTTGAGTCCGTTTCTTCCCATCCAGATCCGTACGGCTTCCAGGCACTGGCACATCACTGCTACGGCATCGTTGGGGTGGTTTGGGGTAGATATATACAGCTGAGTATCATCAGCGTAGAGATGGTACTCTACCCCAAAACCACGGATGATCTCACCCAGCGGCTTCATATATGTGTTAAACAGGAGAGGCGAGAGGACCGACCCCTGAGGCACCCCACATGTGAGGGGTCTCGAGGTCGACCTCTGCTCTCCTGTCAACACAAATTGCGATCGGCCAGAGAGGTAGGAGGAGAACCACCGTAAAACAGTGCCTCCCACCCCAACCCCCCCAGCCGATGCAATAGGATACCATGGTCGATGGTATCAAAAGCCGCCGAGAGGTCTAATAGGACCAGGATGGAGGAACAACCCCCATCCCTGGCCCTCCAGAGATCATCCACCAACGCGACCAATGCCGTCTCGGTGCTATGCCCGGGCCAAAAGCCGGACTGGCGCGGATCTAGATAATCAACTTCCTCCAGGTGACGGGGAAACTGTTGTGCCACCACACTCTCAACAACCTTCGCCAAGAAGGGAAGGTTGGAGACCGGACGATAGTTGGTAAACAAAGCTGGATCCAAAGAGGGCTTCTTAAGGAGGGGCCTCACCATAGCCTCTTTTAGGGAAGCAGGCAAGGAACCCTCACTCAAGAATGCATTGACAACCTCTTGGAGCCAGCCACGTGTCACCTCCCAGGATGCCAGTACAAGCCAGGAGGGACACGGGTCCAATAAACATGTGGTGGCTCGCAGTCGCCCACGTAACCTGTCCATATCTTCGGAAGCAATGGAGTCAAACTCCTCCCAAACAAGATCTGTCTCGTGGCATCCCACTGGACCATCAATGGGGGCTAGCTCGTTCTGTATCTGAGCGATTTTCTCCTGCAGAAAAATCACAAATTCCTCTGCTCTACCCTGTAGTGGGGCTTCCCGCACCCTCTGTTGAAGGAGGGAGCGGGACACCCTAAACAGGGCGGCAGGGCGGTTTTCTGCGGATGCTATGAGAGTGGCACAATGATGACGTTTGGCCACTCTCAGCGCCACAACGTAAGTCCGTAAATGGGCTCTTACCTGTGTCCGGTCAGATTCAGATCGAGTAGACCTCCATCTTCTCTCTAGGCATCTCTTGTGGCGTTTCATCACCCTTAGCTCCTCGGAGAACCAAGGAGCCAGGGTGGTTTGCCGCCGCAAGAGAGGCCGCAAGGGCGCGACCCGATCCAAGGCTCCCGTGGTCGCAGTATTCCATGCGGCCACGAGGTCCTCCATCGGGGCGCGGGTCAGGGGTCCAGGAAGTGGCCCAAGCGCCGCCTGGAACCCATCAGGGTCCATCAGGCGCCTGGGGCGGAACCAGATTGGTGATTCAGGTTCCGCCTCCCCGCGGAGGGGAGTAGCGGTCGGAAAGTCGAGCCGGAGAAGTGAGTGGTCTGACCATGACAAGGGCGTGATGACTATATCCCCTATACCCAGATCACTCTTTCATTGGCCAGAGACAAAGATGAGATCCGGTGTATGTCCACCCTCGTGGGTGGGGCCTTGAATTAATTGGGTCAGGTCCATGGCCGTCATGGAAGCCATGACCTCCCGAGCTACCACGGATGATTCGCCCGCCGATGGCAGATTAAAGTCCCCCATGACTAAAAGTCTGGGGGTCTCAACTGCCATCGTAGTGATCACCTCCAGGAGCTCGGGCAGGGCTGCTGCTACATAGCGGGGAGCCAGGTATACAACCAGCAAGCCCAACTGCCTCCCTAGGCCCCACTTCACGCAGAGGGACTCACAACCGGTGGTCTGTGGCACAATGGTCTCTCTTGGCTCAAGACCTTCCTTTACAATAACCGCTACCCCGCCACCCCTGCCTAGGGCCCGGGGCTGATGAAAAGCGCGGTAACCTGGTGGGCACATTTCAACGAGGGGAAGTCCACCCTCGTGGCCCAACCAGGTCTCCGCAATTCCTGCCAGGTCCTGCTCTCCCTCTGACACAAGGTCATGGATGAGGGGGGCTTTGTTGACAACGGACCTGGCGTTGCAAAACATCAGCCGCAGGCCCTGGCTCTGTACTCCCTGACCACCTAGCCTGCGGGGGTTGTGGCACTTCACCGTTTGCAGCCAATTGTTCTGTGCCCCCAACCGGGAGGATGGGATATGTCTCCCATCGGATCTGCCTCTCCCCACCAGCCTCTCGATGGGTAGGCCCTCTATGGAAACGACCTGTGTATCCCCCCTCTTAGCGGATCCATCCGCCTCCTTCCGTGGTCTGCTGGCTTGGCCCATCTCAACCTGTCTACACCCTTTTGCTACTCAGGGAGTCAACTAAGCAATATATTCAAACAATACACTAGAAAAAGGTATACCAATGAATCATATTTTTAACATGCAACAAGGGAAATGTATGAAATACATGATTTGATAATAATTATGTTAATCATATTTTATTAAATGAAGTCAATGAAATTAAACTTCTTTTCAAATTTAGCTTCTTTTCTTGCTTTTCCAATTAGGATATAGAGTTTGGTTTCAATGTGCCATTTATAATGTGAATGCAGCCTTAAAGTTGCAGATGTTACCCAGTGATCTCTGGGGAAAAGTTACGTGTTCACAGTTGGGACTGTAGGATGTGACCAGGATATTGGGTGAGGTAATTATCAAGCATGCAACCACTCCTTGGATTTTGAATCAACAGTGTTAGCTTTCATTATTTTTAATAGCTCATTTTGACAGAGCTTAGTCTGTATATAGTACAGGTATGTAAGTCATCATCAGTGAGATCCTGGGTACCAACCAAAATGTGCCCACAGCACATTTAGGAATTGCCAGTAATGCTTGAGGGAGTCTGAGGTTGCATTTGCTTTGGGGTGCTGCAACTGCTATTATTCTCCAACAGCAATTCTACTTCAATGAAAACCAATGTCTTAGAACTATTTCTACCTTCCGCCATTAGATGCAAATGCAGGCTCACACCCCAAGAAGGTGTGGACTTTTTGTTTCCTTGGCTGCTTTTAGCCACAACATTTGGGTGCATTCCTTTATCACTGTAGGATACACACATGATCAAGGAAGGAAGAAAAGCTGGAACCTCACAATGTATTTTTTTTACTGGAAATCACATGTTTACACTTTGAAAATAAATATATTAGAATCAGGGTGTCTGTGGCTTTTGAGGGTGTGCATTTTTTTTATTAAGCAGCTAATCTCTGACAGCTTGTTAAACAGGGGAACCCATTTAGTTGTGCTGCTTGTCAGCCTCCGCTTTCCTGTTTACTCTGGCTGCCATAGGAAATGGGGAGGGTGGGGCTTTGCATTGGGACTGTATGGTGTAGGAGGGTGAGTTGCTGAAGGAAAAGTACTTTTAATTCCACTAAAAATGGAGTTGAGAGGTTTCTTTCTTGGTTATCAGTGAAGCAGACCTGACATTAAGCAAGGTCTCACCTTACGCACTCATCTCAGAGCTAACACCTTCTGAAGGGAGTGTAACAAAAACCAATTTTTTTTTTCTAAACTTCAAAGAGATGTCCTCCCTGGGCAGCGATCAAGAAGAAGACATGGGAGCTGTGGAATCATCGTGTCTTCCTGAAACGGAACTTTTTGCAGGACTGAATTTGGAAGAAAAATCCGTTCCCCGTTGGTCGATAGGATTTGGACAAAAGGAAATTCTGGAGGAAATACCATCAGGAGTTACAACACGTAGACGCAGAGGACCCCCACCCTCCTGCCAGGAAGAAGAGGAAGAGGATTATTTGATGGGCCAAGCGATGCAAATGTTCCAGGAGGCCTGGGAAAGACGCCGCTCCAGAGAAAGCAAGTATGAAAGAGATGTAACATTCCGTGAGCCAGAGGTGAGAATGGAGGAGGAGGATCACCCAGGGGGGGGCTTTGGGGGCGGAAGCCAGACCAGACCAAGATGAAGGGGCCCAGCAAACACAGCCAGCAGCAGCAGCAGCAGTGGTAGGAGCCATCCCACATGGGGATGAGGCAGCCTGTAAACGCCGGATGGCAAAGGCACCCCCCCTTGGGGTGAGATACGGGGGAAACGCCAAAGGCCTGGGATTTTTCTTAGTTGAAGTCTGCAATTATATGAGACAGTGGGGACAAGACCTCATTAATGATGATGCCAAAGTGAGAATAGTTACGCTCTCATTGGATGGCAAGGCGGCAGATTGGATGGTGTCCTTGCATAAAAACAACTCCCCCATACTAAGAGACTTTGATAGATTTATGACTGCCTTGAGATGGCATTTTGATGACCCTCTCATTGAACGGAAAGCTAGAATGAAAATGATGACCCTCCGTCAGGGAAAAAACCTTGTAGGAGACTACATAGAGGAGTTTCAGGAGCTTTCGGTGTACATGAGAGGGTGGTCAGAGGGGGCCTTAATTGATCGGTACAAGGAGGGGCTGAATGAGGAGATATATAAAAGCTGTGTAAAGCTGTCATTTATGGCCAGGACTTTGCCCCTATCCCTGAATTGCCTCAAGAAGCACCTACAATTTTGTCCCTTTCTGAATGGAGTGCTCAACTTGCCAAGTTTTGGTCCATTATACGGATGGCTTTAGATAATGCCCACCGCTGTCATAAAAAGTACGCTGACAGAAAGAGAGTTGAACCCCCACATTACAAAGTTGGAGATCTAGTTTTCCTTTCTACCAAGAATCTTGAAACTACCCAGAAGTCAAAGAAACTTGGCCCTAAGTATGTAGGGCCTTTCCCAATTACTAAGATTATTAGTTCTGTGTCTGTTAAGTTGAACTTGCTGAAGAATCTCCGTCATCTTCACCCGGTCTTCCATGTGCATCTTCTGAAACCTGCGCGTTCGTCCCCTCTTTGTTCACTGAGACCGACACCTCCTGCCCCTCTTCTGATTGAGGGTGAACAACATTTTGAAGTCAAGGACATTTTAGACTCTGGGAAGCACCGGAATAAGGTTCAATACTTGGTCGCTTGGAAGCATTTTCCCCTTTCTAATGCCGAATGGGTTGACAAGTCTCACGTTAGAGCCCCTAAGCTCTTACAAAAGTTTTATGCTAAATATCCTGACAAGCCTTGATCGTTTATGGTACTAATTATACTTTTCTTTGTCTTTTCTTTCTGTGTTTTTTCCTCCTTTTGGTTTCTCTTTTCTGCAGGGATAATTCCTCTTTTCTGGAGGAGGGACAGATGTCAGCCTTCGCTTTCCTGTTCGCTCGGGCTGCCATAGGAAACAGGGAGGGTGGGGCTTTGCATTGGGACTGTATGGTGTAGGAGGGTGAGTTGCTGAAGGAAGTACTCTGGTGCCATCTACTGTTACCATCTACTTCGCATGCCAGTGGTTGGGTCATCTTATGGTCAAGGTCAACGGTCTTACATACCAACCTGATGATGCTTTTGAAGATGAAGCCACATGACACCTAGGGGCTTTACACATTGGACCATGGAAGGGGGTTATTCGGGGGAAGGGGGTTGGACATATATTGATATGTATGCTTTCAGACCACTCACTTCTCCGGCTCGATTTTCCGACCGCTACTCCCCTGGTTCCGCCCCAGGCGCTTGATGGACCCTGATGGGTTCCAGGCGGTGCTTGGGCCACTTCCTGTGCCCCTGACCCGCGCCCCGATGGAGGACCTCATGGCCGCATGGAATACTGCGACCACGGGAGCCTTGGATCGGGTCGCGCCCTTGCGGCCTCTCTTGCGGCAGCGAGCCACCCTGGCTTCGTGGGCGACTGCGAGCCACCACATGTTTACTGGACCCGTGTCCCTCCTGGCTTGTACTGGCATCCTGGGAGGTGACACGAGGCTGGCTCCAAGAGGTTGTCAACGCATCCTTGAGTGAGGGTTCCTTGCCTGCTTCCCTAAAAGAGGCCATGGTGAGGCCCCTCCTCAAGAAGCCCTCTTTGGATCCAGCTCTATTATCTAACTATCGTCCTGTCTCCAACCTTCCCTTTTTGGCGAAGGTTGTTGAGAGTGTGGTGGCACAACAGTTTCCCCGTCACCTGGAGGAAGTTGATTATCTAGACCCGCGCCAGTCCGGCTTTCGGCCCGGGCATAGCACCAAGATGGCATTGGTCGCGTTGGTGGATGATCTCTGGAGGGCCAGAGATGGGGGTTGTTCCTCCATCCTGGTTCTATTAGACCTCTCGGCGGCTTTCGATACCATCGACCATGGTATCTTATTGCATCGGCTGGGGGGGTTGGGGGTGGGAGGCACTGTTTTACGGTGGTTCTCCTCCTACCTCTCTGGCCGATCGCAATTTGTGTTGACGGGAGAGCAGAGGTCGACCTCGAGAACCCTCACATGTGGGGTGCCTCAGGGGTCGGTCCTCTCGCCTCTCCTGTTCAACACATATATGAAGCCGCTGGGCGAGATCATCCGTGGCTTTGGGGTAGAGTATCATCTCTACGCTGATGATACTCAGCTGTATATATCTACCCCAAACCACCCTAACGATGCCGTAGCGGTGATGTGCCAGTGCCTGGAAGCCGTGCGGATCTGGATGGGAAGTAACGGACTCAGGCTCAACCCGACCAAGACCGAGTGGCTTTGGTTTCCGGCTGCCCGATTCAACCAGTTGATGCCATCTCTGGCCATAGGGGGCGAACATCTTGCCCCTGTGGATGGGGCGCGCAACTTGGGTGTCCTCCTGGATACCCGGCTGTCCATGGAAGATCAAGTGACAGCCGTGGCCAGGAGGGCGTTTTACCAGGTTTGCCTGGTACGCCAGTTGCGCCCCCTATTGGATCGGGATGCCCTTTGCACAGTCACTCATGCTCTCGTGACATCCCGGCTGGACTATTGTAACTCTCTCTACATGGGGCTCCCCTTGAGGTGCACCCGGAGGCTTCAGTTTGTCCAGAACGCAGCCGCGCGAGCAATAATGGGAACCTCTAGGTTTACCCACGTAACACCGCTCTTGAGCGAGCTGCACTGGCTACCTGTCGTCTTCTGGGTGCGCTTCAAGGTGTTAGTCATCATCTTCAAAGCGCTCCATGGCTCGGGACCTAGCTATCTGCGGGATCGGATCCTGCCCCATACATCCTCACGGCCGATTCGCTCCCACAGAGAGGGACTTCTCCGGGTGCCGTCCACTAGACTCTGTCAGCGGGCGACGCCCAGGGGAAGGGCCTTCTCTGTGGCGGGCCCAGCCCTCTGGAACGACCTTCCCCCCGACATTAGGACAACTACGGACCTCCGCTCCTTCCGTTTAAAATTAAAGACACATCTTTTTCGCCTGGCCGGCCTTGGGTAGTCTCTTTTAAGGTTAGGGGTTTTAGGGGTAGTTTTAGTTTATGGGTTTTTAGCGCAGGATTAATTTAATTCATTTTTAATTTTGTATTCTGTCTGTGGTTTTAACTGTATTTTTAAGTGCCTGTGCCCCGCCTCGAGTCCCTTTGGGGAGAGAGAGCGGGATATAAAATTAAAAATTATTATTATTATTATTATTATTATTTCGCGCCTAAATGCTTCAGACCTTGCTTAGCATCTATGCTATTCATTCCTTAACCAGTAAAAGTACTTTTAATTCCACTAAAAATGGAGTCGAGAGGTTTCTTTCTTGGTTATCGGTGAAGCAGACCTGACACTGCTGATGGCTGGGGGGTGGGGGTGGATAGATAAAAAAAACTCTTATCACAAGAGTAATAAGAGTACAAAATAGTGAATCAAATATTTATGCCTTCTACTGAAGCTAAGCTTATAATAATAATCTTTATTGTCATTGTACTTGTTTACAACAAAAAGCTTATGTTCTAGAGGGTGAAGCCCTGTTGTGATGGGTCTTCCCCTTTGTTCTGAATCTATTTTTCCAATTGCTCTGACATAGCTGTTGGTTTCACCATCACTCTGACATTGATGAGATTAGAAAGGAGAAGCCTGCCTGCTCAGCATGACCAATGACAAACACAAAGTTTGTATGTATTCTGAGCATGTCGCTCCAAGAGTAAGAGCTCTTTGGACCGTGCTTCAATATGTACAAATAGGTTCTTTCAAAATTTAGTAGCACAGGGCTGGCAGGCTTGACAAAGAGCAAATTAATGTCTTCCACTGAGAATATGGGTTACAAAGATTTAACTAGAGAAAAGAAATTAACCATGAATTTTGGAGGCTGTAGATTTGTGTTATTTGCCAGCATAATTTTGCTGTGGCATGAGGAACTGTGTTGACTGGAGTTTATTATTGTTTGATCTGAAATCTTTAGGAGAAAAAAAACCCATTTATTTGGTAAAGACACATTTTAAAAAGAACGTACATTTTATAAAAATGCACAAAAGGGAACAGTTTATTATTTTAAAATGGAGTTATGTAAGGGAAATTTCTACAGTTTGCATTATATAAATGTGCATAATATGAAAAATGTATTAAAATCTTTAATAAGAATTATGTGCATTATGGAAGGTTGCATAGAAAAGCTCAATGGAAAAACTATTCTAAAGAGCAAGTTAGTAAAAATTGTTTCCATTCCTAATTTGTTTGATCCCAACAGCATTAGAATGCTCAGGTTTGAAATTATTTGAGATTACATTAATTTTAATTCATCTAATTTTGTTGCAGTCAGTCCAGGTATCTTGATTTAAGTGTCTCATGAATTAAATTGTAAAACCAGAAAATAGTGTGTCAGTACTTACCATCATTGATGAACTCTTGATTTTCAAGGGACCAATAATACAGTGTAATTAATGCCATTTGATGAAAAAGCAATTATTTATACCAGGTTAACCATTTATCTATTGATCTCTGTATCAATGCCAATAGTCCCCCAAGGGTGCAGCATCATTTTCCCCATCATTTTCCTCGTCATTCCCACCATATGTATTACAATTGTAAAAGTTATATGATCCTTTAAATTAGGATGCTAAAGACAAAACATTAAACAATTGAAATTGAGGGCTATGAAACACGATGACACATTAAAACTATTAATAGGTAGTAATAGGTAGATGCAAGAAAACGAGAGAATTTTGACAACATAAACTAATTGTAAAATATTTTCTTCATCTTTTTAACTTCCCATGAATTATGATTTAGTCCTGAAGCCTTGGAAATATAAGGCCTTCATCAATCAGCAATAAGAAAAAACACTAAAGTAGTATAGGAGTTAGGCTGATAGAACATTCATTCTTTCAGACTTTTGAATGCAACAGAAACCACCTAGATATGACCTGATAGGAATCTTTATTACATGCTAGGATGAAGCTATTTTAAGCAGTTGATTGCCCTCTGTCAACAAGAGGGTATAATTCTCTCTTGTATCTACCCCAGTTTAACTCTGGCAGTTCTTTTTCCTGCTTTTAGGAAGCTTTAATAGATACCTTTACATTTGTCAGCCTTGATGCTAAGTGGCTATCTTCCACTAGCATTCCTGCTGTGGAAAACCCCAGCTCTCAGTAAGCCACTATTGGCTTTGCTGTCTTAACAAATCACTTCCCAGCCATTCGCTTGTTTTAGGAAAAATAGACAAATATTTTTCTGCACATTTAAAGTTCAATTTGTTGAATAAATGCTAAATTAGATATGCATTTTATGAAGTACATATTGTTTACTTCTTCCTTTTTTCTGTATTTCTTGTTTTGTTTTATTATATTTTAGTTGTTTCTGTTGTCATTTTGCTATTAATACACGGAAACTAAATTAAAAAATAATGTTCATAGAAGAAGGATGAGGTACCGTATATGTCATCAGAGAATACTCTAGAATGTATAAAGAGATTACAAATTTATGTTGGAAATGTGAACCAGAAAGAACATTTAATAAAGTTTGGTGGACATGCAGAAAAACTAGAAAATTTCAGATCAAATGTATACACTGAATCAGAGGATTTAAAAAAAATTATTATATAGCTCAGTGTTTACACTAAACAAACTGGGAGGCTATGAGTTCTAATCTTGCTTTAGGCACAAAGCCTGCTGGGTTTGTCACTATTCCTGACCCTTAGGAAGCAGGAAATGGAATAATTTAATAATTACAGACTGCAACTTTATATAAATATATATTACTATTAGAAATATATGTTGGTTGTAAGTAACAAATATGACTAATGCTATTAGTTTTATTTGCATTAGATTGTATTTGATTGATTGATTTCTCTGAATCAAACCCAATTGAATGGAAGAAAAATAAAATAAAATTGAAACTGGAGGAATTAAAAGTTGTAAAAATATCTTGCAACTTTGTTTATATATGATAACTTCAGAAAGATTATTGTATGCATAAATACATAAATATTTAGCACTATAATGGAGGAAGGCATGGAGAAGATGATGAAAATTGTTGAAATAATTAATTGATTTCTTTGATCACAAGCAAAACAATATATTTATTGCTGATTGAAAAATCTGTACAGATTTATGATCTTATGAATCCTAAAAGTTCATAAAAATGAACTTATGATTTGTTTTGATGAGTAAACAGAACAGAAGGAAAGAAAATAGATGATGTATGCTAAAGTAAGAGGTAAAATTATACTGGTACTTTTAAAAAATAAACCATTTCTTCTTTATATCTTTTTTCTTTATCTTTTTCTTTTCTTTTACTTTTTACTTTCTTCCTTTCTTTTTAAGTTTTCAATCTTATTTTTTAAAACAAAATGGGGAGAGGAAGGCTGAGACCGATGTTGCTATAACATCAATAATGACATGTTCTGTTATTGACATAATTTTTCCTTTATCTACTCTGACATTGCAGTTATTGGCATTTTGCCCCTGGTAGCAGGAAAAATTGGGAGAAGATTGGTTGAGCTACACAAAGTCCTTGTTTAATAACCATAATTGGGAGAAGCAAATCAATTGTTAAGCAAAACAGAAGCAGCTTTCCTTTGCTTTAGATACCTGCCATCATCATAAATGCCAAGCTTGGTTACTTTTTCATCGCTGTAAGAACTAATAAAGGTTGTTAAATGAGGCAGTCGGTTGTTAAAAGAGACTGCATGTACTGGATACCCACTGTTACTCAACATAATTTCTGGATTCCCCAGGTGAGGTCTGTTTCTTCTTTTAAAAATATGCAAAATTTCCAATTAAACAGCAGTCTTAGTTTATTTACAAGATGAAGTTATTCACTGTTTTGTTCTTTCTATCTCCTATCCTTAATCTAGTTAAGATCACATTTTATTCTAAGTAGCAGTGTACTTCTCATACCAAGTGCCAAAAAGTTATTTTGAACTTTCTTGAGGCTAGAGGGAGGAGCTTTTGACTGTGTCCCAGCATAACAGATATAGCGCCCTTGCTAACCTTAACTAAGGCTAAATATCAGCAAATAGCCCAAGCCTGTAAAGATGAAGTGAAGAAAGCTAAGGCTCGCAATGAAGAAAGGCTTGCCACAAAAGTAAAAAAATAACAAAAATTGTTAAAAACAAGAAAAAAAGTTAAGGAAACAATTGGTCTATTGCTGGGAGAAAATGGCAAGATGATGACAAGCAACAGGGAGAAAGCAGAACTTTTAATTCATTTTTTGCATCTGCCTTTACACAAAGGGAAAAAGCAGTCCAACCAACCAAAAACAGCACCACAAAAACAGAGAGATAGTATCAAGATCATGTGAAGTGTTAATACTACTTTATAATGCCTTGGTAAGGCCACACTTGGAATATTGCATTCAGTTTTGGTCGCCACGATGTAAAAAAGATGTGGAGACTCTAGAAAGAGTGCAGAGAAGAGCAACAAAGAGGATTAGGGGACTGGAGGCTAAAACATATGAGGAACGTTTGCAGGAACTGGGTATGCCTAATTTAATGAAAAGAATGACTAGGGGAGAAATGATAGCAGTCTTCTAATATCTCAGGAGTTGCCACAAAGAAGAGGGAGTCAAACTATTCTCACTATTCTGCACCTGAGGGCAGAACAAGAAGCAATGGGTGGAAACTAATCAAGGAGAGAAGCAACTTAGAACTGAGGAGAAATTTCCTGACAGTTAGAACAATTAATCAGTGGAACAGCTTGCCTCCCAAAGTTGTGAATGCCCCAATACTGGAAGTCTTTAAGAAGGTGTTGGATAACTATTTGTCTGAATTAGTATAGGGTTTCCTGCCTAGGCAGGGGATTAGACTAGAAGATCTCCAAGGTCCCTTCCAACTCTGCTATTGTTTTGTATTGTATTTGCTAAATCCAATGTGGTTTAGTTCTTTAACTTCTTTAAATGTAAAAGGGTGATGAGAGGAAGAATAGCAAAGTTTACGACAAAGTCTCAAGCAGTATCTATATGTCCAACAATATCTCTGAAAGTTACATAACACTTTTAAGAGTTCTAACAATATAAAATAATACAATGATGACACCTGCTCACTGCTTTGATTGAAAAATGTGCCCTTCTGCTAATGTAAAATGACAAAAGTAAGTTGAGGTAATAAGATACCATTTCGATGAGCATTTTGGTAAGGAATAATTCACGATTCATGAATTTTTATTTTGTGAAAATAATATGCCGGGAACAATTTGCATATGTATGTTCCAAAACATTTGGAACCTCTTGATTATAATATCCTGGTAGATAGACTAACCTGGTGTAATTCCTTTCAGTGGCATCAACAGTGTTCATAAATCTAAGTAAAGTAATTGTCAACAAATTTAAGTTAATAGTCCCTTCCCTTTTCTTTGTGTATTGCTATCACATGCACAAAAAAGAAACACCAATCATATGAGCACAGCCACCATCTTGAATTTTGAACCTCCCCTTACCAACTTACTGATTCCTTCTGCAAGATTCCAGCTATATTTGCAATATTATAGTAAATATGGATTTAGATTTAGATGTATGGTAGGCAAACTCCTTGACTTTAACTGTTACTGATTTTCTAATCAAAGTTATTTAAGAGATTGTTTGCAAAGCAAAAAAACCCAAAACACCCTTATGTACCACTCAGTTATGACCCACGAAAACAAAAACAATATATTTAAAATGATTATGCAATAAGAACATTCCAAAATAATTTATATTATCTACATGACTGCATTCATTTTCAATTTTCTTTTATGCAAAATGGAATCAGTCCTCTTTTTTCTTTTTCAGGAAAGCCATTGTATATTCTGAAGGATAATTACTCTGAAGAAAGAAATACTTCAAACATAATGCAAATATTATTAAAGGAGTAATAGAATTATTGTTTTTTTAAATGGCTGCAACATTTATTGAAGATAAGTCATTAATTTCTTTCTTCCTTTGATTATTCGTTAATGTCGCTGAAAAAATACACCAATCTCTGAAGATTTCCGAAGAATAATTAGCAGACTTCTAAGTTCCATAGATAGGGTTACAAGTGGATTCAGTCCTCTTCACCCATATTTTGATATAATATTATTCTTAGAGATTTGGAAATTGAAAGACAATATACTACACTTAAAGTGATATTCCTTTGAGTTTAATTGATTCGTAGAGTGAAAGCAAGGGCTAAAAGCCTTACCAGCAACTAAATTGGTGGCATCATACATACCTTTTCTTTGTGTAAGAAATAATGAATGAAATAATTGCCTATCTTATGAAAAGAACTATGGAATAAGCTACCGGTATTTACTACTCCAATTATTAACTCTAATAAAAAAGATTTTCTGCAAAATATTTGAGCAAATGTTAGCAGACATATTCATAATTTAAAATAATATTTTAAACTATGATAAAAATACTTGGTCAAGAAATTTGATTTTATAGCAAGTATCAGCATTGTGACTACATTTTCCATCCTGGCAGAAGAATATTTTACTCAATTTGGCTGTTGTAGGCATTAAGCTTATTATACCTGAGACTCAAAAGATCTTCAGATCTGTTTTACTGTGAAATTAATATTATCTTAGAATGGAATATAGATTATAAAATCTATCCAGTTCGGATATAAAATAAGTGATAGGCTCAATTAAATGTCCATCACTAAATGTCCTTTATTTTTATTAGCTGATAAACTTATTGACCTTTTATAAGGGGGTGTGTTTATATTCAAAAATTAACTTTCTGTTTTATTCAGCATCTCCAAACACACTTTTTTAACCTTTCAATTTTTTATTAGTTTATCAAAATATAAAATACAGAGAATAATAAAAATAATAATGGGAAAATGGGAAAGGGAAAGAAGAAAAAGTACAGGGAAAAGGAGAAAAGAAAGAAAAGCATTGACTTCTGATTCTTTTTGGTGGAGTAGAATAAGGTAATAACCTTTTTCCTTTTACATAATATTGTACACAAATCACTTCTATAACAAAAAACCTCTCTAATCAATAAAACCCCAAATCAAAGTTTCATTTTATTCCAACTCAAGCACAAAGTCCAAAAGCAGTTTCCAAGTAGAAACAAAATTGCATTATTTTTTTTAATTAAAGCAGTCAATTTAGCCATCTCTGCTAATTCCATCAACTTTTGCAGTCCTTCATCTATTTTGGGAATCAAAGTATCCTACCATTTTGTATATAAGGTATTGCAGCTGTCAGCCTATAAAACATCAAAATTCCAATTTTTCCCAACTCTTCATCCATTAAAACCCAAGATAAAAGTTTCTGGTTTTATCTTTATATTCTCTAGCATCTCCCAACACACTTAAGATTCTTTGAAGTATAGTATCAAACTTCCATGGGACATATTATTTCCTAGGGTCTTAAATACAAAATACTTATTTTCAGTTAATTCTCTGAAACAAAATAACGCATTTCTTTTTAAGAAAACACAAATCTATAAAGATTAATTGTCACAATGTAATATCAAAACACTAAAGAATTGGTTTAGGATGGCATAGAATTCACCAACACATTTCTACATCTAGACAATCTAAAACTGCATGTCTGATATGAAACAACTGTTTCAATTAATGTTTCAGTTTTTGATCGCTGCAGCAGCCTCAGCATCAGTTCTTCCATACATTCTTCCAAATTTAATGAGTTGCTACCTCATATTTAACAAAGATTATGATTCTTATCCTTTCAGATTTTATGGTTCTTCCTAGTTTTGAGTTCCATTGATAATTCTGTTACCAAAATCAGAGTTAGTGTTAGATTAGGAATGTAAGATGCCTATTATCATATTACTTTGTCAATAGAATACCTTGTTCAGAAATATTATGTTGATCTGTATGATGAAATTCTTTTTCTTTGTGATTTACTGTATTTGATTTATTAATGTTCTAGGACAGTGATGGTCAGGGGTGGGTTCCTAAGGGCTCGCAGGGGTTCCCGCGAGCCCTTTCGTCAAATTTTCAGATCCCAAGCGATCCCTTTGGACCGTGGAC
Source organism: Rhabdophis nuchalis (assembly GCA_039707465.1). Lineage (NCBI taxonomy): Eukaryota > Metazoa > Chordata > Lepidosauria > Squamata > Natricidae > Rhabdophis > Rhabdophis nuchalis. The sequence goes on from CM077647.1 coordinate 61,314,666, forward strand.
CCGGAAGTATCTAAGGAACACGTGGCTCGCTCGTGTATCCCTAGCAGGGAAAGTTTCAAGGCCCAGGCCCTTTAGCTTTGAAGCTGCCGGGCCAGGGCGGGCCTGCTTTCCCTGTTGCTGCGGGGGGCGGGGGGCGGGGGGTGTTCGCGCAGCCTAGCACGCTCTTCTTCTGCTGCCCCTAGCCGGCAGGCTTCAAAGGCCGAGCCCTTCAGCCAGCGCTCGGCCTTTGAAGCCTGCCGGCTAGGGGCAGCGGAAGAGTGCGCTAGGCTGCGCGAACCCCCCCGCCCCCCGCCAGTCGCGGCAAAACTTTCCCTGTTGGCGCGACTGGCGGGGGGCGGGGGGGTTCGCGCAGCCTAGTGCGCTGTTCCGCCGCCCCTAGCCGGCAGGCTTCAAAGGCCGAGCGCTGGCTGAAGGGCTCGGCCTTTGAAGCCTGCCCGCTAGGGGCGACGGAACAGCGCGCTAGGCTGCGCGAACCCCCCCACCCCCCGACAGTTGCGGCAAAACTTTCCCTGTTGGCGCGACTGGTGGGGGGGGTTCGCGCAGCCTAGCGCGCTGTTCTGCCGCCCCTAGCCGGCAGGCTTCAAAGGCCGAGCGCTGGCTGAAGGGCTCGGCCTTTGAAGCCTGCCGGCTAGGGGCGGCGTAACAGCGCGCTAGGCTGCACGAACCCCCCTCCGCCCCCCGCCAGTTGCGCCAAAACTTTCCCTGTTGGTGCGACTGGCGGGGGGCGGGGGGGTTCACGCAGGCTAGCGCGCCTGCCTTCCGCCGCCCCTAGCCTGCCAGGCTTCAAAACTAAAGGGCGGGGGCCGGGCCTTGAAGCTCTTTCGTTGTTAGCATGGCTAGTGGGGGCAGCGGAAGGCATGCTAGGTGCGCGAAGGCCCCTCCGCCCTCCCCAGCCACGCCAACAGGGAAAGAGTTTCAAGGCCCGGCCTGGGCCCTTTAATTTTGAAGCTGCCAGGGCCGGGCTGGGCCTTTCGCACTTGGCGCGAATGCAGAGGCTTGGGGGGGCTTCGCGCAGCTATTCGCGGGCTGCGCGAAGCCATCCCGACCCCCTGCAGCCACCACGGCAGCTTTAAGGGCCGAGCCTTTTACATTTGAAGCTACTGGGCACCGGGGCCTTTCTCAACATGGCTAGCCGCTAACTTGTTGAAAAAGGATTTTTCACAGCAGATTCACAGCATGGCCCTTTAAATTTCGCGCTGCTGGGGGGGGGGAATGCCGGTGCGTGAAATTTAAAGCGCCCTCTATGAAGCTGCCGGCCCCTTTTTCAACACGTTAGCGGCTAGTCATGTTGAGAAAGGCCCCGGTGCCTGGCAGCTTGAAATGTAAAAGGCCTGTGCCTTTTAACACGCGTTTGGGGGTAGGCTAGCTTTCGCACAATGGCCAAAAGCCCCCCAGCTCCCCTCTGTCTCAGCCTCATCTGGCTGGCTGCCTCCCTTCTCCCTCTAGTCAGATAGGTTTACCTGCATCTTGTTGCCTCTTTGCATCCATCGGAGAGCTGCTGATTCTGCCTTCTGGTAAGTGACCTGGTTTTTTTTCCTCTTTTATTTTTTTTAATGATTTTTTAAAGATTATTTTATTTATTGTGCATATAATTTTTTAAAATTGTTTTACCTAACTATTGAATAGAGAATTTTTAAAAATGGTTTACTTCAATTGATTGTGTGTGGGTTCTTTTTTTAAATTGTCTTAGACCAGGGATGTCCAAACTTGGGAACTTTAAGACTTGTGGAATTCTGGGAGTTGAAGTCCACAAGTCTTAAAGTTCCCAAGTTTGGACATCCCTGTCTTAGACTATTTAAAAAAAGATTCTATGAAAAACAAATTAATATAAACCATTTTTAAAAATTCTATACTCAGTACTTTATAATGTATTGAGTAGAGAATTTTTTTAAATGGTTTACTTCAATTGATTGTGTGTGGGTTCTTTTTTTAAATTGTCTTAGACCAGGGATGAACAAACTTGGGAACTTTAAGACTTGTGGAATTCTGGGAGTTGAAGTCCACAAGTCTTAAAGTTCCCAAGTTTGGACATCCCTGTGTTAGACTATTTAAAAAAAGATTCTATGAAAAACTAATATAAACCATTTTTAAAAATTCTATACTCAGTACTTTATAATGTATTGAGTAGAGAATTTTTTTAAATGGTTCACTTCAATATACAGTGTTAACTGGTTTCATTTTCAGTCTTTTGTAGGAGGGATTCTAGTTTTTGGTGTTTTCCTGGCACTGTCATAGTTTGCGTGGGTGTATTATGTCCTGCAGCAGTTGTATACATTAATAATGATCAAGTACTACTAATGTTTCCTTATACATTTTAGTGACCTTTCCTTACATAATTGGTGTTGTCTTTCATACTTTTGGATTTCTATTTTCTGTTTCTGTTACTTAGCAATTGCTAAAACAAATCCCACGTGAAAAAATATTCAAAGCCTTCTTGATTTTAATTGTCACTTTATTTATTCCTGCACATTATAGTATTTATTCATTTTCATATCTGTTTTTCCACCGTTGTGCAAACATAATTCCAGCAGCTGCTAACATTCCCACCTGGTCACATGGCCAGAAAGCCACTCCCACCCGGTCACATGGCCAGAAAGCCACTCCCACCCGGTCACATGGCCAGAAAGCCACTCCCACCCGGTCACATGGCCAGAAAGCCACTCCCACCCGGTCACATGGCCGGCAAGCCACTCCCACAAAGCAGGCCACACCCACAGAACCTGTTCCAAAAATTTTGAAACCCACCCCTGGTGATGGTGAACCTTTTAGAGATCGAGTGTCTAAATTACAACCCAAAACCCAATTATTTATCGCAAAGTGACAACATGGTAATTTAACCTGAATACCTGAATACTAAGGTTTTAGTTTAAAAAAAAAAACAATTCATATGTGATTAACATATTTTGTCTTTTAAAAAAACACAAAAACAGAGTTTTCAATGATATAAACAACTTTTTATTTAAAAGTAAACATTTGTATTTGACATGCTTTTGATTAATATGACTTTTGCTGTTATATGCATGGTGATAATTTGTCTAACCTTGGCTCATACTTTGTACGTTTGAGAGCAACATATGCAGCACTCAGGTCATTTGTTAATCTGTTTCTGATGTCAGATTTGGTATAATTCAAAGCTGAAATCAGCTGCTCACAAGCATAAGATGATCCAAAAAAAGTAAGGAAAGCAATCCCAAGTGCTTTCATTGACTTAAAATTATTTGGCAGAGAATTCCACACTTTAAGGATTTCATTTTCAGAACTAACTGTGCTGTCCTTTCTCATCCCTTCTATCTTCTCAAGTGTTTCAAACAGGTCATAGAATTTATTTTTCTAGATAGAGCTTTCTTGAAATTCCAATAACTCCATTTCCAGATTTCCTAAATCTAACTAGTATAATCAGGAAAGTTCAAGTTCCTCAAATTTGGCTTTATCTGGAGAAATAAGAAAATACAGGGTTGTCTCCATCTTACGGAACTGTAAAAATCTGTTAGTAAAATTCACCTTTGCAGCTGCTACAATGCTAGAAAGTTCCTTGTAGATTTCCTGATGGATTGGAGGATTGTCTGCAAATATAGAATTTTCTAAATGCATTTTAAGAACTGTATGAAACCAGATGTTGCCCCCACCATAGAAGGTGCCCCATCACTAGTAATTGAAACCATTTTTTCTGGTCTTATGTCTTGCGACAAAAATGCCCCCATCACAGCATTCTAGATATCTATCCCTTGGGTTCTTTCAGGCAAGGACACCAGTTTCACCAGCTCTTTTTCTTGATGTCACCAACAGCATAACACAAATTACTGCTAGCCTTGCATGATTATTTATATCTGTGCTGCCATCCAAGCACATGGAGTAACAGATTGCATTTTGTAAGTCAGTGGTGAGCTGCTGACTAACATCACTTACCATGCGCTGGACTCGGTCTTTAGCAGTATTTCTGCTAAGTGGCATCTCAGAGATGCGTTGAATAATGTATCCTTGTTTAGGAAATCATGAAAAAGGGAATTACTCCCAGACAACATGGCGATTTTGATAATATGGCCATCAGAGAGGGGCTTACCATGCTTTGCTATGCATTGTGAAGTTTAAAAACTAGCAGCAGTCAGATGATTTTTTCTAGAAAGATAATTGCAAATCTAAGAATCAATCTGGGAATGAAATAACCAAATTATTGTTGAAAAAAAATGGAGGAAGTAGTTGTCATCTTCAGCTCTATAAGAAAAGCCAAGATTTTTTTTCCCGAATTTATACCCCGCCCTTCTTGTTAGGACTCAGGGAGGCACACAGGCATTATTAAAAACCATTACAAAACCATACAAACTCTTAAAAACATATTAAATTAACCTAAAACCCGTGCTAAAACCCTTTAAAACCCTAAAAAATTAAAACTTATAAATATAGTCAGAAACGGGGGGCTACGCTAGGCCGGCTTGCTGGAATAGGTATGTCTTAAGGCGTTGGCGGAAGAGGTGGAGGTCCGAGGTGGTGTGTAGGTCGGGGGGTAGGTCGTTCCAGAGGGCTGGGCCCGCCACAGAGAAGGCCCTTCCCCTGGGTGTCGCCAACCGGCATTGCCCGGCCGACGGCACCCTGAGAAGGCCCTCTCTGTGGGAGCGGATTGGACGAAGGGATGTATGGGGCAGAAGGCGGTCTCGTATATAGCTAGGCCCCGAGCCATGGAGCGATTTGAAGATGGTCGTCAACACCTTGAAGTGCACTCGAAAGGCCACAGGCAGCCCGTGCAGCTCGTGCAGGAGAGGTGTTATGTGGGCTTGCCTTGGGGCACCCATAATCACCTGCGCGGCCGCAATCTGAACTAGCTGTAGCTTTCTTTTTTTAAATTATTATTTTTTTTTTTTAGTTTTAAAACATTACAACAAAAACTATATACACCATACAATACAATACAATGTTTCACCCTGTGCTATACATGGGAAAGGAAGACTTCGTCCTTCGGATATATCTTCACGATCTCCAAAATCCACGTTCTCTGGGTACAGGTGTTGAAGCATCCAAATTTCCAAACGCATACTCCACAAATGGCTCCCAAGTTTTCCAAAAAGTGTCCCTTTTATAAACACCCTTTCTAAATTTAATATCACATGTCATTTTATCATTTAAAGCTAATTTCCACATTTCACAGTACCACTCTTCTATTCTAAAATTCACCTCTAATTTCCAATATCTAGCTATTATAATTCTTCCCATTATAATCATAATTCTAACCAATTCTTTCTCATAATTTGTTAGTTCTGATTCCTTGATTAACAACAATAATATAGTTTCTGGTCTCAATATTATTTTTTTCTTCATCATTTTGGATATCGTTTTTTCCAGTTGTTGCCAAAACTTTTTAACTTTTCCACATTTATACCACATATGTTCATAAGTCCCCAGTTCCATGTTACATCTCCAACATTTATTACTAATTTTTTTATCCATCAACGATAACCTTAATGGAGTCAAATACCATTTCCAGACAACCTTAAAATTATGTTATTTGATCCTTGTTGATAAAATCCTCATAATTCGACTCTTCCAATTTACATTCCAGTCCATATCTGATATTTTAATATTGAGTTCTTCCTCCCAATTCATCTTCATCGTCATTTGTGGTTTCCCATCAAAATTTATAATCTTATATATCTTACTAACGAGTCCCTTTAACCCAATTTCGTCTTTGATAATTTGAGATACTAGGTTTTCAAATTCAGTTTTGTTTCTACTTGTTTTACAATTCCCCCTTACCTTCATAGTCAATTTTTCTATCTGTATTTTTTCAAACCAGTTTAGCCCCAGTTTTTCAATTATTCCATTTTTCCTTCTTTCATTTCCTAAAGCTTTTAACCAGTCTATTATAATTTCTATGTTTTCATCTTCAATTACCTTATCACGGCTTATATTGGTTTTGATCGGCCAATTTCCAATTGTCTTCCCCAAATTTTAACAAATTTATCCCAAATTTTACTCAGTCCTTTTAACCAATAACTGTTAATTACCTTTTTTGATTTTGCTTTATCTAAGAACCATGTAGGGCCAAATCTCTTGATATCTTTTAACTCTAAATCTCCCCAATGACCATCTCCGCCTTTGAATATTTTTACCACAGTTCGAATACCATAGGCCCAATAATAATTAAGTAGATTGGGAATTCCCAATCCGCCTTCCTTTTGGTTCTGATACCACATTTTCTTCAATAATCTAGGTCTTTTCCCACCATTGCAAAATTTATCCAATTTCTTCTGATATCCTTCCATATCTTTCTCTGTCAAATTTAATGGTAACATCTCAAATAAAAAATTAAGCTTTGGTAACAACATCATCTTGCACATTGCAATTCTACCGAACCAAGACAACTTTATCTTTTTATATTTATCTATCTTCTTCTCCACTTCATTCATCATCACATCATAATTAAGTTTTTTCAATTCCCTAACTTTAAGTGAAAGTGTTATTCCCAGATATTTCAATGTATTTTTAATTCTTATCCCAAATTGTTCCTGCATATTCTCCCACTCCTTACCATTTTTATCCATTAATAATTCAGATTTTGACCAATTTACTTTTAAACCTGTCATTTCCTCAAATTCTTTCAAATGTTTATTTATCTTTTTCAAGTCTTTCTCTATATCTTTCAAAATGATCAAGGCGTCATCCGCATACAAATTTATCTTATATCCCTTATACCCTTCCAATTCTTCATCTTTTTCTATCATTTTAGTCAGTACTTCCATAACCAATAAAAATAATATTGGAGACAAAGGACATCCTTGTCTCGTACCTGCTTCCAATTTAATCTCTTCCGTCATTATTCCATTCACCTTTACTCTTGCACTACTTTTTTGATACAATTTCGAAATAACATGTATGAATCTGTTACCAAAACCTAATACCTCAATAATTGCTTTAATAGTTTCCCATTGTACAGAATCAAAGGCTTTGAAAATATCTAGTGATACTATACCTATTTTATCATCATTATGTTCAGCTACATCTATAATATTTAACACTCTTCTAATAATGTCACTCATATATCTACCTTTCACAAAACCTACTTGGTTATAACTTATATATTTATCTATAAATCCACTTAATCTATTACTTATAATAGCAGTAAATATCTTTGCATCCTGATTGATTAAAGAGATGGGTCGATAGGACTCAATCCTCTCCAAGTCTTTATCTGGTTTAGGAATTATAGATATTACCGTTCTGTTCCATGACATCGGAACTTCTCCACCATGTAAAATTCCATTAAACAATTTTTGCAATTTTGGTATTATTATTTCCTTAAAGTCTTTATAAAACTCAGCAGGCAATCCATCTTCTCCTGGGGCCTTCCCTAATTTTATCCCTTGTATTATTTCATTAATCTCATCTTGTGTTATATCTTCTTCCATCAAATCCTTATATATTTGATCAATTTTCACAACATATTTTTCAAGATAACTTTTCAATTTTTCCAAATCTATTGATTTTTTTGAGTATAATTTTTGAAAAAAGGACCTGACCACTTCACATTTCTCTGCTTTCTTATAACATCTTATACCTTTATCATCTATCAAAGGGCCAATTTCTCTCTTCTCTCTTTTATTTTTCGCCATCCTTGCTAATAACTTAGAATTTTTATTACTATATTCAAAAAATTCCCTGTTTAAATATCTTATATTTTTTTAACCAATTCTATATCCTCTTCTATCAATCTATTTTTTAAATAAATTTAGCTCCTTCAAACATTCTTTGTCCTTCGTAAGTAAAAATTGATTCTCCAATACCTTTATCTGCCTTATATCCCGTTCAATTCTACACCTATAATTTCTATATTTCCTGCTTGATAACTTAATGCTTTCTCCTCTAAACACTGCTTTCATCGCATCCCAAACAATTTCAAATTTAACCTCTCCATTATCATTTAATCTCCAACTTTCTTCCCATTTTTTAAGTATCCATATTTTATCCTCCTCGTTTTTATATAATTTTTCATCATATCTCCAACCTCTTCCTTTTTTTCCAAAATTAAAATCTATTTCCATCGTGACTTCTGCATGATCAGACTCCTTGAAAATTCCCACATCTATTTTATCTATATTACTGAGCAAATCTTTAGAAACAAAAATATAATCAATTCTTGAATACGTATTATATATCTTAGAGCAAAAAGTGTACACTCTTTCAGTACCTTTCAACTCCCTCCAAACATCTTCCACGCTATTTTGAAACATCCATTCATTTAAAATCTCCCCTTTATTGGTTTCTCTATAGCGGTTGGGATTAGTACTATCTATTTTGTCTCTGATTAAATTAAAATCCCCAGCCACAATCACTTTCCCTACACTTTCGATTTCCAAAATTTTAGTTATTTTCTCAAGGAAGTCTTTTTGTTTTCCATTCGGTAAATATAAATTAACAAGTGTCACTTTTTGCTCATTGATATTTCCCACAATTATTAAATATCTTCCATCATCGTCCGCAATTACTTTTTCTTTTTCAAAATATACTCTATCTGATATCAGTGTTGCGACTCCTCTGGCTTTTGAAGTTCCAAAAGATTTTTCATAGATTTGCATACCCTTTATATAAATTCTATTTAAATCTTCAGATTTTTGATGAGTTTCTTGCAGAAATAATATATCTGGCAAATCCCTCTTAATTTTAAGCTCCAATCTCCTCCGTTTAATCTGATTCCCTGTTCCCTTCACATTCCATGTCATTATTTTTATCAAACGCATTTAAACTGTAGCTTTTTAAATCCTAACCCCTCCTCTTCCTTTCCGTGCCCAAATCCCAACACCAAATAAGGAAAACAAAAAAAAACCATACAAAACACAACAAATAACAATCAATCTTCATCCCCCACATCCTCAGTCGGTTTCCGCCTCTGCATAGAGAGTGTGGGGGAGGGGACATGCCGATGGTCGGGTCATTTCCTTCGGGCTGTCTGCTTAAATTCAACTCTCAAAAAAAGAAGACAATGTTAACTTTTCCCCGCACTCAGCTTCTTGCGCTTTACCAAGATCCTCCTCCTTCTCTGCACCCCTTCCCTTTATATCCTCACAACTTTTCTTCTGCTCTGACATTGCCGGCGAGATTTCTTTCCGCTTTAACCTTTTAAAATCTTTAGGATCTTGACCACCGACCGCTCCCTTTTCTTCCAATATTGGAGATTCTTTAGGATCTTGTCCACCAACCGCTCCTTTTTCTTCCGATATTGAAGATTCTGCTTGCGCTCCACCCATCTTAAGCATTTGATTTTTAATTTCTTTTAAATCCTCTTCTTTCTCAATCAATCCAAGCTCGCATAAATATCTTACTGGGTCTACTTGCGGAGTGATTGTCTGCATTCTCCCCTTATAAAAGAATTTCAACTGCTGCGGTGGCCTCCAATTGTACTTAATATCATTGTCTCTCAAAACCTTTGTAATTGGCTTCAAAAAATATCTCCACGCTCTTTCCTCTCTTGATATATCCGGAAAGACCTGAATAGCTTTCTCCTCGAATTTTGGAACTTCTGCCAACTCCCTTATTTTTGCCATTATTTCCAATTTGTTACTAAGATTTGAGAATCTCACAAGTACATTTCTAATTGAACCACTTCGTCTTTTACCAACTCTGAAAACGCGTTACCAAATCTGCTGCCATAAAAACAACTGACACATCAAGATCATTCAGCCATTTTAAAACTCTTTGTTTCAAATTATCTACTCTTTCTTCCGAAATTCCTCGGATAACCACTTTATATTTCCTTGCATCTTCTTCCAAAAGACTAATTCTCTTATCTTTTTGCTCGTTCTTAAAAAAAATTCCTTCGATCTGGCGATCTATCTGTGTATCATGTACATGTATCTGTTCAATTTCATCTTTAATAAACTTTATCTCTAATGTTTGCTTTGCGAAATTCTCATTCATTTCATTCATTTCTTGTTTTGTTTCTTTAATTTCTAATGTCATATTGTCCATTCTATCTGTCAGTTCGGATAATTTTTCGCCAATTGTTTTCAAAGCCACAATAATTTGCTGCATTTCTGAAGGCTGTTGAGTCGCCATTTTCAACTCAATTAGCTTTTTTTTTTTAACAAAACACTTTTGCCAAGAGGGTCTTTATTGAAGATCAAGGAGCTAAATCCCCTGTGAAGCTGAGACAGCGTTTTATTGCACCCAAAGAAGCCAAATAACAAGTTATATTCTCAGTATAATTATGTAGTTTACCTAGCAAACCTCCTCAATAATAAGGGCGTTGTCCAGAAAGTTACCTTTGTTGCTTTTCAGCTTAGGCACCTCGAACAAAGGATCAGAAGCTCAAAAAGTTTTAATCCACATATCATCCAAACGATCTTTCCACTGTTAACAATCTTTGCCTTTGAAGTCCGTGCTTTTGCCTCGCAACAAGGAATGCTGATCACGGTACTTTCAAAACAGAAAGTTACATTTGTTGCTTTCAGCTTAAGCACTCCAAACAAAAGATCAAAAGCTCAAAAAGTTTTAATCCACATATCATCCAATTAAAGTCCGTGCCCTTGCCTCGCAACAAAGAATACTGAATACTGATCGCAGTTCTTCTCCAAACAAAGAACAGCTGTTCCCTCGTAATCCACGACAGTCTCTCCGGTCAACCCTCCGTCTTTCCACACAGTAAACAAAACAAATTTCAAGCAGTCCAGGTTGACCTACCGATCCAAAAGTCAGATTCTTGGCACAGCAGCCCTTCCAGTACAGCTGTAAACAATTTTGACTTCTAACGGTGCATTTTCAACACTTTAATCCACTTTCTTCTGTGAAATCGCCCTGGGAAATGGAGAAAACGTTCTCACACCAACCCGGCCATAACCACGCCCCCCCCTAGCTGTAGCTTTCGAGTGCACCTCAAGGGGAGCCCCATGTAAAGAGCGTTACAGTAATCCAGCCGAGAAGTCACAAGCGCTTGAGTGACTGTGCGAAGGTCACCCCGGTCCAGTAAGGGGCGCAACTGGCGTATCAGGCGAACCTGATAAAATGCCCTCCTGGCCACGGCCGCCACATGGTCCTCCATGGACGGCCGGGAATCCAGGAGGACGCCCAAGTTGCGCCCCCTCTCCACGTGGGCTAGTTGTTTGCCCCCAATGGCCAGTGTTGGACTTATCTGGCTGAACCAGGGAGCCGGAAACCACAGCCACTCGGTCTTGGACCGGTTGAGCTTGAGTTTGTTACTACCCGTCCAGATCCGTACGGCCTCCAAACACCAGGACAGCACCTCGACGGCATCGTTGGGGTGGTTTGGGGTGGATATGTACAACTGGGTGTCGTCAGCGTACAGATGGTATTCAACTCCAAAACCACGGATGATCTCGCCCAGCGGCTTCATATAGGTGTTGAACAGAAGGGGAGAGAGGACCGACCCCTGAGGAACCCCACATGTGAGGGGCCTCGGGGACGACCTCTGCCCCCCTGCCAACACCCATTGCGACCGACCAGAGAGGTAGGACGAGAACCACCATAAAACGGTACCTCTCAGCCCCAACCCCCCTAATCAGTGCAATAAGATGGTATCAAAAGCCGCTGAGAGGTCTAATAGGACTAGGATAGAGGAACAACCTCTATCCCACGCCCTCCAGAGATCATCAACCAACGCGACCAATGCCGTCTCAGTGCTGTGTCCGGGTCGGAAGCCGGACTGGCGCGGGTCTAGATAATCAACTTCCTCCAGGTGTCGAGGAAACTGTTGGGCCACCACACTCTCAACAACCTTCACTAAAAAGTGAAGGTTGGAGACGGGACGATCGTTTTCTAATAATGCTGGGTCCAGGGATGGCTTCTTTTTTTTTTTTATTGCAAAAGTTTTATTGGTTTTTACAAATTTTTTCAGGTAGGGTAGGGTAAGGTGAAGTACAGAAATATTTTGAGAACTTTCACGTCGAGATCGTTGGCTCCTCCAGGGCTTCTTAATAAGACATTGGTGATACATTTTTCAATAATACTACAAGGTGAAAATAAATGCATACATCATAAATTCTAAGTTCCATACTGGCAGTCATGTACAAACATCCAGATAAAAATTATACTGTATTAATAAAGATAAAAGTCATTTTTTTGATCTAAGTCTCTTAGCAATTGTGTCTTCTTGTTCTCCTTCCTGACCCCCAGTGGGTGGGGCCGTGGCCCCCTCTGCCCCTCCCCGATCTTCCCCCAGGGTAGAGGAATGTTTTTTAAGAAAGGCTTCCGCCTCAGCCACTGTTTTAATCCTTACTCTTCCTCCTTCCCAGAACACCAACATCCCTTCTGGCATCGCCCACTTCAACCAAATCCCGTGTTTAAACAATTTTTTAGATAAGAAGGAATACTTCCTCCTCACCTCTCTAATCTTTTTTGGGATCTGCTTCAAGATAGCGATTTCCTTTTGTTGATAAATTAACGGACCCTCTCTCTACACCTTCAAGATTCCCTCCCTAGTCGACCTTCTAACAAATTTAATATGTATCTCTCTGGGTACTTCATTTATCCTGGCATATGCTGAATTTATTCTGTAGACTAGGTCAATGTCCCCCCTGATCTCATCTTTAGGTTTGTATAAATAGTCTGCTAAAATTGTACTCATGAGATCAGGAAGGCATTCACCAGATTCCTCAGAAATATTCTGAAATCTTAAAAAATATGACATCCTCTCAAAATCCATCCTAGACATATGACCAGACAAATCTCCAATTTCAGTATTAATATTTTTAAGTTCCCCCTTTGCCCCAGCCAGCCCCACTTCCAACTCCTCGGTCTTCTGTGTATTCTGCATCAATTTTTTCTGTGTCTCCAAAAGTTCAAGTTTAGAGCTGCAATGATCTTTTCTCAATTCTTTAATTTCCAACACCAAGGAGTGTAACACTGCTTCCATAGCTGTCATTCTTTCTTCCAATCCTGGATTTTCTGGTTGTTTTTTTGAAGCCATAGTGAGCTGTTAAAGTCAGTGCCACTAAGATGGCGTTTTTTGGGTGCAGCCGCTGGAGCAAGTCCAGGAAAAAAAAGTTCAGAAAAGTTGTAAAAAGTTATAATATCCAGAGAGAAAGACACTTTCCACTATCAATTATTAAGACAAAGAAGGCACTCCAGGGAAGGAATCAATTAATCCAAAAAATCCTCCTTTAGTAGAGAGAAGCAGTGCAGGTCACAAAGAGATGTTGGTAATTTTTCCATAAAGAATAGTCGTTTAGGAACAAAGGGCAGCCATCTTCCACCACCCAATCTGGCAGCCAGCCGGAGAAAGTAGCAAAGAAAATTGTTTCAATAAAGCCGGACTTAGATACATTGTATAGAAACAAGCCGCAAAAGACTTTCACTTGTTCCGCAAAAGTCCGGATGCGAAATATCCGCTCCCTCGCATTCGAGGAGCCATTTCTGCCCGCCGCTGTTATAAATCCGAGGGGTTTTTTAGCAAACACCCCCCTCCACGTTTCTCTCGCTCAAAGCCGCCAGCAAAAAAGTTAAAGTCACTTACTCTCCACCTCGTCGCAAGAGCCCCGGCAAAGCCATCCGGCCCGAATGCTCCCGTTCTCTCCAAATCAATTATTTGTTGCCGCCCTCCGTTGGCGAAGGGAACCAAGCCCCCCGCAGCATGTCTTCTTCCACCTAGACCGAAGACAAGGATCTTTCCCCGGCTGCCGCCAGGCTGAACAGGTCCAGGCAAGCCAGTCCTACGGAGGGTCCCCCCAAAAAAGGGGCACCCCGCCCCGTTTGGGGCAGAAAAAAGAACAAAACGGCGGACAAGTCCTAGGACTTGTCCGTCGCTGCCAGAAGCCGGAACAGGGATGGCTTCTTGAGGAGGGGCCTCACCACCGCCTCTTTCAAAATGGTAGGCAAGGACCCCTCACTCAGAGATGAATTCACAATGCCCTGGAGCCAGCCTCGCGTCACCTCCCAGGATGCCAGTACAAGCCAAGAGGGGCACGGGTCCAATAAACATGTGGTGGCTCTAAGGTTCCTCCGCAACCTGTCCATATCCTCGGTAGTAACAAAATCAAACTCCTCCCATGGTGTTATCTCAAGACCAGCACCGGACAAATCGACTGGATCACTTTCAGTGGAGGGCAGCTCGTTCCGAATCTGAGTGATTTTGTCCTGCAGAAACTCTCCAAATTCCTCTGCTTGACCCTGCAAAGGGGATTCCCACAGCCTCAGGTGAAGGAGAGAGCGGGTCATCCCAAACAGGGCGGCAGGGCGGTTTTCCGCGGATGTGGTAAGGGTGGCACAATACTCATGTTTGGCCACCCTTAACGCCACTAAGTAAGTCCTAATATGGTCTCTCACTAGTGCTCGGTCAGCTTCGGATCGAGAAGATCTCCACCTACTCTCTAGGCGTCTCTTGCGGCGTTTCATCTCCCGAAGCTCCTCGGTAAACCAAGGGGCCTGGGTGACTCGACGCTGCATGAGAGGCCGCAAGGGCGCGACTCGGTCCAAGGCCCCCGTGGCCGCACTATACCATGCGGCCACTAGGTCCTCAGTCGAGTCGCGGGGCAGGGACACAGGTATTGGCCCAAGCTCCCTCTGGGACCTTTCAGGGTCCATCAGGCACCTGGGGCGGAACCAACTCGATGTTTCCGGTTCCGCCTCCCCGCGGTGGGGTGTGATGGTTGGAAAGTCCATCCGAAGGAGAGAGTGATCTGTCCATGACAAGGGTGAGATGACTAAATCCCCTGTTCCGAGATCACTTCTCCACTGTCCAGAGACAAAAATCAGATCCAGCGTGTGTCCCCCCTTGTGAGTGGGGCCCTGAACTATTTGGGTCAGGTCCATGGCCGTCATGGAAGCCATGAACTCCCGAGCTGCCTCGGATTATATTAAGATATAATATAGTGTGAATTTCTAAGTTACAGTTGAAGCCAGTTAATTTTGTGTTCATAATTTTGTTTTCTTTCTTGTATATGTTTTTACATGAGAAGAGTTCCCTCCCCCAGAAATCCAGCCATTGTACTAGATTTTGTAATTACAGTTAAGTCTACCTTTATACATAAAATCTGACTACTACACATTGTTCAATAAATCATATTAAAAGTTGTTTGGAATATTCCATAAGGCATACTGATTACACAATAAAAGGCTTGTCTAGAAAATTGGCTTTAGTGGTTATTTTATGATCATATGAACCTTCCTCTAGCAGTGTCCTGAAGAAACCAACACTGTTTTCTAATTTCTGACTATACAGAAATACGCTCTGCTCAAAATATTTGAAATGAAAACTGATGAAAATACCAATGCATCCAGTAGAAAAAAAATTCACCTCCTGGGTAAGGCTACTAGATATGGAGGGCAAAACTCCAAGGACCTTTAAATGGCAGCATAGATACGGAAAAGTGTAAACTTTTGTCAGTCTATTTCTCTGAAGTGTTTCAGATCAGATCTTGAATCCTAGTAAAGACATCATACTGCATTAAATTTGTATACCTTTTTAAAGTCTCCTTTCCCATGTATTCTCAGAATTGCCACATTTAAAGGGCTTGATGTTACATAATTTTATGCACCCATTGCTAGCCTGTTTTTCTAAGATGCAAATGCAGATTCACAAGATTGAATAATGTCTCCTTTATTATGCAACATTATGAAAACAAACACATTTACCGAACAAGGCAGTAAGTGCCAAAATAAAGACAGAGTAAGTGGAATTTAAGCATTATATTTCTGTCTTGTTTTCCTTTGTAAATTATAAACTTCCACTTTAACTCTTGATTAGTGAATGGGTTTTCTTTTATTTACTCCCCTCTACCCCAGTATTTAAGTAAAAAATAAAATAAAATAAAATTCTTAAAACTAAAATTATTTCCATCCTCCCTTCAACTCGGATTTTGATAATAAGCAACACAGATCTTTTTATCAATTTAAAACAAATCCTATCACTCTATGACATGCATTTAAGTGGAGTAGGGTGGGATGATTTTCATGGGGACAGAAGAGGGACTTGGTTTCAAAGGCTCCACTCCCAAGGCTCCCCTCTCTTCCTGCCTATAATTGTAGGCATTGAAAGCCTGGCTTTCTCGCAGCAAGGACCAATAGAGACGTAGGACTCCAGCACTCCTGGATGCTGGCATCTTGTAAACATGCTGTTGGGTTGGAGCCTGATTCCAGAAACGGTCCAGGAAAGCATGGAGGTTGGCAAAGTAGGTGCTGCATGGGACGCATAAAGCAAAGTGACTCACTGTTTGGCCTGTGCTGGTTGCCCTTCTCCAGATGTCTGCAGACATCCCAGACTGTGTTGGGGTGTTAGCACACAGAGGTGCTCTTTGGGCATGTGTGCTAACACCCCAACACAGTCTGGGATGTCTGCACACCTGCTATAGGTTCACCATGAGGGTTCTAGGATCTAATCTAGGTCAGTCATTGAGACCAGAAGTTTAGTCTTCCAGACATTCAGACTCATGCTGGAGCCCATCATCAGGAAACTTGTCTCTACTAGAATATGTGTTTTGAACTATTCTATGTATGGTATTTATGTGATGCCTGGTTGTGTGTACTTTTTTATTTGTTGATTGGACTGTTGGTGGCTGGCTATTAAGTTGTTGGCTGTTGTTTCCCTTTGTGGCTCCTAAATACCCGGTAAGCTGGTGATAAATCAACATTTCTGTTGATAGACAAGAGACCATTTCCCAGGCTTCAATCTTTTCCCTGGCTATCTTTTTTCCACAAGATGGTGGTGTATTCACACACAGCCCCAAACTCCTGATAATCGTGTGTGGTGCTTAGAATAATGCGTGTATGGATTGTGTGCACAGTGTGTTGCAAGGGGCAAAATTTGCATACACACACGTAGAGTTGCTACACATCGGGCTTGCAAGTCTATCCAGAACTATAAGCAATTTTCAGCAATCCTATAACATACTGAACTGCACAGTGATGCCTCCAGGATTTCCATGGATTGTCGTCAGGTTGGGTAGGTGCAAATGAATGCAAAAGGAATGGAAACAAAAGTGCAGCTGTAGAGCCGGTCTCCTGGCTCGGCTTTGAAAGCAGCCCCAAAAACTAGCATTGCCTAGTGTTTTTTTGACACATTCCAGATCTCTGGTCCACAAATCAATGAATTAGAACTGCAGATGGCAGCAAACAGGCTTCTCAGTGAAAACCATGTGATGGTTGGCATGGAAACCTACCCTGTTTTCCCAAAAGTAAGCCCTCCCTGGATAATAAGCCCAATTGGGCTTTTGAGTGCATGTGCTAAAATACCATATTTTTCAGAGTATAAGATGCACAGAAGTATAAGATGCACCAAGGTTTTGAAGAGGCAAATTTTAAAAAATGTAGGTAGGTAGGTAGGTAGAGAGAGAGAAATACAGTAGGTAGATAGGGAGAGAGAGAGGGCAGCTAGGTAAGTAGATAGAAGGAGAGAGAGAAATACAGTAGGTAGGCAGGGAGACAGAGAGTAGGTAGGTAGGTAGATGAATGGACAGAGAGAGAGAAATACAGTAGATAGGGGGAGAAAGAATAGGGAGGGAGGGGGGAGAAATACAGTAGATAGGTAGGTAGAGGGATAGAGAAAGAGAGAGAAATATAGTAGGTAGGTAGGTAGGTAGGTGGATAGAGAGAGAGATAGGAGGAGAGAGAGTAGGTAGGTAGGTAATTTAATTTTAATTTAATTTATTTAGATTTATAGAACCGCCCTTCTCCATTGAAATGGACCAAGGGCGGTGCACAGGAAATTAAAATCAATAAATAACAATAAATACAAAAAGTTAAGAATTAATTAAACTAAAAACCTGTGCTAAAAATCCCAATTAAAATTCTAAAATGCATTTACTCATTGGCTAAGCTAGACCGGCTTGATGGAACAGATAAGTCTTAAGTGAGCGGCGAAAAAGGGGAAGGTCTGAGATGGTCTGAAGTTCGAGGGGTAGGTCGATCCAGAGGGATGGCCCAGCCACTGAGAAGGCCCTCCCTCTGGGCACCGCTAGCCGGCATTTGCCGGCAGATGGTACCCTGAGGAGGCCCTCCCTATGGGAGCAGATCGGATGGAGGGAGGTATGCGGCAGGAGACGGTCCCGCAAATAACTAGGCCCTGTGCCATGGAGCGATTTAAAGATGGTGACAAGCACCTTGAAGCACACCCGGAAGGCCACCGGCAGCCAGTGCAGCTCGCGCAGGAGAGGTGTTACATGGGAGCTTCGAGATGCTCCCAGAATCCCCCGCGCAGCCGCATTCTGTACTAGCTGGAGCCTCCGGATGCACCTCAAGGGGAGCTCCATGTAGAGAGCGTTACAGTCGTCTAGGCGGGATGTAACGAGAGCTTGAGTGACTGTGCGGAGGGCATCCCGGTCAAGAAAGGGGTGCAACTGGTGTACCAGGCATACCTGGTAGAAAGCCCCCCTGGTCACGGCCGCCACCTGGTCATCCAGGGATAGCTGTGAATCCAGGAGGACACCCAAGTTGCGGGCCCTTTCCACGGGGGCCAGTGATTCGCCCCCAATGACCAGCGATGGAATCAGCTGGCCATGCCGGGGCGCCGGAAGCCACAGCTTGGACGGGTTGAGCCGAAATTTGTTGCTTCCCATCCAGACCCACATGGCTTCCAGGCACTGGGACATCACCTCGACGGCATCGTTGGGGTGGTTGGGGGTAGATATGTACAGCTGAGTGTCATCAGCGTACTGATTGTACTCTACCCCACAACCACGGATGATCTCACCCAGCAGCTTCATATAGATGTTAAACAGGAGGGGTGAGAGGACCGACCCCTGAGGTACCCCACAAGTGAGTGGTCTCGAGGTCGACCTCTGCCCATAGGATACCATGGTCGATGATATCGAAAGCCGCTGAGAGATCTAACAGGACCAGGATAGAGGAAAAACCCTCCAGAAATCATCCACCAACGCGACCAATGCCGTCTCGGTGCTGTGCCCAGGCCGGAAGCTGGACTGGCGCGGGTCGAGATAAGCAGTTTCCTCCAGGTGCCGAGAGAACTGCTGTGCCACCACACTCTCTACAACCTTCGCCAAAAAGTGAAGGTTGGAGACTGGACGGTAGTTAGTTAACAATGCTGGGTCCAGGGAAGGCTTCTTGAGGAGAGGTCTCACCATCGCCTCTTTAAAGGAGGCCAGCAAGAACCCCTCACTCAGAGAAGCGTACACAATTTCCTGGAGCCAGCCTCGTGTCACCTCCCAGGAGGCCAGTACCAGCCAGGAGGGACACGGGTCCAATAAATATGTGGTGGCATTCAGCCGTCTCGGCAGACTGTCCATGTCTTCAGAAGCAACAAAGTCGAACTCGTCCCATAAAACAGTCTCAAGACCCACCTCGGACCCAGATCTATCTCAGTGGAGGCCAGTTCATCCCGGATCCGAGCGATTTTATCCTGCAGATAAGCTCCAAATTCCTCTGCTCTGCCCTGCAAAGGAGTTTCCCACGACCCCTGTTGGAGAAGGGAGTGGGTCACCCGAAACAGGGCGGCAGGGCGGTTATTGGCGGATGCGATAAGAGTGGCCAGATGGCTGCATTTAGCCATTCTTATCGCCACTAGGTAGGTCCTTAAATGGGACTTAACCAGTGTTCGGATTCGGAGCAAGTGGTCCTCCACCTGCTCTCTAGGCATCTCTTGCGGCGCTTCATCTCCCTTAGCTCCTCAGTAAACCAAGGGGCCAGGGTGGATCGGCGCCGCATGAGAGCGTGCAAGGGCACGACTCGGTCCAAGGCCCCTGTGGCTGCACTATTCTATGCGGCCACTAGGCCCTCGGTCGAGTCGTGGGTTAGGGTTACAGGTATCGGCCCAAGCTCCGTCTGGAACCTCTCAGGGTCCATCAGGCACCTGGGGCGGAACCATATTGGTATCTCTGGTTCCGCCTCCCCACGGTGGGGTGTAGCGGTAGGGAAGTCAAGCTGAAGGAGAGAGTGATCTGACCATGACAGGGGTTCGATGACTAATTCCCCTATTCCTAGATCACTCAACCACTGGCCAGAGGTAAAAATTAGGTCTAGTGTGTTTCCCCTTGTATGCGTAGGGGCCTGAATTACCTGGGTCAGGTCCATGCCCATCATGGAGGCTATGAACTCCCGAGCCGCATCAGAGGACTCACCTACCAATGGCAGGTTAAAGTCCCCCATGACTAAAAGTCTGGGGGTCTCAATTGCCACCCCGGCGATGACCTCGAGGAGCTCGGGCAGGGCCGCTGATATGTAGCGGGGAGCCAGGTACATAATCAGCAGGCCCAGCTGCCTCCCATGACCCCATTTCATATACAGGGATTCACACCCGACTACCTGAGGCACAGTGGCCTCCCTTGGCTTGAGATCTTCCTTAATAATAACCGCCACTCCCCCACCCCTCCCCTGGGCCCTAGGCCGATGCAGTGACAGGTAACCTGGTGGGCACATTTCCACGAGGGGTACACCTCCCTTGTGCCCCAACCAGGTTTCCGTGATACACACCAGGTCTGGGTCCCCCTCCAAAACTAGATCGTAAATGAGGGGGGCTTTGTTAACCACGGACCTGGCGTTGCACAACATCAGTCTAGGGCCTGTAATCCTCCACCTAGATTGCGGGAAGAGTTCAGGGGGTCGGGGCGGGCGACCGCTTGTAAACAGCGGATATGCCCCCCCAACAGTTGATATCGCCCCCGACTCCCGTCATACCTACCCCTCCCCAAATCCGTCCTAATGGGAAGACCCCCACCCCCCTCTCTATATCAGGTAGAGGTTTCCAGGTGTACCTATCCATGTGCTGGAGAAGGAAATCACTGATAATCTGCAGCACCTAACTTTGTTCCTGCTGGTACAACATTTGATCCATGTAATTCTCATCAATCAGTTAAAGAGCTTTCCAAAAGGAAAAAAAAACCCTTTGCACCTGCAAACCTCCCCAAAACAGCCCATTTTTCATGAAAATGGGCCGTTTTTTTTCAAATAAAAGGCATAAATAGCCTTGGGGGGCTTGCAGAGTGCTCCGGGAGGGGGAATTAAGATTAAGATTTATTGCATTTATATACCGCCCTATCTCCCTTTTGGGACTCAGGGCGGTGTACAGCCAACAGTAAAACTGAGTAATATAAAAGTTAAGATCAAATGTTAAGATCAAATGTTAAGAAATAATTAAATAAATTGGCCTGCCAAATTAAAACCCCCTACTAAAATCAATTTAAAAACTACAAAAGGCTGGCAGCATGAAATAAATGGGTCTTCAGAGCCCGACGGAAAAGGCGTAGGTTGGTGATCGTCTGTAGGTTAGGGGGTAGGTCATTCCAGAGGGCAGAAACTGCCACAGAGAAGGCTCTCCCCCTGGGGGTCGCCAGCCGACATTGTTTAGCCGACGGCACCTTGAGGAGGCCCTCTCTGTGGGAGCGAACTGGTCGGTGGGAGGTATTTGGTAGCAGGAGGCGGTCTTGAAGATAACCAGGTCCCTTGCCATGGAGCACTTTAAAGGTGGTTACTAGTATCTTGAAGCGCACCCGGAAAGTCACAGGCAGCCAGTGCAGCTTGCGCAGGAGAGGTGTCACGTGGGAGCATCTGGAGGCTCCAAGAATCCCCCGCGCAGCTGCGTTCTGCACTAACTGAAGCCTCCGAGTGCACTTCAAGGGAATCCCCAGGTAGAGAGCGTTGCAGTAGTCCAGGCAGGAGATGACGAGGGCTTGAGTGACCGTGCGTAAAGCGTCACGATCCAGAAAAGGGTGCAACTGGTGTATCAGGCAGACCTGATAAAAAGCCCCCCTGGCCATGGCTGTCATATGGTCTTCTAGAGACAGCTGAGAGTCCAGGAGGACACCCAAGTTGCGAGCCCTCTCTGTGAGGGCCAATGACCAGAGCTAGCACCAACTGCCTATATCGTGACGCTAGAAACCACAGCCACTCGGTCTTGGACGGGTTGAGTTGGAGCCTGTTTCTCCCCATCCAGACTCACACAGCCTCCAGACACCAGGACATCACTTCCACGGCATCATTGGGGTGGTCCGGGGTAGAGATGTACAGCTGAGTATCGTCAGCATACTGATGGAATTCTACCCCGAAACCACGGATGATCTCACCCAATGGCTTCATATAAATGTTGAACAGGAGAGGCAAGAGGACCAACCCCTATGGTACCCCACAAGTGAGGCATCTCGATGTCGACCTCTGCCCTCCTGCCAACACAAATTGCAACTGGTCAGAGAGGTAGGAGGAGAACCACCATAAAAAGGTGCCCCCCACCCCCAGCCCCTCCAGCAGGTAGGTATAGAAAGCCACTGAGAGATCTAACAGGACCAGGATAGAGGAACAACCCCTATCCCGAGCCCTCCAGAGATCATTCACCAACACGACCAATGCCGTCTCTGTGCTGTGCCCAGGCCGGAAGCTGAACTGGCATGGGTCCAGATAGACAGTTTCCTCCAGGTGCTGAGGGAGTTGTCGCACCACCACACTCTAAACAACCTTCGCAAGAAATCGAAAGTTGGAGACTGGACGGTAGTTTGCCAACACAGCCGGGTCTAGGGAGGGCTTCTTGAGGAGGGGTCTCACCACTGCCTCTTTCAAAGCGGCCAGCAGAAACCCCTCACTCAAAGAAGTGTTGACAATTCCCTGGAGCCAGCTTCGTGTAACCTCCTGGGAGGCCAGTACCAACCAGGAGGGACACGGGTCCAATAAACATGTGGTGGCGTTCAGCTGCCCCAGCATCCTGTCCATGTCCTCAGGAGTCACAGGATCAAACTCTTCCCAGATAACAGACTCAATACCTGCCTCCGTCAGCCCATCTGAACTAGTCCAATCGGAGGCCAACCCGTCCTGGATCTGATTGATTTTATCATGCAGATAACACCAAAATTCCTCTGCACGACCCTGCAAGGTGGCATTCTGCACCCTCTGGTGAAGGAGGGAGCTGGTCACCCTAAACAGGGCGGCAGGGCGGTTATCTGCAGATGCAATAAGAGTGGAGAAATAATTACGTTTCGCCACTTTTATCGCCACTAGGTAGGTCTTCAAATGCGACCTTACCAGTGTACAGTTAGACTCGGAGCGGGTGGCCCTCCAACCGCTCTCTAGGCATCTCTTCCAATGTTTCATCACCCTCAGCTCCTTGGAAAACCAAGGGGCCAAGATGGTTGGGCGCCGGGTGAGGGGCCGCAAAGGCACAACCCGGTCCAGGGCCCCTGTGGCTGCACAATTCCAAGCGGCCACTAGGTCCTCAGTCGAGGCGCGGGTCAGGGTCTCAGGCATTGGCCCAAGCTCCATCTGGAACCTCTCAGGGTCCATCAGGCATCTGGGGCGGAACCATCTCATCGCTTCCGGTTCCGCTTCCTCGCGGTGGGATGTAGTGGTTGGAAAGCCTAGCCGAAGGAGAGAGTGATCTGACCATGACAGGGATTCAACGGCTATTTCCCCCAAACCAAGATCATTCAGCCACTGGCCGGAGGCAAAAACTAAGTCCAGCGTGTGTCCTCCAGTGTGGGTGGGGTCATGAACTAACTGGGTCAGGTCCATGACCGTCATGGAGGCCATGAACTCCTGAGCCGTCTCAGATGCCTCGCCTATCGATGGCAGGTTGAAATCCCCCATGAGTAACAGCCTGGGGGTGTCAACTGCCATCTCGGCTATCACATTGAGAAGCTCGAGTAGGGCTGCTGATATGTAGCGGGGGGCCAGGTACATAATCAGCAAGCCCAACTGCCTCCCATGACCCCACTTCACACATAGAGACTCACAGCCGGCTGTATGCGGCACAGTAGTCTCCCTTGGGTCCAGACCCTCCTTTATGAAAACCGCCACCCCACCCCCCTGACCCTGGGTTTGTGGCTGATGAAATGCACGGTAACCCGGTGGGCACATTTCAACCCCCCTCTTGGCCCAGCCAAGTCTCCGTAATACCCGCCAGGTCCACCCCCCCTCCAAAACCAGATCGTGAATGAGGGGGGCTTTATTAACCATGGACCTGGCATTACACAACATCAGCCAAAGGCCCAGGCCATGAGATCCTGAACCCTCTGGGTCGCAAGAGGAGCCATGAGGGCCGAAGCACGCCACCAGTCGCAAACAGCAAGTGTGCCCTCCCCTTATATGATATGGCCCTCAGCTCCCACCATACCTGCCCCTCCCACACACAGTCTTGATGAGATAGCCCTCTGTTGGACAGACCCTCCCCCCCTCCCCAATTCTAGACACTACGCCCTCCCCATCGGGACTGCTAGCTGGCCTGGAAGCATTCCCTGGTGGGTTTTCCCCCTCACCCACCACCCTAATTTTGGTTTGATCCTCCCCCTCCCTGGGACCCCTTAAAACATAAATTAAATTTTTTACTAAAAAAACCCTTAGTTTCCGCTTCTGCCACCTCTCTTGGTTTATGAACCCATCATCGAGGTGGGCCCTCGTTAGAGTGGAGGGCCAAACCTGCAAGAGGAGGGACTCCCGCAGGGCACGGAGGTCAGCCACTGAGTACATTGAAAAAGCAGTCTGTAGGGAGATGAATTGTCAGGAAGAAAAACACCGCCTTGATATAAACTGTCATTAGGATCGATAAGTTCCTTGTTGATACATTTCAGCGTCATCTTAAAACTTCTGAATATCTCTGCCTAACAAAGCGATGGAGGGGGGAGTTTGTGAAAAAACCCCTTGGAACGGAAGACAAGCGGCGTTTTGAAATTGCTCCTCAGGCTTGAGGAAGCGTAGAAACCTGCATTCAAACCTTTCTGATTGTGAGTGAAAGTCTTTCTGAAATGATCGTGGATACTTAGAATCTAAGTCTGGCGAAATAGAAGCAATTTTTTCCATTTTGTTGATTCCCGGTGGCTTCCAGCTGGGCGGGGAAAATGGCGTTCCTTTGTTCTCTGGATACACACTATTTAAGGATGATTGCTGACATTCCCCTGTGAATTGGACTGCCTCTCTTTCTTTACCTATGATTGTTTTTAATTGATTAATTGATTCTCTCCCTGAAGTGCCTTTTTTCTCTATTTGTCTATAAAAGTTGATTTCTCGCTGGACTTTAATTAGGTAACAACTAAGACTTTGTTTATTGGAACTTGCTCGTCTCCTGCCTCACTAACACTTCTTCAGCTGACGCCATCTTACTGACACAGACTTAAACTTTTCACCATGACTTCAAAGAAGCAGACACATCAGCCTAAAATCACTTTGATGTTACCTGAAAAACCTGATATGGATGCTAGATTAACAACAATGGAAAAAACACTTCAGACCTTGGTGAAAGAAATTAAAGAAATGCGAAAGGATCAAGTCAGTTCTAAGTTAGAACTTTTGGAGGTACAGAAGAAATTAATGGAAAATACACAAAAGACTGATGAGCTGGAGGTGGGGTTAGTTGGGGCAAAGGGAGAGCTTAAAAGTATTAATAATGAAATTGGGGATTTAACTGGTCATATATCTAGGATGGATTTTGAAAGGATGTCATATTTTTTAAGATTTCAGAATGTTCCTGAAGAGTCTGGTGAAGATTTAACTGATGTAATGTGCACAATTTTAGCAGATTATTTACACCAACCTAAGGAAGAGATTAGGGGGGACATTGATTTGATATATAGAATAAATTCAGCATATGCCAGGATAAATGAAGCACCCCAGAGAGATACACATTAAATTTGTTAGAAGGTCAACAAGAGAGAGGATCTTGAAGGCGCAGAGAGACGGTCCCTTAGTTTATCAACAGAAAGAGGTAGCTATCTTGAAGCAGGTCCCAAAGAAGATTAGAGAGATAAGAAGGAAGTATTCCTTCTTGTCTAAAAGATTATTTAAAAAGGGGGTCTGGTTCAAGTGGGTGACGCCAGAGGGAATGTTGGTATTTTGGGAAGGAGGAAGAGTAAGAATTAAAACAATTGCAGACGTGGAAGCCTTTCTTGAAAAACATTCCTCAATCCTGGAGGATGAAAATGGGGAAGCAGAGGGTGCCACGGCCCCGCCTACTGGGGGCCAGGGAAAAGAAGATACAATTGCCAAAAGACTTAGATCTCAAAAGTGACTTTATTTTAATATACTATAATATTGTTTGGATGTTTATACATGTTTGCTAGCATAGCTTTTTTTTACAATGATATGTTTGCATTTCTCTCCACTTTGTAGTACAAATGTAAGTTAAATGTATTATTTGTATTTTGTTATGAAGTCTTGGAAGGAGCCACCGACTTTGACGTGAAAGTTCTCAAAATGTCTTATTACACCTTAACCCTACCCTATTTGTTAAAAAAATTTATAAAACCCAATAAAACTTTTTTTCAAAAAAAACCAACTTCGGAATATCTGCACATCTGCATTGGGCCAGAGTTCCTTTATTGCATAGTCAATCCTGTTCACCACCTCCACCCGCATTCTTTCCTCTTTGGGTCAAGAAGACATGTACTTATAGAAATCATTGATTTCTTCGTGAAGGCCCATCACGCCAGGGCTGTAGTTCATCTTGCAGGGGCTCTTCACCCTCCTAGCATGGTGGGTGGATGTTGGGGCATGCCAAGAGCTTGGTGTCAATGTCCAAGAGTCGGAGTTGCCACACACCACGTAAGGGGAGGTGGTGCACAGTTGGGTGTCAGGCATCAGGTGCTGTAATGAACTCACACTGGAAGAGGGTCAGGAGAGAGACAATTTCAGCCATATCAGAGGCCATGAATCCAGGTTTGCTGCAGCCTGCAGAGAGCCAGCAAGAAGTGTTTGCTGGAGCAGGTTGGCCGAGCAGGCAGGAAAGCTGTCGGAGAGTGTTTGCTGGAATAGGCTAGCAGAGTAGGCAGGAGGGGAGAAACAGCTGCATCTGAATCAAAGGCCATGAATCCTGGTTTGATGAAGCTGGAATGTTGTTTGTTTGAATTTTCAGCAGCTTTCAAGGAGCTTAAAATTTTCAGCAGCTTTCAAGAAGTTTAAAAGTGGTTCCTGTTCCGGCTTCTGGCAGCAACGGATGAACCTTGGGGTTCGTCCGCTATTTTGTTCTTTTTTCTGCCCCCAACGAGGCGGGGTGCCCCCCTTTCTTTTCTGGGGGGGACCCTCCGTAGGACTGGCTTGCCTGGACTGGTTCTCCCGGCGGCAGCTGGGGAACGGTCCTTGTCTTCGGTCTAGGTGGAAGAAGACATGCTGCGGGGGGCTTGGTTCCCTTTGCCAACGGAGGACGATAACGAATATTGAATTCGGAGAGAACGGAGCGCTCGGGTCAGATGGCTTTGCCGGGGCTTGAGCTGCGAGGTGGAGAGTAAGTGTTTTTAGCTTTATTGCTGGCGGCTTTGGAAGAGAGAGATGTGGAGGGGGGTGTTTGTTTGCTAAACCCCCCCTCGGATTTACAGCAGCGGCGCGCAGAAATGACTCCTGGAATGCAGGGAGTGGATTTTTTGCATCCGGACTGTTGCGCAACAAGTGAAAGTCTTCCGCGGCTTGTTTTCATACAATGTATCTAAGTCCGACTTGACTGAAACAATTTCTCTGCTGTTTTCTCTGGCTGGCTGCCAGAGTGGGTGGTGGAAGATGGCTGCCCTTTGTTCCTGAATGTTTATTTCTTTATGGAAAATTTTCCACCATTCCTTCGTGATTTGGACTGCCTCCCTCTATCAACGGATGATTTTCTGGATTAATTGATTCCTTCCCAGGAGTGCCTTCTTTGTCTTAATAATTGATAGTGGAAAGTGTTTTGCTCTCTGGACATGATAACATTTTTACAACTTTTCTGAACTTTTTTCCCGGGATTTGCTCCAGCGGCCGCACCCAAAAAACGCCATCTTAGTGGCACTGACTTAAACAGCTCACCATGGCTTCAAAAAAACAACCAGGAAATCCAGGATTGGAAGAGAGAATGACAGCTTTGGAAACAGTGTTAAACTCCTTGGTGCTGGAAATCAGAGAATTTAGAAAGGATCATACTAGCACTAAGCTTGAACTATTGGAGACACAGAAAAAATTGATGGAGAATACACAAAAGACCGAGGAGTTGGAAGTGGGGCTGGCTGGGGCAAAGGGAGAACTTAAAAATGTTAATACTGAAATTGGAGATTTGTCTGGTCATATGTCTAGGATGGATTTTGAGAGGATGTCATATTTTTTAAGATTTCAGAATATTTCTGAGGAATCTGGTGAATGCCTTCCTGATCTCATGAGTACAATTTTATCAGACTATTTACCCAAACCCAAAGAGGAGATCAGGGGGGACATTGACCTAGTCTACAGAATAAGCTCAGCATATGCCAGGATGAATGAAGTACCCAGAGAGATACATATTAAATTTGTTAGAAGGTCGACAAGGGAGGGAATCTTGAAGGCGCAGAGGGAGGGTCCGTTAATTTACCAACAAAAGGAAGTAGCCATCTTGAAGCAGATCCCAAAAAAGATTAGGGAGATGAGACGGAAATATTCCTTCTTATCTAAAAAATTGTTCAACCACGGGATTTAGTTTAAGTGGGCGATGCCAGAAGGGATGTTGGTGTTCTGGGACGGAGGAAGAGTAAGGATTAAAACAGTTGCTGAGGTGGATGCCTTTCTTAAAAAACATTCCTCCATCCTGGGGGAAGATTCAGGGGGGACGGAGGGGGCCACGGCCCTGCCTGCTGGGGGTCAGGAAGGAGAACAAGAAGACACAATTGCCAAGAGACTTAGATCTAAAAAAGGACTTTTATTTTTATTTTTATTAATACAGTATAATTTTTGTCTGGATGTTTGTACACGACTGCCAGCATAGAATTCAGAATTTATATGTTTGCATTTATTTTCACCTTGTTGTATTATTGAAAAATGTATTACCAATGTCTTGTTAAGAAGCCCGGGAGGGCCAATGTTCCCGACGTGAAAGTTCTCAAAATATCTTTTCAATTCACCTTACCCTACCCTTTTTTGTTAAAAAATTTGTAAAACTCAATAAAACTTTTTCTATATATATATAAAAAAAAGAAGTTTAAAAGTGTAAAAGGGTTGCTGGTGTCCTTGCCTGGAACAAACGGTCCAGATTCCTCCCACTCCCAGCTCACACAGAGGCACACATAGACTCTTCGTTGATAGTTTCTTCAGCAGTGTGAGGAAAACAGCCTCCCCCCTTCACAAATCCTCAGGGAAACTCTTGATAAATGGCCTGTTTTTCGCAGAAACGTGCCTTTTTTGTCAAAAAATACATGCATAGCCTTATGGAGGCTTATAGAGTGCTTCTGGGGGCTGGGGGAGCAAAAATGGCCCATTTTTTGCTTGTTTCTGACCTCCCCAGCCCCCAAGAGATCTCTGAAAGCCTCCATTAGGCTAGACATGGCCATTTTGGTGAAGGGGGTGGGGCTTTGGGAGGCAAAAAATGCTGTATTTGATGTATAAGATGCATCCAGATTTTCAGCCACTTTTTAGAGGAAAAAAGGTGTGTCTTATACTCCGAAAAATACAGTAAGTCCTCCCTGAAAATATTGCAACACAGCAGCAGCCATAAGGTGACCATGCTTGTCACCTCCTGCACCTCAAAAATAATAAGACCTATACATATTGACTGGGGACTGGTCTGTCAACAGCAGGGTAGTGTATGTGTATTGCTCCACAGATATGGAACCGCTGACTGTCACATGTAAGCCATTTATCTGCCTAGACAAATCACCACGATAATTATTATAGCTGTTTATATTCCACCTGATGCCAATATCAGCATGGTGCTTTCTAAACTATATGACATCATCTCCAGGCAGCAGCAAACTCATCCAGAGGGTGCTCTTGTCATGGCTGGGGACTTCAATCAAGCCTGTCTAAAGACAGTCCTCCCTAAGTTCGTGCAGTTCTCCATCATAGGAAGAACACTTTAGACCATGTCTACTCTAACCTGAAACAGGCATACAGAGCAATCCCTCTCCCCCACCTGGGTACATCCAACCATCTTTGACTGATGTTATGCCCAAAGTATGTCCCTCTCAAGAAAAGAACTCAGCCAACCATAAGAATGGTTAAAACCGGTCCAGAGGATGCTCTCAGTCAATTGCAGGAATGTTTTGAAACTACTGAATGGAGTGTATTTAAACATCAAGACCTGCATGAATACACTGATAATATACTCTTGTACATCAAAGCATGCACTGACAGCATAACAATGGATAACTACATCAAAGCCTATGGGAATTGTAAACCCTGGATGACTGCCTAGGTACAAACACTTCTGAGAGCCTGAGATTTTGCCTTTAAGGTAGGGGACAGTGAAAGATACAGAGAGGTCAGGGCAAACCTTAGAAGATGCATTAATATGGCAAAACAACAATACAAACATAAGGTGGAGAACCATCTGGCAGATAATTGAAGTTTAGTACAAATTTTGATTAATTGCCACTGTTATTTGCATTATTACTTTATTAAATTTACTGAATGTTTTTGTATTTTATGTCTACATTTTAGTTTTATTAAAGTTTTAACTCTTTATTGTAATGGCTCCTTGCTTAAACAAAGATTTTATCTGGGGGAAAGTTCGTGACACACAGTGGAATTAAAAAGTCCATACACGTTTGTTAAAATGCCAGTTTTTTGTGATGTAAATAATCAGGTCAAGATGAGTCACTTTAGAATTTTTTCACTTTTAATATAAAATAAAACTGTACAATTAAAGTGAATTTTTGCTTTGTTAAAGTACCTTCTGGTTTTATTGTAGCATTCAATTTTGGGGGGTACCAAAAAACCGGTATATCGCACATCTTGCCTTGGGAATCTTTGCTCACTCTTCCTTACAAAAGCACTCCAAATCTGTCAGATTGTGAGAGTCATCTCTCTCTTACCTCTCTCCTTTCCTCCCCACCTTGACTAAATCTCCAGTTCCAGCCTAAGTAAAGAAGTCCCAAAGCATAATGCTCTCACCATCATGCATTATTGTGGGTATGGTATACGTTTGGTGATGTGCAGTGTACCAAACATGTTTTTTGGGGAATTATGGCTAAAAAGTTTAATCGTGGTCTCATCAGACAATAACAAATTTGCCCACATGTTTTTTTCAGACTTAATGTAGGATTTGTAAATGTAGCCAGGCTTTGATGTTTTTCTTTCTAAGAAAAAGTTTCCAATTTGCCACTCTATCCGACAGTCCAGACATTGAAAGAATATTTTTGTCACATGTAGTACACAACCAATACTTGACAGAAATTCAAGAAGCTCATTTAATGTTGCTGTTAGGTTCCTTAGCAGTCTACACACACTCATCCCTTCATATAAGAACATTTATACATTTATACAACCATGTATTGTGTGTGTGTGTGTGTGTGTGTGTGTGTGTAGGTCTTTGGTTGTTCGGGTTTTCTCCCGAACAACCCGAACAACCAAAGACCTACATACAAACACCCGCGAAAACCTCAGAAAACATATATATATATATGTTTTCTGAGGTTTTCGCGGGTGTTTGTATGTAGGTCTTTGGTTGTTTGGGTTTTCTCCCGCGTAGAATTGGAAGTATCTTCACGACGTTTCGATGAAATCTCATTCATCATCTTCAGGCTGGTGCTTCCGGCTTGGTGCTTCCAGGAGCAATCTCATTCATCATCTTCAGGCTGGTGCTTCCGGCTTGGTGCTTCCTTGCTCCTGGAAGCACCAAGCCGGAAGCACCAGCCTGAAGATGATGAATGAGATTTCATCGAAACGTCGTGAAGATACTTCCAATTCTACGCGGGAGAAAACCCGAACAACCAAAGACCTACACACACACACACACACACACACACACACACACACACACACATATATATATATATATATATTTATATATATATATATATATTATATATGCCTTATACACGGGAAAATACCTGAAGCAAGCAATGCCAGCATATATATATTTTGGTCTTAATTAATTAATTAATTAATTTATATTTGCCTAAACAATTTTAGATTGTTTAAATTGAATTGTATAGCTTACAGGTCATATTAAATATGTAAACAATTCTGAACATTTATAGTATTTTGGTCTTAATTTTTTACATCTTAAAAACCTGGCATTTTAACTATGCAGACTTTTAAATCCACTGTAGCTATTTTATGGAAACGTTAGATGAAGCCAGATTGCTTTTATTTAATTGATGAAGCAAAGTTAATTTAAAAAATAAAGTAGACCATGTAACAAAGCAGGATTTTAATTACAGTTTGATATTCTATAGGGTTTTTTGAAAAATGCATTCTATCAGGTAATTTTGCTGAATTGCTTGTTTAATTTGTTTAAAGAAGCCTTCTCCAACTTTCTCTCTTCCAGTATGTTGAAATGATCACTGGTAAGATACCATTAGCTCTGGTAATTGGGAACAGTGGGTTTAATCAATATCTGGAAGATGCTAAAATAGGTAAGATGTTTAGGAGAATGTAACATGAATAGAACTAGGGTTACTGTTTAGAATTGTTTATTTATGTATTTTATTCAAAAGAAATAAATTGAAAATAATTCTATTAAGAAAACAATGTGAATATTTTGAATGACAAAACCCTATTTTCATGCAACAGCAACCTGGTTTCTCCATGGAAATTTGCAAAAAAACATTTGTGAAGGAAAAAAAACACTTAGTGTATCTTTAAATGGCAAATATTTTTGAGATTTGAGATTTATCTCAGGATATATTTTATTGCCTGAATTTGGATGTTTGGTTCCTTAGATTTTCTAGTGATTAATATTGTAAGAACAGAAATCTTTAGAAGATTCAAGGTTCAACACATCTCTAACAGCAGTGCAGTGCTAGAGAACGTCTTTGTTTGAACTACTGAAAACAAACAGCCAATTCAAAGAGAGCAGGAGTAAACTAGATGGATTGTTCATCATATCTAGAAAGATTCCATATGCTCATGTAATACACATCTCAAACTGCAGTTATCCTTGCTATTCTCTGCCTTATTTCCTGAATTCTGAAAATGGTTTTAAAAATGATTATATCTTAATAGCAGAACAAACTTTTTTCTGCTCTATACTTACTTGTAGACATATTGGAAATTCTGTTAAGTGCAGAATACATTGATCCTTAGTGGCAGGATGAAAATGAAATATTGTAGATGGAAAAGAAAGAATGTTCATGTTTTGAATGTGAGAAGCATGTTTTGCAATCTTGCATTGGTATTGCTCCACAGCTGCTATAATTTATCTGTCATACTCAGAGACTTTAAATAAGTTATGACCCTATTTCTTGTAAAGGACTGGATAACCTGATGAACAAAGTCAATCCTGATAATAACACACTTTCTTTATGGTACTCTTTCTCTTGGCAGCAATGAGTGAATAGACTGCATTAAGTCTGCCTCAAGCTGTGACTTCTTTATTGTGAATAAAATTTCTTTTTACCAAATGTCAAGAGATCAACATGCATATAAACATGCAGACTGCATAGCAAAGGTTGCTACACAGCACAGATTAGGATTCTACTCAGGCTGACTGATGCAGTCTCTATGGACCTGCAGCAACTTTATTGGATGACCCAATATTTGGAGTGACAACTCATATGGTCAAGCCTATATTTACTATTAAAATGTTGTGCAGAACAATGGCAAGCTTGGAGACATTTCATTGTTCTCCATTTAAGTCAAGCCTGAACATGAACAGCACTTTAAAGTCATCAGTAGATGTTTTTGAATGTAATAATGCACATTTTGATTTTGGTAGATGGAAATTTAATTAAAACAGTTAATTGTTAACATGAAGGATTCTTATTAAAAAATGATGCTTGTTTCAATTAGTTTCTTATAACTTCTGTTTCATGGATATCTCTTAAATTGCAAGAGTTGAAGTTGTGTGCAATGTCATTATTTTGAAAACATACTTCAATATCATTAAATAGTATAAATGGGGAATATTGACATATTTCTAAATAAGCTCTGCCTTTAATACTTTTTAGAAAAGCAGAAATTCTACTCTTCTACCATGATTGTTTTTAGCTTGATAATGAGAACAGGACAAACTGTTTCTAAGGGATATTTCAAATAATATCATCTGTATATTTGCTGGATCAATTCTGTAGCTATGTCTGTATACAATTACATAATTTGCAGCCATAACGGCATCAGATTAAAAAGGCTGCACATCTCTATTTTTTTTCTTTCTTTCTTAGAGTCTCTAGAACAGAGGTCTCATTCTCGCGACCTGCAGGCCAATTGCGGCCCACAAGATGGTATCTTGTGGCCCCCACCATGATATGAAAGTATAATATTAGTGCAACCCGCAGAGGGAGTGGACCTCTGTGGAATCCCTTATGTGGCCCAGCCTCACCCAGATTCTGCCTCCAGTGGCCCCCAGGCCTAAGAGGATCGAGGCCGAGGCCCGCTCCCTGCCACCCTTAGATCCAGCCGCTTAAGCCAAGACCCAATAAGGGGGCCGGGAGATCGATGAAAGTGGGGCCTCGACCAATTAACACCTTAGGCCGAGGCCTGAGGCTGGAGAGATGCCGGACTG
This sequence comes from Rhabdophis nuchalis, assembly GCA_039707465.1. NCBI lineage: Eukaryota > Metazoa > Chordata > Lepidosauria > Squamata > Natricidae > Rhabdophis > Rhabdophis nuchalis. The sequence continues at coordinate 61,348,894 of CM077647.1, forward strand.
GACTTTCTAAGGCCATACCTGAGACATTTCACCTTATATGGACTATTCTGTTACCCAAGACTCTAACTTCTGTGAGCTGGATCATATGCTTATTGGAAATTAATTATAACATCTATTTTAACATCTATTTTAATACCCTTTTAATCATCCCTTGAAACCAATTGATGCCCTGCAATTAATTTGACCCGTTACGTACTCAAGGGCAGACCTTCTCCTACTGCGGGAGTCACCCCTCTCACAGGTTTGGCCCTCCGCTCTTACGAGGGCCCACCTTGATGAGGGATTAATTAATCCAGAGAGGTGGGCGAGGCGCAGTCTCGGGGAGTTTTTATTCAAATTTATGATTCATATTTTAGGGGGTCCCAGGGAGGGGGGAGGGATTAGTCAGGCTGGGGGTGGGACCAGTGCCAAGCCGTTGGGCAGAGTTAATAAGGAAGTGAGTGGGTCCGTTAAGAGGAGGGGGAGCAGGGATGCTCCAGAAGAGGGTCTTTCCATTCAAACGGTCGTGGGGAGGGGCAGGTGCGATGGTAGACAAAGATCTCATCACCGGTTGGGAGAACGTGGCCGATGGATACAGGCGGTCACATGTCCCAACCCCCGCAATCTAGGTGGTCAGGGTTCACAGAGCCAGGGCTTGAGACTGATGTTATGCAATGCCAGGTCCGTTGTCAACAAAGACCCCCTCATTAACGACCTTGTGTCGGAGGGGGAGCCGGACCTGGCAGGAATTATGGAGACCTGGTTGGGCCACGAGGGAGGACTTCCTCTCGTGGAAATGTGCCCGCCAGGTTACTGTGCATTTCATCAGTCACGGGCCCTAGGTAGGGGTGGAGGGGTGGCGGTCATTGTGAGGGAAGGTCTTGAGCTGAGAGAGACCACTGTGCCACAGATAACCGGTTGTGAGTCCCTTTGCGTGAAGTGGGGCCCAGGGAGGCAGCTGGGCGTGCTGATTGTGTACCTGGCTCCCCACTATGTATCAGCAGCCCTGCCCGAGCTCCTAGAGGTGATCGCTGAGATGGCGGTTGAGACCCCCAGACTGTTAGTCATGGGGGACTTTAACTTGCCATCAGTAGGTGAGACATCCGAGGCAGCTTGGGAGTTCATGGCCTCCATGACGGCCATGGACCTGACCCAAGTAATTCAGGGCCCCACACACGAAGGAGGACACACACTGGATCTCATTTTTGTCTCTGGCCAGTGGAGGAGTGATCTGGGAGTAGGGGATTTAGCCATCATACCCCTGTCAGAGTGGGACCCGGACCTGGTGGGTATAAAGGAAACCTGGTTGGGCCACGAGGGGGGTTTACCCCTCGTTGAAATGTGCCCACCAGGCTACCGAGCCTTTCATCAGCCTAGGGCCCTAGGGAGAAGTGGGGGGTGGCGGTTATGGTTAGGTAAGGTCTTGAGCCGAAGGAGACCACGAACTCTCAGACGACTGGGTGTGAGTCCCTCTTCGTGAAGTGGGGCCTAGGGAGGCAGTTGGGCGTGTTAGTTGTATACCTGGCTCCTCGCTATACAACAAGAGCTCTGCCCGAGCTCCAAGAGGTGATAGCCGAGGCGGCGGTTGAGACCCCCAGACTATTGGTCATGGGGGACTTAAACCTGCCGTCAGTAGGTGAAACCTCTGGAGCAGCTTGGGAGTTCATAGCCTCCATGACGGCCATGGACCTGACCCAGGTAGTTTTAGGCCCTACTCACGAGGGAGGTAGTTTTAGGCCCTACTCACGAGGGAGGATTTAATCTTCATCTCGGGACAGTGGAGCAGTCATCTGGGAATAGGGGATCTAGCCATTACACCTTTGTCATGGACAGATCACGCTCTCCTTTGGCTGGACTTTCCAATCGCCACACCTCACCGTGGGGAGGCGGAACCTGATATCCTTAGATGGTTTTGCCCCAGGCTCCTGATGGACCCGGAGAGGTTCCAGAGGGAGCTTGGGCCAATTCCTGTGACCTTGCCCCGCGACTCGACTGAGGACCTAGTGGCCGCATAGCTGAGTGCGGCCGCGGGGGCCTTAGACCGAGTCGCGCCCTTGCGGCCTCTATTGCGGCGACGAATCACCCAGGCTCCTTGGTTTACTGAGGAGCTGAGGGAGATGAAACACCACAAGAGATGCTTAGAGAGCAGATGGAGATCCTCTCGCTCCGAAGCCGACCGAACACTAGTGAGAACCCATATTAGGACTTACTTAGTGGCGATAAGGGTGGCAAAACACGAGTATTGTGCCACCATTATTGCAACTGCAGATAACCGCCCTGCCACCCTGTTTGGGGTGACCCGCTCCCTCCTTCACCAGAGGCCGTGGGAAGCCCCTCTACAGGGACGAGCAGAGGAATTTGGGATTTATCTGCAGGACAAAATCACTCGGATTCGGAATGAGTTACCCTCCATCGAAAGTGGTCCGGTCGGACTGTCGGAGGCGGGTCTTGAGATACCATTCTGGGAGGAGTTTGACTTTGTTACTACCGAGGATATAGACAGGTTGTGAAAGAGACTTAAGGCTATCACATGTTTATTGGACCCCTGTCCCTCCTGGCTTGTACTGGCATCCTGGGAGACGACACGAGGCTGACTCCAGGATATTGTGAACGCTTCTTTGAGTGAGGGGTCCTTGCCTGCGGAAGCGGTAGTGAGGCCCCTCCTCAAGAGGCATTCCCTGGACCCAGCGTTATTGGAGAATTACCGTCTGGTCTCCAACCTTCACTTTTTAGCGAAGGTTGTAGAGAGTGTGGTGGCCCAACAATTTCCGCGACACCTGGAGGAAATTGATTATCTAGACCCGCGCCAGTCCGGCTTCCGACCCGGTCACAGCACCGAGACAGCATTGGTTGCATTGGTAGATGATCTCTGAAGGGCACAGGATAGAGGATGTTCCTCTATCCTAGTCCTTTTAGACCTCTCAGCGGCTTTTGATACCATCGACCATGGTATCCTATTGCACCAACTGGGGGGGTTGGGGCTAGAAGGCACTGTTTTACGGTGGTTCTCGTCCTACCTCTCTGGTCAGCTGCAATATGTGTTGGCAGGGGGGCAGAGGTCGGCCTCGAGACCCCTCTTATGCGGGGTTCCTCAGGGGTCGGTCCTCTCGCCCCTCCTGTTCAACACATATATGAAGCCACTGGGCGAGATCAACCATGGTTTTGGGGTGGGATATCATCTGTACACTGACAATTCTCAGCTGTACATATCCACCCCAGACCACCCCAACGATGCCGCCGAGGTGTCCCGGTGTTTGGAGGCCATACGGATCTGGATGGGTAGTAACAAACTCAAGCTCAACCCATCCAAGACTGAGTGTCTGTGGTTTCCGGCACCCCGGTTCAGCCAGATTACTCCAACTCTGGCCATTGGGGGCGAAACACTGGCCCCCGTGGAGAGGGCGTGCAATTTGGGTGTCCTCCTGGACTCCCGGCTGTCCATGGAGGACCATGTGGCGGCCGTGGCCAGGGGGGCGTTTCATCAGGTACGCCTAATGCGCCAATTGCGCCCCTTAATGGACCGGCTGCCCTTCGCACAGTCACTAAAGCACTCGTGACATCCCGACTCGACTACTGTAATGCTCTCTACATGGGGCTTCCCTTGAGGTGCACTCGAAAGCTACAACTAGTCCAGAATGCAGCCGCGCGGGTGATTACAGGATCCCCTAGACACTCCCATATAACACCGATCCTGCGCAAGCTGCACTGGCTTCCTGTAGTCTTTCGGGTGCGCTTCAAGTTTTTGACGACCATCTTCAAAGCGCTCCATGGCTCGGGACCTAGTTATATGCAAGACCGTCTCCTGCCCCATACATCCCTTCGTCCAATCCGCTCCCACAGAGAGGGCCTTCTCAGGGTGCTGTCGGCCGGGCAATGCCGACTGGCGACACCTAGGGGAAGGGCCTTCTCTGTGGCGGGCCCCACCCTTTGGAACGACCTACCTCCTGAACTTCGCACTATCTCGGACCTCCGCCTCTTCCACCAGTGTCTAAAGACACATCTCTTTCATCAAGCCGGCCTAGCGTAACCTTCCGCTGGGACTATTTTAGACAGTTTTAATTTGGGGATTTTAATTGGATTTTAGCATAGGATGGGAATTTAATATTTCTTTTAAATTTTGTATTTTGTCATTTTGTATGTTTTTTAATTCATGTGTGCTGCCCTGGGTCCTCTCCGGAGAAGGGCGGGGTATAAATTTAATTTTAAAAAAAATAAGTCATGGTCAGATCACTCACTTCTCCGGCTCGACTTTCCAACCGCTACACCCCACTGCTGGGAGGCGGAACCGGAATTTCCAAGATGGTTCCGCCCCAGGCGCCTGATGGAACCAAAAGGTTCCAGATGGAACTTGGGCCACTACCTGTAGCCCTGACCCGCGCCCGGATGGAGGACCTAGTGGCTGCATGGAATAGTACGGCCACTGGGGCCTTGGACCGGGTTGCGCCTTTGCGGCCTCTCTTGCGGCAGCGAACCACCCAGGCTCCTTGGTTTTCGGAGGAGTTGAGGTTGATGAAGCACCACAAGAGATGCCTAGAGAGGAGGTGGAGATCCACACCCTCTGAATCGGACCAAACACAGGTGAGAGCCCATTTGAGAACTTACCTTGTGGCATTAAGAGTGGCCAAGCATCAGCATTGTGCCACTCTTATTGCGTCTACAGATAACCGCCCTGCCGCCCTGTTTGGGGTAACCCGCTCCCTCCTTCAACAGAGGCCGCGGGAAGCCCCTCTACAGGGCAGAGCAGAGGAATTTGGGGAGTATCTACAGGACAAAATCGCTCTGATTCGGAGCGAGTTGGTCTCCACTGGAAGTGGTCTGGAGGGGATGTCGGAGGTGGGTCTTGAGATACCATTCTGGGAGGAGTTTGACTCTGTTACTTCCGATGATATGGACACCTTGCGTAGGTGACTGAGAGCTACCACATGTTTATTGGACCCGTGTCCCTCTTGGCTTATACTGGCATCCTGGGAGGTTTCACGAGGCTGGCTCCAGGAAATAGTGAATGCTTCTTTGAGTGAGGCGTTCTTGCCTACCGTCTTGAAAGAGGCGGTGGTGAGGCCTCTCCTCAAGAAGCCTTCCCTGGACCCAGCATTGTTAGTAAATTATCATCCGGTCTCCAACCTTCACTTTTTGGCGAAGGTTGTAGAAAGTGTGGTGGCACAACAGTTTCCCCGTCACCTGGAGGAAATTGATTATCTGGACCCGCACCAGTCCGGCTTCCGACCCGGTCACAGCACGGAGATGGCATTGGTCGCGTTGGTGGATGATCTCTGGAGGGCCAGAGATGGGGGTTGTTCCTCCATCCTGGTCCTATTAGACCTCTCAGAGGCTTTTGATACCATCGACCATGGTATCCTATTGCATCGACTGTAGGGGTTGGGGGTGAGGGGCACCATTTTACTGTGGTTCTCCTCCTACCTCTCCTGTCGATCGCAATTTGTATTGGCAGGGGGGCAGAGGTCGACCTCGAGGCCTCTCACTTGTGGGGTGCCTCAGGGGTCGGTCCTCTCGCCTCTCCTGTTCAATGCATATATGAAGCCGCTGGGCGAGATCATCCGTGGTTTTGGGGTAGATTACCATCTGTATGCTGATGATACTCAGCTATACATCTCTACCCCAAACCACCCCAACGATGCCGTCGAAGTGATGTCCCGGTGTCTGGAAGCCGTACGGATCTGGATGGGAAGGAACAGACTCAAGCTCAACCTGTCCAAGACTGAGTGGCTGTGGCTGTGGCTACCGGCGCCCCGGTTCAACCAGTTGACTCCATCACTGGCCATTGGGGGCGAACATCTGGCTCCCGTGGATCGGGCACGCAACTTGGGCGTCCTCCTAGATGCCTCGCTGTCAATGGAGGACAATGTGACAGCCGTGGCCAGGGGGGCGTTCCACCAGGTTCGCCTGGTGCGCCAGTTGCGTCCCTTATTGGACCGGGACGCCCTTCGCACAGTCACTCATGTGCTTGTGACGTCCCATCTAGACTACTGTAATGCTCTCTACATGGGGCTCCCCTTGAGATGCACCCCAAGGCTGCAGCTGGTCCAAAATGCGGCCGCGCGGGCAGTTCTGGGAGTTACCAGAAACTCCCATGTAACACCACTCCTGCGCAGGCTGCACTGGCTGCCTGTGGCCTTTCGGGTGCGTTTCAAGGTGTTGGTCATCATCTTTAAAGCGCTCCATGGCACAGGACCTAGTTATTTGCGGGATCGTATCCTGCCCCATACATCCCTTTGGCTGATTTGCTCTCACAGAGAGGGACTTCTCCGGGTGCCGTCCACTAGGCAATGCCAGCGGGTGATGCCCAGGGGAAGGGCCTTCTCTGTGATGGGCCCGACCCTTTGGAATGACCTTCCCCCTGATATCAGAACGACCACGGACCTCCGCTCCTTCCACCAGAAACTCAAAACTCATTGTTCCATCTAGCCAGCTTGGCCTAACTTCATGCTGCTCGCCCCAGTCTGTAATTTTAAATTATTTTATTCGGTTTTATGGGTTTAGTTTTAACTTTTATAAATTTGTACAGAAGACTATTTAATTTGATTTTAATTTTGCATGTATTGTTATGGTTTTAGTAGTTTTAATTTTTACCTGTACACCACCCCGAATCCCTTCAGGGAGAGGGGGCAGTCTAGAAATCTAATTAATTAATTAATTAATTAATTAATTAATTGAATGAATGAATGAATGAATGAATGAATGAACAAACAAACAAACAAACAAACAAACAAACAAACAAACAAACAAACAAACAAACAAACAAACAAACAAACAAACAAATAAATAAATAGAGTTTGAGACCCCAGCTCTAGAATAAAATGCAGAAAGGAAATACAAAACTATGGGTGAAATCTTTCCAGCCTCAGAACTGTGCAATCCTATCAAAAATATGGTATAAAGCTTGGAGAAAATGAAATGAAGAATTTATTAAGTTGTGCTTCACTACACTAATACCTTCTTCTCAAAAATTTGGACTAAATCTCCCACAGAAAAGAAATCAGAACTACTTTCCTTCTTTCCTTAAACTCTTTTCTCTAGCCACACTAATCAAGGAGAGAACCAACCTAGAATTAAGGAGAAATTTCTTGACAGTTAAAACAATTAATCAATGGAATGATTTGCCTCCAGAAGTTATGTGTGCTCCAACACTGAAGGTTTTTACGAAAAGATTGAACAACCGTTTGTCTGATATGTTATAGTGTTTCCTGCTTGAGCAGGAGGTTGGACCAGAAGTGTCAGTTCCCCAAAATGTTGGAGGATTTGTAGCAGTTGTTATTTTGGTAATGAATTCTGCTGTTCCCCCTTACAGAGAGTCTGATAAGTGTTTCTGGTTTTCCTCTGTCCTAAACAGAGAGAAAACAGTGATCCATTTCATGTACTTTAACTGGTCAAGAGGTCCATTCATTACTGATGACAGCACAGATAAACTGAGGATATATTCCATTAGATTGTTCATCTAGTGCCCCCATGACCACCACCACCACTAGTAACACATAGTTGCTGAAATTCTGGAAAGTCAATAAGTTTATTTACCATCCCTTTGTGCTGGGAAGATTGTTCTATCAGTTCCTATAAACCTTAGTAATTATATGTGCTTCTTTCAAGATAAGGAGCACAGAACCTCAATGCTGTACAAACCACAAGAAGTAATAGTGGGAACTTTTCAAAAAGTTTTAATTGGTCAAAATTTGAAGCTTGATGCTTAATACAGTAGGCTGATATAAGGAGGTTAATAATTAATTAAATGCTTACATGAAAACAGCCAATAGAAAAGAAGTAACAGACATAATACAAATTCAATTTCATTGCACCCATATTGTGCATTGACAATAAAGATTTGATTTGAAAACTTCCCCAGAGAAGCTTTTTAACTATTCTGTGTATGACAATATTTTTTACAAGGTTGCAATTTTCAGAATCAAAGCTAAAAACAGTTCAGTGATACCCTAGCAGAGTATGCACTATTGTGAAGTGTAGTGGAGTATACATCAAATTATATTGCGGAGAGGGGGATGATACCTATAAATTAATTTTCTAATCCCTAATTTATCTATATAAATAGAAATGTAAAATTTCTATTTTACACCGCACCGATTTACACCAAGTTTTGATACAATGTTCCCAAAGACTTCCGATAATAGAATACGTACTCATTTTGTGCCTAGCACATGTGTCATGTGCAAGATACACAAACGTAAAATGTATCCACTAATCAGGTTTTCACCTCCCTGTAGCCCCACCCATCAGGCTGCTTTTCAACTGTCATTTCCTCAGCAATGTATGGAAGCCTAAAAGTGCCAAAACACAGAGGATAGCAAACTCCCAGGTGGCCCATAGAGAGAGAGGGAGAGGGAGAAATACAGTTTAATAAAAGAAGGACTAGGGGAGACATGATAGCATCCTTCCAATATGTCAGGGGTTGCCACAAAGAAGAGGGAGTCAAGCTATTCTCCAGGGCACCTGAGGGCAGAACAAGAAGCAATGGGTGGAAACTAATCAAGGAGAGAAGCAACTTAGAACTGAGGAGGAATTTCCTGACAGTAAGAACAATTAATCAGTGAAACAATTTGCCTCCAGAAGTTGTGAATACCCCAGCACTGGAAGTCTTTAAGAAGATGCTGGATAGCCATTTGTCTGAAATGGTATGGGGTTTCCTGTCTAGGCAGGGGGTTGGACTAGATGACCTCCAAGGTACATTCCAACTCTGCTATTGTATTATTGTATTACAGTAGGTAGGTAAATAGGGGAATAGATAGAGAGGGAGAAATACAGTAGGTAGGTAGGTAGATAGAGGGATAGAGAGGGAGAAATATGGTAGGTAGGTAGGTAGGTAGGTAGGTAGGTAGGTAGAGGGATAGATAGATAGGGAGAAACGTAGGTAGGTAGGAAGAGGGAGAAAGGAAGAAATACAGTAGGTAGGTAGGTAGATAGAGGGAGAAAGGAAGAAATACAGTAGGTAGGTAGGTAGGTAGGTAGGTAGGTAGGTAGGTAGGTAGGTAGATGGATAGATAGAGAGGGAGAAATACAGTAGATAGGTAGATAGGTAGGTAGATAGAGGGAGAAAGGAAGAAATACATTAGGTAGGTAGAGGGATAGATAGAGAGGGAGAAATACAGTATGTATGTATGTATGTATGTATGTAGGTAGGTAGGTAGGTAGGTAGGTAGGGGGATAGATAGAGAGGGAGAAATACAGTAGGTAGGTAGATAGAGGGAGAAAGGAAGTAATACAGTAGGTAGGTAGGTAGGGGAATAGAGAGAGAGAGAGAAATACGGAAGGTAGGTAGGTAGAGGAATAGATAGAGAGGGAGAAATACAGTAGGTATGTACATAGAGGGAGAAAGGAAGAAATACAGTAGGTAGGTTGGTAGGTAGGTAGATAGGAAGGTAGGTAGAGGGATAGATACAGAGTGAAAAATACAGTAGGTAGGTGGGTAGGTAGATAGATAGATAGAGGGAGAAAGGAAGAAATACAGTAGGTAGGTAGGTAGGTAGGTAGGTAGGTAGGTAGGTGGAGAGATAGAGAGGGAGATACGGTAGGAAGGTAGGTAGGTAGATAGAGGGAGAAATATTGTAGGTAGGTAGGTAGGTAGGTAGGTAGGTAGGTAGGTAGGTAGGTAGGTAGGGGAATAGAGAAAGAGGGAGAAATACAGTAGATAAGTAGGTAGAGGGATAGAGAGGGGGAAATACAGTAGGTAGGTAGGTAAATAGAGGGAGAAATAAATAAATACAGTAGGTGGGTAGGTAGAGGGATAGATAGAGAGGGAGAAATACAGTAGGTAGGTAGGTTGGGGGTTAAATGGTGGTTGTGTGTATGTGTGCAGGTGTAGATCTATACAGATTGGTTGGCCATTTAACCTAAAGTGACCGGATTTTCAAAATCCCAAAGCGGGACACCATCGATGGGGGGGAGCGTGCGCGTGCGCGCCTGCGCAAAGGGCGTCAGGGCAGGGGCGCGCTCCCAACAGCCGCCGCGGGCGCCACTTTAAAGGCAACGGCGGTGGACCGTCCCGGCGGCTCTCAGCGCGTGAGGGACGGCCTTCGGGGTGGCTGCTGGGTCTGGCGGCGGCGCAGGAGGTGCTGGCCGAGCAGCACGATGGCTCTGAGCGCGGAAGGCAAGAGTGATACACTGGGACGCGGGGCCCACAAGGAGCTGCCCGGTGCAGGGAAGGACACTCAGGTGAGCAGGCCTGGCCCTTGCGAGCCCTGCGTCCCAGCGTATCACTCTTGCCTTCCGCACTCGGAGCCATTGCGCTGCTCGCCCGACACCTCCTGCGCTGCTGCCAGACCCAGCCGCCGTGCAGCTGACCATTGGGCCGAAGGCCGTCCCTCATGCGCTGAGAGCCGCCGCCGCCGCTGCCTTTAAAGAGTGCCCCACGGGGGTGGGTGGGAGCGTGCCCTGATGCCCTCTGCAGGCACGTGATGTACCGGAGTGCACGCGCCCCTCCTCAGAGGCACTCCCCGCCCGAGCCGGCCCTCAGAGCGCCCGAAGTGGGACATTTTGAAGAAAAGGCGGGTGGCGGGATATCTAATGGAGAAGCGGGTCTGTCCCGCCAAATTCGGGACGTCTGGTCACCTTAGTTTAACCAGACTGGGCTACACCAACGTGTGGCCGGATATAGCTAGTTTATCATATTTGTTTACTACTGCAATAGTATAAAAATGAACAATTATTATGGTTTATGGATGAGTGTAGGGCAGATTGAAAGTTAGATTAGGTCAAGATTGGTGAGTTAAAACAGTGGTTTTATCATCTGTTATATCTTTTAGAGATCTTTTTGACTCCCTCCCCTCCCACTAAATAATTCTGTTCTTCAGAACACAGGATCTCTGAATATCAGTAGTGATTCTCCACTGACAGAGAAGATAGAAAAATGTATCTCCATCTCTTTCTAAATAAATCTGTTTTGAAATGTACCTTATAATTTTTATTTTTTTCTATGCTATGAAAGAACTTTGCTTTTCCATTTTATTCTCAGGGTCCTGAGAAAGCCTTTGAATGCCTTTTGTTAATGTTTGCTGAGGTGACATTTTTGTTGGACATGGAGAGTACTGTGTGGTTGTTTTATTTTCTGACCATTTTTCTAATGCCCCCTGACTTCCCACTCTTTCCAATCTAGCAAAGTTTAGTGGGAAGAAGTATCTTCTTATATTTTACGTTAGACATGTCATTGAAGTAGGCAAAGGCAGAAAAGTCTCAGACTACCAGACAGATTATTATATAAGGAGTAGGAAAGCTTATAATGTTAAGCACAATTCCCAACGTCAAGTTTTGTTTGTTGTGGTATTAAAAGAATAAATGATAAATGAGATGGATTATTCAATCAGATGAAACCTGGAGATTGGATACTAATCCAAATCCATAGAGATCATATGATTTGATATGAATGCTGTGAAGAAAAATCAGAAAGCAGTGACTAAATTTAATTCTCTCCTAAGGCTTACTTTGTAAATGAAATAAAACCTGTCCTTCTTTGGAATTAGAGATATGCAGTTTCGTTTAGTGTCTGGTAGATTTATATCTGGAGAATAAATAAAATACCTGAACATGCATTTTCTAGTTATATGATTGGTCCTAGAAAGTGCTGCAAAGGATAGGTATCTCTAGAAAGCCCCCCCCCCTTCCCCATTATGAAGGTAGGAGGTAATTTTTGCTATGAATGAGAGGGCAGGGAATCTAATAGTATTGACCATTTCATATATTTATTACAGGTTAATTGGATTTCTTTTTTGGGAAAGAAAAAAGATTAGTGGGCCATATTTCTGTTAACATGTGTCCATTAGAGAGCCACTGAGGATGAAAAATCAAAATCCATTCCCAAAAAGAAGTACCGAGGGGGAAAAAATAACAATTCTGTATCTTTATAAACAATTATCTCTTTGGAATATTGATCAACAAATATCCTTTCCTGCAGTATATCTGTCAGTATATCATTACAATAAAGCAAATATCTACTTTTCAATACATACATGCTCATCTTAGTCCTTTTCTTCATAGGAGACTTAACCTAGTTTTATTAATAGGATTTTTTAATTGGTAGGAAAGTACTGAAAAGTTTGTGACTACTGTATTTTGCTGCCAAGACTTGAGTCAGTTTAATTAGAAAAATAATCAGTCTGATAATGAGCCATTATAATCCCATGAAACATTAATCTAATTTTGAAGGCTTTTATAATGAATATATTGATGATTAGCATTCATCATTGCTATAAAGTTGTTAGGATATTCAGCCTTATATTGGGTTGACAATATATATGAGCTTATGTTCTTAAGAAGTTATGTAGCTTTAAGAACTAAATATAATCTGATTGGCTGTAATTATCAGCTCTACCATATAAGCAAGGTCAGGAACGCAGCTCATCCCCTGTTCGATTCCTTGTGAGCCTGTGATTCCTGATTGCCGTTGTAGAAGAAGGAGTATTGTTTTGCATCACTGTAAGATACTGTATCTGTGTTTGGTGTTGGACTGTTATTTGTTTGAGAAGTTAGTCAGAAGAAGCATTTTAGTTGCTGCAAAGTAGAGACTATTTGTTTTCTTACTATCACTGTTTTAGAGTTTGTTTGTGGTTTACAGCAACGTATCTCTTTACTGTCCAGTGAATTACACTATTCCGCTTTTATTTGCTAACACTGGTTAAGGAACCAGAGTTGTGACACTGGTTCTGAACCCAGAGTTGCTAACATTGGTTATGGGCCCAGTGTTTAATCTGTTGAAAACCAGATGATCAATTGTTGAGTAGTTTATATCAATTATATTGCTTCATTGTCTATTTATGAGCAGTATGATAGTTTAGTGGTGAAGAGGCTCACCTCCCACTCCAAAGGTTGAGAGTTCAATCTTGGTAGTGACAGATGTTTCTTTCCTAGGGCACAAAGAAAAAAAAATCTGCTGCAAACTCCACATAGGCACCCATCCAGTAAACACTCACTTACACAGTTTTGACCATTATTTTGATGATTATAGAAAAGTTATATAATAAATTGAGAAAAATTATTTGGCAATTTTGCCTAAAAAACAGCGATGTAGCTATGTATTAAAGGGTTTTACTGTATGGACAGATTGTACTGCAGTGAACATTCAAATGCCTCAATATTTGGAGAAAGAGAAATTGAATCACTCTTCCCAACAGCCATAGTATATTTCAGCTAGATCTTTTTGAATAGTCACAGATAGTCCTCGACTTACACCATTCATTTAGTGACTGTTCAAAACTGCAATGGTACTGAGAAAAGTGACTTATGGTTATTTTGCACACTTTTCACAATCATTGCAGCATCCCTGTGGTCACAAGAACAAAAAGCAGAGGCTTGACAACTGACATATTTATGAATGTTGTAGTGTCTCAGGATCATTTGATCACCTTTTGTGAGCTCCCGACAAGCAAAGTCAATAGGGGAAACCAAATTCACTTAACAACAATGCCTTTAGCAACTAGTGATTCACTTACCGTATTTGATGCACCCAGGTTTTGAAGAGGCTTTTTTTTAAAAAAAAGTAGGTAGGTAGATAGAGGGATAGAGAAGGAAAGAAACAGAGAGAAATACAGTAGGTAGGTTGGGAGAGAGAGAGTAGGTACGTTGGTAGGTAGATAAAGGGAGGGGGGGAGAAATACAGTAGATAGGTAGGGAGAGAGATATTGTAGATAGGTAGGTAGGTAGAGGGATAGAGAGAGAAAAATAGAGAGAGAGAAATACAGTAGATAGGTAGAGATTGAGAGATAGAGAGAAGGTAGGTAGGTATTTAGGTAGATAGAGTGGGGGGGGGGAGAAATATAATAGGTAGGTAGGTAGGTAGGTAGATGTTTCCAGATGTAGTTATCCATATGCTTGAGAAGAAAATCACTGTAGCACCTAAAACTTTGTTTTTGCTGGCACAGCACTTGACCAATATAATTCTCATCAATCCCTCTAACTCAGGAGTTCCCAAACTTGGCAACTTTAAGACTTGTGGACTTCAATTCCCAGAATTCTCCAGCCAGCTATGTCGACAAGCTATGCTGGATGGAGAATTCTGGGAATTGAGGTCCACAAGTATTAAAGTTGCCAAGTAACTAAACAGCCTTCCAAAAGGAAAAAAAAATATTTTTTTGCACTCTTCAGACCTCCCCAAAATGGTCTGTTTTTTTGCAAATGCAGGCCCATTTTTTTCAAATAAATGGCATGAATAGCCTTGAGGGGGGGGCTTGCAGACTGCTCCTGGGAGGGGGGGGGGGCAAAAATGAGCACAAAAAGGCCCATTTTTTTGCAAAAACAGGCCCTTTTTATGTCAAAAAGTTGCATGCATAGCCTTATGGAGGCTTATAGAGGCTTATAGAGTGCTGCTGGGGCTGAGGGGGGCAAAAACTGCCCGTTTTAGGCTCTTTTCTGCCCTCCCCAACCCCCAGGAGCTCTCTGGAAGCTTCTATAAGACTATGCACAGCCATTTTGGCAAAGGGCGTGGGATTTCAGGAGGCAAAAAATGCTGTATTCAATGTATAAGACACACCCAGATTTTCAGCCTCTTTTTAGAGGGAAATAAGGTGCATCTTATACTCCGGAAAATATGGTAATTATGACAAGAATGGACAAAAAATGGGGGGGAAATGAACTGGTCATAAGTCAAGGACTAGGTATCCTGCACCTTAATACAGATTTTAAAACTTCCTTCAGTCTGAAGGAAAGCAGCAAGTTTTGCATGGTACATCAAAGGATATATTCTAAAAGTAAGTGAAGTAGGAATCTATTTTGGTGGAATTGAAGGGGAAAGAGTTACCTTTAAGTCTCTAAAAGATTTCAGTTACTTATTTTGCTCCTAATCTTCCCTTCATCTCTCTTCTTAAAGCGGGGCATTTTTTTTGTTTTGATATTATCTATTTTGTGTAGACTTCTCTTGCATTCATTTTTTGCAATCCTGCCATAATGGAAGGTTGACTTGAAAACTGCTGTTAAGTAATACAATCAATTTTCCATATGTAGGTGGCACTATGCCCTAGCTTTTCTTTAGGTACACTGGAATTCTAATCATTTGCTAAGTTTTGTTTCCTAAACTATTCTAATGATTCTGTTGTGATGATCATAAATAATAAACATAGAAAAAAAAATTCTCTAGTTAGCCAGCTGTTGCTTCCTGGGACTGAACAGCTTGGCTTTACTTTCTCTAAGTATTTTATGTTTTAACACTTGGCAGTCAACTTCTATTTGAGCTCCAGTTTGATTCTGTATTTGGACATACGTCAGCAAATGAAGCAATTTCTGTTTAAATAGTAGGCTAAATATTATTACATTATTTGAGCACTACTAACCTTTTGATGACTTCTGTGACTTGAATTTTTTTTGTTCCTCTTTCTTTGCATACTCCCCTGCTCACATATTTCTCTCATTTACATCTTCATACTTTCTTCAGATTAGTTTGCATTTTCCAATTCAATTTGAGCCACGTTTTATTAAATTACTTTAGGAGAAATTTAGAATGCATAGCATCTGAGAACTCTTATTGACAGCAGAAGCAGTTATTCCAATTTGCACAATATCATAATTCCCTAGTGAGTAGAATAAAGGCAATGTTTTGATATCCTCTTTTAACTCAGTTTCTAAAGTTTCTGGTTATAGTTTAGTTTTTATTTTATTTAGATATGCAACATTGTCAACTGGGTTAGTGGTGTTTCACCTGTGTTGTACCAACTTCATTTTACTTTTTGTTTTCTGGACCTTTTTTTTTGTAAATTGCTGGTGTGCTCAGAGACAGCTATGTAGAAATTTTCTGCATTTTAGTTAAATGAAACTTAAAGCTTTTTTTTTTATTTCTGTGCAAATGCCATCTGGAACCATTGGCAGCTGCACAGAGACTTGCCGCTTTCCCACACTGTGGAAAAGATAGGCGCACACATGCCCCGCCCAATTACAGTCTCGGAGACTTCATAACGGGAGAGACAAGGAACGTGAAGGGGACCGCCCCCCCTGCCATCACCACAGAGCTCACCGCTCCTCCACGCAGTATTTTGTGGACAGAGACAGTGACAGACAGACAGAGAGAGGCACAGAGCGAGAGAGAGATGGAGGGAGGAAGGGAGGGAATCAGTGAGAGACTGGAGCCAAAGAGGGTTTGCCGACCACTGCTCTAGGGCCTCCAACAGCGCGAATGGCCGCGCCTGCGCTCTCCTGCATCCGGTGCGCGCTCTGCCCAGGGGGCTGCCCCCTCCTGCCTCCTCCTCCTCTCCGGCCCTGCAGCCCAGTTCCTATTAAGCCATGGACCAGCACCGGTCCGCAGCCCGGGGGTTGGGGACCCCTGGTTTAGACCACAATTCTCATAATTTCTTATCTAACAACTCATTGCCAAAACTATATTATTCAAAAGCAGTATTGTGATGAATGTTCACAATTGTTCAAAATATTCAGGTACTGAATATTTTTTAGAACTCATTTTTAGTTTGATCATTCTCAGACATGAAGATCATTATGTCCAGTAAAATAATATGGCTTGTAGAAAAACAAATAATATTATAGATCACATATTTCGAGCAAGGCTGCCCTACTAGACAGAGCATGCTTATCAGCTAGGTACACAAGTTGATAATTGAAGATGGGAGCCTGTCAGCCTCTGCTTTGCTGCTTGCTTTGGCTGCCATTGAAATGGGGAGGGAGGGACTTTGGTATTTGGGAATGGGACTATATGGTGCAGGAGGGCGATTTGGAGAAGGGAATATGTTCTCACCATCTACTTCGCATACCACTGGCTGGGGCCGTGCAGTGGTCAAGGCCAATGGTCTTGCATGCCATCCTGATGATGCTCCCAGAGATGCAACCCACATGACACCTAAGGGGATTGCGCATTGGACAATGGGGTGGGGGTTGTTGGGGGGAAGGGGCTGGACACATATTGATATGTATGCTTTTGCGTGCTGGGATCTCAGACCTTGCTTTACCTCACTGCTATCTTTTCATAACCAGTAAAAGTACTCTTAATTCTTTTCAAATGGAGTTGAGTGGTTTCTTTCTTGGTTATTGTTAGAGGCAGATCTGAAAAAACAGGTGAATGGAATGGAGTGTTTTGGAAAATAGCATAAGTGAAAATTCTAAGACAAACAGAAATATGTTGCTGCAGGTGGTCCTGCTTGCTCTGTATATATTAGTTTTCCCTTAGCATAACCACATTTATGTAGGAAACAAAATCCTTTCTAATGTCGATAGAGGTGCTTTCCCTGGGGGTAAACATCTCTATGGAGACAACTGCCTTAGATGTGTTGTGCCACAGAGTTTACTGCCTAGATAGCACAACTGAAATAAACAGCTGCAAGTTCCCTCACACATAATGAGAACAGTATTTAATTGGGTTCTCTGCTTCCAGGATCTGCTAATACGGTAGAAGCCCCTGAAGTTGCAGGGGCTTCTATTTACTGAAGACAGAACGTGGCTATTAACTGAATAAGGCCATGCCAAATTGATACAATTCAGGATCCCTTTGTTAAAACATTCACAATATAACCTAGAGAGGAGACAAATGGCTAACATTTTCTACCACTGTAATCTTAAGATTACTAACATCAGAGAATTCAGATTCCAGTCCACCAAAAAATAATGAAGAGCAAAGCATCCTATGCAAAATGACATTCCTTGGAAATGACAAAATCTCAGAGATATAAAACAGAATTTATTATTAGGAATTACTTTCTATATCTAATGAGCCCCTATGTCCAACACAATTGCCAATTCCGAAGTTGTTTGAATGGCATTTCACAGTATGATGTGAAGCCTGAATCTGTCAGATACCTATGACAATCAGTGTACCACTGACACTTTTCTTCTCCTTCCCCCACCTGATCTTTTCCTTTAAAGAATCTTTAGTTTTTCACTAAAGATTAAAGGAAAATATTGGGGGGGGGGGGGAGAGAAGAAGAAAACCAGCAATAAGCATGCTACCAATCACCAATCATAATCACAAACTGCATCCTTGGAAAGTCAAATGATTGTGCCTCTTAATTTATCAAACCAATCGTATGGTTTCCTGGATTTTAGAGGCATTATGTAGTGCTGGGTAAACTCAACCAATTGGATGTATGAAACATACTAATTTGGTAGTCTGTAATTCTAATTTAAAAAATTGAAAATTCAGTAAATTTTTAAATTCAGTGTGACTTTTTTTTAGTAGGCATATTTAGGATTTAAAGATTTTCCTATCAGAGCCCAAAAATTTAATGCAAAATGGGACATTATTCCCTCTTAGCATTAATAATATTTTAAAAGACTGAATTACTGCAACATGTACTTGCAGCAAACTTTAGCTGATTATTCTTTATTTCTGTTGCACAATGGAGATAGAAAGATTCTTTGCTTCAGTTAATCTATATTGCCAGTTAAGAACAGTCCCAGTAGGTTATTACATGGATTTGAATGAATATTAAAAAACAGTATAGTGACCAATGTAAAGATCCTTGTTCAAGTTTTACCCATCTAAAGATCTCACAAAGTGACTCTGTACCAGTCTATGGCTGGATTTGCAAAACACAGTAGCTTAAAATGTAGTAAATTAGTATGTGTGAATGGTAGCGGAGTCATATAATATCCTCAACATAATTACCAAATAAACCAATTATCTGGATTTGGACTTTATACCAATCCATATCGAATTAGCTAAAGGCAAAACTAACCAAGCTTACTGTTGGTGCACACATTGTTATATCTTTCTCAATATTTGTATTGTGTGAAGTAGAGTGATGCTGCACTTTTGATCTGAAGACAAAAAGGTGCTTCACAGCACAGGCCTGTCCGCCTCTCCTTGCACTGCCTTTTCTCAGCATTGTGTAGCCTACCTTCCCTAATTGTTGAGTTATCTAAACTGATGTAGAGACCTTACTGGTGAAGATATGTGAGAAGGATAGGTGAACAGGTATGGGAGATGATGAGACAACACATCTTAAGCAGATCAATAGCTGCTCAGCTAAATAAAAGCAGTTTCCTTAAATACTGAGTCAATTTTTAATGATCATTTTCATTATATGAAATATTCACTAAAAGGAGGTACAATGATTTTTAATAATCATTTTGAGAACCATCTTAAAAATATTCATTTTTTAATTTTATTTTTTGAAAAATGTTGCCATTTGAAAAAAAATAACATTGTAGCAGCTCCGCTGGAGATATTTTTTTGCCTGAATCCCTTTTTGCAAGCCCTGTTTTGAAAGGCTAGGAAATGTTGTTGTTTTCCTTTGCTTTTGAATTTAAAAACAAGCATCAAAGAGAACCGATTTTTTTCATTCGGTTTCTTTCAACAGTTTCCAAGGTCCAGCCGCTAATTGGGAAAGATCGCCCCAGTAGAAGAACTCGCGCGGGTATTTTCCAATAAAGGTGGTGAGCCGCACCAGCGACCGTTCGGAGTGGGAAGTGTTTTTAAACAGCCAGCTCCGGTTTTTCCTGCCTCGACTTTCTGAAACGCCCGCGCTGTTGTTGGAGCTGCTAACTTTGGGAAGACTCGGCGAAGAAGGGGGAAGACTGAGCCACCCGATCCCATAGCTCCCCCCGCTCCCCATCTCAGCGGCTTTGGAGGCGGCTTTTGCGGCAGCAAAACTGCTCAGCTTTCTGTAATAGCCAGCAGAAGAAGCGGGGTTTTCCTTGCAGCAGGGGCTGGAGCGCGTCTGGTTCTTTGGGTAGGAAATACTGCGGGCTTCTGGACTGCATCTGCTTCTCGAGGGAGAGGCTGGCTGTTGTAGTTCCACCCACCGGCTGGAAGGAGGGGGTTTGAATAAGATAAGAAAAGCCCCAATACCTAGGTCCCTCTGTGAAGGCGACCGCAGCAACTAGGCTAGGGCGAGCGAGGACGCGCTCCCTGCCGTCATTCCTCCCTCCTTTTCTTTCTTTCTTTCTTTCTTTCTTTTTTTTTAGAGCTCTTCCTTCCCACCCCTTCCTTTCCTCTTTTTATTAAGCGGTTGGAGGGATCGTGAGAAACCGCGAGGAAGCCGATCTGAGGAGATCCGGACTTCTCACGTCTTGCTGTTTTCCCCGAAAGGACTACCACCCTCTCCCGGTTTACACACCCCTCTCCAGACCTTGGCAATTGACATTACTTAAGAGCAGTAGGAGGAGGAGGGGTCCCTCTAACGAGGGGAGGGCGGAGAAAAGCAAAACAAGACCTGTTTCCCCCCTTTCGGTGTTTTGATTTTTTTTAAAAAAAATATGTCTTATTTTTAATTTTTGCGGCGGTTGACGCGGCTGGATCTAGTGAGCGTTTAGAAGGCAAAGAAGTCCGAGGGAGGAAAGAAAGAAAGCAGCCACCTTTATTAGGACTGTCAGCAATAGTGGCTTTAACCGAAGAAAGGCCTGGGGCACGACTCCCTGCCAACGAGTTCCCTGCATCCGAGATAAAGATTCTAACTACATGGGCAAGCGCTTGGAACAGCAGCCAATGTTCCCACAGTACACATACTACTATCCCCATTATCTCCAAACCAAGGTATGTGGTAAGCTTCCAGGGTTGTCCAGCGTGCCGATTCGAGACCATTCGGCACTTGGGGGAAACGGTGGATATAGCTGACTGGTGGAAATTGCAGGCGTTCTGGTGCTCTCTCTCTCTTTCTGTATCAAGAAGAAGTGAATTGAACTCACAGCCAAACAAACCAGCCCAGAAAGAAAGAAGGGAGTAGATTGGAATGGTCTCTTTGGTCTCTTTGATAAAGCTCTTTGCTTAATGGGGGCAACTTACAAGTGCCCTTCTTCAATAAAATTGGAAATGGCAGTGTCCAGTTGGCACACTGACTGTGTCCCAGAACTATCATCATTGGCACTGGGTCAATAAAAAAAACCTTGGCTGGCTGGGGAGATTTGGAGTTGATGGGGGCTGACACAAGGGGGGAGGAAACAAGAAAACTCTGTGATAAAGAAAGCATGGTGGATCCTCCCTGATTTTATCTGGCATGTATTTGGAAGCCAATGGGGTCAGAGGAGGGCACAGAGGTGACCTAATCTAATCTTTCGGCAATTCAATGTGGGCACATGCTAATGTGCTTGTTAATGTTCCATTAAATATTGATCATGGAGTAATCATATACTATTATGTTTGAAAAGTCTGGGAAAATCTAGTACCTTTTGTTGGTGTGGGCAAGTAAATTGCAATCCAACTGTGATTTTTTTAGTTTTTGGTTTTTGTCTTATATTGTGTGTATGTTGTAATGAAGCAGCAAATTGGGCCTTAATTTGCCAGAAAATAATGCATAATAAATCAGCTAAAATGTGCACTGGAAATATTTTTCAAATGCACATTGCACAGTTTGG